>OY979722.1:8989659-9687159 GCA_963855995.1 Muricea muricata
TATATATATATATATATATATATATATATATATATATATATATATATAGTATTAGGTTTTGCCGTTTATAAAAACTTTTGAAAGAGTGCTCAATGGATATCAATATATGCGTAGTAGCATCACTAGCATGGGTAGTACGCAGAATGTGTTTTTTCTTCTTCCAGTAAATATATATATATATATATATATATATATATATATATATATATATATATATATATATATATATATATATATATATATATATATATATATATATATATATATATATATATATACACATATACACACACACACACACGCACGCACGCAAGAGTTGTTTTTCGACAAGAAAGAGAGTGCTCAATACACAGCCGTAGAGCGGTTATATAAATATTTTGTTTTCCAAATTTAACAACTAAATCGTTACACTGTGTTTCATGCTAGGCAATGATCAGACGACTGGTTACATTCAATTATCCATCCATTTTTATAGTCTACATTGTGGCGACTGTCATTAAAAACTATTATTTGTAAATTGTTTCCTAATTGCTTCTTAATTGTCCGGTGGCATTTCTTTGACGTTGGAAAGGACGAATTTGTTTCTGTGACGGCATGTCGAAAGAATTTCGCTTCTTTTGTTCAGCAAGTTCTCTTTGTTGTGAAAGAATGTAGAATTTCTCTGTAAGGTAGAGGTTGCAAGTTTTTGAACCGTTCCCATCGGTTGAAGCTTTGTCTAAAATTGACCATTCGATGTTTACATCTTCTATGTTTCTGTCCCTCAAATCCCAGATATACTTTGAAAGCTCCGTTGTGTTCGCTTTTGTACGGTAGCGTAGTGAGTTTCTGTGCTTGTAGAGCCTGTCCTTAAACGACCTTTCCGTGAGCCCAATGTAGTTTTTCTGCTCGTTGTTCTTGTTCTTGCTGACTTTAGCCATGTATATCACGTTCTCTGTTAGGCATCCGCCTTTCAGGGGGCAGATCTCTTTCTTTCTACAGTTGCATTCAGCGGTGGTGGTGGTGTGTTGGTCTTGGAGGATTCTTTTGTTGTGGGCCTCAATGACGCTTGCGGTGTTTGACATGCAGCTATAGCTGACCTTGACGTTGTTTCTATTAAATACCTTGTGTAGATTATGGTTGACGGGGAAGTGCTTGTCCACGAGTTGAAGGAATTTTTTTGCTATGTTTGAAAGCAAGAGAAACTCGGCAATCGAAACATCGGCCTATATCGAGATGACGGACTAGGAGCTCTGCACAACCTCAACGCACGTGCCTCAGACCGAAAACGAAAGGACATCACAGAGACGTTCAAGAATCTTATACTAAAAATAATAATAGAAGCCAATTTAAAAACAGTAAACTTCCTCGATGTAACCCTTGACCTCGGTAATGAATCTTACAAGCCATACCGAAAACCCAACGACAACCCTCTCTACGTTAATGCGAGCTCAAACCACCCAGTAAGTATCCTTAAACAGCTGCCCAAAAATATCAGCAAACGCGTTTCCGGAATTTCGTCATCCAAAGATATATTTGATCAAGCCGCACCGTACTACAACGACGCCCTGAAAGCCAGTGGGTACCGAGAAAAAATCGAATTCCAACCACCTGAGACAGCAGCTAAGTAGGAAAGTCAGAAAAGTAAGCGAAAGTGATATGGTTCAACCCCCCGTACAGCATGAACGTCAAGACAAACAGCAAAAAATTTCCTTCAACTCGTGGACAAGCACTTCCCCGTCAACCATAATCTACACAAGGTATTTAATAGAAACAACGTCAAGGTCAGCTATAGCTGCATGTCAAACGCCACAAGCGTCATTAAGGCCCACAACAAAGAATCCTCCAAGACCAACACACCAACACCACCGCTGAATGCAACTGTAGAAAGAAAGAGATCTGCCCCCTGAAAGGCGAATGCCTAACAGAGAACGTGATATACATGGCTAAAGTCAGCAAGAACAAGAATAACGAGCAGAAAAACTACATTGGGCTCACGGAAAGGTCGTTTAAGGACAGGCTCTACAAGCACAGAAACTCACTACGCTACCGTACACTGAGCTTTCAAAGTATATCTGAGACTTGAGGGACAGAAACATAGAAGATGTAAACATTGAATGGTCAATTCTAGACAAAGCTTCAACCCATAGGAACGGTTCAAAAACTTGCATCCTCTGCCTTACTTTTACAACAAAGAGAACTTGCTGAACAAAAGAAGCGAAATTCTTTCGACATGTCGTCACAGAAACAAATTCCTCCTTTCCAACGTCAAAGAAATGCCACCGGACAATTAAGAAGCAATTAGGAAACAATTTGCAAACAATAGTTTTTAATGACAGTCGCTAAAATGTAGACTATAAAAATGGACGGATAATTGAATGTAACCAGTCGTCAAAGTATATATAATATACATATATATAATTTTTGTATATGTATATATATATATATATATATATATATATATATATATATATATATATATATATATATATATATATATATATATATATATATATATATATATATATATATATATATGTGTGTGTGTGTGTGTGTATATATATGTATATATGTATATATATATGTATATATATGTATATATATGTATATATATGTATATTTATGTATATTTATATATATTTATGTATATTTATATATATTTATATATATTTATATATATTTATATATATATATATATATATATATATATATATATATATATATATATATATATATATATATATATATATATATATATATACAGGGTGTCCCAAAAAAAACGGAACCTGCATAAATTAATTATGCAGTCGTTAAAAATATTATTCACAATAATGTAATTATTATTCACACTAGTATAATGACTTGACATTTCTGTACCTTAGAGATTTCATATTTTTGTGCAGCATATGTCAAAGCAAAACAAGTTAAAAGTAATGTCTTACACCTATCCGTATTGCTAATTTTTCACTCAAAAGTGTAGTAAAAACAAAGCGAAATTTACTGAGTAATAGCAGCAACAAACGTAATCATGTTTCCTATAAAAGTTTTGACGAACAAGGACAAAATCAGCGTGTATGACACAGCTTTTAAAACTTTTATAGCTGTCAATTTGTGAATCATGATGCATAAAACATTAATTTATGCGGGTTTCGTTTTAAGTGCATACATAATTGTTTATGCGGGTTCCGTTTTTTTTGGGACACCCTGTATATATATATATATGTGTGTGTGTGTATGTGTATGTGTATGTGTATGTGTATGTGTATGTGTATGTGTATGTGTATGTGTATGTATATATGTATGTATATCCTCGTATATATCTTGCCTTTACGTTGACTCTCTCTTCTCTGCCAAGGATGTTAAAATCGTAGGTGCCTTGCTCCCAAATAATTAAGCAATTGTCTGAAAATCCGCTCACCCAATTTGTGAATACTGAATTCAATGTTTCGTTTGGCATCATTAGGGATACATTGAATTTTTGTGGCTATCATTGTTTTACAAGTACATCCATTCGTAGATTTCCCAATTTTTATTTTTTTAGGGAAGACTCGTTCATTCGTGTATCAGGTTATGTAAAACGCGAGGATGATATGAATAGACATGTTGTTGCATTTGCTATGCAACAAGTGACGGATTTCAACGAAATAAGTCATCACATGTTTAACGCTATTTATGCCTCGCTTTCCATACAAAAGGTATGTGCGACACGCGTACTAGTTCATACATCGATAATTACGTCTAAATACGTTTTTTGCTAGGCAGTCTCGTTTTCATGTGCCAATTGAATAATGTAATTGTCAAACAAATCAGCTCCCACATCAAATGACCGGAAATATGAAGAAGGTGTATTTTATTCATTTTGTCATCTCGGAAATGATTCCCGTGCGCCAAACTTTAGGCATGCAGGACGACAACGACTGCAAATAAACTTGTTAAACTAAATGATTGCAAAAAATTCCTTTGCATGAAAATTCAGTTGTTGAGACTAACACGAGGTTAATGAATTTGAAATATTGTAAGACCCAATTCGGAGTAGCAGTTGAGTAGTACGACAATTGTACGCATTTTGTTCAAGACGTGATAGTCTGCATATAGAGCGATGGCGACGTCTTCCTGAGATTTTACATTTCCGTAGCGGCGAAGCAGAATATAAGACAGGTTCAAATTTGACTTCCACTGCCACTACCGCTACCTTTGAAAGCTCCATTGGTAGAGGTCGCGACGGAACGTTTAGACAGGTTCAGACCCGACTTCCATTTCGCGACTGCATTCCGATGATTCGCCACGTTTGATAAAAACAAAATGGCGGCTTTAAGAGGTTGCGATGAACAACTACTGTTCTCAGGGGACGAAGAAGGAGATTTTAAAGATGATGAAATGCTTGGGTTTTTCCTGTACTTTACACAAGGTTTGAACCCAATACCACACCGCAATTATTTACTGTTTAAACTACAAAACTACAGCGATGAAAAGTGTGTACTTAACTTCCGTTTTACGAAGACCGATATTGTACATTTGGCGAACGCGCAACGGTTACCTGATCGTTTTTGTGTAAGAATGGCACTGTTGCTAGCAAATTGGAAGGATTATGCATGCTCTTACGTCGGCTAGCCTATCCCAATCGTTTGACTGATATGATTCTAATGTTTGGTCGGTCCAAATCCGAGTTGAGAATGGTGATCAGCAATGCTGTTGGTTTCGTGTTTGACCAGCATCGTTCACTGTTAAATAACCTAAATGTACCTTGGCTGGCTTCAGAAAGGTTGCAAGAAATGGCAAGAGCTGTTCACGAGAAAGGGGCCGCTCTTGATAATGTATGGGGATTTGTTGATTCTGAATCATTCTGATTCACTACGCACTCCAGCTCGTCAATTTTTGGTGTAATAGAACGAATGTTACAAACAAAAATTGTAGGAATTCTAGAATCAGGTTGACTAGGGTGATTAAGAGGTATCTTTACTGAGAAACTTCCAGTTATATGCGCCGGGTTGGGGGTCTTATAGGAACCTCTATTAAAGGTGGTGGGTAGAAACCTGTGATATTGCTCCAAAGTGGCAGGTAGGGAAGATGTGGTATATTTATTTAGTTATAACAACATTTTGATTGGAAACTCTCTTACGTAAAGTGATTTTATATATAGGCTATAGATATGAACATTTGTAAATATGAGTCCTGAAAACTAGTACTACAACTATAAAAATAGATACTAAATAGAATTCAACGAGAACGTCAACATGCTATGAATGTTATAATATCGTGATCGCCTCGTTTTCTATTGTTCTCATAGGGAATTTAAACAAGTATTTTCCTCATTACGCATGCAACAGGGAATATTTCGCTTTGTCTAGTAAATTTCCTTGGGAAATTTAGTAAAAAACAAAAGATTTCTTTGTCTACTAATCTTCCCTTATCAAAATGCACGGGATGATTAGTAGACGAAGAGATCCTTTGTCTTTTACTAAATTTCCCGCTTCCATATTTAATGCAAACGGAAAACCTAGAAACTCGACAATATAGAACCTTCCAGTTGCAGCCATATTCGAAAACTAAGTTTAAAATCAATTCAGGGATTTACATATGTCTCACAACAACAAAGCATGTCCCAAAGGTACACTTATTTCAATCAATAGTCAAACACATAAACAAATCAGATAGTCAAATACCTGAATACCTGAATATTAATCGAGGTGTCCCTCAAGGAACTGTCATTGGTCCTATTCTGTTTTCAATTATGGTTGATGATATTAAAACAGTTGATTCAAAAAATGAGTTGGTGAAATTTGCAGACGATTTGACGTTGGGAGTTCTTGGTACTGAAAGTGGAGATACATCTCGAGCTGAATTTGATAACGTACAAGCTTGGTCTGAAGAAAACAGAATGCCCCTGAATATGAAAAAAACGTACGAAATGGTTGTTCATGGTGTCACGCCTGTGACTCTGCCCGACCCTATCCCCTCGGTCGAACGAAAGACGTGGTTAAGGATCTTAGGAGTTACCTTGCAAGACAATCCATGCAACTGGGATTTGCATTTCGAAGAAATGCTCAGGAAAGCTAGTGGAAGGATGTATATTATGAGAGTTTGTAAATATTATGGACTATCACTTGAACAATTAGATCTGCTGTTTGATAGCCTAATCATGTCTATATTCACCTTTGCCATTGAATTGTGGGGTTGTGCGTATGAAAGTAAATATCTGAATCAAATGGATAAATTTATTAAGCGTGCGCACAAGAACGGTTATATATCAAAAAGAATATTCATCAAAGAAATTCGTGACAAGAGAGATAAGAGACTATGGAGGAAAATAACATTATCTGATGACAATGCATTGCTTGAGCTATTGCCGGGAAAAAGGAACAAGAAACTTAGGCCAAGAGGACACGATTACGAACTGCCTCTAGTAAGAACAGAAAGGTATAAAAGGTCGTTTGTAAATCGTTGTTTGTTCAACTTAGTTTAGATCCTAATGTGTCTCAACAATTTACTGTTTTTTAACTATCGTAAATAAATACAGTAAGAGTCTTTTTTAAATTGATTGTAAATATAATAGTAATTCGTTTTAACCATATACTGCAGACTGTAATTATTTTATCATTGTAAACTCAGACGGGTGTTTCTGAGTATTCTAATAAAGACTATTATTATTATTATTAAGAACACGGCAGCGCACACCCCTCTCTTTTCCATACTGGCCAGAATCTCATCAGAAAACTCAAGAGTGCAGTTGTTGTAGAACACTTTTGGCGAAAACCAATTTGGTTATCATTGAGAATGTTATTTTTCTTAAATATTCATAGTGTCACTCATATACAAATATCACCACACATTTCAGATGCATAACAACGAAAGATTCATCAACAGGAAGGATATTAAAATGTGTTGACCATTAGATAGATATTAACTTGATGGATTACCTGTTATAGCGGGTAGCTTCTTGGCAAGATATTGACCTATAGTAGCGAAATGTTCGTTCAAATCAGAAGCAATCGATTTATTGGTTGTTATATTCAACTCCATCCGAAATAATGCAAGCTGGGTTGGACGATTGACATTTCGTAGAAGATGCTTCGTTAACAGCATTCCAAAGCTTCTTGGAGTCTCGTTAACTTTCCTCCATCAAGTTGGTGGGGTTTTTTTCGATTTGCTAGCCTTGAATTCTCTGTTCACAAGCTTCCAAAAGTTTTTATATAATTGTCAGTGGTCGGCAGCGCCTGATTTTCTTGCCTTTCGATGATAATAATCACGGTCACGCATTAAGTCACTGATTTCGGGAGTCGTCCAGGGCGAATTTATTCCACTCACGCATGGTTGTTTGCTACATCCAGAAACAAAGTATTCCAAGTGGAGAATGCGTCATTAATGTCTTCTTCGTTGGTGACTACGTGCCATGAAATGTTTTTTAAATCTTGTACAAAGGAGACACGATCGTAGGATTTGTATGAAAGATATTCTATAGTTCTAGGGATCCCTTTTGGTACACCCACTTTAAACTACAATACATCAGTGAGTGGTTGCTAATTGTTAAGCGTATAACTCCAACAGCAATAAAACGATGATCATTTTTTACAAAGATTAAGTCAGTCATTGTTTTTGAAGATTCAGGGACCCTAGTAGCTTCTTTAGTTCATTGGTTCAGGCCATCGATCTTGCAAAATCTGTCAAATGTTTTTTAGCGGGGTTATTTCCCTTTAACTGGAGTAAAGTCCACGTTAAAATCACCAAGCAATATCACTGTTCTTGGGGCCAACATTTGCTATACTGTTTTCTATAGAGGAAATAGTCTTCACCAAGTCCGAGTTCGGTGGTCTATAGACGCAACAAGAAAAATAGGCTTTCACCTGGGCCGAGAAATTTGAATCCAAAGACATTCAATTACCATCAGTGTTCAAGTCATTGCAAATACCAAAGGCAACCCCCATCACGAATGTAAACGATCGTGCCACCGCCAAGCCTATTTCCAGATCTGTCTTTACGAATAGCAGAATAACCAGGCATTTGAATTAGAGTCATTCAGCTGGGTTTCGGATAGAGTGAGAATGCCAAACACTTTATCATTAGATACCTCAAGGCGAAGCGAATCGACCTTATTCCTAATACTTTGCACATTCAAGGGGGCTATCTTTAATAATGTCCTTAGGTCCCCACCATGATGGTAACCAGGGTTTACTTTAACATCTCCAGAAAGAGTGACCAACATCAAACCCAAGGAAGCGTGTTGAACAAGACCCCGTTTACACGGTACCGGATCCACTTAGTCACGATATCAAATTTAATAGTTCCACGATGTTGTGTTTTAGAATAATGTATTTTAGTATTTTTACACAAGTGAACATAAGAAATCCGACGTTGTGATTGGTCCAATATGACGTGACATTTTTTAGATTCATCTACAGTTGAATATAACAGTAAAAACAAGTTTACAAAATCGCGACTATAGCTGCCGTTTAGTACAAATTACGGACAAATAAATAAACAAATTTAAAATAACTTGTGTAAAAATACTAAAACAATTATTCGCCTCAGCCTCGCCTTCGGCGAATAATTGTTAAATAATATATATCTAAATATTTACAATTTTCCTAATATATTATAACTGATAAATACTTCATGTAACGTAATATAAGAGCAATAATACCACATCTCTCTTCCTTTCATAAATATAATTATCAAAAGTAAATAGTCTTCGCTATATCAATGACTCAGTTAATAGAGAGAACGTAACGTCAATATTAAGTAACATAAATTGTGCTTTCGCAAGTTCAGTTTTTTTAAGATATCTCTTTCTTAAATTATACGGGTCTCTTAGTCCCACATGCCTTCCTCCCAATGGACTAGCCGTTGGGGTTAGGTTCTGTCCGTCAGTCGCTGGAGATTTGAGAGAAGGGGGAGATGCAGGTCGTAGATATCTGCGATTTTGGGTAAGCGTGGATCCTTGGTCGGTTAAAACTGTGTAGGTGCGATTCGTTCTAATTTCAGTAACTGTTCCAAGAAGTCACCAGTTGGAGTGGACGCGGCAGCGAATAGCTACACGAGAACCAGGTTAGAGAGAAGTTAATGGGGTAGCAATTTGATCATAGGTATTTTTCTCTTTTTTTCTTTAGATCAAGGATTTTCGCTTTCATCTCATTATTTAACGTTGCCGGACCAGGATAACGAGGGAGATAATCGTGGAGTGTTCTACCAAGCAGCAGTTCGGCAGGACTCTTACCAGATAAGAGAGGAGTATTTCGAATCGCCAGCACGGCTTTCCAAAATTGGTCATTCATAGAGCCACACTTTTTGAGAAGTTTCTTGACATTTGTTACCGCTGCTTCGGCTTTGCCATTAGATTGAGCGTGGGTGGGAGATGATACAGTGTGTATAAAATTCCAATTTTTGGCAAACGTTGCAAAGACCTTGCAACAGGTTGACCAAATCTAGAGAACAACTGCGTGAGTTCTTTAATCGGCGCCGGTGCTGTAACATCTTTGCCAAGATCATAAACTTCAGGAGGAGAAATAGTCCGTGACAAGGAGGAGAAATAGTCCGTGACAATTAGGTACTCTCGGTCATTAAGACTATAAAGGTCATTGCCTAGTTGGCCTAGTTTGTCCCAAGGTCGTGTGGGTAAAAGTGGTTGCTGCAGAGGTTCTTTGGTTTTGACAGGAAGATGAGTTCGGCATTCAGAGCAACGTTTCACCAACTCTTCGGTGTCTTGGTTCATCCCAGGCCAATATACATAGTCACGAGCACGGCGGCGAGTTTTTTCGATTTCTTGGTGTCCTTCGTGAAGGTTACTTAGCGTTTTCTTCTGCTGTTAGGCGGGGATGACAGTTCTGCCATTCATAAGTAAGATAAAGTTCTCTCCAACAGACGCCATGTGGAGGGTGTGACGAACGGACAAGAAGGAACGTGCTTCTTCGTTGACTACATTTCGTACTTCAGGCCACCCAGTTTGTTCATAATGGATGACTTTCAAGAGTGTATCATCAGCTTGTTGGTGGTGGTAGTGGAAAAGTTCGTAAAGGTGACAGGTAGTAGTGGCCTTGTCAACAAAGTGAACATTCACAGCAGCTTCGGCATGCAACTCGCATAGTTCTTCTTCAAGACAAGGTTCATCAACGGGAAACCGAGAGAGTGCATCGGCAGCTAGGTGATGTTTGCCGTTAACCCATTCAGTGGTATACGTATAACCAGCATTTTCATCATGAGACGTTGCAGGCGAGGGTTATCGACATCAGCAATCCTTTTGGAATTCAGGATAGGAATAAGGGAAGTTGGTGATCGGTGACAAGTTTGAAGTGAAGTAGGCCCCGAAGGAACATATGACATTACTTCATGGCCCAGCAAGCACCAAGAGCTTCCAACTCTATCATAGCATAACGGCTTTCGGTAGGAGTCAATAATCTGGAACCCGCTTGAACAGGCTTCCATATACTGTCAACCAATTGTAGAAGGACAAAACCAAGACCATGGAGACGAGATGCATCAGTGGCGAGTAACGTTGGACGGTTGACAGCTAAGTATGTTCGAACAGGCGGTGAACTAAGGCGACGTTTAGCTTCCTTCTTGCTCATGCTCTGGCAACCACAGGTAACATGAGTTCTTCTGAAGCAGAGGGCGAAAAGGTTCCATGATTTGGGTTATTTCCTTGGGAAAAACTTCCAAGTTGATTCACCCGGCCAACCAGGAGCGTAGATCAGTAAGATTCTTTCGTATCGTGGAAAATCGCAGATGGACTTTAGAAGATCAAAACTACACTGGATGCCCCTTTCAGAGAGATGAAATCCGCCAAAATCCGCTTCGCGGACAGCTATCTGGGACTTAGAACGCTTCAGTGTCACCTCATGCGTGGAGCATGGGTCTAAAAAGTCGTGAACGCGTTTCTTCAAAGTAGAGAGGGTGGGTGCATAAACGAGAACATCATCATCTACGATCTTACGGATACCGTTTAAGCCATTCACAACTTTGTCCATACGACGGTTGTACCACTCACTGATGCTGCTGATTCCAAATGCGGCTCGGTTACAAACATATCTACCAAAGGGTGTGATGAAGCAAGTTAATGGACAAGACTCAGGGTGCAGAGGGATTTGCCAGTAGCCGTGACGAGCATCAAATTTACAGAAATATTTGAGCTCTTCAGCAGGAATGCTTGTTACAGCTTCGTAGGGGGAATTACTGGGGTGGAATTCACGCTGGATAAACTTGTTTAGGTGGGTAAAATTTATGCAAATTCTCAGTGCGATTAACGACTGGACGACACCAAGTACTCGGCTCTTCATGGGCAGAGATAATACCAAGATGTTCCATTTCATCAAGTTGCTTCTTCAGTAGATCCATGTAGGGAAGTGGGATTGTCCGTGCTTTCGCTTGGGCATAGGGTTGAGCATCAGGTTTTAGATTAATCTTGAAGGCATCACCTTTCATCTCCGGGAGAGAGGTGTCATCAAAAACATCATTATAAGATTGCAAAAGTGGAGTGAAATGTGTATCCTCGGTATAGGTCATGTTCTGTGCATTTGCATTAACAGAAGTGGCTTTCACTGATGATTCAGAAGGTCGGGACGTAAGTTGCCAATTTAATTAAATCAGATAAAAGATCATCATCAGAGACAGGAGGGCTCAGAACTGGATGGTCGACTTATCGTAGTCACACATCAGGGGCTTCATTTCTAGTGTGTTGAGGGTATTCACTGATGAGGGATGGTTGAGGTTCTGAAGCATTGTAGAAATAGGCCAGTCGTCATCAATCACACCAAGTGCTTAACAGGCAGGGGTACCAAGGATAATACCATCTTCACCATGAACAATATAGAACCACTGATCAACAGAAATGGTGGGATTTTCTGGGGGCCAAGAAATCTTAAGGAGAACTCGAGCTTCGACATGCAGGTTATGACTTCCAGCGGTCTTGACTGAACCACATTCAAGATTGTATGACCACTCAGGGGTGTCAAAGTGGGTAATCCAATAACCGACACATTTAATGTTGTAGGGAGGATCAACCATACATTTCTGCTTCCATTTGTGGTTACCCAATATAAAATCAGCGTAGTAGTGCTTACCAACACTAGGAATCGTGATGGCTTTAACAGAGACATCAGAGGTCACAAATAGTTCATGATCAGCTGAAATGACTTTAGTGGTGACACCAAGCTTAGGAGATTTATCAGTCTTATCTTGTCAGGATCAACTTTCAACTTTCTTGTCAGGATCAACAGAATCACCTGTTGGTTTGGAGAACTTGGGGCTCATGGCAGATTTAGCCCAGTGACCTTTGTTTTGACAATCCCTTCAAACATGGTCCCTGGCGGGGCAGAATTCCTTCTTGAAGACATGGAACTTCATGCAAAGTTTGCATTTCCGCAAATTTCCATCTTTGGTAGGTGGGGGTTGGTCCCCTGACCCAGTGTTACGGGGAAATTTATTTTGTCTGTATGTAGAGGCTCCAGTCGTAACTTATCAGCTTGGGAAGAGGTAGCTTTACCTACTTCTATGTATTTTACAGCTTTATCAAGAGTAAGGTCGTGAATATGATGCACGGGCTCTCGTTGTTCACGTTTTCATAAGTAAACAACTCCGAACTGGTTAAAACACTTTATTATTGTATGATTTTACACGGGCAAATCTCGCCCGAATACGATATTTAAAAAAAAAATTGACCACATGCATTTTTTTACTGTTTGAGCCCGCGCTCCTTCTATCCGAACGTGCTATACTTTGTATAATGTTAATTATCATCTAACACTCTCCCCCTGAACAAAAGAATGCCGTCCTTGGCATTCCGACGACCGCGCTGGGTCTTAACATGACAAGTCAGTTGTGTAACTCTACTTATAAAAGTTCCGTGACATTTGCTCCTTCACTTTCAGAACAATGGTTAGGTTGATCAAGCCTTCCCAGCTGGCAGGTTTTTTTCTACTTCACTTTCAACGCCAACTGACTTATCAGTAATGCAGTGTTTGAAAACATTGCTTTGCTAACGCTCAGATTCCCAAAATCTGTGCAAAGTGACCCTGTGTTTTCTTTTGTAACAATAACATTAATTTTAACAACGTAAATTTTTCCTTCGTGAGCTACCAAGGTACTGAAAATGAAGGGTAGTTGTAGGTAAAAGGCACCGGGATTTAGTAGGGTTGCTATTCCGGTTGAGGTATGGGGATTGAGGTACGTTGGCTAACTGGTGCAATGACAGCTCCACAATAATAGCATGCTGAATGTCCATGTGCATAATACGTTAGTCGTTGTGGCGCTTGTCTGTTTCGTGGAGGCTGATTTTTTTCAATCACTTCATCCTCAATGCCTTAAACAGGAGCAGGTGTACTTACATCTTCAGGTACTATTGCTGCATTCTGTTCTTCCATAACATCGGGTGTTTCGTCAACGTCGCTCCGAACTTCCATCTCATCAGATTCAATTCCATTCTTTCCCTGTTGCTCAAGTCGTTCATTTTCAACTACCAGTGCATCGCTCTCGACAATGTTGTCTGTAGATTCCAATATTAATCGACGTGAGACTGATGGGAATTCCTCGTCAGCTGACAAGTCATCGCCCGAGACTTCATGGTTAGGTGGACGTTTTTGGCAACGCTGTTCACGGGATACTTTCGGCACGGCTGGCTCGTACGATAAATAATCGCAGGGGAGCAACATGTTGCGATGTAATGTTCTAGGTTTCTTTGTCTTCGATCCAGATGTTACTTCATACACGGGTCTCTCTGGGCCTTTCCTTGCTAGAACAATGTGCACTTCGTCCTCCCAGTTAGATCTCAACTTCCCCGGACCTTCTCTTGGCGTCAGATTTCGAACCAGAACTGTATCGCCCGGTTTCAGCGCCGTCGATCGCGCTTTCCTGTCATACTGGGTTTTTTTTCTACGACGGTTCGCATTCCCTGAGGCTAGATTAGACGCTTTGGTGTAGGCTTCTTTCATCGCCGCTTGCCATCTCGAAACGTATTGCGAATAGTTGGTTGTCTTGTCATGATCTTTAACGTTGAACGCTACTGTATTTCAACAATAAATCTGCACAAGTACCGTAGGTGTAGGAAGTTATGACGCTGAAGGCGTTTAATCCAGAACGCCTGGTAATGGCCCCACTTGCGTATATCAACACATTTCAAAGATTACAATTTAACGTTTCCTAAATAAAGAGGGCTATTACTATCTACAAGCTCGGAAAAAAGGTCTGTTAACAAAGGTTGACATGAAAAAGAGGAGATTTTTGACACGGAGATTGCAAAAATTATTCTCACGACGTATGGACTCAAGATATTGTGTTTTACCTCGACGGAACGGGATTTGCGTATAAGAGAAATCCTTTGGATCAAGCCTTTGCACCCAAAGCCAGGGTATGGAACAAGAGAAGCGAAGGACTAACACCAGGATGTACCGCGAAGGGTAAAAAAACTGGGAGTGGTGGTCGAGTGGTAAAGCTGATGGTAGCTCTAAATTATGACAAGAGCGTGGCCATATGCAAAGCTTATGACAAGTTAGATGGCCGTCACTTTGCCAATCTTGTTGACGAGAACTTTGAAAGCATGTTTGCCGTTGCAGATAAAAGCCAAATGCGATTATGGTTACAAGACGGAGATCCAAGTCAGAATTCAGCAATGGCTTGTGCAGCAATGGATCGGGCAAACTGTGAGCTTCTAAAAATACCTCCAAGAAGTCCTGACCTAAACCCCATTGAGAATATTAAACTAGTTTCAGACGCATTGCGTAAGCAAGCTATACGATCGTAAACCACGAAGGAAACATGCGAAGAAATTAAATATACAGTTACTCTACAATTCAATCTTTACCCATAGAAGTAGCAAATAACACAATTGTCTCAATGCCAAATCGCGTGGAAGAAATCATTAAGAGGAAAGGACAGCGTTTAAGACATTAGAACTATCAAACAGCCAAGTACTTTCACGTTGTATATAATTATATCGACAATGTATATGTTGACAATAAAACGCGTACAATATAATATGAACTGACTGTTAAACGGACTGTTTAAAAAATAATTATATTCATCTATACTCATATGACTGCGCGTATTTGACGAACAAACCAAAGCGGTCTAAACAGGCCGATTAACAACTAAATTGACAATTATATACTTAATAAGTATTTGTGAAACATGAACATGCAATGCACTGTGTATACCATCTCTGTCACTGTGTCAGTGGTGTCATTTGGACAGTTCTGAATAATTAATTAAATTAACGCATCACCACAACGGGTCACCGTTTAATACAAGTGCCAAGACAACTGAAAAGAGTACATTGGCCGCACATTAAATACATAAGATCTGAGGTTTGTACCGTAATACCATGGTAAAGTAGACGCTTCCATAATTTTTTGGAAACTAACATAATACGAGCCGATTGTGCAATGGTGACCCGTTCAAACAAAAAAAATATATTACATAATAATGTATTATTTCATATTTCCTCGGATCACAGTGGTGATCCGCCGCTTATTCAGCGTATGCAAACTTCAAACCATTTAAAATTCCAGAATTTGTTGCATAACTTATCAATGTTTAAGTATATTAGTCAACAAACCTTGTAGAAGAGAACTCAGATGTGTAATTTTGAGAGTTTTAAATGGTGACCCGTTTACGTTGCCGGTCATTATGAACACTGATTAATATGCTAATTGCATGTATAATGTTTCCCCGTTAAAACGCATGCATGTACGATAAGCGTATGTATAGACATTCAAATATTCAGTGAAGAATAAACTCTGCAAAGCAACGCGGGTATGACAGGATATCCACTTGTTCATCTTGCGGGATTTGCGAGAAGAACTAAAAACAGCGCCATCTGGTCTTCGATTTCCATTTGATGTTCAAATTTAGAAAAACTATTATACGAAATTCACCACACCGCTCTACTGCGTGTACATGTGTAGCTACAGCTATATATGAGAATAATTGTTGTTGTGGAATATTTCAAGACTATGAATTCGTCAATATCATTGTTTCAATAATTAACTACAGTATATTCTCACTAATATACGTATATTTATTGACGTTTCTTTTGTCACATATACTATAACTTTTCACCAAAATAAATATAAAATACATAGGTGTTACTCTTCAAACGATGTGTGTTCACATTTTGGAATGATTCTCAATAAAATTTACTGGTTTTATTACTTTTAATTTACACTTGCATCTTACACAATTAAGATGCGCCAAGTGTGCATTCCAAACGTCGCTATTTTAGACAATCGTATGCAAAATAAACGAGACACTTCATGCTCCCGCACCCTTCTCAATGTTGTTTAGTGATTGTTAGCACCGTTTCAGGCCTTCCTTTTTAATTTCAACTTCAAATCACAACATTGCATGGGGGAAAGGGGGATAAGCCTTACAAAATCCGGATGGCACGTTTTATTTTGCAAGGGATTGTAGATCGATAGGAAGGCGTGGCGAGCGACCTAAGAGAAGGTAGCAGGGGGAGTATCCAGTTGCTTCATGGCGTGTACAATTGTATGCATGAACGAGCTTCGAAACATGATCCTTCCAATGTGTCTTATGACTCTTCGGAAGCGTTCGCATCATCCCAAGCAACGTTCTGTTCATCCGTTCCACTTGGCCATTTCCCTGTGGATGGTAGGGCGTTGTTCGGGAATGCTTCACTCCAGATAACTTCTCCAACCTCTTGAAAAGGTGATTTTCAAATTCTATCCCCATATCGTGGTGAATTTTCTCTGGAAATCCGAACCTTGGAATAAATTCATTGAAGATCTTCTCAGCAGCCGTAGAACCAGATTTGTTTTTGGTCGGATAAGCTTGAGCATATCTCGTGAAATGGTCTACCACTACCAAGATATATTCGTATCCTCCGGAACTACGCTCGAGATGCACATAGTCAATGGCAATTAATTGGAAGGGAGAAGTCGTTTGGATGGGGTTGAGAGCTTCACGGGTTGGAAGGTTAGGGCGTTTCTGCTTTAAACAGCGACAAACGTGGTTAACAAAATGTTGGATATCTCTTCTCATGTATGGCCAGTAGAATCTCTCTCTAGCTAGAGATAGCACTCTTTCAACTCCAAGATGGCCCATATCTTCGTGCAGTTCTCTGAACACGCGGCGGCGATGATTCTTAGGGAGGACAATTTCTGTTCGGTGGTATAGGATACCAGTCTTAGCATCGATCCGGAGCTTTGGTATTTCCATAAGAAATCGCTTCACCTCGGGAGTCTCACGTTGTCGTTCTCTGGGTGTCAGTGTTTGCTTCGAACGTAAAATCTCCGTTATTCGTCGGGCATTCTTATCGTTTTCTTGTTTCCGAGCAATGTCAACTGTTTTAATTTGACTACATCTGGGGTTCAAAGAACGCAATGCTTCGTCGTCAGCCAGCAACTCTGCGTCAGTGGTAAAGGACGCAAGCCAAATTGAGTCGCTATTTCCAAGAGCACGAACCGATGTAATAGCGGCATGCAGTTCTTCCTGTGATACGGCTCTGGTACAAGATGACATGTATTGCTCAAAATGTCCTGGTAGTCTTGATAAACTGTCAGCATCAGTATTTCTGCGACCAGGTAGATAGTTCATGTCGAAATTAAAATCGGACAGTTCGCCAACCCACCGGAGTCCCGTTGCATTAAGCTTTGCCGTGGTCAAGACATAGGTGAGGGGTTTGTTGTCGGTGAATACTGTGAACTTTAGACAATAATATAGATGGTCGCGGAACTGTTCAGGGGAATTAGAGCTTCCCTGAGTGGAGATGGTAATTCTTCTCTGCTGGACTCAGCGTTCTCGAAGCATACGCGATAACTCGTAATTGACCTGCCTGTCTCTGGTACAGCACCGCTCCAAGTCCATCCTGTGATGCATCTGTATGTACGATAAAAGAATCGGTGTATAGTGGGTATACCATTATAGGTGGAGAAGTGATTCTTTCAATGCGGAGGTTTAAGGTACTTGCATGTTCATCATTTCATTGCATTGATTGTATGATCTTGATGGTACTTGATTGTTGACACCCTTCGTACTTTTGTTCAATTTTCTCTCTAGGTTTTTGTCTCCATTTAAGAATTCATACAATGGTCTAGCAATCTTAAAAAAGTTCTCGATCGAACGACGGTAAACACAGAGAAGGCACATTATCCTGTGCACTTCACCAACAGTTTGAGGTTGAACTCCTTAAGCTTTTGCACCGCCTCCATCACCTTTGGATCCGTTCGGTACCCATTTGATGAAATTATCCGCCCTAAGAATGAAACTTCGTTTTTAGACAAGTTACATTTCTTGGCTTTGAGCTTCACACTGACTTTTCAGTCGTTGAAGAACTTTTTGCAAATGCGCCACATGTTCTGTAAACGTTTTTGAAAATACAACATCGTCCAAGTATGGTATACACACCTCATCCCTCAGGTCTCCTAGGCAGTTCTCCATAAATCTGTGGAAATTGGCTGAAGCGTTTGTTAACCCAAACGGGATCCTTGTCCACTCATACAGTCCCCACGGGGTTATGAAGGGGGTAAGAGGCTGACATGAATCCCTCGTGTAGGCCTTTCCCTGGTCCAGGGGGCTAAACCAGTGGTTCCCCTCTAGGTCGTCAAGTGTCTCCTGAATACGCGGGATTGGGTGTCGGTCGGTGAAAGTTTTCTGGTTTAAGGATCTATAGTCTACGCAGAGCCTTAGTCTACCATCTTTCTTTCGGACACAGGCGACACTGCTGGAAAACGATGACTTCGACTTTCGGATGAAGTTTCTGTTTAACAGGTCCTCTATATACGACTTCACTTCAGGACAGAGGGGTCGTGGAATCGACAGATAGTTCTTTTGTATCGGGTGGTTATAAATAAGATTGATATTCATTTGAAGTCCCTCGATATTTCCAACTTCTTCGTCATCTATTGCAAAAGCGTCCGCTTCCTCCCGTAACATCTCAATCGCTTCTTTCTGTTGGTCTTCCGTAAGTCCACTCAAGTCTACCTCGGGTATTCTTGACTCGCTGCTTTCTGTTGATAATTGTTTTTTGACGTTTTCTCTTGCTGTTTTAACACAGTTTTTACCTGCACATCAGAAGCATTCTCCTTTAATTTAACTTCAAGTGGAGTCACCGAACGAACTAATTGCAAATGTCCAAGAATCTCTCGACTAGGTAAAACGATGTCATGCTGTGTTGTATTGGTCACTGGAATGTCTATCATACTGGATTTCCCTTGGTTTAACGTTACCAGAGCTTCTTGCACTGTTATCCCTGTAGGCCAACCACGTGGTTCATCTGGCTCGAATAATGCTGGGTATTTTCGTTGTACTGCACCAGTGTTAGCACGGCAGGAGATGTCTACTGACTGACCGCTTGGAATAGTTACATTCTTTTTGGGTGTCTTAATTGTGCAAAGGTTTTCAGTCATATCACCATTAATAAAGTTCACCAAATCACTGGCGTGTTTGTCGTGGAAACTCTTTGCTACAACCGGTAATGACCTTTCTGGACCATTGTCTTTTGCAAATAATTCGATGACATTGTAACCAATTATAGGGCATTGAAGCTCTTCCTTGGTCACCAGAAATGGCGCTGTGACTTCTGCCACTGAGTTGTCCAAGAGCTTAAAATTTAGTCCGACCCATCCACTGTAAGGAATCTGAGTTCCATTTGCTGCCTCTAACTTCAGGTCTGATCCTCCTTCCAACAGTTCGCGAATGTCTTTAACCACTGTTTCTGGAAACTTGTCTTGCAACACTCTCTCAGGAATGATAGAAACCTGAGCTCCTGTATCCCAAAGTATCTCAACTTCTTGACCATTTAGTTGACACATTACTTGACATTTTTCTTTCACCAATTTCGCGACTGTACTCTTCTGTTTTGGAGTGAGATGACTTACAAAGACGTTAGTATCCACAGAATCTCCCAACCCAGGCAATGTAATTGTAGGCATTGAAAGGTTCTTAATAGCGTTGCATAGTATCTTATGTTCGAGCCAATGCTTTGGCACTTCTTCGAACAATAACGTACAAGTTTACAAACAGAACATATACGAAATTCATTTAACTTTCTCTCTCGTCGCACAACAGTTACAATGGTGGGACATTTCCTTGGTTGCAGGTCCGGCTACACCATGTCCCTCGGGGGCAGCCCTTTGCGGTTTCCCTGGTTCTTATTCTTGAGTTTGCAGTGTCTTGCCAAATGGTTGGAACCACCACAAAGGAAACAGTGATCACATGTATCACAAAAATCTTTTTCTTGGCAGTCTGCACATCCTCGTTTGGGTCCACCTAAACTTTTTGGTTTATTAGCACGAGCGTCGTTTGTGCGCCTTGGTAACCTCTCCGCGCAGTGTTTTCATTTCTGTCTGCATCGTTGCCATCTCAGATTGGACTGACTTAATTGCTGCTAGTACTCTTCCTTCCTCTCTCTTGTCTTTGACTTTGTCACTGACCATCTCCAAAGCAGACACTCTTGCTGGTTCACATTTTTGGTAATAATTCCGTGTTCTCATATAAATCTTAATCCAAGCCCTAACCCAAACCATAATCCTAACTAGCGTTTTATTTGTCATGTTTTTGATTAGACGTAGGGCTCGGATTAAAATTTAATTTCGCGTACTGAGAACACGTTACCACATTTTTCACGAGAAAAGTGCCGACTGCGCCATGTTGTGTTTTAGAATAATGTTTATAATTTATATCTAAATGTTTACAATTTTTCTAGTATATTATATAGCTTGTAAATACTTCATGTAACATAATATGCAAGCAATAATACCACACACGACAAGTGTGGCTCTTACAATTACGATAGTATTGCAGGATTTAACAACACGTAATCATAGAACAACACGTAAAAAAGTGGTGAGAGTAAATATGACCAAAAACTACCCGAACTCGATGTCGTTGCCAATCCGGTACGGTGTAAATGGGGTTCACGTTTGCAACCTTGATAAGCAGCAGACCAGGTGTCAAAATGACGGCCACCGTGGCCAGCACGTAGACGATTTCCACTAAATCTGCTAGCAATAACGGTTTGGCAGACAAAATAAGCACTGCCATCATTCCACGGTATGATTTCAGCTCCATTTCTTCTAGATTCTCCGTCAAATATCAGACAGAAGCAGAAAATAAAGCAAAAACTTATAGAGCACGTATTAATGCGACCAGCCATTCGAGGAGAGTATTCTACTATCCCCTTCAGACAAAAGCCTTTTCGCCGTTGAAAAGGACACCGAACGGATTTTTTGTTTAGACTAGAATTACTGCGGCCTTTAACATCTTTGGGAAAGTTTTCATGGAAAAAATCTTAATCGTTGCCTTTCATACACCAACCCTGTCGTACCAAAAAGGGACATGGGGCTCTATTTTTTGAAGAGAAAAATTACATTTTCCGAATTTTTCCAATAATAGTATCGCTCTCATTTTCAATTCCAGTTGTAAATATGTTCTATGCATTGCCTTCAAAACGGAAACACCAGGAAGAGTACATATCGATCATATATTCCATCTACTTTGTTTTCTCAATTTTTCTTCACGTTCGTTTGTATTTTCTGCGGCCACGTTAACAAAGTCCCGAACACACAAACACACACAATTGAATAAATAATTTTGTATGAACGAAACAGTTGATATTATTCAAATTAACCGGATGCGACGCATGGTGAAAAAGTGACGCTATTCTCTTAACTGATGACCCTGACCGTAACTGATGACCTTGTGCGTCGCCGATATCGACAAACAAGCTTTTAGGCCGTCCTTCGCTATCCACGCACGTACTTCATCCAAGTTTGTGATATGCCGGTTATATAGCCGCTTGGTCGAGTATCTCTTTTAATTTATTTCCCATTTCGTTGCAGCGTATGAAGGGACAAGCCAATGCGTCCATATCTGAGAGCACCACTTTTGGAAACAACTCATTCTCTGCCCAAAGAAATCAGTTCGGTGGAGGAGGAATTGGTAGCACAGAGAAAGCTAAGACTAGAGTATGAATCTGCTGTTGTAATATATATAATGTGCTATTTTTGGTTTGCGAAATACAAGAGTGCTCAATGACATATAGACAGAGCGAAATGTATAATCGTGCAAAAATACCTCAAAAACTTACCACTACAGTCTGTTTCATCCAGAAGGAATCTTCAGGTGGTAGACAAATTTCGAAAATGTGCGAGCTTCTTTTATGCCCAAATAGGAAACGTGAGCGCGTGGGAGATTAAATAGCTAAGAAATAGCACTACACTGGCATGACCTCAACGTATATATATATATACGTATATATATATATATAGTAAAACCGGAAGTCGTTAACAGCTCAAATAATCGGATCAGATTCGAACTGTTCAACTCTGCGGTTTCTTGCGCGTATACATTTTCGCTAAATACCATTGTTTTTCGCGTTATTCTATCGCAAATTTACACTCTATAATGAATTTATGCTCTTGACGAGTATATCAATTGTACTCGGGAGAAATGCATTAATGTGACTGATGAAAATTTGTATTCCGTAGATAGTCGGCATCGTTAATGGTCGTTAGCACCACTGATGTCCATGATTCTAGTGCCTCTGCTTCCATTTTCCCCTATTTTAATTAATCAGGATAGTTAAGGCTGGCGCTGACAAAGGCTGAATGCGGGTTACCATAGGGCTTCTGTGGTGCAGGTGCAGTAGAAGACTTGACGAGACTAGTAAAAAAACAATATTTCCTGTCTTGCAAGCCCTACCTCTAAGTCTCTATTTTTATTTTTTAATTTTAAAGGTTATTGAAATGATCAAGAGCGCCACAGCAGAAGAAGGAGTGTCTGTTAGCGAACTAGCAAGAAAATTGAAAATGCCGGAGAAAATCGTACAGTATGTATTCAAACAACATGCATGTACTTTTTATTGGGGGGGGGGGGGGGGGGGGGGCTCACACAGCTATTTCAGTTAAGGTTGTCTGTAAAGAAGGTTCGGTTTAGCTCTTCGCTCGAAAATTAGATTATTCCATCGCTTTTACCACACAAAAAAAATAAAGGCTTAATAAACAAAAAACTCCAAGGACATTGCAAAAATAAAATGTTTATCTAAGCAAAAATTCTTATTCGACTTCCGGTCAGTCACTGATCTCTAAAAATCTCTGAATGTTCTTCACAGTCGCCAGGGTTGACATGCACATTTGCAGTCAACAAATAGCTAATATATAACGAAAACTCATTTATAATAAACATTTTTCCCCTTTGAATATCAACATTAATGTAACATTATTTATAACAGTCCAGAGAGCTCACGAATTCGTAACTGTCCGGCAATCGCTGCGTCTCGCCGAGTTCGTGCTGGTCGTGGTAAAATTTCCTTGTCTTCCTTTGTCTCCAGCGTGGGATTTGATTCATCAACGGGTAGGGATGATCTTACTTCTAATGGAATAAGGTGCTTCACAGAACGACGCAACAACTCAACGCGATTGGCGTTGTCGGAACAGGTTTTAATCACAGCCGCACGGACTACTCCGTCTTCTCCTGGCAACAGGCTTCTCCTGGCAACAAGGCCTCTTCGACCTTGGCAAGTTTCCAAAAGTTTCGCTTTGTCTTGTCATTTTGAACGATTACAATATCCCCAACTGCGATTTCCGCTTGTTGATTTACACTAGCGTGCGAATTTTCTCTCAACGATTGTAGGTACTCTGTTCTCCACTGCCTTGCTTAGTTCTCGAGTAACTTTCGATGGTGTCGAAGCTTTCGAGTTAACGATTTGTTTGTGCTTATAACTTCGAAATATGGACCATTGGGCGAGTTGACAATACGGTGTCCGTAGACCAGGTGGGAAGGAC
Source organism: Muricea muricata (assembly GCA_963855995.1). Taxonomy (NCBI): domain Eukaryota; kingdom Metazoa; phylum Cnidaria; class Anthozoa; order Malacalcyonacea; family Plexauridae; genus Muricea; species Muricea muricata. The sequence goes on from OY979722.1 coordinate 9,013,362, forward strand.
TCAAAGGAAATGAAAGGGATTCTGAGTCGTCGTAAATGTATGTTAAGGGTCTCGCGTTCAACAGTCCTTTAATTTCTACAATCAAGGTTTGAAGCTGGTCGTAAGACTAGTTCTTCCTATAACTTTCTTCAAGGGTCGTTTTATGCTCTTTACCAATCTTTCCCAAAACCCACCCCACCATGGGGCTCTTTCTACGATGAAGGTCCAAGTGATCCTCATGTCGGCTAGATAACGAAGTACCTCTTCAAATCGACATAGCCCACGTATTTCCCTACTCGCAGCTCGAAACGTCTTTGCATTATAAGACATGAGCAATGCTGGAACGCCTCTACGACTGGTAAAGCGTCGAAATGCACGTAGGAAAGAAGATACTGTTAGTGCTGGCGTTACCTCCAAATGTACAGCTCTCGTTGACGCGCACGTTAGGAGTAGAATGTACACCTTATTAGAGCCTTGATCATCGTCGTTAGCACCTTTATCTCGAATGTATAGCGGACCAGCGAAGTCAAGTCCCACATTTGTGAATGGGGGGTCGTCTGACACTCTGCTTGATGGTAAATCTGAGGATTTCCCACTCGCGTACGGCTTTCCTTCGGCTTTACGACAGACTACGCACTTCTTGATCATTTTCTTCACGAATTCTCGGCCTCGTATTATCCAATATCTTTCTCGAGTTGTGGTCAATGTGTCTCGAATTCCACTGTGTTTTACCTTTTCGTGAATATCGCGTACCAACAGTTCACTAAAACGATGCTTTGGCGAAAGCAGGATAGGATGTTTACTGTCACAATCCAATGTGGAATTGTCAATGCGTCCTTTGCAGCGCAGGATTTCATCACTGTCTAGGTAAAGACCAAATTGTTGAACGTACTGAGGTGGCGACATTTTCCGGTTGTGTAACAAATATTCGAATTCTTTGGCAAACGAGGATCCTTGAGTGGATTTAATCCATACTGACTCAGCAAGCTCGAGTTCCTTCGCTGTCAGAAACGTTAGATGAACCGATTCCGTTGTTTTTGATACATTTCGCTTCCTCAACGCATTGATGAATCGAAAAACATACGCCGTCACCCGTAATAGCTTTTTGTAACTGCCAAACCGATTTATGTCGATAATTGCATTAACATCCAATTTCGTCGTTTCTGTCTTAGATGATTCAACGGTCAATGAGTGCACTACATCACGCGGGGATTTGACAGCTTCATCGTAGGCTATATTTGATTCGCCAACGGGATCACTTGGCATTGGTGTTCAGACTTGGATAAAAACTCAGGACCTTTGAACCAGATGCTCTCGTTATTGCGAAGATCGTCAGCAATTCCTCGCGATGGCATATCTGCTGGGTTAAGCGCTCCTGGACAAAATTTCCACCTGTCGGATGGCGATAACTGGCGAATTTCATTGATGCGATTCTGTACGTATTGTCTCCACAAACGTTCATTTCTTATCCAACAAAGAACGGCAGTTGAATCGATCCAGTAGAAAACATCTGCTTTTAGCGAAAGAGTTGGAAATGCTGTGGACAAGTCTCGCCAAAATTGTAGCTCCCAAGATCTCGAGTCGCGGTATGGTTTGAGGCTTGGTTGGAGCAACCTTGGCTTTCGAGGCGATAAAATTAACGTCTACTACGACCATTCTCGTAAACAATTCTCAAATAAGCTACAGCCGCATACGCTCTTTTCGAGGCATCGCTAAATCCATGGATTTGAGTTGAAATCGGTTGCATCGTTATTGCAAAATAACATCTTGGCACGCAGACGATGTTTAGGTGAGAAAGCTCATCTAGAAGAATGCCCCATTCTCTTCGAATTGGCTCAGCTAATTCCTCATCCCAATTCGTTTTTTCAAGGCACAATTGTTGGAAACACAACTTCAATTTGATGGTGAATGGAGACAAAACAGCCAAGGGGTCGAAGATTTTCGCCGACCATTTCAATAAAGCTCGTTTGGTTGTGGGCAGTGATTTGGCGTATTTGATTAAGTCCTCGAAGTCAAATAACAACGTGTCCGTAAGGGTGTCCCAAATTGATCCGAGTACTTTAACTTGTGTTCCACTTTGCACTTCGCATTCACGAGCGACATAGGCCTTTGCAAATGATTGATCGTCTTCGCTGACACTCGACTTGTGTGCTTTTGTGCTTGTATTCCCATCGGTCGGATCGACTGACTTCATTAATTCTTGTGAATTTGAATGCCATTTTCTCAGGTTGAAGCCGCCTTCGTTCATTATTTCTTTCGATTCATGGTACAACTTTGACGCTTTCTCGTTGTCGTCGGCACCTGACACAAGGTCATCAACGTATAACGAGTCTCGCAAACACTTCACTGTCTCGGCTTTGCTTTCCTCGTACGTGGATAGATGGTGGTTGATGACTGCTCCCAAGATAGCAGGGGATGGTCTGAGGCCGAACACTAAGCGACAGAAGCGAAGCTTGACTACTTATGGGTGTTGACGTTCAATATTTTTTAACCAAAGAAACCTTAACATGTCTCGATCCTTTTCGCATATACTGACCATCAGGAAGGCCTTTTCCATGTCTGCAACTAGTCCGATTCGGTTCTTCCGGAATTTCACAAGTATATCGAATATCTGCGGGATATAGTTAGGTCCTGTTAAAAGACAATCGTTCAGGGAATGTTCTCTAGTATCCGTTGTTGCGAAGCCGTCATATACTACCCGTAATTTATTTGTAACCTTGTCCTTACGTATGACTCCGTGATGAGGTAGATAATGAACGTCATTTCCTTCCTTGATCTCTTCTTCTTCAGGAATCTTCTCCACGATGCCCGTCGCCAGTTGCTCTTCGATTCTCTTGTCGTATTCCGCCATGATCTCGGGTTGTTTTTGCAGTTTGCGGTGAAGTAATCTAAGACGGTTGTGGCAAAGGTCGTAATCGTCGTCAATTGCTAATGATTCACTCTTCCAGGGTAGTCCGATCTCGTATCGTTCGCCCGTAAATCTGATGTCTGGAAGAAACTCCTCCTCGTTTGGTTTTTCGAATTCGTTGGATTTAATACCAATGTTTTCGGTTTCCTAAAACTGTTTTAAAACATTCACTAACTCGTCGTCACGATCGGTTTGCATTTTAGAATTATCGATACATTCGCCGGCCAGGATGAGGTTGTTAATGGCGCAATCATCGGTTGAAGACTTTAAGCACGGACCTGATAGAAGCCAGCCTAATTTGCTGCTTACTGCCACAGGACCATTACTTGCTTGAACTACTTCTCCTGTAACGAATTCCCAATAGAAATCGGCGCCAATTAGAATATCAATGGTTTTATCGCCATTCGAATTCGGGTCAAAATCCGCGAGTTCTTAAACTTGTACAGTTCCAAACTTTGGCGTTTTGATTTTTTTGGTCCCAAACGTATTCAAATTTAATGTCTCTCGTTTCACAGGAGTCAATCTCAATCTCCTTGCAACATCATTTGTCACGTACGACCGCTGACTACCAGTGTCGAAAAGAATTCTTACAGGGATTGACGTCGACCCGTTAACTGCATACGCTCTCACCGTTTGTAACAATATGCTACCATTCCCAACTCGAGTAAGTGTCGTGGCTCCACAAAATTCGTCCTTCTCTTCGCCGTCCGGTCGCGTTTCAGATTCGTCCTTCTCGTTCTTCGTGACTGGTTTCTCTTTTGGACAGATAGACTGATGATGTCTGCCTTCACAATGACGACACCTTTTCTCGTTTCGGCAAGTGTTTGCATTGTGTCCCACACGAAGGCAGTTAAAACAACGCTTTGATTTTCGCAAGATCGACTTTCTATCTTCGGTATCCACTACACTTTTGCATAAAGCGGAATAGTGCGGTTTTTGCAAAAGGCACATCGTATTTGAAATTTTTCGGAATTGCAACCATTTGTCACGAACGCAACCACAGTCGGTGGAACAGTTTCATACTTTCTTGTTGATTGTGAATTCGACTGCACCCCCTCGCTGACTTCACGAGCTTCTATTTCTACTTTAATCGTGTCCAACAATTCGTCTATATTCCATACTTGGGCAGTGGCCTTCCTAGCCATTATTAAACGGATCTCGTTCGGGATTTTCGACATAATAATAGGAATTAACATGCTTCCATATTGCTCAGATGAAATACCAATAGATGCCAGACCACGCACATGAACGCTGATCTTGTCATAGACATAGCGCAGTTGACTTGTGCGACTAGTATTGCATGCCGGTATTTTTAAGATCTCATCCATGTGCACCGCTATTGTCTGTTGCGTCTGATTGCATTGTCATAGTTCGCACTCGTCAATGTCAAACCCTTAATGGCTCGTGATGCACTCCCTTCTAGCAATGATTGTAAGTAATTGAATTTGTTCACGTTCGAGATACTTGGGTTACTATGAATTGCCGAATTAAACGAGTCCCAGAAGGAATTCCATTCGGTTACTCTTCCATTGAACTTGGGCAATTGTAACTTGGGAAGCTTTGGTAAACAAGCAGTTGAGTGTACATTCGATGCACTTGCTATTTGCTCTGAGTTAGCAGAGAACGAATTATTTACAACCTCGTTTGTATCATTGCTATTTTGAACAGTATTTTCCTCATTATATGGACTTGAATTAGAACTTGAGTTTTGAATGTTCTCAACATTTGATTCAATACTTTCTGATTCGTTAGGTTGATGCAAGTTTGTACTTGGTGAACTCACCTTTATACTCGTGTTGTCAAACTTTCCCTCTACAGCCTTCGCCTTCTTGCCAATTATTCGAATTACGTCTAAAATTCTGTCGGAAATTTCGGCTGCTTCCTCGATCTCGTGTTGTATGTCGCCAACGTCGCAAATGTTTAAAATTTCGTCGTCTATTTCGCTTAGTAACTTCAATTTTGCTTCGAGTTGTTTGGTAATGACCTTGCATTTTTCTAAATTATCGCTTTCGGGGTTTTCAATCAGTTCAATCGCTTGTTTTTCAAGTTTTGTGGACACGCCACGATGTCCTCGTCGTCTTGCTCGTAATCGCTCCAATTTTTCTTTTAGTTCGGTTGACATTTCGCTCGGATCTTTGCCTCACACGTTAGGGTGCCATGTAAAGAAGGTTCGGTTTCGCTCCTCGCTCGAAAATTAGACATTATTTTACACACACAAAAAACATAAAGGTTTAATGAACAAGAAACTCCAAGTACATTACAAAAATAAAATGTTTATCTAAGCAAAAATTATTATTCGACTTCCGGTCTGTCACGGATCTCTAAAAATCGCTGAATGTTCTTCACATTGTCCAAACAAAAGGGTCATGGCTTTATAGGATACCCTAAAGGTCGAAATGTCGAGAAAGCACTGGACCGAGTTGCCCCTGTGTTTTGTGTATCCCCATACATATAATAACTATCAATGTCGAGTCATTCTTGGGTTGTCATGTTTCTCACTCACTGGGACTGTATCTACTTCACCAAATTTAGCTAAAGAGGGAGCGCGTAGCGCGACAATCATTAGGGACCTTACGATTTACAGAACGACAACGTGACGGCAACGTCCTAAGACAAAAAGTCAATTGAAAAGAAGTGAATAATTATAGTTGTGAACAAGGCATTTGAATATTTGAAAAGCAGGTCTCGTATTATTGTTCGTGGAAAAGTAGCGACCTTGAAGTTGAGGAGGTACTTGGTGTAATTCGCAGTGTAATGGATGGAACTTGATGTAATTCACACTGTAATGTTATATTTCAGTAACTCTGTAGAATAACGTAAGCTGCAAATATGGGGAAAACACACATAAATTATATATATATATATATATATATATATATATATATATATATATATATATATATATATATATATATATATATATATATATATATATATATATATATATATATATATATAGAATATAAACAATTTGTCAATCATATATAGACACAGTGCATAGACACAGTGCTCAATACAATAGTAGAGCAAATAAGAATAAGATAAAAACAAACTTGAAATATTACATTTAGATTTTAATTCACTACAAATTTGTTTCGTATAACAGGGAGAACCCTGTTACACTCATCAGGTGAATTTGAATATTCAAATTATTAAAAATAAAAAATATATTCAAATTCACCTGATGAGTGTAACAGGGATCTGTAGTGATTTGTAGTATTTGTAAATTTGTAGTGAATTTAAATCTAAATGTAATATTTCAAGTTTGTTTTTATCTATATATATATATATATATATATATATATATATATATATATATATATATATATATATATATATATATATATATATATATATATATATATATATATATATATATATATATATATATATATATACAGCTAATTCAAAAAAGGTTGTCATCGCAAACTCTTAACCTTGAACTCTAAGCGCGCAAGACGCAATGGGAACGCACACTCTTTCATCCTCGCATTTATAATTAGTTGCAAGGAGTGAGATTTTAAAATGCCTCGAGCATATAGCCAGGACTTACGCGGGAGAGCAACTTGGTTAACCGAAATAATGGGTTTTCAAATCGATGAAGTATCTTACTCGTTTTGAAGCCTTGCAAGCAGTAAGTCTCAAAAATACTTGATACAGTATTTTAGTAATTATATATGCCCTGAAAATAGAACGTAATTATTATGCACAATAGACAAGCCTGACACCTCTGGGCCTCTGAGATTCATCCTTTTGTACGGCAAAAACATGGTGAAACAAGCATATAGCCAGGGCTTACGCTGGAGAGCAATTTGGTTGACCGAAATAATGGGTTGTCAAATCGATGAAATGAGTATCTTACTTGTTTTGAAGCCTTGCAAGCAGTAAGTCTCAAAAATACTCGATACAGTATTTCAGTAATTATATATGCCCTGAAAATAGAACGTAATTATTATGCACAATAGACAAGCTTGACACCTCTGGGCCTCTGGGAATTCATCCTTTTGTACGGCAAAAACATGGTGAAACAAGCATACAGGGTGAGTCAAAAAAAACTGATGCTTTTTCAAATTCAAACTAGCTGCGAATTTCATTACGGTGTATTCCCATGGGTATACAGAGACGAGATCGTGATTTAGTACACAGTACGTAAACCACAAAGACTCTTTGTTCCGTTGTCAATTGCACCATGTTGTCGTGTTTCGGACTTTGTCTTGTTTCTGACAATTCTTGCACGGCTAAAATTATGCATTTTAACTTCCACTGGGAATTAGATTTTGTTTTAGATCAACGTCGGTCAAATTGCAAGAATGCAATGCTGCTAGTTTGAATTTCAATAGTATCAGTTTTTTTACTCATCCTGTACTGTGTACTTAGTCACGATCTGTTCTCTGTATACCTATGGGAATACTTAAAGTTCCGTAATGAAATTCGCGGCTAATTTGAATTTGAAAGGGCATCAGTTTCTTTACTCACCCTGTATAGCTCGAACTTACGCTGGAGAGCAATTTGGTTGACCGAAATAAAGGGTTTTCCAAACCGATGAAGTGAGTACCTTACTCGTTTTGAAGCCTTGCAAGCAGTATGTCTCAAAAATACTCGATACAGTATTTTAGTAATTATATATGCCCTAAAATTAGAACGTAATTATTATGCACAATAGTTTAATTGACAAGCTTGACACCTCAGGGCCTCTGGGAATTCATCCTTTTGTACGACAAAAACATGGCAAAACAAGCGCTGCCATAGCTTGCATGATTGTGATTGCCAATTCAAAACGAGAAATTGAGCGTCTGATTGGTTGTCCCGTGGTTGATCTTATTTGATTAGTGGTTGAAGAATGCGTTGTCGTGGTAGAGTGGGTTTGGTCAGTAGAGATGACATCATTGGAAAGATTGGATTGGTGGGTTACGGGTGTTGAAAGAACTGTTATTGGGAAGTTAATATCATTAGCCATAGTATTGTTTTTATTGGTTGGATTGTTACGTATTGTCTTAAGTTGAAGGTATATGGTAGGAATTTCAATGTGTCGGTTAATTGTATTGGCGCCTATACTGTACCATGCCTCTTTGAATTCACGTGCGTGTTTTGTTTGTGCTCGTCCAAGTAGTTGGGTTTCTGTCCAGTTGAAGGTATGACAGTTGTCATGTGCGTGTGCTGCAGGTAGTGATAAATGGTCGTGTCGTTTTATGGCGTTTTTGTGTTCCGTTATCCGTGTTTCAATTTTCTTCGAGGTTTGACCTATGTAACGTTGTGGACAGTCTCGGCAAGGTATCATGTATATCGCATTTTTCGTTTGTTTTGTCGTTGTTTTGTCTTTGTGTTTTGTGAAATATGACCTGAGTTTATGTGTCGGTTTGTGAGCTGTGTCAATGTTGAAAGGTCGTAATAATCTGGCGGTCATTTCAGATGTATTGTTTATGTAAGGTAGAGTTATTCTTGTTCGTGATTGCTTAGGTTGTTCGTTTGGTATATTATTGTGTGGTTTGTTTCGTATCTTGGTTAGTGTCTTGTTAATGAAGTTTCTGGGGTAGTTATTTTTCATGAAAGTTGAATACAGGTATTTTCGTTCTGTTCGTTTAGCTTGTTCTGTGTTGCAGTGTGTATCTATTTGGTTAATATATATTATATATATTATGTGTATATATTATGTATATATTATGTATATTATGTTAGAGTTAAATACCGAGAAGAAGGGATGTATGTCATATACAGCCCCCGAGGACGCGCAGCGTCCGAGGGCTGTATATGACATACGTCCCGACTTTCGAGGTATTTAACTATAGAGGTGTATATATGTATATGTATATATATATACAGCTAATTAAAAAAAGGTTGTCCTTCGGAAATCTAAAATTCAAATTACAAAGTACAAAATACGAATACAAAGTATGTCACATGACACACATAAGTGGACTTTTAACTTCCAGTCCGTGATATACACTGTACAAGGAGGTATTTTCTGTTAAGTGGAATGTTTCTAAGAGTATATGCTTACACTTGAAGCCTATCACAAAGTATTTTGATCTTAGACTTTGTATTTTGGAATTTAGATTTTGTATTTTCAAGGGACAACCTTTTTTGAATTAGCTGTATATATATATAGTACAATCTGCAGACATGCATGTTTCGGCGTTCCACGCCTCATCAGTGCAGCTTGGTACACATCTACACATGTAGCTGCATTACACCTATACACGTGAACTTGCTCTCACCAAGCGCACGCGGTACAAGGCAACACAACCAACATATGCGGACATGCGTAGAGCGTCATAGGGCCAGAGTGCTCAAACGATCTCAAGGGAAGTGGGCTTTGCATTATAGCTATAGACACCTACTCCGCTCTACAAGAGTGCTCAACAACACCGAAGTGAAGGGGCATTATAGTACAATCTGCAGACATGCATGTTTCGGCGTTCCACGCCTCATCAGTGCAGCTTGGTACACATCTACATATGTAGCTGCATTACACCTATACACGTGAACTTGCTCTCACCAAGCGCACGCGGTACAAGGCAACACAACCAACATATATATATATATATGTATATATATATGTATATATATAGATATATATAGATATATATAGATATATAGACAAGGAATAAAAATAAAACCATATATATGGAGAAAGTGCTCAATACCGAAGTAGAGCGGAATAGTTGTCTATAGATATATATAGATATATATAGATATATATAGATATATATAGATGTATAGATATATAGATATAGATATAGATATAGATATAGATATAGATATAGATATAGATATAGATATAGATATAGATATAGATATAGATATAGATATAGATATAGATATAGATATAGATATAGATATAGATATAGATATAAATATATATATATATATATATATATATATATATATATATATATATATATATATATATATATATATATATATATATATATATATATATAGATATATATATAGATATTTTGTTTTCAAAATTTAACAACTAAATCGTTACACTGTGTTTCATGCTAGGCAATCATCAGACGACTGGTTACATTCAATTATCCATCCATTTTTATAGTCTACGTTGTGGCGACTGTCATTAAAAACTATTGTTTGCAAATTGTTTCCTAATTGCTTTTTAATTGTCCGGTGGCATTTCTTTAACATTGGAAAGGAGGAATTTGTTTCTGTGATGACATGTCGAAAGAATTTCGCTTCTTTTGTTCTTTGTTGTGAAAGATAATGTAGAATTTCTCTGTAAGGCAGAGGTTGCAAGTTTTTGAACCGTTCCTATGGGTTGAAGCTTTGTCTAGAATTGACCATTCGATGTTTACATCTTCTATGTTTCTGTCCCTCAAGTCTCAGATATACTTTGAAAGTTCCGTTGCGTTCGCTTTTGTACGGTAGCGTAGTGAGTTTCTGTGTTTGTAGAGCCTGTCCTTAAACGACCTTTCCGTGAGCCCAATGTAGTTTTTCTGCTCGTTGTTCTTGTTGTTGCTGACTTTAGCCATGTATATCACGTTCTCTGTAAGGCATTCGCCTTTCAGGGGGCAGATTTCTTTCTTTCTACAGTTGCATTCAGCGGTGGTGGTGGTGTGTTGGTCTTGGAGGATTCTTTTGTTGTGGGCCTCAATGACGCTTGCGGTGTTTGACATGCAGCTATAGCTGACCTTGACGTTGTTTCTATTAAATACCTTGTGTAGATTATGGTTGACGGGGAAGTGCTTGTCCACGAGTTGAAGGAATTTTTTTGCTATGTTTGTCTTGACGTTCATGCTGTACGGGGGGTTAAACCATATCACTTTTCGCTTTCTTTTCTGGCTTTCCTGCTTGGCTGCTGTCTCAGGTGGTTGGAATTCGATTTTTTCTCGGTATCCACTGGCTTTCAGGGCGTCGTTGTAGTACGGTGCAGCTTGATCAAATATTTCTTTAGATGACGAAATTCCGGAAACGCGTTTGCTGATATTTTTGGGTAGCTGTTTAAGGATACTTGGTGGGTGGTTTGAGCTTGCATTAATGTAGAGAGGGTTGTCGTTGGGTTGACGTAACTATGGGAAGCTATGACGGAGCGGAAGTATGCGAATTAGTCGGTCTCTACATCCTTCCCATCCTGCAAGAGAAACTCGGCAATCCAAACATCGGCCTATATCGAGATAACGGACTAGGAGCCATGCACAACCTCAACGCACGCGCCTCAGACCGAAAACGAAAGGACATCACCGAGACCTTCAAGAATCTTGGACTAAAAATAAACAATAGAAGCCAATTTAAAAACAGTAAACTTCCTCGATGTAACCCTTGACCTCGGTAATGAATCTTACAAGCCATACTATTCTTCTTTTGTATTTACTCTACATCCAGTGTGCAATGCGATCAGCATTTCTAACTCATTGCTCGTATTATATGCTTTTTTACAGAGATTCCCTGAACAAACTGAGTGACGATGGTCTTATCTACTCCACGTGTGATGACGATCATTACCGATACACTAATGGTGGAGACGAGTAAATAGTAATGTAAATGCGATTATCTTTCATCCCGCAAAAGAGAGATCTTTCAAATCCATCATCAACAAAAGTTTGTGCGCTTTTTTCTAGTGAAGACCTTAAAATTGTCTTTTATCGAACGGCTAATCTTGGGAACTTCTATTGCAATAAAACCAGAATCGTCGTTTTGTAAATGCTTAAACCACTGGACAGTTCGACCCGCAGAAACGCGTAATCACTGATCGCCAATTTTCACGGCCTCGATCGTTTGACATTAATTAAAGCTGACATTTGACGTTCGTAGTATACCGCACGACATAGCTGATAGAAGATTTCGTTCTTCTTGCTTCTATCAAAATTTGGTCTATTGGTCTATATTGTCCATTGTGAGATGCAACAAGTCAAACGTCATGCAGTTGTGAGCAGAAAAATCATAGAAAATGAGCTAGCAAGTTTCACTAGTGAAACAAAATAAGCTAGCAAGTTTCACTAGTGAAACAAATTATTTGACTTTTGTGTAATTCCTAAAGCTGAAACCATTCAACGTCAATGATTTTGTTTTTTATTGCAGTGATAGTGTCTGAGATTAGCTGTTTCGGGCTTAGACTAAAAACGTTCTCGACCCCAATTACAAACTTCTGTAATGTTTTTAACCATCATGCATGTCTGTGTTGCCATGGATACATCGGGTGGCTCATCAAAATAATCAACAGTTTGCTCCCAAGAAATACTTCATCGTAGTAACTAATACATGTAGTGAGTGGAGAGGGGGGTTAGGTTCAACTAAATAATATTAAGCGTATAGTGAGTGAATTGAGACATGATAAAACAATTCGAAAATGTCTGTTTTGAGGTTTTTCTAATTGTGTTTATGCGAGTGTCAAGCCAGCGGGTGGTGACGAAAATTTTAGTTAACAACCATGATTACTATATGAGCTGCTTGCACTACGGTATACAATAAATTAGTATTTAATCAACTGATATTCAAAGTTTTTCAGTAAATACATACCTAATATAAAACATTATTTTGCAGTTTGCAATTTGTTCTTCTGAAAAATAATTTCTTTGTTGTTATGGTCTTTTATTGCCATATGTATATAGTTAAGTAGCGACGGTGTTGTTTAAGAACATTGGACTAGTGCAGGTATATTAATGGTTTAGTGCATCAAATCAAGTACAGCCGCAAAAAAGTGGAATTAGGAAATTAACTCCTGCGATCTCAAATGGGTTAATGTCACAGCAGTGACATCCATATTTATCTGGATTACGAACTTCAGTCATTTGACCTCTAAAATGTGAAGCCAAAGGCAAAGATTGTGGGCATAAAGAGTTATAAAACGTCAATGTTAGTCCTCTGCGCGATCAGATGCCAAAGTAATCTGTTCTGGTCACGCAGAGGACTAAGATTGACTTATAGAGCCTTTAATGTCCGCTATCTTTGGCTTCACTTTTGGCGCTCGAGCTTTCCTCCAGATATGTATCGAGCTCATTGTGTCACAGTTGATAGTGTGCATGTCATAGTACTACCAGTTTGTATGCTACAGTACTGAGACGCAGTATTCAGACCTGTGCAGAGAACATTCCCAACTATTTCCTAGCACAGGCCTTTGTCCACTAGCAAGATAACCTGATCCGACTTGTATAGTAATTTAACTTTGTCAAACAGCTGTCGCAGATTTGAAGTCCTGTAACGTTTCTGAGGGTAGAATTTCAGGAAGGGGAGAATCCATTTTGGACGTAAAAAATTCAAGCTAAATCCAAGCTGTTCACGTTGAGACAAAGTTTCGAACATATTCTGCCAGTTACATGTATGTTACTAAGAAAATGAGTTGTGTATGCCGTCGATTAAACCGTTGACTTGTCATACTATTGATATTAATACCGAAAAAATAGAAAACGAAATTGAGCGATGTTTTAATTGAACGCATGTTCTTTATTTAATTATATCTATATTTGTACTGAACAATCTTATTGAAAGAAATCCAGACTGCATGTTGGCCGGTAAAGCGCCGAAGTTGCACCCCCTGGGAAAATGTTCACACTACGTCCATTGAAATATTATGCAACTTAAGCACTGGTCAATATCCAAACTTACGATCGAAGGCTTAACGATAATAAATTTACGTGGTGTTTCCACAAAATTATACTTTGATCATACAACTTCTTGAAACAACATAAGTACTATTTGAATAGTAATTCTGTACAATAACCATATTCTTTTGCCTTTTACTTCTAAGGAACTAACATTTTGAAAACTGATTGTTTAGTTTCTTAAATGAGCAAATATTCCCCCTGAAGGGTTTTGGGTCGAAATATTTAGGGACCGCATGTTAACATTGAAGCTATATTTAATATAAAAAATTAGACAAAAAAGAAATGCATAAAAACTTCGAGAACAACTTCAATTTCAAAAAATTTGGTAAATTCCCCTTCAAAGTTTCTTGAAGGCAGGGCCTATTTTAGCGTGCAGTGTTGCAGTATTGACAAAAAAGTATTGAGAGAAAAAGCTTAGCCATAGGAGCCCAGACAGCCGATTTAAAGTGAATAAGAACTGGTAAATAACTTAAAATTGAACGCAAGCCGCTAAATTTTTGTCGCAGGTTTTAAATGAATACTTCAGCTATATTTCTATCAGCCTGATTCTCAGGGTCTTCACCTCCGCTACCCGCGCTACGGCGAAGACCCTGACACAGGCTGGTCACGTGGCACCCAAATTTTGGGTGCTTGACATTCGTACTTAGCAGGGGTAAGTTGGCCCAACAATGTTGCATGATGTTGGCTTCGTTTGAACAGGCCTTTAGATTACAACAGCGTGATGAAAATACAAAAGAAAGGAAAGATACGGTTTCAGAGTCAGATGACTTCCCGCTTCGTCGGTCTCCCTTGTTGTTTGACAATAATTTGTGATAACGCCTTTTTACCTACCCATGCTAAGTACGAATGTCAAACACCCAAAATTTGGGTGCCACGTGACCAGCCTGTGTCAGGGTCTTCGCCGTAGCGCGGGTAGCGGAGGTGAAGACCCTGAGAATCAGGTTGTATTTCTATCATAAAATTAGAAAGGAAATGAAATGATAATGCTACAAAAATGTGCAAAAAGGCACCCCAACAAAAATACGGTGTTTTTTTCCGTAAATACTTTAATTCGATATAATCCTGTCTTCATTTGATTTCATAGTTTGCAGAATGATCTGTTTCGAAATTTCGCTTGCGTGACGCTCTCGCATGTCATTTGTGACGTCTTATTGAAGAGGTTTACCGGAACCTCGTCGTTTTTTGCCATTATTACTCCGCCTGCCGTAGGCGAGGCGGAGTTTTAAATTCGGCCCGTTTCTGGGTTTTTTCGGTGTCAGAAGTCGTTGCAGTGCTCATGGGTGATACCGCTGGGCACAAGCCGCTCGAGCCGACCTAACACGGCGTTTAAACTCAATTTCCAGCGGAATATGTCAACAAAACATGTATTTTAACATGTATGCTAGAACATGTAAACCGCAAGCAGGTTTTACGTGCAAAGATTCGAACGCCTGAGCAGGCGTCTTGTCTTGCTTTTTCATTCTTTCAAAATTATTTTTTGTATTTGCATTTGATGTTGCTTTAATACAGTCAAAAAAATTGTTAATTTTCATGGCATAATTTGGCTGAAAAATTCGATTAATTTACGTATCGATCCCATATTATTCGGTCGGCATTTTCAACGGCTCTCATTTCAAGTTTTAATTTATTGCTGCGGAGCGAGCGAGCCTGAGGCGAGCGAGCGAAGCAGCAGACCTAATTTGTGTATGTAGGGGAGAACTTACCTCAAACCATATTTACCGCTGTGCATTGTGGTCATGCGCGTTCGGAAATGCGCAGAACACCTTTCCTCACCTGTGCTTCGTCACTAATTATGTCTTGTGTTCAGAAGATATCCTGTTTCAGGCTGGCTTTTAAAATCGTAGTTAGTCAAAAGCATAAAGCTCGATAGCGCATCTATTGTTGGATTGTAGGGTTTTGAAGCCAGAAGTACGTGACATTTGTAGACTTGCACGCCCATGTTGAATGGCCCCACTTGAGCATCGAATGCTATAGATTTCTACTACCGGACATATTGCTTACGTTTTGAAACAAAAGTTTTCACAGTTTTCTAAAAGAAACTGCGTTGATTTGGTTCTTGAGTGGGGCCCTTATACATGGCCACCGCTCTCAAAATATGACGTGTTCCCGGCTTCAATTTTATTTGTATTTTGTATTACGATACACTATCCAGTGGTCAAAACTCAAAAGCAAATGCCTTATCAAGGTTAATTTATATATGCGAGAGGAAGATAATTTGCTTTTCTGAATACATTCATTTTTGAAGTCTGCTGTTTGCGTTGGTAGTCAAGTACTACAATTTAAAACGAGTTTATTATTCGCACGACAATATTTTAAAAATCTCGTATTAAATTGCAGTGGAATTTTAATATACATTCTATTTGATAGTATCGCGTCTGTGAAATTATATTAAAGCGCGTTTTTTTTGTCCATAATAATTTTCCTATATTACCATTTGTGCTAACAGTCAACAATAATCAAAGTTAACAAACCACAGTTAAACAGAGACGCTGATTAATATATTCATGTTATGTTCTAAAACGCATCTGCTGTTCACGCGACATTATTTGCGGTGGAATTATGACAGTTTAAATTTCGTGTGTTTATGATCAAGCAAATATTTCCAACAAACATAATTATACAACAACTGAGTATTTAAGAGTTCACTGTAGTTGTAAAAAATTATTTCTTATGGATAAGGCATTTGCTTTTCGACTTCGTTCAACGTTGACCCCTTTTGACCCCTTATGCTTAAGCCAGTCTGAAACATGATATCTTCTAGCAGACAAACTGAGTCAAGCCGAGCAATGTACTGGCAGACTAGTAATGCACACTATCCCACTGAATATATTTTGGGTTGCATAAATGTCATTTTCCAGTAACCTATGAAATAATTAAAGCTCCGCAGCATTCCCTACCTTGCAGGTAACCTAGTTGCAAGGTTTGTTTTAGCGCTGACTATTTTTAACTATGTGAAATATAATTGGGTTTTTTTTAATTTTTTCTTTACATAATATATGCGAGCTAAAAACACTGAAAACAATTTTCTTTCTTAATATTCGTATCACTAATGGATTTTTTTTAGGTGCCAGTGTTTCCTCCCACAAGAATGTGAAACAAGTACGACCGTACTATGCGACCAGGAACTGGCAAGTTTCAGTAAGAAGCGTGCACTGTCTAGCGTTTAGTCGGTTGAGAATTTTAAAACCTCTATTTATGTGCAGAACGGGGAACATTTTTTCATAGCAACACCCGTGACTTTAGCTTAGAGACAAACACGCCACAATGTATAGCAAAAAATCTATTTATAGTGTTGCATAACGTTCGCAATACAGGACTGTTCAATATCTTTATATCACACAACTTAGTAATTCTTAAGCCATCTGTTAATTATTCTGTTTTGGAGTCCGATCTTGTGACTCCAGATCTTCTCCTGCGCTTTTGATCATGAAAGAATCGTCGAGACAATTTTGGAGGAGGCTCTGGGAGTTCGTAAGATCTGCCCACAGTTTTTCATTTTGTTTAATTAATTGTTGTTTTTTTTCTTTAAGATGATTAAGATCATTTAATTCCTTCCTATTCAAAAATTGACCAGTTCCCGGACTTATAATTAATCGTTCAAATTCTTTAGACTATTGTCCGAGATCTCTTGTGATTGTGTTCACAACAATAGAGAAGACAATGTCTTTCTTATCGTTTGCGTTTGCTCTTATATCGCCGAATGTTAATGATATGAATACATACATTATTTGCTATGAATACATTCAAGAATTGCTTGTATTTTGCTTCAAAAGTCCAAAATGAAAAGTCGAACACCGTCAATCGACGCGGAATATAGCTTAGAATAATTATGTCAAGTTTCATTCCGATCAGACAAGTGATGACGGGGCCTTAGGGTTTTTTCAAAGAGCGTCGCCCCCTAACAACAAGAACAAGAAAATTAGCAGCGTTTGGGGACCAGTTCCTGGTCCAAAAATAAATAGTTATTTCCTGCAACATTAACTTCTTGCTTACACGTAGAAACAATTCCATACAGTTTCCAGCGATAGCCCTTCGACGCTACTAACTTCACGCTCGAAACCTTATCTTTCGCATAGTTTTGACTGCACTAACTTAATTGCAATGTTAAGTCGGTTTTCCACTAGCGATTTTTTGCCCAAACCTAATCGATTCTACTTGGTTTCAGCAGAAAGCTCAAAGACAATCAGAGGAAAAAGTCGCTTCGCGCCAAAACATTCGCTAGTAGCGAAAAAGGTGTTAGTTTGAGATCTCCTCAGGTTATTGTTTCATTAAAATTCCTCCTGCTGGTAAAATCAGTTTGAAAAAAAGTTAAGTCTTAAAATGAAACAATAACAGCACAATAGGATGGATTAGCGAATACTGAATGGCCCATTTGTTGTTGTATAATCTCAATTGTATTAAATACAATTGTATGTTTTGTTTTCAACTTTTCTGTATCGATCTGCGCTAGCGCAGATATATTGTTATGGAATACGTGATAGCTGTTAGCTTGCAGCCAATCACTGAACGCGTAAACAAAATTCGGCCAATGGATGAGAGTGTAACATTTGGTTATGGAGTGCAGAATCGTTCAAAAGCTCAACTGGAGTGATTTTCCAATTCCTAGGGCCAACATGGCGGAAAATTTACACGAAGAACGAATGCCGATCCGGCCCGATCGAATTTAACATCAAGAAGGCTTGAAATGTGAGCTATCAATAACTTGTTGTCTCCTTGTGACCAATTCATATTTTATCACTTAAATAACTCGCTACTGTTTTATGACAATTGTGAATATATGATTCGTATTACTACGGATATGCTGAAGAATTTGCTTTGCAGTATAATGTAATACTACTTGTATGAAACTACATTTAATTTAGTACATTTAGTGCTAATTAACTGGAAAGGTAATTTTTACACAGCACATGCATGCATTTGACTCAAAATGTTAAATTAGATTATAATACTCTAACAACGACCTGGTTTTCGATTTCTTCGCTTGATTTTTGTTGACATTTTCCAGATAAACAATACTGAAATTAAAAATATCATGTGTTTTTTAGTTTCTTTTTGTTATTTCGAGTAAATATGTACTAACCTACCATAATCGGGCTTCGTGATTGGCCTTTTGAAACAAAAGGTAGCATATTGTTTTTTATTCGTTCTTAGAGTTTGTTATCTCATTGTTATAATTTTAAAGTACCACACTGAAAGCCTGTTAGTATATAAGTTGGTATGGAGGCCCATTATTTTAACATCCAGCGAAGGTCATGTTCTTTAATAAGAGATCATTAACATTGCGAACTTACCTTATTTTTACCACATTTAGTTCCATCCAAAGCCGAAAAGCGACTGACCTTTAACGATTTTCCTCGCATCTTACATAGTAGCTTAGCACAAACATCCATTACACCTCGAGCTCGCTGTTGAACAAATATAAATTAAGTTTCAGTTGATGTCAAAATTGCGGTGTGCAAAGGTATTCTCATTTCATTTCAACGAGATTTTGGGAAAATTGACTTTTCTTCTGAATTATTTTGCGTAATGTTCTGTCGGCGAGGCAAATTTCGATTCCGTAGACGGTCGAACACCTCCGAGATGGCCGAGCACTTCATTGATCTCGTTTTTAAGCCTATGTGTCTGATAAAACTAGTAGATTTTTCTTTTTGAAATTTTAAATTATCCAGTCCCGTACCTTACAAAAATCGTATAAAAGTAAAAAATACAAAAAAAAATTTGACGAACTTTAAAAATAAAAAACCCCGGATGTGATTCGAACCCCTGCGTAATCTATTAGAAACCGCACGCCAAGACGACTGAGCTAACAACGACCTTGCTGGAATTAACCGTCGAACAATTTGTATTTATAATACAACGTCGTCTAAATGAGCCAGAGCAGTCTGGGAACGAGATCAATGAGGTACTCGACCATCTCGGAGGTGTCTGACCGTCTATGGAGTCGAAATAAGCAATTGAAAGACAATAGATATGCCCAAATTCTTATTCTAAGACGTACCTGCCATACTGTTGGTTGAGTGGTATGCTCATTACCAAACTCTAAGTCGCATTGTCTTTGAAATGTGAAATGCACACCAGGATATTGGTATCTCAGTATATAAACTGGTTTATCAGCAAGACAGACGTCTCTATATTTTCTTTAAAACGAAAGAGAACCGATGTTAAAACTAAATATCAAGAATTTATTGCGAATTCCCCTCCCCGCCGCCCCCCCCCCCTCCCATTCCATTTCTTAAGTACGCTGGTTGTTTCCTAAAAATTCGATAAGCTGGATATCTGGGAAGAACAGTTTAGAACTGATGGCCGATCTATCTAGTAGAAATAAACTGGGTTCAACACTGGATCGATCAGAGGAGATGATCCGGTGACCTTCATAGGTAGAACATTTTAGAACCAAGAGAGGTAAATTCATTGTTCATATGTACTCTATATATACCCACCTGATACTCTTTGCCATTTCAAACTGACTTTGCACTGACCAGCTGTGATTATTGAAAAGAGCGTCTACGTGAGGAGACATAATGAAACGAGAATTTTGTTTGTAATCATCATGTCCTAAACCAAGCCTGGATGATAAAATATAAATATTAAATTGAATTTCTCTTTATACTATCTCGAACGTGTGTGCCCGACAGCCTGCAGAGTATATATGAAAAATAGTTTAAAACTTATTGTACCACTAAAAATTCTTCAAAATTTAATCAACTTACGAGTGTGAAATTTCGTGGGCGATATAAAATGCCGCACGAAATCCACGGTCACTGACAATGGAACAACTACTTCGTCGACCACACATTGTGCTGGGTACAGCGAAACCTAAAAACACACAGAAAATGTATCTTGTGAAACTGATTCTGGATTTGTCGCATTTCTATGACTTGAATTTGTAGAGTTCTTCTGCTAATAATATATGCATTAAGTTTGTAGACGTTCTTTGATAAAAATATTTATTGATTACGATTTTTCGACTGCCAGTCTGCATTTTTTGACAGACGATAAAATAATGCGATAATTACAGTAGTTCACACTTTTCAACAACATCTTTAATTACAATAATCAGACGTACAAACCAATTCACGGTTGTCTTGAATTCAAAATATGAATTTGTAGTGGTTGATATTGAGGACAGTGGGCGACAAAGTGGCGTAAGTGTACATTTTAACAGTCAGCTTAGATTGCAACTTTCCTAAACCAGAAATGTTGAAAAATTCAGAAAAAAAAATCATTTGTCTTTGTTGCTAGTGATGCATTCGGACTGAAAATGCATAATAATGAAACCATATCCAAAACACTGACCAATTTTGTTTTCTGGTCATATATCCTATATCTGATCATATATATTTAACAAATCACCATCGTAGCAGTAAAATTACACTTGGGAAAACGTATTGAATGTTAACGACAGGAACAGCACTTGAGCAAACATGGCGGAGGAGAATCAGAATCAAGCAATAAGAGTTGCCGCAGAAACCAGAAAGACTTTACCGTTTATAATTCTTCAAAATGCGAATATAGTCGGCAAAGACTGGAAAGAATTTTTAGAAGGAATAGAACGAGAATTTCGTTATTTCAAAAATTCTGACCAAATTAACAAGAATTTGATTATATAAGGAGGAAAAGATATTGCAAGGTCGGAGAAAAGTTTACCAAATCCTACAGAAGGAAACGACTGTGAAAAGATGAAAACAAAGCTAAACAGTCTTTTTATTCCGAAACAGAACAAACATCATGCTCGGTATCGATAATTGGGGGAATTGATAATTGCATACACAGCTAGACTCCGGAAACAGGCGAAGAAATGTGAGTTTGGAGACGCCAATGAAGAAAGAATACTTGAACATATTCAGGCTATTGATAATCGACAGCTAATACAGAAAACTATCAGTAGAAAATGGAATCTCACTTAGTTTCTACAAGAAGCAAGCCAAACAGAAGATGTAAACCATCATGTAAGAGAAATGAAAACACAAGAAGAGAAACCGGTAGCAGCCAAAGTTTATGGGCACCGAGACAAGTATACGGCCAAAATACCAATGCGGCGACCATCCTATCAGAATTTAAACCGGTAAAATGGTGCTATGGCTCCAGAGGCTCGAGTAAATGCAAGCGATGTTGGCGTATTTGGGAAACAGTGTTTTCAGTGAAACAAATGGAACCATTGTGCCGCTGTTTGTGAGACATCGAACAGAGTTGGAGTAATGCACAACGAGGTGGAAATCGAAAAGGGAAAATAACGACGACAATATCAACAAGTTCTGATGATGGGTATTTCGAAAATGCTGTAAAGAAGAATTTCTGTTCGGAGAACGCTCATGCTAAGAAAGTAACGGATACTTAAGAAACTGACAATAAGATGCTAATTATCGCAAAAGGCCGGTACAGACCATACCCAATACTTATTCGAAGCAAGACTAGTACAGACTAGAAACTAAAGTCCTGGATATTGTTACTGGGTAGTAATGACTTTATTATTAATTAATATGCACAAGTATAATTTGATCTAAGTCCAATCATAACGATAGTGAAAAATATTAAGCCTTATCAGCGAAAGTGGGAGAACACCCGGCTGAAGGAACACAAGAGAGACGTAGAGCTCTGTAAAATCAGTTCGAATATTGCCGAATAAGTAGTACTCTTGGTCGTTTTAACTGGCAATGCCAATCACACATGGACAAATTGCTATGAAATAGATTTGAAATTTTAATAACGGAAAAATCATGGACAACTACCAACACATAAGAACATTAGCATCATTACACAATGCATGCACAAGAAAAGCAGATGATAACACAAAACATTTGCTGGAACAGCGCCGCTTTTTACTAAGCAAATTTTGAGTAATTTTTTCTAAGATATTGATATTGTAAATATAGAGGAAACTATTTCGTTGTCACTTTGTATCATGAAATTGTAAACCACTGTAATTAAAGTCTGTAATCAAATCTCGTAATCAATACTTTTTTAATCAGAGAACGTGTACAAACTTAACATGAATAATCATGGTTTCGCCTCAAACATATTATAGATATTATTTGTGTACAATGAAAAGTATGAACAACCTGTTGAGGATTGTTGAAAACAGGCATGAACAATGCTATGCTGCTCACATAGTTCAATGTTATCAACGTGCAATATTGCTAAGTATTGATCGATGGGCCTGAATTAGGCCGCAATCAGGAGTAACCATCCTGACACATATTGTTGACAACATTGAACAATATTGGCAGCTGAATATTGCTCAATGCTGTTTTTATCAACCTGAACAGGATGTTCATTTTTTGCTTTGTATATTCTTATCATTTATATACCCGGAGCGAGGGGGACTCAGTGAAATATTTCCTGAAGTGATGATATTTCCCGAGGGCTTTAGACCGAGGTAAATATCATCACTGAAAGAAATATTTCATTGAATCCCCCGAGCGGAGGGTCTATAAATGATATATTATACCGAAAATCAAAAACTTCCGTAAGAATAAACTTTTAAGTTCTTTGAGTTGAACATACCTTCGTGAATACGATGCTCTAAAATACAAAATAGCCAGTTCTTTGTTTATTTTTAAAACGAGAAGTACAGAAAATTCCTTTTAATTTTTTAAATATTTGTGTTTTCAACGTCCTTGTCCTCTAAAATACTTTATAATTCTTCGTGGAGTTCATCAAACTTTTCCACATTCCGCCATTTTTGTTTACGAAAACTTGCCAATCTGTGCTTGCGTGTACAAGCGTTGCCATGACAGCGTGAGATATTTACTGTATCTCACTTTAAAAGTGAGATTCAGTGGTATCTCACTTTAAAAGTGAGATACAGTGAGAAATCACCTCATCACGTGGTAGAAATACGATATTTTGATCGGACAATTTGAATTTGAGGTATAATATTTCTGTTTATCTACGGAAGAGAACTAACACCAATGAGCAGACTAAGATCTAGTCACAAACTATTGATGGTGCGTAAGGTGGAGATACCCTTATGTTTGTTCTAACACGAATTGACTTCAATCGCAAGCTCATCTTACCTGCAGATCCAAATTTTGACCTGTAAAAGAGTTATTAAAAATATTTTATTCGGTAATATAATTGTCTGTCATGTCGTCATTTTAATATCACCGCTTGCAGTGCAATAAAAAAGAGAGTCATTTAGTTAAAGATCTTACCTTGTAAGGAATAATTTGTGATCAAATTTCTTAGATTGGTTTTTCTCTAAGCGATTCATGTGTCGACATGCGGTATACACATTTTTTCCTTTTTTAGATACGTTCAACTTTACTTTATGCTGGAAGAAGATTCGTGTATAGATCCGTGAAATAAGTTCATTAGAGCTGGAATTTATTTTATGTATGATGAGAAATTCGTATAAAATTGACACATGACGCTTTTAAACTTCTCTATACATATTTAATATATAATCTTCGCTCACTGTACAAAATTACTGGCCATGATGTACACAGTGACGATATATATATATATATATATATATATATATATATATATATATAAATATATATATATATATATATATATATATATATATATATATATATATATATATATATATATATATATATATATATATATATATATATATATATATATATATATATATATATATATATATAGGCCAAAGTAAGCCAGTGCGAAAGAGCAGCATACTTAGTTAGAAAGTTGGATCTGAATAGTTTTTCGCAACATACCTGTTCAATGTGTATTTTTGAGGGAATGATATGAATATCGAGTCCGTGCTGGATCAAAGACTTGTGTTTAAACAAATCTGACGCCTAAAATTTCGAAAGACGAATATTAAGCTAAAGATTTTGGCTGTTATGTCAAGTTAAGACTTGAAGGGAGTAAAAATTAGCACTCTTTGAAATAGACACAAGGTGGAATTTAAAGATTTATAAACAAAGTTCAACAGTTTTGGGAGAGATTTCTCAGATACTTAATAAAGGTTGGTGACAGGCGAGTACGCATATTTTCTGCGCTTGGTCCGACGACACGATCCAATAGATCAGAGCTATTCTCTTTACGAACACCTATTTGGTGTCAAACTCATCAAAAGCTTTACTCGTTTTTGAGTTAAAGAAATATATCAACTAGATATATTACCAAGCACATATTGCATTTTACCATTATGATATCTGTATAAAGCGTCTAGGCAGTTCCGTTCCTCTGCTATTGCGGCAAGAGCACAAACGGTACTTCAACACAAATGTTCTCATGTTATTTCCGTACTTTTATCTGTTCTCTATCTGTTCTCATACACAATTCTACATACTGTCTTCATCTATGGTCTGCACTCCTTGTCGCAAAAATCAGAAAAATATGTACGTGCGTGCGGTTTTAACACTGCGTTAATATGGCAACGGCAAAATCACTTTCGGAGTGGCCCACCAATTGTTATGCGCAGAAAATATGCGCACTCGCCTGTCACGCACCTTTAAGGAAAAGTTACAGTATAAGAAGGATATGGCTGGGAGGAATGAAAATAAGGCATTTGAGCTAAAGCCCTTGGAGGGTTTTTCAGTTGTTATTTGAAGAGCTTAATCACTTTAACTTGCCAAACTGAACAGAACTTCTACGTATTTCTGAACTTCTCCGTCACTTTTGAATTGATCTCGGACAGTCTTATCGACGGCTACGAACGTTTCCACATACGTTTTAAGTTTACCCCCGTCTCTTTGATCTTAAAAAGAAGACGAAATGAATTACTGCAGGATTGATGTGCTTAATGGCTTACAGCTGATTAGTACTAATTAGGCCTACCACCGTTGTGATAATGTAAGCATATAGCACGTCAAAAACTCGTCAAAACTCATCGAAGTGTTCTCACCTTTACGTGTTATAACACAGATAGCTCTGGATTTTGCTGTGTTGCCTTTTGCTTTGTAATACTTCGTATAGCCATTTATCTCTAAGGTTTTATGAGTTTTCTTGTCGAGTGCAACCCATTCATCGTCCTCATACGTGAGAACTTTGAGTGTGGCATGTTTTTTGAGTTTTATAAATTTCGTCCATTTGCGTGATCTGGATGGCGTGCGGTGCCATAACTGAAAAGAGATATTCTTGAACAGTTACATTTCTGTTTGGCGATCAAGAAATCTGGTTGTTTCTGAGGAACCAGCTGCTTGAAAGTTACGAATTGCGTGGGGATGAATTAATTTTTATCATATTTATTTGCCAAGTCCAATCTTGCTTCTTCTGTACCGGATGTCCCCCCATCCCAAAAAAAAAAATTTTCGCGCTGCGAAATAATCAAACCGCCATTATTTTGGTTGCAAATTATCCCAAGTCAGATCCAGAGGCACTGTGCATGCACACAACCATGGACATGTTTCAAAATTGCCGGTATTGTCAGATCATGAACAAAGTTCATAGATTTGTAAACTTTTTGTTCTCTAAGTAAACTTTTTATAAACATGAAACATTCGTGAACTTTTATGAACTGTTTAAGGTTTCGTAAACAATTTTGTGAACTTCAACTTTTTGTGAGTTTCATTTTAACTTCGACAAAATTTACTCTTTACACATGTAAACTCTTACTTTTTCTAGAACTTGCATATTCAAAACAACTCGCTCCCATTTTGCAAGGAAGATAATATGCCGAATTAGCAGGGAAAAAACAGCGATTGCTGCGAGGACTAGGATGATATCAATGATGGAATATCAGCGTTCGGTTGTCATGAAACTTCAGAATCAAAAAAGGTACTAGTACTATAATAGTTGCTGTGTAAAGTATTTATATTTTAGGAAGTATGCTGTCATGGAGCACCAGACATGACAGTTTAATTTCAGCTGCTTTCGACGCCCTCCAACGGTTACCGACGATTTCCGACTCAATTTCCGTACATGGACTTTTGGGAACATTTCAAACATAAATAGAGCAGGGCCCCTAGATAGCCAACGCATATCTAGCGCAGGTGTCACGTCAACTGGGCAAAAAAACCAGGAAGTTCTGTTACGAAAAGCAGTTTTTTGGAGATTTTAGACGGTTTGTGCTGCTGCGAATGTCGTTCAACTGTACTTTTTTGAAAATAGATTCCTATTGTGGAGGTTTTGAACGTTAAATCAGAGAGTGGGCTTGATTCTTACAAAATTATTGCTCGATAAAGATTTTAAGTAGTGGACGTTTTCCAGATTGCAAAGTTTGCTGTGCGCGGAGAAGATCTTCCCCGCACACTTTTGTATTTGTCCACGCCAAATATATAAGATACATGCTATCCGCGCAATACTTTGCAAGAAAATGTATTTGTCGAATCAAAAAACATTCAAAATGCAACGTGACCGTGTGCTGCGGATGCGAACGTCAACATATGTCAGCCGACAAAACATACCTGGAATATATTTATCAGTAGAACTCATACTCGATGTTAAAATTTTTTAAAAAAAATTTAAATTCAATCTTTTCTGATCATTTTGATACCATATTTATCTTCTAATTCACAGAACAAGTTGATTAATTTGACGTTTGAAGATGGGTAGTAAATGCGAAAAATGTAATTTGTCTTGTGACGTCATAACCATGACACACGGCAGACTGTGCTTTGTTTACACTGCGGTTTACACGAGTGCTCGGGCTTACATTAAGCTAATCTTTAAGTCTTAAACACGAGAAAAGGCTGATTATATCAGTGGCGGATCCAGGGTAAGTCAAAATAAATTATAGCAGCTCAATTTTAAATTGGTAGTAGCATAATAGTGCAATAAAGACTCGGATTACGGTGTTGTGAGAGCGAACCTCCTGCTCGGCCTTGCGATGTCGAAGTAGAAAAAAACGACGAAGGTGGACTTCTTCTTTGACTTTTGAGACGCAAAGTGACGTTATAATTGCGCCAAATGACATGCAAGATCTGATACGATTTAATAGTGCGCAAAAGAGAAAATAATATCTGAATAAAAGCATAGCACCTGTAACTGTATGTATTTTAATAATACTTATACCAGGTATCTCATTGGATGTTTTGGTGTGCGAATAAAGATCAATCTAGTACTGATAATTTAATTATATGCATTTATATAATTCATATTTGATAACATACAGCATTAATTTGAAACAATTTACTGGCATTTTGTTTGATATATACCTGGTCGTACGTGTCAAATACACGTGCTGTGTTGAATTCAGGTGCATGTCAATTGCAAGAAAATGTTACCTGCTATCACTTTGACGTTTTGTGAACTGATGGTGCTAAATGAAATTGCTTCAAAAAGCATAGAAATTTTTTAGCAATGATTATAAATGCTACAGTTTCTGGGCAAGCCAATTTTTTAAAGACAAAAATGTGAACCAAACATCATTTTAGTGTGATACATTTTTATATATAGATAAGTGAGGACAATTGCATTTAGATGGCTCATCTGGATGCGCGGAATTGAATAATGGCATAGGGCAATACAAGACCATTACCAGCTTGCATCTACAATTTTAACAAATTGACATTATATTAACAAAGAACTATGTGCAAAATTTGTACATTTTTTATTTGTTTAGCATCAGACTCATTTTGCACAACTACATAACTAGGTAGTAGGTACTACAAGTCAAGATTAGGATAAGCATAGAATTAGGTTTAATCATAAGATATGTAAATATTAAGTGACTATAGTAAAATAATCTGCTGTAACTTACTATAGATAACATGCAGACCAGCTGACGATCAATAGACCATTTTTTATTTAATTGTTATAACATTGTCACTGGACAAAAGGTATTTCATAAAATTACGAGGAAAATCTATTTAGTCAGTCACTGAGGAGTAGACATCTTACAACGGGAGGGACATTTTGTGCATTTTGCTATCTTCTGGTTGCTGTTTGTGATGCAGAAGCTTGGTGTAGAAGCTAAGCGGCCTTGTTGCTGCATTTGCTCTTGATCTAAATAGAATAATATTTCGAGTTTTAATTGAATAAAAAATTGTACAACCAATATAGTTTTATTGTGTACAATTTCAAGCTGGTAAATGTCTATTCAAGCCAAGCAAATTGCTTGAATAGAGCAAAAATATTGCAATATTGCATTCGTTTTGGCTCTATATTAATCTTTAAAGTGTAAACAGTATATTATTAATAATGCGCATTAGAAAAAAGCATATAGCCTATTCTGAAGATATTCACAACATAAGTGGTTTTACGCGTTTCATGCAAATGCCTTTACAGTGTTGGAAACATTTCATGAATAAATATGATGAGAAATAATGAACAGCATGTAGTTCAATAGTTGTTTACCTGTCTTCGATCGCATTAGGATACAAATTCAGCTGTTCGCTAGCAGCCTAGCACTACATCGACTGACAGAATAGCATCAGCTACAAGCTTTCTTGTGATGCCTACTACAGCAGAGATTTCAAGATTCTTCGTATATATATAATTTTTCTTTTCAAACCTACAACAGCAGAGATTCCGATTCTTCGTCTCTTCAAAGTGCGCCGAATATGTCAATGCAAAGGCGCAGATAGCACGAAATTAGGTCAGAGCTTTAATCACGAACCTGTTCATCTGCCGCCTTCGTTTGCGATCTTTGTCATAAGAAAGGAAATCATGCAAAGATATACCTTGTGTATAATGTCTATTGACGATGTTAACACGACCTGGGCGCCAGCAACACAAGATATACATTTTTTTGTCGAGGTGTTGCCATATGGTGATAACAAAACACATGGGACTAAGAACTGTGTCATGGATATGACTCCATTTTCGCATGCAAAGTGTCAAATTGTTTGACTTTGAAAATCTGTAGAAAAAAAACTACGAGATGTTTTTAAAAACGGTTTTCGGATTTGAAATCAGCGCAATAATTTCTATCACAACGTGTACAAATCTTGAAATCGAAAGTTTCTTGTCATTAGCACTTTAAATTTCTTCCTTGTTATGTGAATTTATATATATTTATGTATGGATTGTCCACTTTGTACAGGTAGGTTTTTTACCCCGCAAATTTGCATTGAATTGGGATGTTTATGAGAAAAATTGAATGTTTAAATGGTATTTTGAAAATGCATACGCGCAGGTAAAATGTACAGTGTACAATTTAAACAAATTTAATGTGCATGTATTTATTCGGTAATATTGCGTGGTTTGCTGTTTAATCTCACATTTTATTCTCTCGTTTTAAAAGTGGGGGAAACCCAAGGGGAAATCCATTTTCCCTTTCTGCCTCTTGATCTGACGTGCGCATGTGCATTTGCGACCGAAACAATGGCGGATTGATTATTTCAAAACACGAAAATAGCAAACTTTGGAGGTCTGTATTTCCCAATTGTGCACTACCTATTTTGCCTTTTTCAATTGTGCACCTATTTCTCTAGGAGAGCAACGGATTCTGGCTAAGTAAATTTCTGTCTATTGATTCATGTAAAAATTGCGTAGTTCCACGTGGGGTGCAACGGAATTGCATCTTTCGGATGTTCATTCAACATCCTAGATACAGTTACAATTTGCATATCTAAATCTAATATAATCGTTTGTGAATGTTAAAATGTACTTATTCCAGCAATTGAATCAATGCTCAGTTGTTTACATACATCAGTGTGAATTAACTTAAGAGTTTGAGTTGTTTTACTTGAGCTTTGTTTTGAAACAGGTATTCATTACATTTTTGGTTTTGTGCATGCTTTACATTCTTTATCAATATCACCGCTCACATATTTCATTCCAGTGACTAAGTTTTCTTCCTCTAATTTGTTGATGTATCTAAGGCTCAGCTGACCATACCATTGTGACGTTTACAGAATCTAGTTGAGTGCCCAATGTTGATTTTCTTAATAATGTAGCATTTCTCTTCATCAAATGTAACTTCAGTTTGCATTTGTGTCATTGCCTGGACAGACAATAGGTTCTTCCTTATTTTAGGAACGAATAACACTTTATGTAAATTTAATGTAACAGTTTCGATCAGCACCATCATGACATTCAGTCTTGATATTTCCTTCCCCATATGCTTCATTAACTCTGTTTGGTAGCCAACGTAGATCTTTGACGGCTCCTTGTATTTCTTGTAATCATTTATAACATTTCTCTGAAATGCCATGTGTTTAGTTGCTCCTCTATCGATGAACCATTGATCGTTTCGTTCTTTAATATTAGATGTAGAGGTTAGATCTATCCCATTATTTCCACTTGGAACTTGCTCTCCTTCTTGAAACATTTTGCTCCTTGCATCTGATTAGGTTGATTTGATATTCTCTGATTGTCTCTTGCATTGTTGTTATACCTTCTACCTCCACAAACCTGATTCCTTCCACGAGATGAATAACTATGACTACTCGTCTATGCATCATTGAAAATAATGCATCAATCTGACCTGGACTTTCTGTTTGCTTTTCTGTTTGCTTTTCTTTTCGCTTTTCTTTTCGCTTCCCATACTCTTTAATCAAAAAGCTTTTCACTTTTTCCCATTTAAGATCTTCAACTTTATGAGCATTAAGACTTGAAATAAAATTTTCATACGACTCAGAAAGACATGCTAACATTACTGTTTCAAATCTCGTCTCTCATGTCTCGTACTTGCTCTGCCACTGACGCCATGTACTTAATATGTTCCATTATATCACCTTCTTCTTTCATTGTGGCAGCATAAAATCTACGGTTTAGTCGTACTGTCTGGGTAATCTACATGAACTCGAATTGCTTTCGAAGCTTCTCCCAGGCTTCCAAAGGATCTGTTGTTGTACTAATATAAACTTGTAAATTTTTCTCAACATTTAGAGCAATCAATGAAATATCACATCGTAGTTGATACGCACTTTTTACCTGCGCAGTGGCAGTTTCGGTGGGTTGTTCCTCAGTTCCATTTATAAAACCGTGCAATCCTCCTTTCATCAACACTAGTTTAATGCTATACTTCCATGTTTGGTAGCTCTTTCCACTCAAATGCTCAGTCTTCGTTATTTCTCGATCCTCCGCCATATTGAAATTTTTCTTTGTAAACAACAGCTTAGTTCACTCCTTTCTACGGACGTTTATTACGCCTCAGTAAACACAAAAAATCATTTTACGTCACTTTAGACAAACGTATCGCACATTGTAAGCGACACCTGGGCCCATAACCTGTTAGAAAAATAGATGATGTAGAAGCCAAAATAAACGATTCAAAAACATACAGAATATTTTACAGCTTTCAGCAACACAATGTGAAAGAATACTGTGAGTCACGTGGTATACATAAATTATGCTAATGTCATGCTAAATAATTATTATTTCTAATAAACTTATTACCACAGCTGGTCTGCCGCTTCTGTTATCAAAATACAGGTAACTTTTTTGGCGGGTCGTTGACCTTCGTTTTCTCCCTTGCAAATCGTTAATAAAATCTGAAATAATATTATTGAGTAAACATAAATGTTCATGCATGAATATACGATGGGTAAGCTGATTCGAAAATAAACCTAGTGGTTCTACATTACAAAGTTAACGTTCGATATATTTGTGGCAAACAATCCGTGACAATGGTTCTTACTTTGCATTAAAATGGGACCAAGAGAAACCTCTTTTTTGACCTAATTGGAAAAAAATGCCTGGTTAGAATAATTTATTTCCATGAAGACACAAACATTCAAGAATAAGAATCTTTATGCTTTATTTGTGTTTTTTTTGCGCCAATGCTTTAATCCGTAATTTACTCATAATTTTTTGCATTGTTTGAGGCTGTTTAGTTCCCTCAGCAGTGCATATTTGCTCCTAACATGGAATTCACAATACAGGTAGTTAGACAAGTCGCTTATGTAGCTCTTGGTAAACAATGGAAATATAACTGTAAGGTCAGATTTAAAAAATACAACGGGATTTATGAAGCATGTCATGTATGGTGAATTGGTGATGCTGGTCACTACATATTTTACTTGAAATTGGCCAAGATATTAATGTTCAAAATCAGCGGCATAGTTTTGAATGTGTTTAAATTCAGCGGAAATCGGCGTATTAATCATGGTTCGCTCAACTAAAGGCATATCAGGCTAACTTATATTTTAAGAAAATTATTGCAAAGGTTAATATGTGAGAGACAATATATATATATATATATATATATATATATATATATACACATTACTCTATATATATATATATATATATATATATATATTTACAGGAAATTTTTAAATTTAAATTTCCTAAATAATTAATTATTAATAATTATTTAATTTTCCTTATTTAGTTTTTTAAATTTCCTAATTTTTAGACTTAAAAGTCTTCGCGCTTTTGTTTAGATGATTTTGAGTTACTTCATAGGAAACAGTGGATATATTTTTTATATTCATTAATATATATCCAGGTTTTAGCACTTCATGTTACCACTGAGGAATACTAACGTTCGAAATTATGCAAGTGTTCGACACATCTTTAAAAAATTGAGAATGCAGCAGATTAATTAAAGGAAGGCCGGAAGGGGTTATGAATTTTTCTTGTATCACTTAATCTATGATTTGGCCTATTATTTCCTGGCTAAAGTATCAAACATAGAGCCATGCTGAACGATGAACATCGCTCTTTAATTTTGGAAACAATACTGCCATTTTGCGAATACACATGACAGTTAAGCGTTATTATTTTTTTTGTTATGTTTTGTTCCAAATATATTTGAGGTCTCTTGGGAGTTGCATGAGCTGTTCTCACAAGAGTGACAGCAATATTTATGTATCATTCGTTGCCGTATTAAACAGGTCATCGATTGGTTTTACTTTTGATAAATATACCTTTGGTAAGACATTTGGAACATATCACATGATCAACAAACGCAAATTTTAGATCTTCACAACTCAGTTGTGACAGCATCCGTAATCTAGAACGAAATCCGTGATTTCTTGACGCAATGCCATAATGGTGCAAGGCCGGCTAGACATGCATTCTAGCTAATCGAGACCCTAACCCAAACGAATAAATCTTGTTTGTGTTTTTTCAGCGATAATTCCTTGTTCCATAGTAAACATTTTGCTAAGTGCAGTCAAGTGTAATATATCAAAATCTAAGTTAGCCTTCCTAGTATCCAATACATTATTACAAGTTATTTCAGTTTAATAGCTCCACCGGAGTACTTTTTTGGGACCACCCGGTATATACCTTGAAAATTTCCTTCATGGATCCTTCCACCACAACAATGACAAAGACAACAAACAGCACTGTCACCAAACGAGTCATCTTAAATTTCTTGCGCTACAACTCTTTTAAATATAAGGCCTACTATCTCGGTATAGCTTTCGAACTCTTGATAACTTCAGGCCTTAAAAGCACAGATTTTGGCTCAGTTGAAACCAAAATAATAAGAATAACAATACAAAAGCATGACTGACCGCTTAAAACACTATACGTCAACGACCACCGTCTACTCGGAAATAATTTGTGGTCAAAATGTCAGGAAGCAGCAATATAATGCAGTCACGAAATAAACAGCTCTGATCCAATATCCTACCTGGCCTAGTCACTTGGAAAATACCTGGAATAGAATAAATGTATGTGGAATTCGGTTGGAAATGAATGAATTTTGATGATAATTTATATTTCTACAATATGACAAGATTTATCCACAACATTGTTTCAGAAAAGCCACTATTTTAATACGGAACTGATATGGGTGTAATTATAATTACAATAAATTGCAATTATAACCTTGGTTGATCATAACTGCATGTTAATGATTTTGCAGTTTAAAATGCCAAGAGATGGTTGAAAATTTAAGTTACCTTATATTTAGTGCCCAAAATTGAAACTATTAATTGTAGTCACTGATCTGATAGTAGACTGGATCAATAATTGCGGGAACCACTGAGTATTTTCATAAAATACACGACAACGGTAACCCGAATAAAGACAACATTATGATTCAACGTTTCAACTTTATTTAGTCATCATCAGGAATGGACAATGTTACATAGTAATGTCTAATATATACAGATAATTGTAATTCGATATCTACTATAAGAAAACTATTAGTTCTCGAGACGCTTTGGTGCCATGGTTGAGTTCCGGTTTTGGAGTGATGGCTAAATAAAGTCGGAACGTTGAATCATAATGTTGTCTTTATTCGGGTTACCGTCGTTGTGTATTTTATGAAAATACTCAGTGGTTCCCGCAATTATTGTACTCCTAAATGAGTCAACAAGGCAGGTTTATGGCAATTTTGAGGCATTTCCAAGCGCTGAGTTGAATGGTTGCTTTTGGTATAAAAAGAACAAAATATTTTCTCCTTTTTGGAGTGATATTTTTTAAATTTTGCCAAAATATCTCTGCTAAAGACGTTTGGCAAGTTGCGTATTTGAAATCT
The DNA here is from genome assembly GCA_963855995.1 of Muricea muricata. Lineage (NCBI taxonomy): Eukaryota > Metazoa > Cnidaria > Anthozoa > Malacalcyonacea > Plexauridae > Muricea > Muricea muricata. The sequence continues at coordinate 9,048,055 of OY979722.1, forward strand.
ATTTTCGGCACAACTCTCTGGCAACTGGTCTTTGACGATGGTATTTTCACTAACCCTGACCACTACGATGCTCTGACAGAGTATATATAAACTGATGTCAAATGGTTTGAACGAAAGGTAAGGAATCTGCGTGTGGCATTCGTGTTTCACAAACAAGCGGAAAATATAGAAATTATAGTCGGCTTACGTTGTTTGTATTCATAACCAGGGTGCATTACGTGTATTAAAACGCACGCTGGAGATACGCCAAATGTTTTGAGCTGCATCGCCGAGCACGTATATGCACTTTCACAATATAAAAAAGGATTAGCATAAGATTGTGCCTCTTTGCCAAATTTTGTTCAGTTTTGAATAATATAAGAATATTAATACATGTTAAATAATTGTTTTTGTTGGCTCACAATAAATGATACATCGTCTTTTGATTCTGGCTAAATCCAAAGAGCCGAGACATAAGGATTTCTGTACAACGAGATAATTTGGTGATCATAGCTGTGTTAGATATGTAATGATTTATAGAAGCACTATATGCAAACCAAGGGCGGATCCAGACCGTTGCAACCGTAGCATATGCTACGGTCAGATTTTTCAAAGAAATTTTTCCAGGGTGTACTTTGGCCAAATGCATTTTGAAAATACTATTTAGTATTTTTCAATTTTGTTTCAAATCTACTAAATGATATTGATGCTATTAGGATTATTTGGCGATAAATTCAGTTTTTTCGAAATATTCCGCCCGAAAAACTCCCCATTTGCAAACCATTTGTCCCATTCTGACTGGCTTGCTACGTCTAGTATGGTCTAACCGTATGCAAACCAATCAAGCGCTGTTTTAACAAACTTTTGCAGTGGTCACAATGGAACTAACCGTAGCATAAATCGACAAATACAGCATTATAATTGGTTTGCAACGGTTAGTCGAAGGAAGCCAATTAGAATGTAGCAAAAGGCTACGGTTTGCCACTGTCCAAGCGACTTCAGGACGATGTTTCATATATATATATATATATATATATATATATATATATATATATATATATATATATATATATATATATATATATATATATATATATATATATATATATATATATATATATATATATATATATATATATATATATATATATATATATATATATATATATATATATATTGTAGCTTTGCACCTCGACGTTGTAATCATGATCACTGGTTGTATTCGGTAGATTTTACTTGACGCTCGTTAATACATAAAGACATGGCATCAACTGACTCACTCGACGAGGTTCTATGTATCATGAATGAGAATATAGACCTTATGCATAAATCGTGATCCGGACCGTGTATCTTAATTGTTATTGGTCACTGTTTGCGACGAGTGACCAATAACAATGCGTAAATTCCCGTTTCCTAGGATACACAATCGGAATCACGATTTATGCATAAGGTCTATTCCATTTATTCAAAAGACGACTAAACTAGCAGCCGTTAAATCGCTGTGTGAGAGAGCTATTGTGGAGGAATCGCGACAGAAGGCACACAAAAAGTTTTCGTGCGCGATTTTCAAATTTGCAGTTCCCGCGAAGTCAAGAGCAGCGCTGTTTAAATCACCTTCCTGTCAGGCAGTGGCGTGCTGGCCTGTTTTCAACAGGGGGGGGGGGGAGACAGAGGCCAGCTGGAAATTTGGCGCCTCCTTTTCCTCCAATTGTAGTTTTTAAGTGGGCAAGCTACATGGGGAAATGCCCTATGGCAAATTTTAAAGTCAATAAACCCTGAAAAGGAATTTTTCATTTTCACGACATACTTAGTCTTTTTTGTCTTTTTATATCAATAAACTGTGAAATGCTGTGAATGTATATAAAGTATTGGATATTTGAATGTATTATGTACAACACATCAACAAATGGAACTCGCGAACTATTGAACAGAATTGTGCGCCAGAAAATTTATTAATAATATGATGATTACATGGTTATTCTATTGTACCTAATAAATGAGAATGTTTGATTTGCCAAAAGTTGTCAATTTACAAAAGTGCTTTCTTCAGTTTCTTAGATGTCTTTGCATCGGGATGGGTCAATGCCACATGTCGTGCAGAAACTGCTTATACCGCGGCTGTCAAATCGCGAGAATTTTGAAAGGTTTCTGTAAGTTCAGCAAAACCGTTGGGGAAAACATTGCAAGCGACTGCAATAACGGCCAGTTCTTCTTGAAACGATTTCTCATGGAACTCATGACGGTATCCACAGCAACATAGAATGTATCCCGTTTCCACTGAGAAATGGGTGTCGTCTCTGGCTTATCGCTAGCAATCTCACCGTCCATCGCTCTTTGACGTCTGACGCGTGATTCCTTCCATTGAGCTTCATGACACTCATTCTCGCAAATTTTAATTTCTCATCTGGATCATTACGTAATCTTTGAAGCCGAGAAAAACAGCTGTCGATCATAGCTAACGCTTTACCAAGATCTACATTAACACTTTGCAGATATCCGCTGAGAGGACCAGTACTCACAAGAATTTCACGGAAAAGATACGCTGTTGCAAAGATTTGCTTTTTTTCGAACGATTCAAGAAGTCCCTCGGCAGTTGCCCTTTGCATTTGTGAGAAAGGTTTTTCTACAAGAACGTCTTCGAGAACCTTTTTAACGCAATCGTATCGTAAAAATAGAACTTTAAGGCTGCACTCACGAGAATTCCAACGGACTGTATATTGACACGCTTCAACGAAAAGACTTTAAGGTTTTGAACTTTCTGACGGATTCGAACATTGAGTGAATTTTTTTCAGATTGACTGAAAAGAGTGTACGTTTTTCCAGGTTTTTCCATGTGGCATTAATGGCGGTTTTGGCTGAGTCTGACAAGACCAAGTTGAGCGTATGAGCGTAGCAATGGGTATATGCAATATGGCTACCAATTTCATCTCTGAAAATTGCTTGCAGCCCATTACAGCAACCACTCATATTTGAAGCCCCATCATACGTCTGTGCAACTATTTTATTAAAGGTAACTCCTCAAGACTCTAATGCATCAACAATTGTGTCGTAGAGCTGTTGTGCAGTTGCACCAGCACAACAAATGCTCAGAACAGTAACCGACAGGATTGTCTATTCTGGCACAGATGCTTAGCTGCTCATGATGACTAATGTCAGGCCTAGTATCATCAATCAGCGCCCAAGCTTTACACTCACGAATTCTCTATTCATGAACTATTTCAGAGGTAATCTTCACTGCGATGACATCAATGACGTTGTTTTGGGTCCTGTTACTGAGAAACGTGAGTTTTGCGCCACGACCTTTCCTCTTTTTATTTGTAACCTTTTGCTTTGCTTCATGCAGTTGGTAGTGGTTCTCGCGAACTTTTTCACGTTGGTCGCGGATGGTGACATCGTACGTGGACAACCACTTTAACACTTTCAAGAAATTGCCTGCGTTTAACACTTCGCTTCCAAATTATTCTCGGTAGCCTCTTACTTGCTTCCCGTGTAACATTATAGAATCTACGACACGCTTCATGGTATTTCGTTTTGTATTTTGATCGCCAGTGACTTTCAACTTCTCATCCAATTTTTGTTCCATGCATGAAGCGACAGTTTTCTCTTGCAAGAAAAGAGCCTCTGCAACTTTGGCATTTGCGTGAGCTGTAGACATCTCATGGTTTTTCACAGCGCTGCGCTGTTTCTTCCAATTGACCATTCCCTAATTAGACAAACTTTTAAAATCCAAAACAATTTTAGCACAGTTGGAAAGAGCTTCCTAAATTTAGTGAAATTGTGAAGTTTGGTTGTAATATATAAATATATATATATATATATATATATATATATATATATATATATATATATATATATATATATATATATATATATATATATATATATATATATATATATATATATATATATAACAAAGAAGACAAACTTGAGTCACTTCATTTAAACATTTATTCACTACAAACTTGTTTCGTATGGTAAGCAAAGCTTACCACACTCATCAGGTGAAATCGCGTTTGATGTTGTGCTGAGGAAACTTGAGGTGTTATATATACATGATTGGCGTCATCGAAATAGTGTTATATTACATGGGTTAGCTATTGATTGCAAAGCAGGAAGTCTTTCCTATGTCTACAGGCTGATAACAGTTGGTTTCTAGAGTTCAAGGAGCTGAGATGCGGATAATAAATAATTATAAATTTTTCATGTAGGCATAGGTTGCATCGTTTGGTTTTGTTCGAATAACTATTGCATTTTTATATATATATATATATATATATATATATATATATATATATATATATATATATATATATATATATATATATATATATATATATATATATATATATATATATATATATATATATATATATATATATATACATATATATATTTGACAGTAAGCTCGGCGGCGGCGTTTGGTTTAGACTCAAGATCGAATGCATCACAGTTGCGCATTCGCACAAACGCACTAGTCATACAAGCATACTTTGCATATTTTGCATATTTTGAAAAGTAACATACTACACTGCGACCCACGATTTTGCTTTTATGAGATATTTATGCCGTACGTATTCAAAATGAGCATTGCTATTCATTAAAACTTACGAACATTTAATGCACCAATCGTCAGGAAAATATTCGGAGACAATTAAGAAACCACTATGACACACACACAATGTTGTGGGAGAAGGGTTGATGGGAAGAAATGCTCCAATTCTTATATAAACTGTGGTCAAATCCCCCCCCCCCCACAGACTCACAATTAAAGCATTATGATTATGATATAATTATGTCCTCAGGGTCCCCCATGTTGGACCTTGCCCACGGGGTAGTAGCTCCCCGAGAAGATGGGCACTCCAAATGTCCAAGGGGTAGTAGATCCCCGTGATGGTCATTGTTTACTTTACAATACATTGGTTTGTGTGAGTCTGTGGGGTTAAGGGTGACATTTGGAAGCACTGCATCCCCAACAACCAAAAAGATTTTCTATTTTTTTTGAAATATTTTTTACTACTATTATTATTGACAACAATAACTATCCTATAATATTTCATTTAACGCTGCATGAATTATATTCATGCAAATGATGCTGACAGAGTGTATAACAGAGTATTTACATAATTATATCTGATTATTTAATTTTAATAAGTTACGCTAAAGTGGTGCAAAATCGCGGAAGGGTGGGATGGGTGGAATTTCAAAATCTCTTGCTGCAGAGGTCAGATGCCTTTTGTTACTGATCCAAACAGGAAGCTATGTAGACAAAATGGTGCAACCCGATTGGTCCAATTTTCCCAGACACATACAGAGGGATTTAGACAATGGTTTGTTGTTACGACAGTTTGTGCTAAAGGCACGTGTATGATCATGCGGTTCCTGGACTGACCTTTGTACCCCATTAGACTTTGCACAACTTTACTTCTGGCCCTTCGCTTGTTTCATTAACTCAAAACAAAGTTGTGAGAAGATCTTTACGATGTTGACATTTGATGTTAGTCATATGACTGAAAAAATATGGCGCTGTTCCATATTTGAGGCGGACCACGCTATTAGTTTTAAAAATATGATAACACGACAGGACGTCGTTTTTAACTTAATAGGAAGTGGAAACGGCATTCTTTAACCAAGAACAGCATAGGTAACAACAAGAGAATGTTTTAGCTAGAAAATAAACGAACTTGGTGTTAATGAATGTCGTTTCCACTTCCAATTAAGTTAAAAACGATGTCCTGTCGTGTTATCATATTTTTAAAACTGATAACGTGGTCCGACTCAAATATGGAACAGCGCCATATTTTTTCAGTCATGTGACTAACATCAAATATCAACATCGTAAAGATCTTCTCACAACTTTGTTTTGATGTTCGTAAATTTTAATGAATAGCAATGCTCATTTTGAATACGTACGGCATAAATATCTTATAAAACTAATATCGTGAGTCGCAGTGTATAGCAATTGTATTAAATCATTGTATCAAATATCTATACAATGATGCGGCTTATAGCATTATTTTCGCTAGAATTGCCCATGAATTGCTTATAATTTAAAAAATAAATAAAAAGAGGTTATAAGCCAATAATAACACTTACCAACAACTGAAGAAAGATAAGCTAAATATTCTATAATTACACTCGACTTCACCACTACATGCTTTCATTTCTTTGAAGCTTTACGATTTTCAAACTGCCGGCTGCCCTAAAGTATGCCCCAAGCCAGCGCATTAGCAAATACAAGGTATCAAATACCTTGATTAGACATGATGTCACACACTCACAGTGTCACTCAATTTTTGTAGTTGAAAGAAGGTAAAATTTCAGCAGCTGTCATACAAAACAGCCATGCGTTCATTTGTTTCAATCAATGTTCCGAATTGCTCTAGCAGTAATTAAGCTACAAGTGTCAAGGGAAGAATATGTTTTAACCAATCTCGCTGTAAAAACGCTTTTGAGTAACTCCAACACAAATTAAGTCTTTGCACAATTTTTGTGCCCAGTTTGTGCTCTGGCGCTCCCTAAAAAATGCTCACTGGGGAGTCACACCCCCCTCCCTGCCCCCCCCTGCCAGCACGCCACTATAAGTACAAACGTAATACCATTTCAGCTAATTTCTTTCTCGTTTAAAAACAGAAGTTTGTTTAAACGCGCGAACGCTTCTTAGAGATTATGAACATATACCGCTACACTATAGAGTGCATCATCATCTTTTGAAAAAAAAGAGAACGCAGGATGATGTCATGGTTCGCGTGGAAACAGCTGCAAGGCGGAAACAATGCAACTTCTGTGCAGATACAGAAAACGCACTTTAAACCAAACATTGCACGTCATATTTCCATTAAAAAATAATCTAATGAAAATGAAACAAGACTATACAAATTAAATTTTTATTAAAACGGTCAGTCATAAATGTAATTCTCATACAGCTACACTTTTCCGTTTCATTATTTCCACAACAACTTTAAAAAACGTTTTATTTCATTTGATGAAAAACGTCTTTCGTAGCTTACCCAATATAATGTAGCTGAGAAAAGAAAAGGGGTTTTAAAATGACTATGCGCCATCTGTGCAAGTTTTTTTTCTTCGATCAAATATACGGCAAGTGTAGCTGCATTTGGAATAAAAATTATTATCATTATGTTAAATATTGATTAAGGCTATGTACACACGGTGTATTTTTCGCATCTGTATTTTTTCATTGTTTGAATTCCCTTGGGTTCGAGGTACAATAAAAAACGCTTGTGAAAACGACATCCTGTGTACATAGTTTTAATTACATTATTTTATAGTTAGATCATCTCCAAGCAACTGCACGCATGCTAGATTTTCACATGAATTTATTGCAATAAAGTTAAAATAAGTTAGCAGCTTAAGCTAATTTTCAATCTTTCAGAAACTGTTGGGTGTTAAAGAAGAGGACATTCACAATAAGCAAAATAAAAACCAAAAACAATGATTTTATAATATAAATAACAAACAATTGAATGTCATTGCCAGTTGAAATATAAATAACCAAATTAGCAACTTAGCCTAATTGAAAACGCAAAGTGTCTATGGATCCTAGGATAAAAAATATGATCAGAAAAGTTTCAAAACGTTAATTTAATTTAAACTGTTGTAAACATAGATAATAAAAAGGGGAATGGATTGGCAACGCTATTCAATGCTATACACGATCTTCGGTTCAGTTATTTTGAATAAACCGAAACAAACATTGCACAACTCGCTATGGTAATTATGTGCATGAACGAAATTGAGTTCATGAGCATAATTACCATACAAGTTGGGCAATGTTTGCTTCCGGTGTGCTCAACTGAAGATAAAATATAGATAACAAAAGGGTTGCCAATCCATCCCTTTTTCTAATAGCTATGGTGTAAACTAGATCGGGTTCTTTTTTAGTAATCGTCTTTTAGAGCAAATGAGATCATTTTTATTATTATTATACATGTTATTTTCTTTTTTTGTTTTAATCATCGTGAATTTAGTCGCTTATGATATTACTTAAGAACTAGTTGTTTGTGACTATCATAATTATACGGTTTTTATACGAATTTAAATTATCTAGTAATATTTGATAACATCGTGGTTTTTAACTTTTATACTTAATAGATAGATAGATAGTTTTTTAACATGTATCAACACACAGCGCACCTGAACATTTCTTATGATAAGTTGCGCTTTATAAATATATTTTAATGATATGAATGAAATAATTAAAACATTATTACCAGTCGAATGCCTGAATAAACAAATTAATCTTCCAATCGTTTATGTATTCTCTCTATTCACAATGCGGCTTGAAATATTTACATTATAAACCTTTTTAAGGTGCGTAGGATTGGTAAGTTGGACAGTTATTTCTACACATTTACTGAGAAAGCAAACATGGTAGCTTTGGAACTGCTAAACGCTACGTTTGTTTTGATTGTAGCAGGACAATCAAACACTCTCTATGGCAATAAACTAGAGAGGGCAAAAGATGACTTAGATTTCAGCCGTATTTTGCAAATTCCATCCGCTTTTCTAAATGATAACCAACCTCTATTGACCTCCGTCCATGAGGGTAACATTGGACATTATACACCGGAGCTAAATCGAATTGGCTTTATCACTCGAACTGCTGTGCGCTATCGAGATAACGACGTGGGCAAAAATGGCAGAGTTGTGATCATTCCGGCGGGATTTGGTGGAAGTGGGTGGAGCGATCAACTGTATGATAAAAAGATTCCCCACTGGCGCGCAGATGGACCCTTATTTCAGAACCTTGTGAAACGAATCAACTACGCTCGAGATCAACTGTTTGGGAAGTTCCCAGCTTTCTTGTGGCACCAAGGTGAGAGTGATGTCGGAACAAAAAACTATGCGTTCATTATTCGCACTTTCATAGTCAGTATGAGAGAACACATTGGAATTCTGAACTGTCCGTTTGTGTTGGGAGAAATGGCATGGCGTTGGGTGGGTGCACATCCACAAAGACAACAACAGCAACAAATCATCAATTCCGTTCAGTTCGATGTTCCCTATACTGCCGTTGTGAAATCATATGGCCTTTATTCTACGCAAGTCGACCCAATTCATTTTAGTGCAGATGACCAGCGTGTGCTCGGTACACGTTACTATGAAGCTATTAAAAAGGCTAAATCAAATCGGTCACCGCCATATTACGTACCTATATCAGGAAAGACCCACGTAATTTTTAATCATCAAATCAGCACTGGTCATTTTTTCGCACATGTGCTTGATGCCTATCACTATGGATTGCAGCCCACAGATCCAAAATACTCTCGGTTGGGAGATCTATGGAGGTACAGAAACAACGATGGCTGGTACAAGTTTGAACTTCATGCCAGCCAGAAGAAAATAACATGGAGACAGAAGATAAATCCATTGGGGTCCTGGCGCGAGGGTTACACACCAATACAACTATTAGAAAATACTCTGGGAATAACGGAGGATCGATTTCAAGGTCTGTATGTCAAGGGAGGCGCTACAGCAGCAGCCATTCCCACACTTTTGTCAGCCGATACAAATCCTTCCACTTGGTTTTTCGCTGTTGGAAGTGTACATGGTTTTGCAATTCAGCCCAACGTATTTGTACACGCTTTGAATCAATTCCCATTAATTGTTGCCGACCGCATCACATTGTGCGCTATTATAGATTGAACTGGATTAAACATTTCCACGTTTAGAACATTGAATAAGTTTCACAAGAACACTTAAAAGTATGAACTTAAAAGTAGAAAACTTCATTGTAATTAACGTACATTCAAAATGAGTCCTAAATTATAGCAGTTGTAAAGTAATGGTAAATAAAGCTGTACGTGTCTATAGCCTCTTCTTTATTTAACGTAATTTAACTGCAAAAACACTAACAAGTTTTTAGGGTGGGGATTGTGTGCTATTTAGGTGGTTTTATCCAAGAAATCCCCAAAAATGCCGTAGCGAGGGGATCTAACTTGATGTGCGATGATAACTAATTTCTGCGGTGATACACGGGAAAAATTTCTTGTTGTAATAATCAATATCATAACCAAATTATGTACTAAATTATGAGTTAAAGCGGTATCTATTTTGGTAAACTGCATGATTATATATCTGATCGCGAATTCTACTTCATTTTGTAATTTTCCTATGTCGCACACGTTTCACAGTGTAATACCGCCTTTAATGGGAAATAAACGACAAATTTGCAAAATTAATATTTTCAACCAAGGGGGTATATTTCTTTTGCAACAGATCAAAAATGGTTTGCGCAAGAGATTTAATTAACATCACACATCGGGTAGTTAAGACAATTAATTGGGTTGTCATTAACGCCTCTATTACAGCATCAGATTTTGTTTGACAAATTTCATGTGTCAAATTACGTTTTTGACGGACAAATTAGGAATTTTCGACAATTTTGTCAAACATCCCTAATTTAGACCACTCTCCTACGCAGAGCCTTTGTATTATGGAAGTTAATGAGATATTTTCAAAATATTTCGCAAATTATTATAAAATTACGCAATAGTTTAAAGATCCCAAGTCTAAAACTTCATGTAAGTTCAATATATCAGTTAATATTGCGTAATTTTGTAATAATTTGCGAAATAAGGCTCTGCGGAGGAGAGTGAATTTAGACGGTGAAAAAATATTTGACGCAAGAAATTAGTAAAAGAGAAGTTGATCGTGTAAAAGGGGCTTAAACAATGTGCATTACTTTAATGGCCTTCGCTGCTTGTACGAACATCTTTGCTATGGGCCAGCAGGACAATAATTATAATTATAATCTGTCTAACCCAAGGTTGGCAATATCAATGCATAATTAACTTGAATGACTAAGTCACAGTATAAGGAAAAAACAGTTGGGCAACTCAATACTGCAACATGTTGTCGTACAGTGGCGGATCCAGGGTAATTCAAAATGAATTGTAGCACCTCAATTTTAAATTCAAAATAACTTTATAACAATGTCATAAGTTATAAATTTCAAAAGAATAGAATCTAACCAATGAAGTTGCTTTGAAGGTATTTTAAAATGTAAATATATCCTAGAATGAGCTGTGGTAATTTATTTTGACTTACGCTAGATCCGCCACTGTCATATCTTTATAGTTTATATCATATTTTATTCCCCATGCTTTCGTATTTTCAAAATAAATACAATAACTGTAATTTTCCATCCGTGCACATTATTATATTCAATTATGCATGTTATATAATTATGCATGCATTGTTCACGTGTCCGTGCCATACTTCTATACCAATCTTCCTCTTACGTTTAATTTAGATTTACCTCCTTTTAAAAATATCGAGAGTGCTCGCCGATTTAGCTGAAAATGAATGGTCATTGAGGCAGCTGCCCTTTCAAATAGTTCTGTTACTTCCTGTACTTTTAACAACATTCTCCGTAATTGTCCACGGCAACTCAAAATAACACTAACTTTCTTAAATACTATTCCTGTGATCACTTCCTCTGATATAACTCTTCTCAAACACCTTATAAAATTTAAACAACAACTTAAATAACCTCTTAAGGCTTCGACTATTCGCTGGTTGTATCTCTCGAATATTCCCATATTACTATTTATGATCGAGTATACGATCGAGTTATGATCTGGTATAAGACGCTTCTTTGCGGATGTTTTTGTATTGCTGTACAAAATGTCAGAAAATTTGCTTTGTCTAAGCCGTTAAAAACGTCGCGCGGACTTCCATATTTTTAGCAAAATTACAAGTAAGTTAATATTTATCAATTTTGTTAACATAAAATCGACTTTCTGACTAATCAAACAGCCAAAATTTAGTTCGGAGGAAATAATAGAAACAATTTTATAGTAAACCAAGCATGTTTTGTTGTTCTTTGCACTCAACAACTGTTTGTCTGACTTGTTCATTAAAAGGAGATTACCAGTTTGCATTGTCGTATTAGCGAAGCTCACTTTTTGCTTGTTGGACACGTGGATGATGGTACACATTGTGATTATGATAGCGGTGCTTGTGTCAGCGGTGTATGCCACGACATGCCAAATTATGTTGTCGGAACGCAACCACCTTCGACATCAGCCGTAACGACGCCGGTTGTTAGCGAAACGACAACGGACAGGTCACGACAAATCCAACTAGAATTCCAACCACTGCATCTTCTACACAACTAGAAACTAAGACACCAACACCTTCTGCTTCACCTTTTCCAACAAGTAAGAGTTGTGTACTAATTTCTCTCTTCTAGCAGTTGTAACGTAAGCGATTTTGCGAACTTTTGTGAGGGTTTTGCCGCGTCAATAGATGGCACTGTGCATCCACCAAGCCGGTTGTTCAAAAGCAGGGTAGTTTAAGCTAATTGGGTTACTTCAAAAGTCAAAGCCATTTTATAAGCGCTTACTTGTGAACTTGAAAATGTATCTTAATAAATTCTGTCTATGCACCGATCAAAGTTTCCTTGTCTCGCGTTTAAAAATTCAAACAATTAAACATATAGATTGGAGAAAAATGGACGGCGAAACATTGGAAAGCCTTGATTATGAAATTTATTTAAAAAAATCGAAGTTGTGGTATCTGTAAATTCCATACACAGTGCACTGGATGTTCTTTCCAAACTGAAGATGAGAACGAAGCCTAATCCCTTTCAAAAAGAAGGCACGATTTATAGAGTAGATCATCATCTATTAATTGTTTAGGATACATTACGCAGTGTGTTGACATTAAACCCTCCTCACAGGCTTCCTATTTTTCAAACCTTCCCCACGGGTAATACCTGCATACCCCTGGCTTTTTTGCAACTTTATGCAGAAAGTGAAAGCATATTTACAAATGCATTACTTTCATTATGGAATGGAACTTGCCTTTCATGTATGTGATTTTCCATATCCTGCAGCAAGGTGTCAATTAGCCGCCTAAAATGCTGTGTTTTGTACTCACTTTATTAACTGTTGGTTTTCCTGGACCCTTGTATAGTTAAATGTTATTGTGTTTCATTTAAATTTCCATGTTTATGAACATAAATATACGGCAAAGTGTTACTCTATACTCAGAAACGTTTGAAATCATGTCGTAAGATTCATTCATTCATATCGCTTTCGTTGTTTGGAGCATCGATGATCGATCGGACACAGATTAGTGAACATATCGAAACAAAAACCATCATTTGAGTACAATCAACCGGATCGAAAGCTTTGCGATCATTTACGTAATGTACATGTTTCCGAGCGCATAAAAAAGTCGCTAGAAATTTTAAGATTGGTGACGTAACGACTCGATTCCATTCATTTTATTTAATTGTATTTTAGTCCAATATCCTTTTCTATTTTAGTTTTATCCTATTCTATTTTAATCTTACCCTTTTATATTTAAATCTTATTCTATTCTATTTTAGTTCTACATTCTACTTTAATCATATTTTATATAGTTTGGTGCTATATTCTATTTTAGGCCTATCCTATTTTAGCATTTCAACCAACAAATTGAACTTCAGCCACAATTTAAGAGTACCCAGCTTTCTGCATAATGAAGGTGCATAAGGTGACATGCGTATGAAGGCATTCTTCAAAGTTTCCAACTCGAGTGGCCCTTCTGTATATTTTCTATTCTGTGTTAGTACGCTTACTTGTAAAAATCTTGAAAAAATCTAGCCAATTTATAATATCCGGATTATAAATTAAAGTTAATGGAGAAATGCTGTTAACATTGTTCAATTGCAAAGTTCGTACATTTGTTGGAGATTGTCCAAGTGCGCGGAATTTCACGTCGTGCGCAATTGTCAGTCATTAACCCAATGCATCAGCTATCACGCGCTGTGCACGATGCAAACATGTGCGCATCATGTCAAATGTAATCTAACAACTAACAGACAGACAATATTGTCTTTGTTGACATTGATCAACCAATAGAAATAGTTTCCGTAGGATATAAACGGATGAGGCGCATTTATTAGGTATCAATTTGTTCTAAACTTGAGAGAGATACGATAGGGAGCACGAAATTGTTTCAATATTTGTCGAGCATTTATTTACATATTTTGTGACCTATTGCTTCGGAATGCTTCCTGTTTCGTCATGAGAACTCTATAGAAAAGCTGGGAATAGTAAGAGCTCTAATACGAACGCGAATGATACGGCAAGTCTTCAGCGTCTCTGTGTCGTCTGTGTCGAGAAGGGGTTGCCAAGCCACGAAACATCTTAATTTCACGGCTCGAGAAACACGCAGCTATTTCGACGCCGACGGTGGTGAGTAATCCTACGATATCGCAACAGCCTGACGATACTCGACCATCTCTACTTTCGGAAGACCAGTTAGCGCAAATACAGACAATTTCTACCCGCAGCGTCGAAGAATTGGTGGCAGAAATAGCGGGCAATGAGGCCCGTGCTACAGTCGAACCATGTCCAACTCGCCACCTCAATGAAATATAAGAACAGCAGCAATCCTGTTATTGCCATTCGCGACGAAAACGAGGTCGGTACAACAGACATTTCAATGACCCCAACGTCAAACGTGGTACCTCAAAGCGATCGACCGGGAGAGAGCGTGCCGTATGGTAATAATTGTCATTAGGTTCCCGGGGCCATATTTCAATAAAATTCATGCAGGCGGGTGAGATTTTTTGTTTTATCTAAGCAACTGCCTAAGAGCATTTCGACAAATAACCAACCAGACGATGCCCTAGTATTGACAAGAATTTCTTAAAAGAAAATGTTTCATTGTAAGATTCAATCCGGCTGTAGGTGAAACAGATTTAAAACGCATCATAAATATATGTCAAAAAAAAAAAATGCTAGCATGGTCAGCTGTGCTTGCCGCATTGCCAATGGTTTGATCACATAATTGTAATATACAAGCTTTGTGGGGAAGCTGCTGGTAATTGTCATGGCCCCATCCAGGTTTCCTGTCTTTCAGGTTTTTCCCGGCCTTCCTGATGATCCAGCTGTAGTATAACCAATGGCAGTGCTCAAACACAGGTCTTACCATCGCCGGCTAAAGCTGTCTACTATACGATTACAGCTATTGTGGGAGCTGGGTTGCTCGTCTATGGGGAATACACATTCTGTGTATTTGTGGGGTTGAAGTGCTCCTAATGATCACTTTCTGGCCATAGACTCACATTATTTATTGTAAATATATATTCCATGCAAGTTCTAGGAACTGTCCAAGGGGATTGTAACCCCTTGGACAGGTTAATGTTATGGGGGATTGTAACCCCTCTAACATTGCCTGATGGGGATTGTAACCCCAAGGCATCCAGTCGCCTAGCGGGCATATATACACCCCGCTAGGTTATACAAGCTTGCATATTTATGAGTCTATGATAACACTAACAATGCTATGTAATCAATTTTTTACTACCGGAGTACTTCATCCTCAACGACCCATCTCTCCCACACAATTACTTGTTTGTCTGTTTTGTTGTCGTAGCGGTCAAATCAAAAGCTTTGATACATTAATGCAGCATATACCATTACATGTCTCGCGTTTTAATTAGCATTTTATTAGGTATTGAAACACTGCTACGAAAGATTTTCTTTGTGTTCTCATTATTATTCCTGAAAATTAATTAGCCGTGCTTGAAGTTTTAAGTTTAGTTTAGAAGTATAAATGTGAAGAAGATATACAACCTTGAAATAAGAAACAGATAAATCATTTTCGATTTGCATTTTATTACAACATAAAATTAAATAAATTACATTTTTATATTCATTCTTCTTTCATTCTTTTATTTCATTACACTGACATCACCGAGTAATTTTTAAGAAATCACGATGATTATGGTTTTTGATTTATTGCTGTGACAGAATTTCTTCTCCCGTTTCTAGGATTTTTGGGGGCCTTTCGCTCTTTACAACTCCAGGTGGGTACTGAGCGTTCGAGGAAGAACAGTACTGACTCGCCCAACTGCAGATGTTTTTGAATACTCTAAAGTCCTGAAACAAAATAACATAAAAAATCAGTTTAGTTTGCTATGCACTTTCTCCTTTGCCTCAAATATTTGAGAAAAATTAACTCATATTAATTTTGCATTGCACCAGCATGCAAAGGCGTAGGGTCGATTCTTGAATTCTGCTCAGCTGTTCCCGGCTTGAATTTCGACATGTGTATGATTTTCACAAAATCATGAGTGATGCACAATCTTGATTTTAATATATAAAAGTTATTGTCTAATTATTTATGATTATGAATACGCACAGTCATTGGACGCCACTGGAAAAAACCCCGTTTAAATATATAACCATGGGGCTGGTTGTATAAAACTGTTAATCACTTTTTTAATCACGGTTTTGTAGTTAAATAGTGATTGAGTACAAATACGTGGTTAGGATTGGTTGATGTTTCCCCTAATCATAGTTAACTTTAATCACTTTTTTATGCAACCGGCCCCTGATGTTTATTTTGATTTACATTGCTTAAAGGTTTTGCCCGCATTGCTATATTCTTGGGTTTATGTATTATGTCATTGCGCAGTGAAGTATTGATGCTAGTGCGTTACTAGTCAAGTGAACAAATGATACGAAATTGTATGTTTTTACTACCAAACAAGCAAGGTCAACACCTTAGACATTTATTGCAATCTGATGATTTTCCATGCGACCTGCGACGTCTATGAATCCCAAGAATAGCGAATGAGAGTGACCAGCCAGTTCAGCATTCTTATTAGCAAGAAAATGCAATTGTTGGCCTGGAATACTAGTAGTAACATACG
Organism: Muricea muricata; assembly: GCA_963855995.1. NCBI lineage: Eukaryota > Metazoa > Cnidaria > Anthozoa > Malacalcyonacea > Plexauridae > Muricea > Muricea muricata. The sequence goes on from OY979722.1 coordinate 9,064,709, forward strand.
TAACGCGACATGCCAGTGGAGTGGACCCACTCTAATTCCATTTCCTATACTGTTGTGCTTTAATACAGTTGCTAATTCCAAATGTTTATGAAGATGTTTATGAAGTGCAATTTTTCTAACGTTTGGTTGCTTGCATTGCAAAGATCAGTTAAAAAAATAACTTATTGCAGAGGCCATTTTAAATATAACGATACATCTTCTTGGGTAAAATTTTTGGTAACTCTCTTCCTTCTCGAGATATTTAACATTAAGTTCTAGTTTCTAATGCAATCAGACTATTGTTTTAATATGTTGTTATGGCAGCTTCCATGATTTGAAAAATACATTGTTGATTGTTATTGTTGCTGTGGTTACCAAAGTGGAGTGCCTTCAATGCTCAAATTTTCGCAGTTTTGTATGCATGATTTTGAGAGAAATATTGACGATAGAAACTTGAAACAACTTTTTCTTGATTACCCAAGACAATGTCTTGGATGTGGACTAAATTTATTTCATAGCAATCTATAGCGCCTCTAAAATCGAAGATATATTTTAGAATGTTGAAACTTGTAAAATTGTAATAAAGCTCGTTCATTTTACTTCATCCCCTAGCAAAGGACCGTTACTACAAAGCTAGAAAGTTTCACCTTCAAATATTGAATATTGCTAAGTTATCGTGTTTGAAATATGGAGAATTGGCGTTGTAAACAACCCGAGAAAATGGTTTAAAGTTTGTCTTGCATATACTAATAACGTAAACAAAACAATGCAACAAAACAATAAAGCGCAAAGAAAAGCCAATGGAAGGCCGCCTTTTGTTCAGGGTAAAATCATGGTTTTACCCTAACAAGGTTTACACTTTGCTGAGTTTCTCCGTTTGTAAATACTTTTTTTGTTTGAAATTCTGGAAATGTTCAGAGAACCCTGCCAACAATATATTCTATAATTTTTGAAAATTCATAAATTTGGAATTTTTTTACTAGTGGACCACCTTATTGCTATGCAAAAAACACAAATCGTGGGAGAAAATTTCGTTAACATCAAAGGATTAATTAGAAACACTGTTGAAATTGATGATGAAGAGATTGAGAATGTGGCCCTGGCAAGACACCACAAAACGTGCGTTGTTTGTTGTACTTGTAGCTATTTGTAATTATGTAGCGATTTTAAACCACTTTTAAAAAACAAATCTATAAAAGTAATCAAATTTTTTTTCTGTATACGTTAGTGTGCTTTAAAAGTGCTCGAGATATCACTCGCACTGATCGAATCGCGTATATTATAATTGTATTTAGCGCCAGGAAATGAGCGACTGTAATAAGTAGCGGTAATTCCATGGTCAGATAATAGTATATGTAATATATTAAACTCATATCGAACACCGGACAATATCATTAAATGCTAATGAATGTCAAATAATTGTTGCTTAATTAAAAATGTCATTTGCGTATAGTGTCAAATGTCTTTCAGAAGACGATTATGGAAATGTTCATGGCTTCAGCAGATCTTCTCAAACTCCTTGAGACCTCAAACGCGTTAAATTTCTCAAAAAACCTCCCTGCAAATTCTTGATTACCCAATCGCACAATCATTTCTGGCTTTTTCCATTACCGTGCACAATAAAGCGATGCAATTTTTTCAAGAATTTCAAATTGTAAATTAACACTGAATTTTTTTACGCTCGCTACTAACATGCCAGTGTTGGATTTCTTGAAAAGTCAAAAGATAAACTTTTTAGGTAATATTCTGTCGGTAGCATAAATTTACCAGAAAATTTTACTCAAATATTTTTGATATAATTCCACTTAACATCGGTTTTTTCTCGAGTGTGTGGCTCTCTGCCTCTTTAAGACTCCAAATATAATATTTTCTTATCTTATAGTGGCAATACGGGTATATATCTTATAGCTTAGCTCATACCTTAGCTCATAACTAATAAATTTCTCACAAGATGATAAATGTGGATTATAGATCTTGTCTTATAATCTTGAGTGATAAGTTTCAAAAGGACAAGCTAGCGCTGTTGTGTTCACAATTAGTTCAGTTCAAATAATATTTGCACGCAGATTAATATCTTTACAACAAACCCCCGACAGATTTCTATCTTGCATATAGAACATGAAAAACCCACTTGTATCTGGTTTTAAGCTTGGATCTTTTTAAACATAAACAGAGATCATTTTGAGAATAAAAAAAGTATAAAATTTAAATCTTAGCAAAAAGTCAAACAATATCAGTAAGTAGACGAACACCTGCCCATGCATTTCATCTGACAATTCAATGTTTATGTAATAACAACGTAAGTGTGGGGGAGGGCGTATATAAGAACGTATGTTTTACAGTAACGTCTGCAACTAACGAGAATGTGTTTTTTCTGCAATTTTATTGCCTACTCCAGCTCGAAATAGTGTTGAACTATTCACTTTCGAATTAAAACAAAATGTCGGACACAGAAATTACATAGCATCTAGTTTTTGAACACACTATAGCAAATACACTGCGTGCCGTAAACTGAAAAAGGTTTCTGAAGATCGATTTCGACCTTTTTAAGTGTATTTTGGTTATTAAAATCAGGAAAATCTTGTCGAAATATTGTTTTATTTGGAATTGTTTTGATAACACACCCACAGTATATAGAGCTCGGGGTTTTTTTTATTGTAGTACAATTGCTAAAATAATTCGCATCTTGGTGAATAATTGTATATTATGTACCAATAAGCATGCATTACCAAGGAGAAGGCAATAAATTAAGACGGAGAGTTGGTTAGATTTACAATTCATATCTTATACAGGCTCTCACTTTTACGAAGAGTTGCTTTTAATGTATTTATTATCACTAAGTGATGATATTCCTTATCAATTTGTCTCAAAATTCCACCGCAAATAAGTTGCACTTTTTACTTACTGGTTTGAGACGTTTACAAAATGGTTTAAAATACTATACGGTCATATTACTTGTTGAAGCATGCCCAATACTGACTTTGCGACCTGCATTTCATCTTGAAAAACATATACTTACGAATATGTATGCATCTGTTCCATTATAATGTGTAGTAACATTAGGACTTGTATATGAGAATATATTGACGCACGTTATAAACACAACTAACATGTACTACAAAGAAACTAGTCAAAAGACCAAAAACCAACAACACAGTCACACAGTGGCGGATCTAGCGTAAGTCAAAATAAATTACCACAGCTCATTCTAGGATATATTTACATTTTAAAATACCTTGAAAGCACTTTCATTGGTTAGATTTTATTCTTTTGAAATTCATAACCTATGACATTGTTATAAAGTTATTTTGAATTTAAAATTGAGCTGCTATAATTTATTCTGACTTACCCGGGATCCGCCACTGCAGTCACAGGTTTTGCATTTTCGCTAATAACGGAACTTATCACTCAACTATAAACACTTCAATGTTTTTTTAAATCTAACTGTGTTTATATACTCCCATTAAAGCGACTCCCAGCCTATAAACTAGTCGATTTTGCATGCCCAAATGCATAAAAATGATGCTATTTACATACGAAACTTAGAAAGATCTTAAACTTTATTATATATTACATGGCAATTGATCTTTTTCTGAAATTATGCTGCACATTTAATTCAACTTTATAAAATGCATATCTGTAGCTAAATAAAGTTTTTCCTGTGTAATTTAAGTGTTGTCGCGCATATTTCGATTTTATCCACTTGAAAATAAAATAATGTGAAACAATATTTGCTGGTAAACCGTCCTTCTTTGCTGTTCTTGTTAGGTAGAAAATCGTAGTTTTAAAGTTTGAGTTTTACGTGATGGTAGCGTAGCTCACCTTGTTTACTAAACCTCTTTTTCTACCTCGCATTCCAATATTTCCCGCACCGGCAGTAAACGCCTCAATGTCGTATGAGATCACCAGGAATATCACGATGAAACAAAGTACTTTTGCGGACATTTTGAATTTCTTTTTTCGTGTTCGCGGTCTTGATCAGCTGTCTTGCTCAATGTCTTTCGTTTGATTTGTGAAGCTGAAGATACGCAATTTATAGATCGTCTCCAAAGTGAACCGTAATTAATGTTAATTTGAGTGATAATCAAATAAAACGTGGGGTTTTCCGGTTCCAATTCTCATTCATCATGCCGCCTCGTTTTGTTCTTTCGAATTTATCTGATATAGTTTGACGTCTCATGTTAATGAAGTGTATATATTTCGTATGACGAAGCTTGGGAATAGGGCATATTAACATATAGTTTAATATACAACTCAGAAAACAACCTTCCCAGTCTACATATACTGTATAGTTGCATGCTTGTAGTGCAGTTAAAAGGACACGAAATCTAATTTGTCTTTCTCTACGTAAAACGCAATAAAAGCAGACTACTATAACGACCCAACGAAGGGACTTCGAAACGTCAAATTCTGTTTCTATCGTTTCACGTAGTAAAAGAACCTATATATATAAATATACGTATGCTAAAATGGTTTTTTAAACTTTAGTACGATTTTGTCACCTAATAGCCAACTATTGACAGACGCTACATTTCAGTCTCTTGCATGTGATTGAAAAGCTTTTAGAAATAATAAGACATGCACTAATTACAAATCATGTTTCAATATTCATATATAGCTTTCACTGTCTCAACACACGTATGTATTAAGAAATAATTACGACAAAATTGAGCATCGATTTAATTGCGAGCGAGAGAAAGAGGAGACTACTAGTGTTTTTTACTGTTTGTTATCTGATTTGACTCATGTCGTTTGGCAATAAGAGAATCGATCCAGCTAAATTTCTTGGGATATCTACACTCTGTAGGGACCACATGGTCGCTGTAAAAAAGAGACTATAAGAGTACAGGGGCTTATGAATTTATCGGCAATTTTTTAATAAATCGTTATCAGATTGTTGCATACAGTTTTTGTTAGTGCAAACTGGGAAGGGAGCAGATGTTATACTGCTTTGTTCCTTGGGATTTCGTGCCAGTTCTTAACTTCTCAATACAATCATTTCGGCTGTCAATTTCATTATTAGATGAAGTGGCGAAAAGCCTTTGACAATGTAGTTTTACTGCTAACTCACTCACAAGCCACAGAGCAAAAATTCACGCTATTTCTTTGAACCTAATTATAGAAATATGATTCGAAAGCTTTTGCTTTATGCCGAAATTGAACATCAGTTTCATTTGATCTCACGAAATACAATCGACATTGATAGGTGGTAGTTTTATACCAATTAAACGATTCAGGGATCGTGAATTATCGATCTAATTTCAAAAAGTTATGAAATGCTAACCCAAGGTTGTATATACTTCCTTTGACGTCTTATTTATAATTAAACTCAGCAAATTTGATTAAACTGGAACAACGGCAAGAGCATGTGCAAGGGGCAAATTTCGATAGAATGGCTATGTATAGCTATATTGTGTCTATATTTGAAGGTTCTCTCGAATACGCATATCATATCATTTTAGTAGCGTTCGCAAAATTAGTAGCTTTGTTCAAAATTAGCTTTGTTCAAAATTCAGGATAAGCCTTCCTACGTCGAATTCCTACTTACAAATTAAGCGTCGGTCAACAATTATATAGGGAACCGCCACTCCTTTCTATCAATTAGTAGTATACAAAGATAAAGGTTCTTTTACTGGCTTAAACGATGAAAATTGAACGCGACGTTTCGGGCGAAGGCCTTTCACCAAAAAGTTAGTTGTCTCTATTAATTTACCTTTTGACAAGGAGCTTCGCTCGAAACATCGATTTCTGTTTACATCATTTCAGATAGTGAAAGAACCTAGTATATTTTCGTGGGCTAATTTGACTGCCGAAACTGGCAACGTTTGTTCTTTCTATTAAAAATTAAGCTTTTTCAGAAAACCTGTTTGAGTTGCAGGCTATAGCTATATGGTTGAAGCTTCTGCTTTGGATTTTTCATGCGGTGAACTTTGGCACAGGTTTAGCGCTTTGTCTGGTACAGAAAGGATGTATGATTAGGTGCAGTTGCCATTGAATGGTTGGGAGCGACGGACAATTAATTGAATGTCATATGTTGTCGCACTTTGCGACTAGGCTATTCAAATATCACCCTTTCCATACGCCAAAGCTAATACATTAATTATTTGAGTCAATGTTATGTGTCATTCATTTTCATGTATTAAATATATATTTATTTTGATCCGCATGATTAACATTTAGAGGGACATATGTACGATCAAACGCGCCAAACAAACACGTTTTGATGCAGTGCCATGTACAAAGGTCCAGCCGAGACGCTGAATATGGCGCGACTTTTTACTACCACAAATAACTTAGATCTCAGGCCCTTGCCACGAAGCAGTTGCATTCAGTTAGTCATTTGATTCACATAATTTCCCTTTACATGCATGCAGACGGTTTTAACTAGTTACGCAAACAGAAACATCGTAGCTTGTTACGCTGCCGTCTTTGGCAATGGAGATTCGCCATTGAAAGCTATTAAAATATTATTGTCATATACAATAGTATATTGCGAGCTCGATTTAATTTGTTGCTGACGGCCATTTTGTCTAGGAGGTCTCGATAAAATAATTTTATGATCCGAGGTATAACAACGCACGAATCCATTACGAATCTTTGATTATTTTGACATTTTTGACACAAAAAACGTAAACGATAAACAGTTGCATGCAATATACGCTCGGTAAAACGGCAGCGTCTGTTTTTCAAAGAAACTAAGTCAAAAACAACACGCGAAACAACAGGATATTTCACTGCCTGTATACATTTGTGTACGTTATTCTAAAAAATTCCTATAACTACAAAGCAAATTTCTAGTATATATACTGAACAGCGTTTGCCGTTCAATAATAAGCTAGCTACAGACGCTATTCTTATAATTGGCTACAAGACAAAAGCAATTATATATTCGCTTTTAAATACAAAATAGATGAAAAGAAAGAAGTTAAGATAATTACAGCGAAAAGGTAAATTGACAACCGCTTAATTCCCACACATTATAGGTGGGTTTGTGAAGCCACCATGTTGGTTTCTCTACTAGCAGGATTGATGATGAGCTAATATCCTATATATACATATATATATGCAGTAGTTTAATCGCTTGAAAATCGCATTAGCGTGAAACTCTGAGTAGTGATTTGTAAATATTATTAAGAAATGATATGAATAAATATATATATATATATATATATATATATATATATATATATATATATATATATATATATATATATATATATATATATATATATATATATATATATATATAATAACAATAATAATAACTTTTGAAAGTATTCAAGATTGAAGAGTGCTCGATATTAGTTTTAATAGAGCAATTCAAATAGTTTATTTAAAACAATTAGTTACAAATTTCGCTACACAGTGTTTCACGCCAGAAGGCGATCATCAGGCGAATGAATACTCGTATACTATATCGTTAGACGGTTTGTGTGATGACGCTCGTCATATCGCTTGCGCTAACAATTTAAATTTGAATTATGTATTTGCACGAGCGTGCGCGCGCTTGAAGTTCTGTGCGTTGAACCTTTTTCTATGGCGACACTTCGTGAAAAGCTCTGATCTCTTGTTCAACGTTTTGTCCTTATTCGATTTCAGGATAAAAATCTTTTCTTCTAAGCATAGGTCGCATGATCTTCCGCCGGCAGTGTATGCAGGGACACGCTTGATAATAGACCATTTAATGCTAAATGATCTACCGTTCTCTCTCAAGTTCCAGGCGTAGTTCGACAGCTCTGTTTCTTTCGCGTACTTTGCGTTCGTCAACGATTTTTTGTGGTTGTTATACCGCTCTTTAAATGGGCCTGCCGTGATACCGATGTAAACCTTCGATTCTTGAGTGTCTGTAGGTGTAATTTGTGCTTTGTAAACAACGCTAGCAGTCAGGCATCTTCCATCAAGGGGACATCCACTCTTAGCTCGACAGTTGCAGGTTTTCTCGTTGATAGTGGTCAAATTATTATTTAATACGCGGCGGTTGTGGTTGGAGATGGCACTTTTCGCATTGGGCATACAGGAGTAGCTAACCTTGACAGAGTTCCTGTTAAAAATCTTGTGAAGAATGGATGTTTTTGGGAAATGCTTATCGATTAGTGCTAGAAACTTATGAGCAACATTAGTTCTGACGTTTTTGCTGTAGGGAGGGTTAAACCAGATAACATTTCTTCGTCGTTTCTGGTTCGTCTTTTCGGTGCTACTTTCTGGCTTTTCTGCGGAGTATATCAGCTTGGTGTTGTAGTTACTGCGTAAGAGTGCTTGTTCATATAGAGGAGCACTTGTCTTAAACGATTTCTCATCGGAGGATAATGTGGATAAGCGACTATTGATTGATTTGGGCAGTTGCTTGATTATATTTGGTGGGTGATTTGATCGAGAGTCAATGTAGAGAGGGTTTGTTATTCGGTTTACGATAGGGATGGTAATTCTCTTCCTTAAGGTTGAAGGTAACATCAAGAAAGTTCACCAGGTGATTATTAATTTCAGCAGTTACTTTCAGTTCCAGCTCATTGAATATACGGTGTAAGTCCTTTCTAGCTTTGTCAGCTTGGCGTCCCCCTGTTCCTTTAAGGATTAGCAAGCCATCGTCTCTGTACAGCCCGACGCTATCTTTCCCAAATCTCTCAGTCAAGATGCTTAATAAGAACAAACCAACAAGTTCACATACCTCTGCACCGTCGTAACTCCCCATAGTTACATCGAACAGGGATTCATGGCTCTTTTTTACCCAGGTTTTATAGGTAGAATAGTAGCGATTTACGTGCATGCTTGATGATGGTTATATAGTCGTCGGGGATGTTGGTCAATGTTTTCGCCCATTTAATGACATTATCAAGGAGCTTCTCGGTGATAGACGGATAGAATTCGACAATGTCAAACGACAAGAATGTATGGCTTGGTTTATCTTTGATGGAGTTGAACCAGCTGATTAGAGAGTTTGAGTTTTTCCATTGGTTGACTTTGAGTTTTTCTCTGAGGCGATTGTTGATGTCGTCTAAAATGACCTTGCTTACTTTGCCGAGTTCGCTTTTGGGCATCTTAAGGGCATTTCCAACAATCTTGGTGTTGGTGACCGAATAAACATAATGGCAAAAACACCAGCGTTCATTACTTTAAAAGACCACAAGGCCAATTTTGAATCTAACCCCAAATGCCGTCTGATCAACCCATCAAAAAGCGAACTCGGCAAAGTAAGCAAGGTCATTTTAGACGACATCAACAATCGCCTCAGAGAAAAACTCAAAGTCAACCAATGGAAAAACTCAAACTCTCTAATCAGCTGGTTCAACTCCATCAAAGATAAACCAAGCCATACATTCTTGTCGTTTGACATTGTCGAATTCTATCCGTCTATCACCGAGAAGCTCCTTGATAATGTCATTAAATGGGCGAAAATATTGACCAACATCCCCGACGACTATATAACCATCATCAAGCATGCACGTAAATCGCTACTATTCTACCAAGATAAAACCTGGGTAAAAAAGAGCCATGAATCCCTGTTCGATGTAACTATGGGGAGTTACGACGGTGCAGAGGTATGTGAACTTGTTGGTTTGTTCTTATTAAGCATCTTGACTGAGAGATTTGGGAAAGATAGCGTCGGGCTGTACAGAGACGATGGCTTGCTAATCCTTAAAGGAACAGGGGGACGCCAAGCTGACAAAGCTAGAAAGGACTTACACCGTATATTCAATGAGCTGGAACTGAAAGTAACTGCTGAAATTAATAATCACCTGGTGAACTTTCTTGATGTTACCTTCAACCTTAAGGAAGAGAATTACCATCCCTATCGTAAACCGAATAACAAACCCTCTCTACATTGACTCTCGATCAAATCACCCACCAAATATAATCAAGCAACTGCCCAAATCAATCAATAGTCGCTTATCTACATTATCCTCCGATGAGAAATCGTTTAAGACAAGTGCTCCTCTATATGAACAAGCACTCTTACGCAGTAACTACAACACCAAGCTGATATACTCCGCAGAAAAGCCAGAAAGTAGCACCGAAAAGACGAACCAGAAACGACGAAGAAATGTTATCTGGTTTAACTCTCCCTACAGCAAAAACGTCAGAACTAATGTTGCTCATAAGTTTCTAGCACTAATCGATAAGCATTTCCCAAAAACATCCATTCTTCACAAGATTTTTAACAGGAACTCTGTCAAGGTTAGCTACTCCTGTATGCCCAATGCGAAAAGTACCATCTCCAACCACAACCGCCACGTATTAAATAATAATTTGACCACTATCAACGAGAAAACCTGCAACTGTCGAGCTAAGAGTGGATGTCCCCTTGATGGAAGATGCCTGACTGCTAGCGTTGTTTACAAAGCAGAAATTACACCTACAGACACTCAAGAATCGAAGGTTTACATCGGTATCACGGCAGGCCCATTTAAAGAGCGGTATAACAACCACAAAAAATCGTTGACGAACGCAAAGTACGCGAAAGAAACAGAGCTGTCGAACTACGCCTGGAACTTGAGAGAGAACGGTAGATCATTTAGCATTAAATGGTCTATTATCAAGCGTGTCCCTGCATACACTGCCGGCGGAAGATCATGCGACCTATGCTTAGAAGAAAAGATTTTTATCCTGAAATCGAATAAGGACAAAACGTTGAACAAGAGATCAGAGCTTTTCACGAAGTTCCGCCATAGAAAAAGGTTCAACGCACAGAACTTCAAGCGCGCGCACGCTCGTGCAAATACATAATTCAAATTTAAATTGTTAGCGCAAGCGATATGACGAGCGTCATCACACAAACCGTCTAACGATATAGTATACGAGTATTCATTCGCCTGATGATCGCCTTCTGGCGTGAAACACTGTGTAGCGAAATTTGTAACTAATTGTTTTAAATAGACTATATATATATATATATATATATATATATATATATATATATATATATATATATATATATATATATATATATATATATATATATATATATATATATATATATATATAAATATATATATAAATATATATATATATATATATATATATATATATATATATATATATATATATATATTGATATATATATATATGTATGTATATATATATATATAAGTATAGGTTATCATATGAGAGGCGAGGTGATATCAATTTTATCGCTCGAGAGACGATATCATATTTAGTCCCTCGTTCGCTGCGCTCACTCGTGACAAAATATGATATCGTCTCTCGAGCGATAAAACTGATATTACCGAGTCTCGAATGTGATAACCTATTTATCACATACTTGTGCCTTTATCTTGAGCAAAAACCACATTATATTTTCAAATTATTTATACTTCAAATACATTTCAAAATGAATTCACAATTATTATTTAAAATACGCTAAACAGGTAGAAATTACAAAAAAAAAACCCCAAAAATAACTTATCTTTTAATAACTGCAAATTTCTTTGTGTTATTTTCCTTGTATTATTTTATATTTGTATTGTTATCTCTCTATCGATCCTTCAATCGGACGCCATCTTTGTTTTGAGCGGGACAAAAAACGATATCACGGGACATATCGTTTTTATGTCACCGTGTTATCGCCCGGATAAAGGCACAAGTATGTGATAAATATATATTATACACACACACACACACACATATATATATATATATATATATATATATATATATATATATATATATATATATATATATATATATATATATATATATATATATATATATATATATATATATATAACAAATAAGAACGACTACGTTTCAAAGAAGTTTATTAAAAACTATATACTAATACAAAAACTAAATTTTCGGCTGCATGTCACAACCTTCTTCAGAGTGCCTAGCTTTACACAGAACATACTTATATACGATAAATTATGAATAAATTACTATTGTTGAGCAAAATCATGACTACCATTAAGGCCTTTCCGGTTGGTCAACAACATTCCTATCCAAAAGTTTTCACTCTTGAGTATTTCACTATGGTGTTGATCAATAAGCATAAATTTTAAGCTCGAATAATCCGCCTCATGCATATCAATAAAATGATTAGTTATACTGCATGTCCGGCGCTTATGCTTAATGTGTGATTTGTAGTTAGCTAGTCTGGACTTAAAATTGGCTGTAGAGCCCATACCTTGCAAACCACAAAGCACACACTCAGCAAGATACACTACATTACTGGAAGTACACGTCAAAGATTTTAAAATAAGAAATATCCTTCCAGTGGCAGCTGCACGAAAGGAATTACCAAAACTCAAAAAATTCTTACAACTATCGCAACGCTTGGCATCACATTTGTAGCAGCCTTCCCCTTCCAGTTTATTAGACTTATATGGGTTAGATGGTGCCAATAACTCCTTCAAATTAGCATTACGCTTATACGAAACAAGAATAGCACCCTCAGGTAGAATTTTCTTGGCCTGTTCATCACTATCTAAAACCGAGCGATGTTTACGAAAAATTTTTCGAATATCAGGAGCCCTAGGATTAAACTTGGTAACAAAAACACAGGAATCCCGACGAACTTTACGTCTACTAGCACGTGCTTCCTCACGAGTCATAGCCCCAACCACCTCAAAGGCTCTATTAACATGTGCACTGTCATGGCCACAATCCGTAAGATATTTGTATTGTGATTTTGCTATCATGATTTTGCTCAACAATAGTAATTTATTCATAATTTATCGTATATAAGTATGTTCTGTGTAAAGCTAGGCACTCTGAAGAAGGTTGTGACATGCAGCCGAAAATTTAGTTTTTGTATTAGTATATAGTTTTTAATAAACTTCTTTGAAACGTAGTCGTTCTTATTTGTTATATATGAAGTCTTGTCGGCTGAGCAGAGTGCTGGCATTTGTCACATATATATATATATATATATATATATATATATATATATATATATATATATATATATATATATATATATATATATATATATATATATATATATATATATATATATATATATATATATATAATTATATATATATATGTATATAGTTTATTTAAAACAATTAGTTACAAATTTCGCTACACAGTGTTTCACGCCAGAAGGCGATCATCCATTCTTGGCGTGAAATACTGTGTAGCGAAATTTGTAACTAATTGTTTTAAATAAACTATTTGAATTGCTCTATTAAAACTAATATCGAGCACTCTTCAATCTTGAATACTTTCAAAAGTTATTATTATTGTTATTATATATGTATATATATATGTAATATTTAAAACACGCGCAGGAGTGCTTTATCAGATATATCTGATAAAGCGCGAATTGCGAGTGTTTTAAATGACTTCTAAATCGATTCATTTTATACCCATCTTGTCTGTTTGTAAATAAAAGAATTTTCAATGTATAGATGTTGTATAAGCCGAGAAAATCGAAGTAAAAGATTTGTGAAAATCGACATGTGTTTTATCTCATATATAGGCTCTAGTCACGGCTATGATTTCCTTTGTGTATATATATATATAGCATGTTCGTGCATTTGAAGACTTCAACGTTTTTTTCTTTCTTTTTTGACTTTTTGTGCTTAGTGTGTTTTTGACTATTCTTGTTCGCGGCTGCAAACTCATCGGCAAACATAATATACAATTTGTATGACAGACTCCTCCGCAAGAAGTCTTCCCGCGTTAATCAAAGTATAATTTTGTAGAAACACCACGTAAATTTAGGTTTCCTTGACAAGCTAAGTTTCTTGACGAGTTTACTTACGCGTCTGTACGACGTACAAGTTTTCCGTGACAAGTTTTCCTTGACACGCTTTTTTTCCCGTGTACGCGAAATTTTACCGTATTTTCTCTTGACAACTTTTACGAAGCCGCATGAATTAAGTAAGTAAACAAAAATTCCCTTGTCGAAAAGCTGGTACGACTAGCTTTTAAACCAGGCTCCTTGTCAAGGAAAAATTGTCATTGTTTTTCGCGTACACACGAACAAACAAAACTTGTCAAGGAAAACTGGCTCATCTTTACGGGGCTTAATGCCGCTTAGAGCTTACGGACTTGAAAACTTGCTCTCGTTTTGATAAATTTCTATTATTTCAATTATCACCGCATCATTCTGAAATCTTACGTGATTATTATAGATAACGTTTACCTTGAGAGTTTTTTAAAACAAATTTCCTTTCTTTTTAATGAGAACTATAAATACGTGCACGAGTGTAATTACTTAGCATAAAAGCCCTAATCACTCTATCTAGTGACGTCTAAAAGGATCAGACACGCATGTATTTGAAGTTATAATTCTTAGGTTTAATTTATTCCACATATATGATACTAACGCATTTAACAAAATTTTAAAATCACACTTTGCACGTTACGTTTAATAGGTGTCCAGCACGTGTTCACAGCGTTTACTTCCCCAAATTATTGTCCTTGTCAAGTTTACTTATTATTATACATTACTGTTCTAGGCGTATTGAAGGCTATTATTTGCATTGAGTATGAGTTCAAATTAAACTGTCCATTGTTTGAGGTCATTATTGAATTACATTATACGGCACAGATGACCTTTGGAGCTTTTCTGGCGAAGTGGTTTGAGGTCACTGTTTTGATTTTGAAGGCTGATGAAGCAACAACGGACGCCTGTCGTTGGTCGAGGAAGATTCTCGATTCGTTTCCATTCCCCGATGACGACATCATATACCTCGGCCGAGGCCAAGCTTACTCCGTCCCAGCCTCCCACGATGTAGATCTTCTTGTTATGCACGGCTGCGCCAGCGTTCGATCTGGCTACGTGCATCGGAGGAATTGGCGTCCATTGATTCGTTTCAAAGTCGTACACCTCCCCTGTTCGTAACGTGTCGTTTCCATCGTAACCGCCGATGCAGAACATTCGGTCGTCAACAACAACTGCACAGGGAAATGATCTTCGGTCGTGCATTTGAGGTACGTCAGTCGCACTCCACTCATCCCTTAAAATTGAAAGGATAAAATTATGCCATGTAATGAATTCGTCTTCTGTGGATTAGTCAGGTTTTCGTCTACAGAACGATTTAATTTACCGCCCAAAAAACCAGCAAAGAGCCTTGTTCTATTAATTATTTTAGCTTTTATAACAGCCGTCAAATACTTTTGCGATTTCCTTGTTTGCTGTTCATATTTTTTGAACGACTGATTCTCGTTGTCCAATTGTCAAATATTCAGCTGGAATGTTTGATCATATGATTTTTAACTTGAGGCTTGTGTTATGGATTGAAAGTCACGAAAGCTAAATAATAAGAGGGCAATTCGAGCCAGCAATACTCGATGTGAGTTTTTTAGAATCGAAATGTCGACAGTCGAGTTCATGAGCAAACACACTCAAATTTTCTCGGTCATCTTTGATCACGCTTTTTGAGGCCAAGCAAGCAGTTCGGATAAATGTATGTCAATGTGATAAGCTAATTGCAGCCATTTAAAAATTTTTTAGTAGTCAATGTCGTCCTTTAAGGTCACGTCAAATGTCTTGCTAAAATCGTTTTGTCCCGCCACAATACTTAGCTTGGCAAAATCTTCAACTTTTTATCACATAATTAAGACAAATAGATAACATTTTGCCGTTGTTTGTACAGCTACCATACACAGTAGGCTTCTTAACGTGGTACATGTAAGTCTGGCGTAACGTGTATCTATAACGTATACCTATCTTTTAGTTAAGAAGCTCGAGATTCATGAATTTATAATATGCTTTACTTTAAATAATTAGAGTTTAAGCGAGTGTCATAAACAAGAAACAAAGATATAATAAAATGACTAGAATTTCTATTCTGTGTCTACTCTGCGACTCACGATATTAGTTTTATAAGATGTTTATGCCGTACGTATTCAAAATGAGCATTGCTATTCATTAAAACTTACCAACATCAAAACAAAGCTGTGGGAAGATCTTTGCGATGTTGATATTTGATGTTAGTCACATGACTGAAAAAATGTGGCGCTGTTCCATATTTGAGGCGGATCACGCGATTAGTTTTAAAAATATGATAACACGACAGGACGTCGTTTTAAACTTAATTGGCAGTGGAAACAACATTCTTTAACCAAAAACAGCATACGTAACAAAAAGAGAATGTTTTAGCTAGAAAATAAACGAACTTGGTGTCATAGTTGAAGGATTTTTCAAAGATTACGTGGAACGGTGGAAAAGAGGGATTCTGGACTTCTAAAATGGATAAGAATGGGAGGTATTAGGCGTTTGAAGTAGAACTGTTCATAAATTATCATGATCAACGTCTATCAACATTTTGAGAAAGTTTACTTTGCCATATATCTTCAAAACTAGCAATGAAGGGTTCTTGGTAAGCAATAATGATTCTAAAAATATACCTTAACTACTGTCATGGAAGAAACGTTTGAAACTAGCGAAAAGTGCTTGAAGCACAACAGGTCGACAGACAAGACAGACAAGTCAAGATCAGCATAATAATACCCTGATGATGGGAAAAGGAACTTTTGATGAAAGGTTTTAGATACCTACCAAAGAAGTGGTAGAACGATGATTTAGATCCGTTTTATTAGCAACCAACATGTCTTCATATGTGCCTAAATGTGCAGAAGAGACCCCTGATCCCTATTTCCGCTGTTACCAGCAAAACTGGTACTTACTTTACCACTTTTTTGTTGACTCCTTATAGCCTTGCCGGTCACATACCATCATTGACTATCAATAATCTAACCCATGCATTTTCCAAGCTTTATCATACTGATTTCGTCTGGCCGTCAAAAGGACAAACTTCTGTTGTGCTCTGAAGTATTTTTTTGCCTCAATCCAGTTCCAAATGTTTATTCCACTACAGCAGTGGAGGTACTTTTAGAATTATTATTGCTTACCAGGAATCCATCATTGCTAGTTTTGAAGATATATGGCAAAGCAAACTTTCTCAAAATGTTGATAGCCGTTATTCATGATAATTTACGAACAGTTACGCCTAATACCTCCCATTCTTATCCATTTTAGAAACCCAGAATCCCTCTTTTCCACCGTTCCACGTAATCCTTGAAAAATCCTTCAACTATGACACCAAGTTCGTTTATTTTTTAGCTAAAACATTCTCTTGTTGTTATCTATGCTGTTTTTGGTTAAAGAATGTCGTTTCCACTTCCAATTAAGTTAAAAAACGACGTCCTGTCGTGTTATCATATTTTTAGAACTAATAGCGTGGTCCGCTTCAAATATGGAACAGCGCCACATTTTTCAGTCATGTGACTAACATCAAATATCAACACCGTAAAGATCTTCTCACAACTTAGTTTAGATGTTCGTAAGTTTTAATGAATAGCAATGCTCATTTTGAATACGTACGGCATAAACATCTTATAAAAGTAATATCGTGGATCGCAGTGTAGTCCTAGGCCCTTTGTTCTATAAAGTGAACAAGAAAACCAACTTACTTTGTTGTGTCATATCTCTCCACTGTATTCAGGATATTCGACCCGTCATGGCCTCCTAGTACATAAACATACTGACCATGTGACACTGCGCATGTGCAACGTCTTCTGCTTGGCATTGAGGCTATCGTCCTCCATCTTGAAACGGTAATAAGAATTATGGACTAAGAAACTGCTATTTACGTGCGGTATCCACCACAGCCTTTCAAAGTAATTTTAAAAGAGGAATTTACCGTTAACGTTTGTAGCTACAACACTAAGATAAAAATAAACCTTTCTCGCAGTAGCATTAAGCGCAACTCGTTTTTATTGATGCAGTATAGGTAAACAACCACATGCACTCAAACTTATAGAGAGCTTCAAATTTGACTACGGCTACAAGAATGACTATGACTGTCAGATTTTTTATGTGCCTGTCAAAAAACAGGATATTATCAAGTTTGTAATAGCTGATTTTCAATGGCAAAACCTTACAGTTGTAGTCAAGTCTAAAGCTTGCTACTATAAGACCTGATTCCATGCCCGCGAGATTCTTCGTCGCAGATGTACGATTTTTTTTCAATTTTACAACTATAGTTTTGCAGTGAGTACAGTTTTTTCCAGCGATCCAAGAGAACATTGATTGGAATTATCCATGTGCAAGTTTCTCGCATAAAGAGTTTCGTAGGAATATGAGGGTCCAAAACTGAGTTACCGAAAATAGTCATCCTTGGACTGGTAAAAAACCTTGAACTCTTTCAAAAGTCTTTCAAATTTTTTTCGCATCATGTTACTGTGAAAAGACCGGGAAAGCTGAAAAATATGCCTGGCTACGGAAGGAATAGATCTAGGACTTTTAGAACGCTAACCCAATACTCTGTCAACTATATATATAATCTACGCTGAACGGCCTTGTGCGGTTCGATTCTCGCACCGTCAGGTACATTTTCCCGCTTACCATGTGTGTATATCAAACGCTCGCATCGGCAACAGCACAAACATAATTTCCACCTGAGCACATAGCACCAAGGTTCATAAAAGTCATGATCACTTAATAAAATACTGAACAGTTTCGTCAAGTGATCACTATTTTTTTCTATCTGCAGTTTGTCTCGCATTGAGGCTACGTGCACACGGTGTCGTTTCCGATCTTTTTCATTCCAAATTATTTTAAAAAGCTGCCAACTTGTTGACATGAAAATCAGCATGCATTAAACCTCGTGTAAGAACAAAAACTAAAAACTTTATGCGATGAGAATTTTATAGTTGATATCGTTTTCATTTTGACTGTTGTGAAAACGCTCCGAAATGACCTTGTATATGTACATAGTCTAAGAGATTCTACTTTACTCTTTTTTAACACAAGGGTTATACAGGTATGTTGTCAGTATTTTCAAAAATTCCGAATGTGATTCGTCGATTCTCAATGCTAGAAAAACTGGAAATGGAATAAAATAATACCACTAAAAGTTTGAATAATAACTGACTTTTTTTGGCTCGATTATTCGCGCGGTGGATACTAACTTATCTAACTCAGTCCTGTTTTTATTTACACACCCGAAAATTGTATGTTCGGAACTGCTAATTTAGTTATTTGCAGATGTTCGTGAAAGGAAGTTGACTAATTTTCGCCAGGTCCTCGCAGGTGACGACATGCCTGACTTACTTGTTCGTTCCAATGCTGTAACTTTCCACGGTATTTAATGTCGTACTGCCATCAAAACCCCCCATTGCATAAATAAAACCATTCACTTCAGCCATACTCAGCTTGCTGCGTGCTGCGTTCATCGAGGCAACATAGTGCCAGGTCTTATCTCGGGCATCGTAGCATTTCACTTAAGAAAAAATGAATGAATGCAAATAAAAATAAAAATTTTGTACTGTTTTACCCTTAAGTTGAGAAAAAGGGGAAAGATGGACTTTACAGTAGGTAGAAAGCGCGGAAAGGTAGACTTTTTTACGTATAGAAAGCGTGACGCAGTTTAATTATCTCTAAGGTCGCTTTTACCCTATGAAACTTGTCTCGCAAGCTGCAAACATTATTGCAAGGTCTAATTAAAGGCCTGTTTACACGAGCGATTTTTGCTGCGATTTACAACGCGATTTTCTCCTTTTGAACGATGGGAAAAGGTCAGTGAGTTACAAATGTTGCAGGTTATGATATTTCATAACAACATGATAATACATGATCAAATAATTCACTCTTTCACGCCTTTCAAAAGGAGAAAATTGCAGCTAAAATCGCCCGTGTAAACGGACCTTAACACGCTTCGTTCGCAGTCATGAGGTAACGCAACATTTTTTGTTAAAAGAAGCGTTGCACGGACTCGTATCACACAAGCGTTGTAGTGAAAGATTGTTTCGGACTTTATAAAAATATTTTTATAGATATTTCCATACCTGAATTGAGGGTTTCCGAGTTGACACATGAATAACCTCCTGCTATATAGACGTTGCTACCAATGCCACAAATGCCATGGTAGCCGCGTTCCTTCGAAAGCTTCGGTAATTCCGTCCACTGGTCTTTCATTGTGTTGTATGAAAATACTGAAAGAATGGAAAACACAGTTGCAGGGTTTTCCTATTTGCTATGCGAGTTAAATTCTTAAGATAAGGTAAGGTAAGATATAAGGTATAAGGTAAGATAAGGTAAGGTAAGACTTAATTTAGACTTGGGAAGGTAAATATGCATTTCTATGTTCCGAATGCATTTCTATGTTCCGAATGCATTTCTATGTTTCGAGTCTCACATCATCTAAAATTATTCAGTCCAACCTACATTTTTGACCTGTAATGGGCTAACCTGTTGTTAGAGGTGTGATGTCACCATTTCCACCGATCACCATGAGCGATTCATGCAATCTCTCATACTGCCGAGGTCGAATTTTGGCGTTGTCAACTTCTACACGTCTTTCAGGTAGCATATGATAGTGCTGAGCTTCGAGAAGCAGACTTCTACAGGATGGAGTCATGTTGAACAGACTTTCCTTTTCAACAAAATCAACTAGGTAATATGGTGAAATTAAGGGCAATCGGATGTGTTTTATCAGTTCCGGGAAATGTTGCCTGCGCGCTCGTATGTCACTCTTGATCCATCGCATCAAGGCTTCATAGATTTTTTCCTCTGATTCAGCGTTGATCTCGTCACTTTGTAATAACATGGCAACTTGGCGGGGTGAAAGGCTTAAAAAGTCCTCCGTCTCGGAGACATAGGTGAAATTTTGATGAATAAATTCGCTGGCTATCGTATGCAACTCTTCACACGCATAGATTTCGGCAAACAGTTGAATTGCTAAGGCGTTCGTTATCGTCAGACGACTTTCTAAGAATCGACAACAGGCATCTTTCACCGTTTGAACCAGCAGCAAGTTGGCGGCTTGTAATATGTTTTCCACATTATTCTTGTTCAAATAAATCTCACCGGTGTAGATAAAGTGCAGAATCGCTCGCATCGTTTCAGCCCCGATGCCATTCAGGTAGATAGACTGTTCGGTGCTTTCTTTCATGTTCCCGTTGAACATCGCCAAGAAGTAATCCGAGCTCGCAGACAAGATGTTTCGATGTGCTGGGAATTCCTGGTTGTCAATTTTTATTATCACATCGCACATGACCTGATTTTCACGAAGTTTGTTAAGTCTTTTGAGAATTTCTTTGGAATAGCGTTCATCGCAGAACTTGTATTCTTCCGCAAGAGCCGCGGATGACGGCGGGAGCGCAGTCATTGCAAGCCAACTAAACGACAGTAACGTAAACAGGATGACAATTTGTGCGAAAACTCCTTTGAACTGTAGAAAAATTCATTTGTCCTTGAATGAAATTACCGTTGGAGTTTCGCGTTCTTTTGCTTGCGCGTCCCACCAGTCGCGAATTAATTGAGATTTGTGACGTCATCACGGGTGAGGATACCCGGTGGGATATCTGTACCCAGTCCACATGCACAACTCCTGCTGATGGCTGATGCAATGAGAGGCGACAAAGAAGCTGTTTACATCATACACTTTTTGATCGTATTCTTATTAATCAGCATAAAATAGTGCAAGGTTGCTGTCTCTTATCTGGTGGAAAAACCTACTTACATTAGAGAAACTCGTGAAAATCAGCGGGACAATGGCCGACGATTTCGACAATGTAAATTGACTGTTGTATCGTAGTATTTATTCCTAATTTTGAAGATTAACGTATAGGTTGGTCAAAATTCCAGGTTCCTAAAGATACTTTTGTGCGTTTAGGTTTTCGATCCGAGCGTGAAGAAAAAGAAGAAAAAGCCTAAAAAGATCGTTGACTTAGACGAGGCTGAAGAACCAAACGAAAGGGCAAAAGTCGACGAACCTTCAGTAAATGAAGATACAAATAAAGAAAATGAGTCAGTTCAAGAAACGCAAGAGAAGGATATTGGTGAGTCGACAATTGTCCCTGATTTATGCCTTATTATTTTAAAATTAATACCAATAGAAGAAGACCATTATTGTCCGAGAGTTTCAAAGTTTCCTTGAACATGCATGCATACCCACATCATGGGCGGATCTAGGGTGCTTTCATACCTTAGGCAAAATTTTCGGAAGATGACCACGCCCAAGTGAATATTCGCAGGTGGTTTATCATCGTACCCCCCCCCCCCCCCCCCGCCTGAAAAGACACAGACAAACACATTTCAACCATTAATAGGATATTGCATTTTTAATCATGATAGATAGATTTACAGACATATACATATTAACACAAATGATTTACATTTAGTACATGCATATTTTGTATTGACTGTTTTCCCCAATATCAGGGCTCATCAGCATGCCTAGGAACAAAGGTTAATGTAGTTCTGAGATTGGCAGCCTGCCTACTGGCTAGCTTTGCACATTCTTTTTTCCATCCTGGTCATTCTAACCCTTTATCTCATCCCATACTTAACTAAGCCTATAGTATTATCCTAACCACTAGCCTAACCCGGCCTAACCTATCCTAAGCTGATTCTTAAAACCAAGCCAACCAATTCCAACATCATTTGTTACTTAAATTATATTAAATTTGTTATAATTACGTAAATTATAATTCAGAAAAGCATATTAACATCTCCTAACCTTACCCCTAAACATAATTCTGTGTCATCAAATAAACAGTAATAATAGGATCGTATTACAACTGCGACCCTGTATGTAATATCATGTCCTGTAAATTTTAATATTTACTACACGCATGTTATTTAAATTTACAATAGAAATTTTGCATAAAATTATCCCAAGGAACCCACAATGTATTGTCAACTTGGCTAGATGAATAAAAGACTAATCTCTATATTGTAAATACACTGTATTACAATTGACAATCACATTACTCACCTCAAGGCAGCGCGCATAAAATGTGCTCTTGTCTCTTTGCACATGTTCTGGCACAAAGGTTGTCTCGGCCATTTTAGAGAGTTTACGATTCACAACGCGATTTACTCGACAACGCAATGTAACTTTTTAGCTTTAAAACAAGCGCTGAGCATTTTGATATAATAATATTTCAATGCTACTTCAAATAATCTTAAGCACTGCAACGTTTGACCCTTACGAACAGGGTTAAATAAACGGTTCTGAAAATCACAATTGGCTCCCACGTTGCTCTAAGGACGCGATAATCCTTGGTTTAATGTCGTGTTGAGAACGACAACGCCATTGAGAATTTCTCTGGGACCATAAACCACTCACAGTTTGAACAAATTTGCTTGTTTTGAAACTGCGTCGTCAAGCCGCCCCGTCGCAGATCGTAAACTCTTTAATGTCGCGATACAGCGACTTTCCAATCAAAGGAAAGTGTTCTCCCGACTTAAGCATTCGAGTACTAGCAAGCCGTAAAGCCAATTCAGTGTAAACTTTCCGCAAAACATCCATATATATCGCTATTTTGTAGCGCAGTCGAAACGCGTAAGGCTTGCCTGAGTTGACATTGCTGAAGTTGTTCTGTCTAAACCAATCAGATTCTGCGATTTTGCCTAAGTTCACGTCACCATTTGCCTAACTTCATGCTTCTGAACCAATCAAATGCTGCCGCACAAGACGTTTGCCTAAGTTGTGGCTTCTGCGCCAATCAGATTCCATAATTATGCCTAAGTTCGTTACCCCCCGGATTTTTGGGGGGGTTAGTTCCTTTCAAAATAGAAATCGGGTCAAATCAGGCAAATTTCTTTGTGATGGAGACTGTGAACTTACTGTATATGAAACGCGAATGCTCGTGTTCTGTTCTGGGCAATATAATACCGGATTAAATCAATGAATTTATTAACGTTGACTCGTATTATAATTTTATAGTAAAACTACACCTCATTAGTGATTCAAGAATGTCTGAGATTTTATACATTAGGCAGGCGCCTAACTTGCCTAACACTGGATCCGCCCATGCCACATGATGTTCTCCCCCCCCCCCCCCCCTTACACGATTTTAAAATGAATATTATTTTTGAGTGGCGAAAGTGAAAACCAGCTAACTGCAGAGAACATAGAAATCGTGCAGGAAAACACACACGTTTTTCATGCGTTACATATTTTTTCATATCTTCACTAATGAAAGTATGGTAAATACGGAAAGTATGGTAAAATAGTTTTAGTTAAGTTTCAACTTTTAAGAAAATGTCAAGCCATTGAAGCTGAGACTTTTCATTAGTGAAAAACTAATAATAGTGAACCAAACTCTGTGAAAGAGAAACTCCTTTCTCTAACTGAAACTCAAAATAGTAGCTTTTGTAATGATCTCCATGATTATGACAGGATATGATGATATGCATAGCAATAATTGCATCACTTTGTTACCACACAACAACCTATATAAAGCTAATTCAAAAAAGGTTGTCATTTACAAATCCAAAACTAAATTCAAAATCCAAAATACAAGACACAATGTATGTTCTATAAGGTTGATTGCTAAAGATGGTACTGTCATTACTATATTATTATCCAAAACTTTGGTCCTAGTAAGCCAATGTTGCATTATCAAAAATAGGTATGCGACACATACATGTGGTAAGCCTTGTGCTTAATCAGTTAACCAGAAAACCAGGCATAAACCTTAAAGTACCTATCTGGTAGTCAGGGAATTTGCATATATTAATAGTTTAGGGATTTTAAGAAGATTTGCTATATATTTTATAAGTCGAAAATTTGATCTTCATGTACTTTTGGGGGCCTGAAGTGGGCGGTTTATGCCGTTTTTTCAAAATACCGTGAGCATAAAAAAACTGGGGCGAGTATGCTCCTGTGACGTCAAATCGGGAACACACACTGATTGCAAACTAGTATTCTATACTACAGAGAGGGTTGAAGTATTCGGCTGAAGCCGAATCAGAAAACAATTTTGTCGCGAGTTAAATGATGGATGTTGAAGATGACAACAGATGTGTCAGGGAACTCAGGGCTAGATGGTCAATCAGAGGAAAAATTCTACAGTTTCGCCTTGATGGGTGTGTTACTTTTGAAGTATTATGGGCTACAAGTTAGGATTTTAACCTCTGGCAGGAGCGATATAGAAAAAATTAACCGAAAGAAGTGCAAAATACACAGTGGTGAAAACAGGTAAATAGATAATTTAATATATATTTATATAGTTTACAGTACATGGGTCCCAATATATTTATGTCAAATACCAGACATATATTCTATACTGGACATATTGAATTGCTAGACAATGCACAAGCACTAGAAGATGCACAAAATAGAAGATGCACAAACTAGAAGATGTACAAGCAAAGCTATGTTGCAGAACTTGTGTTAATCCAATGAAGGGCCACAAAAAAGATTCAGAAGTGTCCACAGAATCAAAAGTAGAATTTAATACTTACTATATAGTATATAATTCAATTTAATAATAGGATCTAATATCACCAACATTACTGTATATATTGTATATCTTTTTTTTGGGGGGGGGAGTTTCAACACCTTTACTACATTGTATTTATTGCAATTTTCAAAATAACCTATTTCTCAATATTGTAATTTTATTTTATACATGGAGATGTAAAACAAAATAATATCTTGAAAATCTAAGTTAGTATAATTAAACAGGAAGTAAAGTTTGTTTGGTGCAGCTAACATTGTATAAGTGACAGGGCATGGTTCTTCATTCATATTTTTTTCAATATTGAATATATATTTTGGTAATTATGTAAAAGATTTCAAATATTTTTTTTAAAGTATATCCCAACTAAATTTTGCCTTTTTCATGCATGGTTAATGTGGTAATTACTTTTAAATTCCATGGCAACGATCTCACTGTTGGAATTTAAATTTAATTGCCTATTGTTTGAACCAAAATATGTAAATAAACATGCTCACATTTATGCACACATTTATGCACACATCAGGTGCCCTAAACAGACATAAACTTTTTTTTATTTTTCTTCATTCTCGTGATCTTGTCTCCATAAACATATGGCATATTAGATTTTCAAGTTGCACTTATAGCCCTTGTCAATATAGTACCAGTGTATGTATTAAAA
The DNA here is from genome assembly GCA_963855995.1 of Muricea muricata. Classification (NCBI taxonomy): domain Eukaryota; kingdom Metazoa; phylum Cnidaria; class Anthozoa; order Malacalcyonacea; family Plexauridae; genus Muricea; species Muricea muricata. The sequence continues at coordinate 9,090,492 of OY979722.1, forward strand.
GATTTTCAGTTGTGTTTTCCTCATTGTTCATCATCATAACCTTGAAATTCTTTTCCTCCAAATTTACTCCATATTGTATCATAATCACATGCAAGTAAAGGTATTCTTCTTTAGCCAAGAAAGTTGTACACAAGTTGTATAAAAATACCATAGAATTGGCAAAAAATTCGATTAAAACATGTTTCAACCCTTTCTGTAATATAGAATACTAGTTTGTTATCAATGCGTGTTCCCGATTTGACGTCATAGGAGCATACTCGCCCCAGTATTTTTATGTTCACGGTATTTTGAAAAATCGCCAACTTCTGGCCCCTTAAAGTACATGAAGATCAAATTTTCGACTTATAAAATATATTGCAAATCTTCTTAAAATCACCTAAACTATTGAAATATGCAAATTCCCTGACTACTGGATAGGCACTTTAAGGAAATGTGGGTGCGCAATCCAAGTCCGTAAAATAAAAAATGTAGGAATGCCTGTGGCTATAGACACGCGGGTATCTGGGATTTTGTATTTTAGATTTTTGTTCAAAAGGACAACCTTTTTCAATTAGCTGTTTTTATGGTATGGTACTTCTATGAGCATTTTGAGAGTTCTTTGTTTAAATGTTTTTATTATTTATTGAAAGTGTTGACAAATACAGAAATAGTTTTGTGGTCTTTATGTCAGACATAAATGTTGCAAGCATTCACCTAGGCAGATTGTACATGCCTGAAAAATAAAGTTTGCAATGTGTGGCTGTCGTCATCATTTGGTTGCAAGTTGCTTCTACTGGCAATGCTATAAACTTGATAAGTCTCAACAAGAACTGCAACATGTTAGTTTATGTGTTTGCTCAAAACAGATGATGACATGAATTTTGATGATTTTTCATCAATGAAAAAGAAAAAGAAGAAAAAGAAAAAGAAGGGTTTTGAAGAAGGACAAGAGAATGTTGAGGTAGGTTGTTGTGGAATTTGCAGCGTTTAAAAACATTTTAATTCAGTGACAACCTTCTTATAGTCCTAATAGGAGAAAGTCAACCCTTCTAGAAGATTAAGGGTAGAAAATAGAGGTTTTAGAACAATTGATAGTAAACATTCATTTAAAGTAGTATACATAACAAACGTGTCATTAAATCATGCATTCCCCGAATGTATTCAGAATTTAACATGAGGGGACAGTAACACATGCTGTTTTGTTTGGCTGCATGCTGTGCTAGTTGCATTTTGAACTGTACAATTTTGTATCCAAATTACACACATATTTGACTTATGCTGACACCCCTTTTTACCACATGTACACCTGGGTGTGTTGGCAGCTAATGCAATTGTAAGCACGCACCATCCACTACTTTAGTCATGTTTACATTTGGGACATCCTCTTTACAATATGGAATTATTTATTTGTTTATTTTGCACATTCTCACTCTAGGAAACAAAGCAGGAAGCTGTAGAAAATTGTGATGAAAATGGAGTAAAAGAAGATGAAATGAATGATGATGAAATGAATTTTTCTCTACCAACAAAAAAGAAAAAGAAGAAGAAGGTACTGAATCTTGTCCTGGTCTAGTTTGACATGATAACACCTGATGATAAGTAACACCCTTTAAATACCCATGAACATCAGTGATTTGTTTCTCAGCAAAGGATTTTTGGGTTAATTCTTATGTGTGTATGCATGCAGCTAACTCAAAGAGTTTACCCTTTAAATTTAAAATCTAAATTACAAAATCACAAGACACAACATGCATTCTAGTAATAACATAAGGTTTAGTAGCAAGGACAATGTTGTCACAACTATACTATTAATCAAAACATCGCTTCTCGTAAGCCATATAATCTTAACCAGAAGTCATGAGGTCAACCATTCTACATTGTGTGTCTCCGTCACTGTCTTGTATTTTGGCGTTTTTAATTTAAATTTCTGAAGGACAACCTTTCTTTTAAATTAGCTGTGTTTACACAATTGTAGTGTATGGCACTAATGGCACTTATATTTTCTCTAGCCAAAAGAAAATGAAATTGGGCAAGGTAATACTAAGCAAATTAAACTCGTTTACAAGTCTAAGGGTTTTTGGTTTTTTTTTTACTTTTTATGTATGAAATGTTCATGTGCATGACATAGTAGTGTAATGCGTATACCAACAATATTTTAGATGACAAGGAAAAAGAAGGATCTCATCCAGATTACGCTGACAAGGAGTACACATATGAGCAGGTATGCTTTAATAGTGTGGCTTAAAGTGCTTATATCACAAAATTTTTTTTTCAGAATTTGAATAAAAGAGCAAAAGTTAGTTAATACTTTCTTTAGCCTTTTTTGATTTCCTCTTTTTATTCGCGAGATATGCGGCTGTAAACATTGAAAAATTGGCTTTTAGCAAAAAATTGTCGCGCCCCAGTAAATACCGGAAAAGGGTCTGGGGCGACAGCTGTGTGACGTAGCTTAAGGAACGGAGGTTCGAATTCACCTGTGATTGTATTGTACTAAAAAGTTCTTTATACTTTCATGTCACGCAATATAAACAATGAACGGTCACGAAAATAATTGTTCTTTATATTTCGTGACTGTATTTATTGCGTGACATGAAAGTGTAACCACTAAAAGGCTTTTGAGAACACAGCAACGAGAACTAAAAAGCTACTGAGAAAACAGCGAAATGCCGGATAGATGTGTCGTTTTTGGTTGCTCAAACCGAGCAGACGCAGAGAAGGGGATCTCGCTTCATCGGATTCCATTCTGAAACGATGAGCGTCCTGAAGCAAAACGAAGGAGAAAGATATGGGTGAACTTTGTCGCGACAAAGCGTGCAAATTGGAAACCATCAAAATTCTCCGCCATATGTTCGGAGCATTTTGTTCCAGATGATTATGATAAGTACCTTGTTGAGGTACCTGGAACAAGGGACTATACGCCTCGATTAAAGAAGGACGAAACTGGTATAGTTGTGTTTCCCACCAAATTCAAAAGAAGCAATCTAGCAGACGAAGCCTCCCCACGCGATTAGCGTCAGGTATGTTTATTAGTTTTAGTATTTTGTTGGTCTATTAAAGCTTGTTGTATGTAGATTCTATTCTAAATGCGCGTCTCTTTTTATTGGCTTTATTGATAGGCGAGAAAGATCATCTTGTCATTTAGAACGTCCTTACAAGATTCCAGCTCTTGACAGCACCAAGCTTCGTCAGTATTTCCCAAGTGTGTTATTGAACAAGGACCGCACACCTGTGAAAATGTGAAATAAGATATGGGCAAGGGGAAGTGTGGTTTACAACTCGTCTCACGCAATCATGATTACTCTATGGAGGCAATTAGCTATATCTGTAGAAAGACCCTCTCGTTATTAATAAATAGTGATATTTACTCGCTACAAAAGGCGAGTCGTATAAATTTTACAAGCGCAATTTAGCGAGCCCGAAAACAAACACCTCAGAATGTTGAACTGATGTGTCCACTCATTTGATTCGCCTTGGGTATCAACAATATACATGCCATACATGCTCAATGCCTTTATATTTTACGTTTGTATGTCTAAGAAAAATCTATATTACTACTTATAATGATTTAACATCTTCACGGCCGTCTACGCTCTTTGCGTTTCGCGAATTTATTTAAATATTGCGCGTACCATTCTTCGTCGGCTAGAGGTTCATCAGCATAAAGGCATGCATCATGATCGCCTAAAATTTCGCTATCAACTGCCTCTAGAGTTCCAATTTTGTGACTGGTATCATTTGATTCATCCTCTATAATATACCCAGGAATATAATTGTATTCTGAATCACTGAGAACCGTGAGAGCTTTCCGAATCCGAGCTATTGCCTGACATGCCGGAGAAAATATACCAAATGTATAATGTGCGTCGTAACTTAGTCCTTAAGCTACGTCACACCACGCTCGTCCCAGACTCTTCTTGATACGCGACATTTTCACGAAAAAGGCCGTTTTAAGCCGCATATCTCGCGAATGAAAAGAAAAATCCGAAAAATGTTAAAGAAAGTATTAACTAACTTTTGCTCTTTTATTCAAATTTTGAAAAAAAAATTTTGTGATATAAGCACTTTAATTGGAGCGGAAATCATACAGTTGTCGTGTATACAAATTTAAGCCAGCATCATTAACTTTAGTTCCTCTGGCAGGAATTGAGCAAGTCCTATGCCTTTTCGATGCATGTGCAATGCTTTAACCACTAAGCTATGGAGAAAGCTGACAAGAACAAGCGTGATCTATGTGTATTCAGGGCGGTAATGTCCAGGGATAAATGAATCTGGGGAGAGGCGCTGGTGTGCCAACGCTAGGCCTGAAGAAATTACCTGTGGTTTCATATCATGAAAAAAATTGAGTAAAAAAAACCCCCATTTTTTTCAACAATCTTTTAATTAGTTTTGGCGGTTTTGAATAAACTAGATTTACGTCTTTCCCTTGGACGAACTCAGGCAATTTGCTGTTTGTATGAGCATGAGACACAAGACGCGTTATGTACTGGCGTTACATACGCGTTTTGAATAGTTTCTTTTAAATCAAGGCGCAAAATAGGATGGCCCGGTCAATCGCGTTAGTATTTGGGTGGGGTGCTTGTAAACTGAGGGCGGCCACTTCCGCAGCACTTTAATCGATGTTGAATAGTGGCTAAAAAAGCCTATTAAAGAATTGCATTTAGTCTAAAAACCTGAACATTTTATGCAATTTAACGCGGTTCTTACTGTGTATGGTTACATTGATCTCATCTTTTATAGTCAGCAATTTTATTTTACGAGGGTAACACGTGACAGTATTATTGATACTCATAACCTAGTGACCATCGGTTGCCCTGTATGTTTAGTTGATTTTAAAGAGGAAGGAAAACCGGGGTACCTGGATAAAACGAGATCTCAACTCACATGTAGTACCCAATGTGCACCTGACTTGGTTTCACAGTGGTGAGAAGCATCACGCGCTAACATAATTTGTTCTCAATCATTGCGTAGCTGTTAACGAGAGTATTCACAACAATGATGGACAAGAACCCTAGCTATGTTGCTGGCGAGAAACGAAAATTCATCATGAGGCCACCTCAAGTTTTCAAAATCGGAACAAAGAAAACATCGTTTGCAAACTTTGGAGATATTTGTAAAATGTAAGTGTTGAGAGAACACTTATAAAGGGTCTATCCCTAAACAGCAGTGGAAAAAAACGACCTCGTCTCCAGCCATTGGCAAAACTCTTGTACACTGTAGTTTATTTTAGTTTGCAGGTTTTTTGTTAGACTGCCGTTCATCGAGCAAAAGAAAAAATGTGTTGTTTATATATTGCTTTCTTCTCTAGTTTGCACAGACAACCAAAACATTTGCTTGCGTATTTACTAGCTGAACTCGGAACAAGGTGAGTTATGAATGTGACGATATATTCGAGTCAACAACCTTAGAGTGTCCTATTAATCCAGTATTCATGAATAAAAAAATACGAAAGTATTTGTAAAATGAAGTCTTTAAAAAGACAATGTTTCTAATATCGTATTGGTTGATGTTGATGGTGTAACTCTACTGAAGCACAGGAGATTTCGCACGAGTTACATGGTTTTCACGGGAATTTTGAAAGACAAAAATATAAAATGGCGGCTTTCATGTAGAAAATATGAATAAAACAAGTTTATAGTCGCCGAAACATGTTGCTAAATTTAGTCTCGAAATTAACAAGTAAAGTGTAAGCGTTAATTTTTGTTAGTTAATTGTTAAACAGGTTGTCATGAATTTTTCATTATCTTCACACGAAGGTAAAAAGTGGAATTAATATTTGAATGAATGTCATAGAAATCAATGCACTTGCCTTTTTTGTGTTTTGGAAGGTCTTTTACTAAAGGAAAGCAATTTTTTTGTTTCTTCCAAACTTTTCCGCCTGTTTCGAAACTTCTAAAGAAACACGGAAAATGTTTTCTACTTCTTAAATATCAGCCAAAAATGAGGGGACTTTAATTGTCGTAGCATTTTATTTCAGTGGATCTATTGACAGCAACAATCAACTCATTATCAAAGGACGTTTCCAACAGAAACAAATCGAGAGTGTACTGAGAAGATATATTAGTAAGTTGTGTGTATGATATAATTCATAGGTGGAAAAAGTATTGAAACCTGCGAAACTACCTGTACAGTCCTGCTCGCCTGTATCTTAACATGCGATATGCCTATCATACGCGTATAATAAGTGTATCATACGAGTATCGAACCAATACGCGTATGAAATATTTATATATATATATATATATATATATATATATATATATATATATATATATATATATATATATATATATATATATATATATATATATATATATATATATACGCGTATCATACTATTCATAGTAATAAAAATACTCGTGTGTACACCCCCATAGGAGACACGCGTGTTTGTCTCATATAAGAATATATGTATAGGTATCTTATAAGAATAACCATGTGTCTCTTGGACTTCGCGTGATCGCGTAATAATTATATACGCGTATCCCGTATTAAATCAGATACGGCATACGCGTAAGGCAGGCGCACCATACGCGCACCACACGCTTATAATACGCGTATGATACGCAAAAAATGTTAAGATATACGCGAGCGGTACTGTATAGTTCTCAGAAATTTTTGAAGTTTGATAATAAACTCTGTTGCTCCCACTGGAAATTCGATGGAACCTTTTGCAGAGGATTTCGTAGAAATTCTTGAAGTTTGATACCTAACACCCAAAATTGAAGAAATCTGTTGCTCTTGTAAATATATATTGATTAAATGCAATTGAAACTTAAATATTTAACTTACTTAAATAACAATTATTTTGCTTTTTACCAGTTTGCGTCGCCAGTTTGCAGAAACGTGCGGACAAAACCCAAGTTCCCGGAAAGAAAAATCTTCCGCCTCTGTTGTACATTATATAATTAATCATATTATATATTAATGTTACAGAAAAATTAATCTCATGGATGTTCTTGTATTTACGGTTTATCCTTTTTATTTTGCAGAGGAATACGTCACGTGCCATACATGCCGATCTCCTGACACAATTCTCCAAAAGAAAGAGAGGTTATATTTCCTGCAGTGTGAAACGTGCAGCTCAAGCTGTTCAGTTGCCAGCATCAAGTCTGGTTTCCAGGCTATCACTGGACGGCGTGCCGCTTTAAAAAGCAAACAACAGTAAACTTTGCGCAGTCGTATACTAGGACTCGATTTGCGATGTTAAGGAATTTATATTGCAGTTGGGCTGGGAGGTTTGACAGAGTAATCGAATATTTCTCTTTCAAAACACTCATTCCACCTTGTCGTTTGTGGTTTACACGTTTCAAAATTACCTGTCGGACCTACAATGCAGACAAGTTGAAATGCCGCCATGCATGCAATAGTTGCTCCGGACTTAAAATTGACGCAAGGACTTTTTGAGCCGTATTTGATCCCCAAAATGAATATCTGCCGATAAACCAGTGCCGAACGTTTTCCCTTGAAATATCTTTAACACCCCACCCACCTCCTTTTAGTACTCGTAGTGTTTTTTAAAGAGAACCAACATGAACCTCGCCTCTGGACAAAAACTGACGATGAGAATTTTTCAAGTCGATGTTATTTCCATTTTTGGCTGTGATAAAAACGCCCTTTGCACATAGGTAAACGAAGGACATCAAGGTTGTCTATAGGTTAGGTCGATTTGGAATCAGTTTTCACTTTTGGCTCATTTTTGGCAGTCAACACTAGACTCGGCATGTCGGCATAGAAAATGTAACAAAAACTGCCTTATCAACTCAGGGCCATTGTTAGTCTTGTCTCGTAATTTTGGAAACGTGTGTGATTTTGAAAAACATATATATGTTAGCTATCAGTGATCTTAGTGATCTTTGTTAACGTAAAATAGACTCCATAAAACAAGATTTAAAATTTGGTAATTAACGTAACTGTAAATTGAAGTACTGCAACACTGTAATGATTATATTTTTCACATGGATATGTAAAACTGAATAGAAACAACCAGGATAATGAAGTAATATTAAAGTATTAAAGGGTAAAATTTTTTGACAATGGTCTATTAATCTTTGATTCTACTAGAACAAAATGACCACTACTTGCTTTGGATTTCTATGAGTTGATTCGAGCTTCGCCCTCCTCAACTACCAAGCACTTCAGAAATCTTGATTCGTAATGTAATTGTTATTTGTGGCCAATACCGCGTCAAATCTCGTGATCAGAAGTTTTAGATTAATCGGGGACTTTTTTAAAACATTTTAAAACGGTTTTTTCAATAATTCCACTCGACTGTCTTTTGAGTGGGTATCATTGATAAAGACGTTTTTAAAGTGGGGCAAATTCAAGGCTTTATCCAAGCGCCAATTGACCTCCGGCAAACGGGGGTCAAAAGTCAAAACTCGATCTTGGATTTAGTTTCTAAACTTAATCTTTCCCCCAACGAGAAGAAACTCTTAGATAAGGGTTGTTTGGAATAACACTATGGAATAAAGCTCTGCTCACAGGGAAACCAAAACGCCTCTCACAGTCAATATAACACGAAAACTATCAATTGTAACAAAATGTTTCACATGCGCAAACTCAAAGCAAACTGGATAACATTATTCAGGTAATATTCTCACAAATATTGCAGTTCAACGCCTGGACAAGCCATGCACTATTATATCTGGCCCTACTTGAGCTCTAAATAGTAAACACGGTCCACGAGTAATATTATTTAGTAGAATCATACTAGTATACTATTGCAAATGCTGTAATTTGATTGGTTACTCTACTCGCTATCTATTCCTCGATAGATAGCGAGTAGCGAAACAATCATTTTCCTATAGAGATTTCTTTTAAAAAAATTTCTTAAAAATTAAATTTTTTGTTGAATATTCCATGTCTGACCCCTGATTCTACTAAAACAATTAAATTACTCGCTCTCGATTTCCATGCGGTGCAATTTGTTGCGGTTCGGGCTTCGCCCTCATCAACTATCATAGAAATCTTGAGCTCGTAATCTAATTGTTAAATAGAGGTCAGTGGTAGCCAGTGAACTCTGTAACACAACTGGTAGCCGTCAAAATTTGTGTCCAACAAAAAGTACGGGTATTTGGCGAAAGATTTTCGTAATGACGTTTTTGACGGTTTCCGCGACATTTCTATGGCAACTTGTCAAGCAGGAGATTATCACAAGATTTGTTTGGAGTATTTGAACTCTTAAAATTGAAAGCTATCACTAAAGTATGAATCAAAAATGTGGGAAAGAAGGTCCAACGTGATATTGAAGTCGTATTTACCGTAATTTTGTATAATGGCGGCAAACGGCGTGCTGTCAAGCCGGGGATTGCAGCTCGAACATGACGACATGTCGAGCAAGCAACGATCCCATGTTCATCTTCCAGTTGTTATGCCTAGAAACCCGAAACTAATCCGTGGTGAACCTGTGCCAGAAAAGGTAAGTTATAACTCTATAATGGCAGGAGAAAACCTATGAAGAATTGTCGCTGGAAGCTTTGAGCATCACATTAAAGTTAAACTGTAGTCTGTGTCTGTGATTAATTTGCAGCAGCCGCTGAGTGTTGTGTATCACTTTTTGTTTCCCGCGAAAATCTATCGTACTACGTAGATTTTTGAAAGTAAGCACCTTGCTTACTTTCGAAACTAGGTCCCACAAGAGGCCCAGACTGCAGAGTATGTCAAAAGTGCCCTCGAGATTTTGTATATGAAAGAAAATTTACGCACTTGCCTTCCTTTTCCCAGATTCAATCTGCCCCAAAGTTCTAATTTTCATTGTTTTTATCACATATTTAGTTACTTTTGCCCCTTAACTAGCTCATGATCTGCACTTGGCAACTGTTTTGCGCACCTCCACCTAAAATTTGTGCCTTCTCCGAGATCTTGCTGAAAACTGCCATACTCTGCAGTCTGGCAAGGGGCGCTTACTTTCCATCTGGGGCTCCTACTTTCTAATTGTTGTTCAGTTTCAGGCATTCAGCATCGCCTAATTCTAAATCCACGTTAGAGTAAAAGAAATATTAAACATTTTGCATGTTGATATGTATATTACATGAGGGGCGAGGTGATATCAGTCTTATCACTTTAGGGAGAATATCATGTTATAACCAAATGTACATATCAATATGGATAAAATGTTTTGTATTTCTTTTGAAATATAGCACAAAGCAATTTACCAGAAGAATGGAGGGAAGTATTCTGTGCTGACATGCAGTTATATCAATATGACTGTTAGCCAACTAGCATGCAGAATGCTTTACAAATGCTTTATTATGATATATTATACCTCAAATTCAAATTGTCCAATCAAAATATTGTATTTCTACCATGTGATAAGGTGTTTTCGCCAAGTATCTCACTTTAAAAGTGAGATATGCCTATATCTCACTTTTAAAGTGAGATATGCTATATATCTCACGCTGTCATGGCAACGCTTGTACAGGCAAGCACAGATTGGCAAGTTTTCGTAAACAAAAATGGCGGAATTTGCAAAAAGTTTGATGAACTTCACGAAGAATTATAAAGTATTGTGGATGGCAAGGGCGTTGAAAACACAAATATTTAAAAAATTAAAAGGAATTTTCTAAGCAAAGATCTGGCTATTTTGTATTTTAGAGCATCATATTCACGAAGGTATGTTCAACTTGAAGAACTTAAAAGTTTATTCTTAGGAAAGTTCGGGAATTAGGGAAAAGGGGGCTAAAGCCCTCGAGAAATATCATCACTTCAGGAAATATTTCATCGAAGCCCCTTGCTCCGGGACTATAAATGATAAATAGTATCCGGGTCTATAAATGATAAATATACTATACATATGGTTTACAGAGATTGTTTGCTATTGCATGATAGTAATTAATAGAAAGAGAATTGGCAACAAATAAGTTGGCGAATAGTGTGAATAGTCGACAAATAGTCGGGCTAGAGGTAGGATTAGAGTCAAGCTATTTGATTGTACACACGTTTTGCTGATTACTCACTGTCTCTTTGCTAATCATTCACACTCTTCTGCTTTCATCAATTATATACCTTAATATGTACATTGTTCACTTTCGAGGGGTGCACTTACTTTTGAGACTCTATGGTGACAATGATACTTACTTAATGCATAGTTGAATTATGTCATGATACATACTTGAATAATGTCAGCATGATTGTGATGTAATAATTATCAGCACAGCTTTTTATTGTATACAACAAATAGATTTCATTTTTTTGTGCTTCTGTATTCTAGTAGTCATGGCACTCATTCTCTGTCTCTTGCCGCACTTTATTCAGGATTCTTTCCATGCCATGACGTCATCTGTGATCTATTACAATACAGACGGATCCAAAAATGAAATCTGTTTGTTAAATAAAACTACCTTGATAACATCAACGCCTCGTTACCTCCTTCTTTCAAAAATCCCTATGCAAGTACAGTCACTAATAGCGAAGTTTTCAAACCAGCTGGTGCAGGAATCTCCACAGATCATAACATTAGCATACATGGTTAAATTCAGCGTTACTTATAATCCATTACCAAAAACAATAAGATCTGTGTTTAATGAACAATTTGCCCGATAGACTAAAGGCTGAACTAGGCAGGAGGAACGAAATGGTTTACTAGAGTATCTTAAAATTAGTAGAATTGCTAAGTTTGGTGGCAAATGTTGTAAAATAATGTAGCCCTGCGAAGTTTGCAAATTTTGTATATATTTGTATTACGCGCGGAAATTTTGTGTCGCGAAAATGGTAACTTTTCCTGTGCGTTATACAAATATGTACAAAATTTGCAAACTTCGCCGAGCTATATTTTCCGTACTGTATTTTACAACATTTTGCCACCAAACTCTGCATTTGATGGTGTGCGAGCGCATCTCCGATCAGTCAACCTCCAAGAGAAAAGATCTGATAGAGACATTGAAACATACAGATTGGTCGGATTGGAAAGGCGCGTTTCTTGCTGTTATAAGTTTAAAAGGTCGAAAGTCTCTAACTTTGATAAACAGTTCAATTGTGCACTTAATTAAGAAGAGAAACACGCTAAGAATGAAAATGAAAAGATCTAGTTCACCAAGTGATTACCTAAGAAATAAATTCTAAAGCCTTCGCTCTGCCATCAAACAAATGTTCCGTGACAGTCGTCTAGAATATATGAATATTATGCAACAAACAAAATTTCAACGCAAATTAACGCCTTTGGTCGGCCTTCTTTAAAACAAAATCGAAAGTTCCCAACATTCCAGGTAAAGTGTCTTCGCTGGTAAAAGAGTACGCCAATAATAATAAAGATATAGCGAACATGTTCAATTACTATTTTGTTTCCATCTTCTCCTCTGACTCAGGCGTAGTGTATAAACAATCTGATCATGAGCATAACATAGAGTTTGAGAATGTCACTGTTATGGAAGAAGAGGTACTTGCTGACATAATGAACTTAGACAAAAACAAAGCACGTGCTCCAGATAACATTTCAGCTCGCTTACAGAAAGAGACAGTCGTTCAAATCGCACCATCACTTTGTTCCCTTTTTAACAAGTTTTTGTGTATTGGTGTTGTACCTGATGAGTGGAAACTCGCAAACGTAGTTCTTGTCCACAAACACGGGGATAAAGCAGGAATTTACCGACCAGTTTCACTGCTGCCCCTCATCTCAAAGACTCTCGAACACTTAATAACATCAAACATCATGTTTACGATCATATAAATCCTTACCAAAATGGTTTCAATCCCAAAAAATCCTGTACACCCAACTCATAAAAGTTCTTGATCACATTGGCCGTGTTTTAGACAGCGCTAAACAAATCGGCGCGTGATAAAGTAAGCCATACAAAACTGTTAGTGAATTCAGGTTCGTGAATTCGGGCTCGGAGGAAGCATTCGCAATTGGTTCGAATCCTATCTATCCAACCGATATCAAGAAACAGCAGTTCTTGGAGCATTGTCGAGGCCGCTTGGACCAGTGGCATCAGGAGTAGCTCAGGGATCCATCTTTGGTCTGCTACCGTTTCTGCATGAGAATCATCTTTCCACAGCCGTGACCAACTCTAGAATTGCTTCAGAAAAAGCAGTCCACCCTTGAAATCGCAAAAATGTTTCGTCGCGACCCTCGTACAATCAAAAAGTATGGTGCAAATCTTCAATCCTGCAATGGGAGAGCAGATAAGGGGAAAATTTGGAAAAAGTCAGGTGTGTCCCATCCAGTGATTAGCCTAATTAAACGTGAAATCCACCGTACTCCACTACAGACAAGTAAGCAAGCCTTTGAAGCAATGGACCATTCCCCTATTAGACAAACGTTTGAATTCGAAAAATCAATTAGCACAGCTGGAAAGAGCATCCTAGATTTCATGCAATTATCAAGTTTGGTTGCAAAATATTGTAAAATGTGGAAAATATGGCCCCGTAAAGTTTTCGAATTTTGTATACTTTTGTATTACGCGCGGAAAAGCGTTACCACTATGTGGAAATGTGGTAACGCTTTTTCCCGCGTAATACAAAAGTATACAAAATTCGCAAACTTTACATTACTATATTTTTGACATTTTACAATATTTTACAACCAAACTTCACAATTTCACTAAATTCAGGAAGCTATTTCTAATTGTGCTAAAATTGTTTTAAAATTTAAAAGTTTGTTTAATTGGGGAATGGTCCATTGGTATGTTTAATGTTCCCAAAAGCACATGATGTTCAATGCTACAACGTATAGCAAAATGTAGGAAACCACTGCTTCGACCCTCTTAGCAAGCTCATCGAGAAAAAGACTTGCGTTGGCAAAAAAGTACTTAAAACAGAACTTTGAGTTCGTACTATTCACGTATGAGTGCCGAGCAACTCTAGATGGATCCGATGGCTGGAGAAGAGGATGGTGTGATACAAAAGCGTTACGTCCACAATGTATCTGGCGTCAACAAGAAGGTGGTGGAGTTATGTTTTGGGCCGCAATCATCCATGATGAGCTCGTTGGCCCTTTCCGAGTGAAAGACGGTGTAAAAAGGACAGCCCCAATGCCTATAACGTTCCTGAGAGAGCATTGGTTGCCATGGTATAAGAAGAAAAGTTTGGCCTTTCGCAACAAGATGATTTTCATGCAGGATAATGGTCCTTCACATGCCGCGCATTTGACAACAAGTTTTATGAAGAAAGTTCTTGTCGAAAAAGGGGAAATTATGGAATGGCCAGCGTGCTCTCCCGATCTTAATCCAATTGAAAACCTATGGAGCATTCTGAAAAAGGGGATGTGTGCAGGAGGACAGCAGAATTCTTCGATAGAAGATTTTGGAACGCAATTACAACAACTGCTAAAGGTACTCGAAGGTTACATTCGGTGGTGTCAAATCATGGACGATATATTAAATATAAATGATAATGTTATTGCTGTCTTTTTTGTTAAGATTATTCAATGTATTATATATTAACTTCTAAAAATTAAAGTCATCTTAAAAAGCAAAATTATCTTATTTTATCAAGTAAGTATTTCACAACCAACAATACAAATGAGATTTTCATTTGAAAATGGACGCCCAAGCTCTGTACTAAAAGTGTAAGTGGCCGCTGTTTGATTTCTACTGCGCAGATCAGCGTAAAGTTCCCGTTGTTTGCATACAATATCGATCACATTATAAGTATGAAACTTCACTTAAAAAACTCAATAAAATGCAATGAAAAAACGAGTTTGCATATAATTATTGACTGCAGTGTAAGTTTACCACATTACTGGTGCACGAAATTCACGAATCCTAGCGATAGAGTAAATTCGACAATGTTGTGCAACCCTCGCAACACCCTCCTTGATGAGTGCCTGTAGTACAGTATGTACTAACTAAATAATACTTGGTTTTTCAAAATATTCTAGCAAGCACCATCGGCATTTCTCGCAGAGATGCAGTTAACAACTGAAGAAAAGTTGAAACTAACATGTGAAATGAGGATACCACAGATCATAGAACTACTGGATATGTCGGAAACAACACATCAAAAGGTAAGATCATAGCAAATGGTCATTTCAATCATGGTAGTAGGATGCATACTATTTCACGTGAACATATTGACATAATATTCACCTCTTATTGTCCAATTATTCATGCAAGCGTCGGAGTTATACCCTTTCTTGGGACCCGGGGTACGAGGTTGAGTTATGCCAATGGACATTTATTATCAAGCTATCCAGGGATTTTCTTTTCCTGTGTACCAGGCTTGCAGACTTCCACAAGTGAGGGAACCATTACAATTTATATACTTTTGATACATTTTATATACTTTTGGTAATATTTTCTTTTGTTAGTTTACGTCATTAGAGATTGATGAACCGATATTTCAGCCATTCCCTTCTGATATTGTGTTCCAAAATTTTGAACCTTATGAAACATATCAGGTGCCTTTGAGACTGAGGAATAATGATAAGGTTTGTATTGAGTGATGGCTATAGTATGAAGAACTGTGTAATAATTATAAAACATAAACTTTGTCGCTTATACAGTAGATACACTTAAAAGAGATTATTATTCACCTTAAATTTAAGATTGAACCATCCTCATGAGATATGAATACCTACAAGATTCATATTAATCTGACACTGCAGCTACAAGAGAACAATGGAAAAAATGAACGGTATCTCAAGCCAGATTTGAACTGCATCTTCAGGTTTCTAGACCGCCGCTTTACCAGTCGGAGGTCAAAATTATTTGAAGCAGGCAGCTGTACCAAAAAAGTAATCGCCTGTGTTTGACTATAAACAGTTTGTAAGACATTGCTGGGAGCAAGCACAAAGGAGATGGCGTTGAAACCTAAAGTAACCGGCACAACTCCAGAGGCTGCCCGCTTATTTTGAAACCGTTGGCAATTAAGCCATCGCGTTCCCTAGAATCACTGGAAAATCTATATTTAATTCAAATGCACGAAAAATTTTCATGATGTTGAAGCCTGTCCCCGAGGATGGGCAGTGTTTTTCAATTCAAATTAGAGACAAGGAATTTTTCGTTGTCTGTGCATGCATGTGTCAGATTAATGTGAATCTTGTCTTTCATATCTCTGAGGATGGTTCTGAAATTGAAGTGAAACACGTCCTTGAGACAATGCTTGGTCGGAATTAGTTTTTGGTAAACTGGCTCACTAAAAGGGCAATGCTACAGTAAGTGTGCGTTTTAAACGATTGTTCTTAAATTTACACACATTGTGGGTGTATGCATTGGGCCTGTATATAGTTGCAAAGTTATAAGGCATCGCTTTGTTTTCCAACAAGTTGCAACATATACACATGCCGGCAAAGCAGTTAGAGTATGTCTTGGCGGTAACCTGTAAAGCAGGAAAAACTGCGAACACATTTTCTGGAACAATCGTAGAAGGAAACAATTATAGTTCTCTACATTTTTAGTAAAACTTGCGTTTAACAGTGCAGAGAAAGGCACCACAAACATATACGTCTGGCAATATTCTGGATTTTTTTATCCTTTCGTAGATTTTATAGCACTATTTTATTGTATTTTGTAATTTATCTGGCTACATCCCGCGAAGATTCTGGAGAAATTAAATACAAATTGGAGTAATTACATGGTATTCTGAAACGTGAAACACTTCTAGAATATGATCAGGGCTGCATGCAATATATTCTGAGAATACAAAGTCACTGAAAATATTTTCTTCAAGTATATTTTCATTTTTGAAAATGTTACATATATCACAGCTAAACAAGATTTATAAGAAAGCGCGATGAATACACCATGCTGTCCTTCTTTCCCAATGCGTTTAAGTGCTTGCAAAAATCAACCCTTTCTTTGATCATAACTGGCTTCTTTGATGACCTACCCCAATCATTCAAGTAATCGCTATCATAAAGTTTAATTGCATGTAGGGAAATATTAATTTGTCTCATTTTCTTTCTTTCTGTTACTTTTTCCTTTGAAGTTCTGCAATTTTATCTTGCTTTTATTTCGCCAGCCTCAAAATGTTTCTGGTACCAATGGTCCTGTGGTCTGCCATGTAATTATGCAGTCCTCAATATGATATGTTACATATTGTTTGTTTTCAGGTCGCTCGATTGATTAAAGTGACCGAAACAGATTCTCCTTATTTTAAAGTGATCAGTCCATCAGATGTAGGAAATAAAGTTGCTCCAGGCATGGACAAGGTGTTTATGTTGCAGTTTACCGCTGATCAGAAAAAGGTAGAATTTTTGATACACAAGCAAAAATTATTCAGATTGATGCATTGTTCGGCTAAGCAAGACTTACTCTGGCCTTTTGACCGCGAAAGCTCACTGTATGGAGGTGGACTTTACCGAGTTTTATGCTTCATGCAACATTTTCTCGCGTATCATACAATGTATCAAACAATGATATGAGAGAAAAGGTTGCACAAGGCATAAAAACTCAGTAGAATCCAGCACACAGTGAGGTATCGGCTGAGCTAAAAATTGCACGTCGGGTAATTTTCCTCAACCGATAGCTCTGGTGTGCGGCAGGCGTAAACGGCTATTGTTATCAAGGTTAAACAACAGTGTCTTGTTGAATTGACAATAATTGACAAAACAAGCTGGTTGATGATTCATGGTTGTCAACAATGGTTGAACAGTCATTGTTGACAATGAACAGCCTGGGACAACTGTTGTTGTCAGTGAACAGCCTGGAACGATGGTTGTTGTCAGTGAACAACCTGGAACGATGGTTGTTGACAGTGAACAGCCTGGAACGATGGTTGTTGTCAGTGAACAGCCTGGGACAACTGTTGTTGACAGTGAACAGCCTGGAACGATGGTTGTTGTCAGTGAACAACCTGGAACGATGGTTGTTGTCAGTGAACAACCTGTAACAATGGTTGTTGACAGTGAACAGCCTGGAACGATAGTTGTTGTCAGTGAACAGCCTGGGACAACTGTTGTTGACAGTGAGCAGCCTGGAACGATGGTTGTTGTCAGTGAACAACCTGGAACGATGGTTGTTGTCAGTGAACAACCTGTAACAATGGTTGTTGACAGTGAACAGCCTGGAACGATAGTTGTTGTCAGTGAACAGCCTGGGACAACTGTTGTTGACAGTGAGCAGCCTGGAACGATGGTTGTTGTCAGTGAACAGCCTGGAACAATGGTTGTTGATAGTGGACAGCCTGGAACAATGGTTGTTGTCAGTGAACAAGCTGGAACAATGGTTGTTGTCAGTGAACAAC
This sequence comes from Muricea muricata, assembly GCA_963855995.1. Lineage (NCBI taxonomy): Eukaryota > Metazoa > Cnidaria > Anthozoa > Malacalcyonacea > Plexauridae > Muricea > Muricea muricata. The sequence continues at coordinate 9,108,591 of OY979722.1, forward strand.
CTGGAACAATGGTTGTTGTCAGTGAACAACCTGGAACAAATGGTTGTTGACAATGGTCGTTAACGATGAAAAACGTGGAACAATTGTTTTTGACAGTGAACAACGTGGAACAATGGCTGTTGACAGGGCACCTGCAGCACAACATTAATTGTAGCAATTTGTTGAGTCTATATATAAATGCTAACGGATATTAAGTATTCTGTAATCTGATTAGCTCCTCTACAAGTAGGATATTAGCTCATATCCTACTAGTAGAGAAACCAAGATGGCGGCTGAAAGCTGGAAAAGATTATAATTGTTGGAGCCAAAACTACAGTGTATTGATATGTTTTCCTAAAAGGTGTATCGTTCATATTCTAATCGATGGGTGTTGTTCCGTTGATAGGACTATTACCACGAACTGGTATGTGTAACAGAACGAGAGAAATTTCTCATTCCTGTCAAAGCTATTGGTGAACGTGCAATCATAGACTTTCCAGATTCCGTGAACTTTGGTAGCTGTCCTGTCAAAGATATGACGACCAAAACTTTGTTTGTGAGAAATATTGGCAAAAGAGAAGCAAAGTTCTCGCTGTCTTTGAGCAGGTATACGTGGTACTGTATATTACTTACTGTACATGTCACCATGGTTTGTATATAGAGCCGACTGTTGCTACAGATTTTCCACAAAACTTATTATGAAACGTGTTACTTGCGGTCTATAGCATAGACCGCTACCTGGAGAAACTAACCAGCCATCGTGACTGTGGAACGCTATTGAAAACGTGGTCAGAGCTGCCCGGCCATTTGCGATGAAATTTATCAAATTTGTCGCTTTAAGACATTTCGGATGGAAAGTTTTTCATACAGAACATTCTCGTCGCTTTTTTGTTTACCATCTACGTGTTAAAAAGTGAATTGTTGACAAATTTCAGTGGAAGAAGAGCATTTATGACTATTTTATTGTGAAAGTAAATCAATAAGGCATATATTATCTAGTATATATTTGTGTGCATTTTAGTCCGTTTTCTGTGACACCTGACAAAGGAAGTTTGGCTGTTGGTGAAAGTATGCAGGTGCATGTTCAGTTTAAAGCATTAAAGACTGGAGATTATAACTGTACAATGCTGTTGCAGTACGACACAGGTATAATATGATTAAATAGAGAATTATTCATTGATATTCTGTTCTTGTTTCTGAGAAACTGCCAGCGATTCATTATCCTCTACAACATCCAGGGAATATTAATTTCATATTTTCAAAAATTTATGCTCTATTGTAAAGAACAGCATCGTTTTCGATTGAAAAACTACAACTTTGTGTAATCTATAGCTGCACGCCCTCCCTCTTAGAGGGAATTTTTTTAGGATAAACGTCCCCCCAAAAAAAAAGGGGTGAGGGGGGGGGGTAGAGTTTTTTCCTGTAATGATGGTTACTGAAAACGTGTTAGCTTTATTTAAAGAAGGGGGAGGGGTGAGCATAAAAGTCTGTGATAAAAATACTTCTTGGAGTCAAATTGTTGTTGGAAATTTTTGTGAGTACTATACCTAACAATGCATTAACAATATGGTATTAGATGCCCTAAGATTGACGTTTACGGCAAACGGCTAACCTCGCGTCGGCTTCGTTTTCGATTAAAACAAAACTTAGCGGGAAATGTTTAACATAACGGCTAAAAGATTAATTGCAGTGACCGAAAATGCCGCACAGAGACATATTCTTTAGGTACAGAAATCTTTAGGACAAGTAATGGTTTTCTGTCCAGATGACTTGATGGTATTTGCTAAATCGTGTGGAATGAACATTTAACGGTTGATGATTTCGATCTTATTGCAAAGGAATTTCAGGAGGTTATACGCTTTGTGTAAACGACAATCTTAAGACCTCTGCAAGATTAATTTTGCAACATTCTGGACGTCAACATTTTGATTTTCTAAAAAAACGCGGGAGGGGGGGGGGGGCGGTGTGCAAAAACTCTATTAAAACGGAGTGCTATTGCTCAAAGTGGGGGTTAACAGATAGGTAGTGGCACTGGGTCGTCCCCTGTCCGAACTCGCATGCAGTAACTTCTTTTCCGATTTTGTCATGTGATAAAATGTTGTCATTTTTAGGGGAAGATGTCTACATAACTCTGTATGGAGCAGCTGTGGACGTGAATGTCAGACTGGACAAAAACACGTTGAAATTGGAGAATACATTTATATCTTGTACATCTCAGAGGTAAGCAATGTCGTGTAATCCTAAACGGAATTTCAATTCAGAGGCTTATATTGTCAGTAGAAAGGACAGGCAAGAAGCGATGTACAACTAATGGTATTTATTGTGTACAGCTTTTTCAATAAAGATTGTCCTTCCAAAAGCATAAACTGTAAACCATGAGCGTAAGAAGGAGGACGGATTATTGCTTATTTTTAAACTCTAAACACGAAGTTATTTCATTGAAACACAGCATCGAGGAGACAAAGCAAACTTACAACGGCAAATTTACTTGCTACTAATGTCATTTATTCTGCCATATTTTGATTACTGCAGTACAAAAAATGCAAGGGTCATGACAGCGGACCATACAAAATTGCAACAAAAGAAATATTTACGGAATTAAAACGGCAAACTCACCAATCGTTGGAAGGAAAACAAGTTAATGCTTATGCATCAAGTAAAAAGTAATAAGTTACCGGCAGGTATAAACAACCTGTTTTAAATCGCTAATAATCTATAATTTACGCAGTAATGGTAATGGTTTTACTTTTACAAAAGCTAAAAACAAATTAGCTATATGAAATTACTTATAATGGACCAATAGCGTGAAATAAACTGCCAAACACGGTTAAAACAGTAAGTATGTCTACTAGCCAATTCAAGGCAATTTAATACTTTGTATAAATAGTGTATCCTTTATATTTTCATTTTAATTAATTTAATGTTTGTAAATATTTTGAACGGCCTCTTGGAAATCAACAACCTAAGGACTACCGTTTTTAAATAAGAGTTATAATAATAATTCCCCCGAGTGTCAGAGCCTAAAAAACAATAATCAATCACTTCTTTCACGCTCATAATTCACAGTTGACGCTTTTGGAAAGACAACCATAATCGAAATAGCTGTATATTGACTTACACGCACTTAAAAGTGTAAATAAAGAGAGTTATAAAGAGAATTTCGCATTCCCTACCATTTAGCATGATTCACATAGTAATTACATTTGTTTAATAGAAATGCTTTTTGGGAATCAGTGGACTAGTAAGGAAATTGTATGAACCATACCATTGCATGAATTCACAAGTTTATACTATGTGAAGATATTTGCACATTATATGTTTAATTTTTGTCCAAGTTGTACACGCGTAATATGTTACAGAGTGCGATAATTCAATACTTTGAGCCTTACCGCACTGTTACGCCCGAGGTTTTCCCGGCTACTGACACGCAATCGCACTTTTGAAGGCTATTTAGGCTCCACCTTCATACTCCTGCGTTTTCATATATACCACTGCGGTCGTAATGTACTTAGGTAAATTCAAGTACGCGCAGAAATAAATTTCTGCGTATCTATACGTAGTGCATGACCTGCATGGGTTGAATTATAGTTTTTTCCGCAAAGAGGCAAATAAAACTTTAAAATAGAAAACTAATGACAGAATAATTTCCCCACGTTAGAACTGTCCTCATTCACAACAGAAGTGATCTCATTGTGAATTTCCGTTGGACAAGATTCGCAACTTTAACAGAAGAGCTACAACATAAGGAAAGGTAGGTCTTAATCACACTGCTTCTCAGTGTCGCGCAAAATTTCTATAATCTCGCATTTCACACTTGTCTATGAGAATCTAAAATCGGTCGATCATGAAAAAGTAGGCGATCCATCTGTCAAAATGGAGCAATTCTGATTGGTTTCTGCATGGGGGTTGAAAACTGACAGTATGGACTGCTCAGGTTAGGCGGGTGATTTTAGTAGTCAATAACATTTTAGAGAACAGTTTTTATCTGTTTACTCGATGTTCATAAATTAATTAGCCATCACCAGCTTGATTGAAAATGTTGAATTTTTGTAATAAAATTGCTTTTGGAAGCAAAAAGAATTTTATATTTTTACTTTTACCATAATAATAATAATAATAATAATAATAATAATAATAATAATAATAATAATAATAATAATAATAATAATAATAATAATAATAATAATAATAATAATAATATAGCTTATTGGCTGGACATTTTCAGGAGTTATCGAGATTTAGTTTTTTGGCTTGTTTATGGACTGAGCCGTAGGCGAAGTAAAAAAGAACGATCGAGACCGTGCAGTACTACGGAGTGTACTACAGAGAACCCATTACTTCTATATGTAGTGCATATCTTTACGGAGATAACAAGATCAGACAATAGCATACAATGCATGTACTATAATTTGAGGTTCCGATTTTGCCGTAATAACTTCTATCGCCGTCCCGGGGAAATTACGATTGAAAGGTTTAATACAGTTACAAAAAACACAAGACGTTTTCAAACAACATGTAAATAGTGCTGTTAAAATGAGCAACGGCGAACACTCAAACAGCGAATATAAGTGCCTAAGGACATATAAAGTTCGATGACATCTCACGTATTTGAATGAATATATGAACAAACTAAAGTATACGACAAATATTAAATTGCTTTTGCAATGGTGTAGAATTCACTCAATCACATCGGCCAAAAGAAGTCATCTCCGTTTTTCACGACAAGTGTAAACCACTATAAGACCAGAAGACGATGGTTTAATGTAGTCTTAAAAGAATAGTGTTGTCAAATTTTTGTCAGGAAGTTTCCTATCGGGCTGTTTTTAGATGTAAGATGGATTTAAGACGAGAAGAAGAAATTGAGAAAGATGTTTTTCTCATGGAATGCGCACAAGATGTAACAATTCGAGATCAAATGTCGATTCTTCAGCGTTCATTTCAAACAAGAAATCAGGTATGCCGCTCAATTTATCCAAGAGCTTGTTTTTTAATGCTCCTACGCACGTAATCCCAGGTGAAAACGCGTTTCTTTGAAAGAAGGCGTAAAGAGCTTATGCGTAAATCGTGATCCGTACCACGTATCATAGGAAATTAGAATTTACGTAGTCTTATCGACCATTCCTCCCGTAGGGCGCATGACCAGTGACAATGCGTAAATTCCTGTTTCCGCAAATACGCGGCCCGGATTCCGAGTTATTACGCGCGTACAAGGCCTATGCATGCATAACGAAATACAGGCTTCGGTGCCGAAGTGGGTAAACAACTCGTCTTTCATCTTGCGGGTTCAAAAAATAACTACTTCTCGTTTACTTTAGTTAGTAGATGCAGACAATCTTATTTACAAAGATGACGTTCTTGAAGTGCAACCATACGTAAGTACCACCAGTACTCTGTACACAAGCTCGAAAACTACTACTATAGAAGACGGCAGCAAAAACCAGCTTAACGTATGCCTTACTACGGCAGGAGTTGAACCTGCTAGCTGTGGAAGGCTAGCACAATGCTCTGCCAACTGAACAACATGTCAGGTCTGGTATCAGTTTGCCTGATGTAGATATACACTCAGGATAACACGGTACTGATCATATTCATCTGCGTATTTGTTTGCCCACATAAAAATTATGATGTCTAATTCAGTTTATTGTCTGAGTGCACCATTTTTCGTTGCATAAAATGTGCACACGCATAATGTCATAGGTCCGGTTGTTTAAAGCCGTGTTACTTGCCTTGAACTTGATCTAACCCTCTGTTTTCATTTCTCTATTTTTACACATTCGTTTAATTTGAAACTATACAGGACTTTTAATCCAGACAAGATTTCTGAAGAAATATTTCCAATGTTGTGAACAAACTGCATTTCCTTCATTTATGCAGGACCTTCGCCGAAGGTTAAGCCTTTTGAACAGCTTGGCCATTTATTCCTAAATACTGACTGTTTTTTATTGATTTAATATTTTTATAGGAAGGTGTTATTTGGCCAAATTCTTCAATGGAAATAGATGTTGCATTCACTCCACTGGAAGCACAAAGGTATATTGCAATGACATTAATTTTATTTATTTAACTTGGCCACTGCATGAGTCAAGGGGGTGAGCTGGGAGTGCGCGTAGAAGTCATGTTAAATGTGGGCAGATTTCTAAATGATCCAATTTTGTCACCCGGTGAAGAGTATTAGCATTAATTTTTAATATTTCAGATTTGAATTTCCGGGGGAGGTGTAATCCCTAGCCCTAGCCAGGTGGCGTGCAAGGGGTTGGGGTGGTGGTTTCTATTTTCATGACAAATCACAAAAATATTCGAGACACGATAAAATACACATTAATTGTACAGCACAGTAATTCGAGTTGTCTGAAACGCAGTAATATGAATTATTTATTATAGTTATGCTCGAACAATGTACTGTGATGTGGCTGGTAGAGAATCTCGACTGCCCTTGAGAATCAGAGGAGAAGGGATTGGGCCTCGCGTCGTGTTTTCGTTGGATTCACTTGATATTGGAAATATTTTCATCAATTCAAAACATTCTTACGAGGTTTGTCTATTGGAGAGTTCCTACATTCAGTAGAAGGTTGCGTGACAGTCACTTTTGAGCAACTTAGGCTGATCGGCACTGTTGAAGCGACTTTGGACAGTTTTTACGGAACTGACTAATTTTTGTCGAAGAGAGCAGTTAACATTTTTTGCGGGAAATACATTATTACAAAAATAAATTCGGTCAATAATTTTGTTGTCGTCAACGTGTTATCGTACAATGGAATAATCCAGGACAAAATGCGAATTATGAACATCAAAAATCAATTCTTGGACATGATGTTCTTAACCTGTTAGTTGCAGTAAGCATATACAGTACACGTATAATTGATCATATATTAAATGCGAATAAAATGTCACTCAATTGCAGGTTGTACTTGCGAACAAAGGTGATATCGATGCCGTGTTTTCGTATATTTATTCTCAATCCATGTTTGGTCCGCTCTTTACATTCTCTCCATCGCAAGGCATTGTCAGACCTGGAGGATACCAAGCCATCAAGGTCGGTTTTAATATCTAAAGGGTAATGGCAGGAAAATTTTTTTTGCTCATTTAAAAAAGTTTCAAAATAACTAACAAATCCTGTTACAGCTTTATCATATCTTGCTTGATTCTTGAGTCATATCGGCTGACACATATGAGCTGTCCGCCATCTTGGATTTTGATACGCATGCAACATTACGTGGCATTTAATCATTGACAAGCAGTGATAAGAACGAAGCAGAAAACCTTTTCTCCTTGCTGCTTGATGTCGTGCATTAAGTAAGGGTGTTTTGGCCAACTATTGTTTGTTACGTACTTTATTATGAGTATTTTTTCAAGGATTATCGCACTTGTGGCCTCCTGTAATGAGCTCAAGAATTATCCATGAAGATAGCAGACAGCTGACATGTTTGAGTCCAAATATCTCAAGAGTCAAGCGAGTTATGAAAAAGATGTGAAGGCCTTTCCTGTTGATTTTAAAATTTCTTTCACGTGGATCACACTTAATTTTAATCGCCAATGTCCATTAAAACCTTTAGGTTTTGTTTGAAAGACGAAAAAGGATTGGGAATAGTAACGGAATAGAAATCCATTTTCACATTCAAATCATAAAATATTTGGCAAAATCTATTTTACTTTGGTACTAAATTTGTCATGCCGGGGCTTGAGACTTCCGTTGCTAAACATATTGACGAAGTTTGACTAGGTTTTGTAAAGTGGACAAGAAGAAACCAGTGATTGCTAGCTAAAAAATGGAATTCTATTTGGTTGTTTGCTTCAGGAGAATAGTTTGAGAAAAGAAAAGTTCAGCAACGTAGTTTATCATCGATAACGTGACTTTTTCTTTTTGGCAAACGAGTTCGCTGCTTGAAAATTAATGGCCTGTTAATTCACCTTAAACCCCTATACGTGTATTATTCTTTTGTTTAGGCGAGCAACTTTGTCCATTTTACACGGGGCCGAGCCCTCCCCCCTTCCAAAAAATTCATCTTCCGAACAAAGTAGACAAAATTTTTATCCATTTGATGCAAAGTAAATGAATCATGCACGACACCTAGAAAGAATGTTTCGAAATGTATATTTATAATACTTTCAAAAATCGTCGTTACCATTTTCGGCTCAAGGCCATGCTGTTTATCATTTTCTTCTTTAGCATAATTACATTGGTGAGAAATAAAAATTCTCTACTCTGGTTGGTTGCCCTAGAGATGATCTTGACGCTTTTGTGATTATACTAAAACAAGCTCAATGATTATCGGTAAATATTCACCGATAATCACTGAGCCTTCGGCGTACAATTGTTACATAATTCCAGATATCGTGGGTTGCAAGTTTTAGCAATACTCGACTTGCGCGGTTTCGCTTGCTACTCTTTTTTTGAATTTGAGTTTTAAAATTTCTTGACTGTCTATTTCTAGATCGATTTTTGTTCTCCAATTCTTGGCAATTTGAATGAAGATTTCTTCTGGGCCATTGAAGGATCACCCGAGAAACTCGTTTTCAATATTCAGTAAGTTGAGTAAAACAAAGTAATTCGGTTATAGAGATGTAAAAATAAAATCATTTATAAAAATCATGTTTAGTATAATGAATGAACAGCGATACCACAGAGAAAGACAGTGGCGGTGCGAAGACATGAATTTTATCTTTCAGCGGTTAAAACGAATGAGCCCAGCGAATAAGTAAAATACATATTTAATCAATATTTCTAAATCGGTTAAAGATTTTGCCCTGATTAACTTTAAGTTAGATTTTCTAGCCAAATATCATTCATTTTTGTGAGATTATGAACGAATACAAACGTTTATAAGTACCATAAAGGATGCAAATCAGATACAGATCGGCCGCTCATGCTTTATCTGTTATTTATTTCATCATATTATTTAGACTGAAAAAAATATCTGTGTAAAGGAAGATATCACAATTTTTTACCCAGACAATCATTTTTCATTGTGAATCGAGCCTAAATCTTACTTTCGACTGACAGCATAGGCTGGTAATAACTGTTTGTTGTTCTCTGACCTGGCGGCGAGTTTATCAGGCTAACTCTGCTTGTCACGTGATTAAAACCAACGATAATCAGAACAAACATCAATAAGTTTAAGCCAATGACTTAAATTCCGAGTTGATAATTTCTTCTTTTTCCAGGGGATGTGTGATTGGTCCTACGTTTCATTTTGACGTACCTCGACTAGATTTTGGTTTAATTTCTTATGGTATTAGCAATCTTATACGAGATTATTACTGTATTGTTTTATTTGTGAATAAAATTGTAAATTAAACCCGAATACTCTATTTATATAGTGTCTATTTGTTTATTAGGATTTCCCAACAAAAAGCATTGCTCATTGATCAACACATCCTTAATTTCAATGACTTTCATTTTACGTGTTCCTGCTGATGAAGTTGGGGGAACGGACAGTCATAGCCCAGTGGTATGCGGGGATAGCGAGGAATCACAGGAATGCAGACACAGGGAGTTTGTAATCACTCCAGTTACAGCCACTGTGGCTCCACAAAGTACGCAAGATATACAGGTAACCTTATAAGATCTTAGCACAGCTTGTAAATATTCACCTTATAAGGTCACCTTATAAGATCTTAGCACAGCTTGTAAATATTCAGTTAGGTTTGACAATGACTTTGTAATAAAGTCGAAATATCACCAGAATTTTGTGTCTTGTTTATTTAAATAACTCAAATCTTGAGTTTACAAGATGATGATTTTCGGAGTCTGTTTCGTCTTATATATACAGGTAATATACTAAGATTTTATAATTAGTAATTTGCAGTGCGCACATACACATCTCTCGTCTCATCGAGCTGTGTTATAACAGAACTGATTGTCACAGTTTGAAAGTAAGTTTGCAACAAGCTGGTAGCACTTTAGCTACGCTGCTGTAAGCTAAAATTATTATAGTAGTTTTGCAGTTTAGTGATCAAAGCATTTGACATGGGATTTAAAAGCTACGCTGATTGTTATAAGATCAGGAATTGTGACTTCAGCAATTTTCAGCGAAGTGATCTCTCACTGTCCTGACGTAAGATACATGTAATATGATATCAGTTTAAATTTATAATATATTTCGTCGTTTTCAGGTCGACTTCGTGTCGATGACGGTGAAGAAATATGATGTGTCTTTAGTTGTGGATATTGAAGGTGTTGGCGAAGAGATTGCCTCGTTACCTTTACTTGCTAAGTATGTCATCAGCATCAATCTGTATAATATTGCAATTTAAAAGATAATGAGTTTACTACAGTAATATCATTTGCGGGTTAATTTATTGGAGCAAAGGATCATAATATGTTAAGCACCTAAATTGGTAACATTGAACATGACAAATCATGCGACTTCCTGTACCTGTGCGTACAAAGTACTGCACGCCATTCCACACTGCGTACATACCTAAATATGTTTTATATATGCTATGTAGGTGTATCGTCCCCGGAATTAACTTGCTTACGCCAGTGTTGGATTTTGGCAAATGTTTTGTGAATCATCCCTACGAGATGACAATGGAGTTGATGAATGATTCTGATCTACCTGCCAAATATGAACTTATCGCACAAGTAAGACTTACCAGCCAAATCCCGTTTAAATTTGCTTGAATAGCCATCATCAAGTTTGGAACAATCTGTTACCAACTTGTAACAACCTTGTTCATGCTGTCAGACTTGTTGGAAGGTCCGACATAGCATTATATACAGTAGTATCGTTTCGTCTGGCATGTATAGCATGAGACATATACCAATACCTTGTCGTTCCTCTGCAAAATTTATCATTTCATTTCGTGTCATTTTTTGCAGGTTTCTGAAAACCGTAGCAGTGTTGTGTTTTCTAGTCCTGAACCGAAGGTATAAAATTTCTCCTGTCCGCAATTCTTTTATAATAACGTGTTCGTCCTCAACGTCATTACCGTGATTTTCCAGGGCATACTTCACGCACACACGATCAGTAAGGTACCACTGCAGATTACTGCGGAAAAATTGGAAGAAAGTTACACTGTTGCTTACCTGTTGATACATGGCAGCAGCGAAGCACCCTTGGTAAGCAGAAACACACTCATCTATTAGCATAGCAATGTTTGGTTGAACATTATACGTATAAGTTTATGATTTAGCAATACACGTGCCACAACAAAAACGACTCTATAACAACAACAATAGTATAAACGGCAGAATAATGACGGTATTCAGATGAATGTATACACAATGGCTGGTATATTGCTTCTTTAGTACCGACAATTTGGTCATGCTTTGTAAATTTAAATCATCATTATTCATTTCTTAAGAAATTGATTTCTTGTACGGTCTATAAAAACAGAAAAATTTGCATTTGCATGACCAAAAGTCGGGCTGGCTTCGCCACTGGCAAAATATATGAACCCAAACGAAAAATTTGCTGGACCAAAGATCCACCAATAATTCCACAATCAAGAATTATCGATCATACATCATAATAGATCCGAAAAAGGTGACGTCATTCATTGTCTTAAATATGCACAATTAGGATACCACAAATTTTGATTGTTTACTGGTGAAGCAAAACTCAATCCTGTACCAGTTATTGCAGGTCAATCATTTCCGACAAAACTCGAACATGTTACGTGTACGTCTCTGACCTCGACCGGTAACCTGCAATTCGCTAGTTCTAATCAACAATAGCCAAGTAAACTGTTTATGCTTGGTTAGACCGACAGTAATTCATGTGCATGCTTACTTGTTTTTATTTTAGGAAGTCGAGATCCGTTGTTTCGGTGAAGGTCCAGTGGTTCATGTATCTCCTATGGAAATTGACTGGGGTAACATCCCTGTGTTGGCTGATGTTGAACGGTGTTTATCATTATCTAATGAATCACTCATCCCTGCTCACTTCACATGCACTACGGTAAGCGTTCGCAGCAAATGCACTGCAGGTTCGTAGCAAGCGTTTCAACAAGTTGTACCAGTGAAGCATGGAATATTAGCAGTCTAGCCGTGAAACGCACTGCATTAAGCCTGCTTCCACCTCCCTGCCCCCGCAGGAGTGTATATAATTACCAGAGGGAGTTCTCCCCCCCCATAATTAAAATACACGTTCTCTGGCTAAATATTTTACTGAACGAGCTTTCGGCTACCTAACTGTAGCCTATGTAGTTACTACGTAGGGAATTAAATCCCTCATATTTCTACCTATTTTTGTCTTTAACCTTTACCACTTTTAACCTTCATCTTAATTTGCCATGTCTCTGTTTGTTTTAGTTGTTTTTCCCACTTTTACACCATTTTCCCATTCATTCTGTTTTCACAGTTTCATGTATAATGCATGCCAGGAAATTTTAGGATCTGAACAGCGGGCGATAGGCTTATTCAAAAACATTTGTCCACCGTTGTAGGCGCGTGAGAAGTCATCTTTTTCAGTTGAACCGTCAGAAGGTATTGTCTCTGCAGAGAGAGATCTGAAGATTGTAGTCACCGCAAATGTTGATGACTGTGTCAGGTGATTTATAAATCTTTACCTTTTCACATCACTTTACGCCTCGATATAGTTTGGATGAAAATAGGGATGAAATTGCTTGTTGACGGTTCTGTGAAGGGTAGAAGATCCTTGGGAGAAGTAGCAACTCTTTTTAAGGTGCACTGCGTATCAGCATACCTAAGGACGTAGCTTTGACTTCCTCGCATACGAGCTGATAGCCGACGAGCTGCTTTTCTTATAATGCACAAGCGATTTCAAAGGAAATTATTCAAAAAAATTATATATTTCCGCAAATTTGTCACCTGTTTCGAGACAAAATTTCAAATTTAACTTACCATCAAATACTTTGATCCCAATGTTTGTTGCTTTTTCAGGTTATTTTTGGGACAGTTATTAAGTAAAATTTAATTATAATTCTTATTTAGATCTACAAATTTGTTCACATTTTCTACTGGTAGGATATTTTACAGTTATTACCGCTCATATACGACGAGAGTGAGTTGAATAACTGTTTTATTATATAGACAACTGCTACCAAAAAACTTTCCAGTGCAGTTATATTTTACTAAAATATAGTCAGTTTAGCAATGTAAACAACTTGAGCTTGTAAAACACTACTTACCGTTATTTAAAAAGAATGTTTTAACAAAATGCCAAAATCTATTGGGCAAGACAAGCGCTTGTTGACCTCAAAATTGAGCACAATCTTTGTTATAATGGCAATTCAAAACAATTATAATTTCTCTGTGCTACGCGTCGGCTATCAGCTCATATACCACTCGAGTTCGTAGAATAGCTGTTAATTATTCAGAACGAATTATTGTTATTTGCCGAAGCGAAGCTGAGACGGATAACAATAACGAGGTCTAAATAATTCTTGGTATCATGCGAAGCCTCATCCAATAATTGTTTTATCACGTATATTCAAAAATATTGTAGTATAAGGGAAAAACTCGAACAACTAACAAATGTAAAATTAAAATTTCCGTTTGCTAACCTTAAAACGTTTAGTGGTGTTCATGTGGCAAAGATACTATTGGAAAAGGTTTTGATAGAAACCTTTTGTGCTTTTGCTATCTTTTTCTGATATTAATACCGCTATATTGTCTTCGTCAAACGAAGAAAATCTGCTGCAAGCCATTTTGTTGTTGTTTTATTTGCGCGCGCTTATATACAAGATGTCAGTGCGTGGAGCTTGGGCACCACACATTTGCACCGAAGTTCGGTCCAAAATAAAAGATATTGGACACTGATGATGTACAGTAGCACACGAGGAATGCTTGGGTTATTGCGAATTGTCCGTTGATCGTTGTTGACCAATCACAATCAAGAACGAAGTTTGAAATTATAATGTTTGTTATCTTGTCGCAGGTTTCAAGACAAAGTGTTGATCAATATAGGCGGCAATCGAGTGCATACAATCAATGTAATGGCTTATGGTATGGGAACCACCATTGTATCCGATCCTCCTATGATGCCCACAGTAAACTTTGGACCACAGTTCAGTCACAATACTTGTTGTAAGATTTTTAAACTGACCAACAATGGCCGCAGATCTCAACAGTTGTACTGGATGACTGAAGGTTTTTCCAATTACAAAGCCAAGCTCAAGAAAGAAAGACGGAATAAAGAGATGGATAAAACCACCCAGGTAAATCTCGTTACTATTTGCGGCGCAAAATTTTGTCAAAAAGAGCATCATCATATAAGGTCTGAACATCATTATATAAGGTATATCATGTCATATTTGCGTAAGTGACTTCTTGCTGTTAGAGACCATAAAACCTGCTTCCGTTTATAGAAAAGTATAATTTGTTTTGAAGTGAGTAATTCCGACAGATGATCCAATATCCAACTCATAAAGGGGCTGGTTGCTCAAAACTAGGTTAGCTTAACCTGGGTTAGCGTAAAGTTTGAAGGGGATTTCAGAGCAGCTTGTTTGTAAGTTTGGAAAAATATTTAACACAAATCTTGTCTTGATCATTAGTAGTTTTGGTGTTATAAGTCTTGAAGTAAATATAGAAATACAGAAACTAAAACAGCGAGTTAAACTTCAACCCATATGGTTAACGCTCACTTAGCTTTGAACAACTGACCCTGATTCGAATGGGCAATTTTCGTGATAGACTAAATTTTGATCCAGGCAATATGAACAAAATCTTAAGCATCTTAAATTTAGTGAAGTTGCAAACTTTGCAGGGCTATATTTTCCATTATGTAGAAACTTTAAGATGCTCTTTTCACCTGTAGTGAAATTAGCCACAACCGAATTAGCGGTGAGCAAAAATACAGGGTGTATAAAAAATTAGTACACAATTTAATTTTAAACTGTATTTTCGAATTGATTTGATTCATCTTCAGCAGTGAGCGTACAAGAATTCGCTTACTGCTGAAGATGAATTAAATCGATTCGAAATATAAAAAATTAGATACTGCATAGTAATTATACTTAAACTGCTTTAGACGGGACATGTACTAATACGACTTTCACATGCATGATTCTTGTCTGACAAGTAGAATTATGAAAGCATGAGTTAGTAATTCCCGGCAGTACAACATTTTGGAAAAGTACTTCCGTTAACAGAAAAATTGTCTCGCGTTACCTAATGCGTCAGTGAACCTTTAACTTTATCATCGCGTCGCAGAGATTATAGGATTAAGATTGAGTTGAGGTAAGATTTACAATCAGGGTTGGACTCGGTTGGATATAGCTAGGATTAGGTATCTATTAAAAGAACCCACGGTTTTTTAAATTATGAAAACTGTTAAGGAACTGTGTATAACATTTGACATCATTGTCAATTTTTAGGATATTCTTTCAACGCCATCTTCAGTTGGTCCTGTATTTAAACTCACTCCAGAAAGATTATCGTTGGATCCAGGACAGAGTGAAAAGATTAAAATGGAGGGATTCTCCGCGACGTAAGCATCATGTTTTGCAATAACTTTTCTGCTAAACACTTTATTCTCAAGTAACCTCTAGCTTGTAGCAAAACGGTTTGTGGGGGATAAGTTGCTAGGGGGGGGGGGGGGGGGAATAGAAACAACACAAGTTAAGAATGATCAGACAGTCATTTTCAGCCCAAATTGTCCAGTTTGTTTGGTCGGACATTTTGTCCATCTATTATTGGATAATTTTTGTCACTTAATTTGGCGTGTTTAATTACCACACAAGGAAAAGAAATTGGTGAAAATCTGGATCGTTTTTCTGTGTAAATACTAATGTGAATTGAGCTTAAATCCGAGTTTGTTCCAGTCAAATACAACAGTTTAATAGGGCAATAAAAATGAAGTAAAAAATAAAGTATAAATAAAAATTCATGCCATGAAAGCATAATAATTTCTATTCTATGCATTTGCCGAATACCACAGTATATAGATTTCGCCCGAATTGATAAATTTGTCATTGGGAAAATAAAATCCATTCAACTGCCAATAGAGTTTGTACGGGCCTGTTGTTCCAGTGATTTAGAATTGTCCAAAACGTAATAGATAAAGAGGAGTTACCTCAGGATTTCAAGAGAATGTATTGGTCTACAAATTTACTGTGTTGGCATGTCCTTTTTAGGCCTCAAATTGTGAGAGAAAAAATGATCTGTCATTCTATTATTGGCAATTCTATTGGGAAAGAGGTCATTATGAGAGTGAATGTCAAAGCAGAATTCATTAGTCCATTGCTGCAGTTTTCTGAACGAAAGATTAACTTTTGTGTTCTAAAGGTATTTTATTAGTAGAATAATACTAGTGTAATGTTTTGCCGATGGTCCGGCGTGTTACTGATGAGCCTGTTGATTGCCGTCCCTCCCGAGGTACAAATAAACACACACAAGATCGTAAAAGGTGTTCTTTACTGGACGACAACTCAACAGCAACTGCGGTTGCGGAAGTTACATACGCCAATTACAATGTTCATACACACATGATGACGACTACGACCAGTTACAAGTTTATTTTCACAGCGCGCTACACTAGTATAGTATTCCTAATGTAGCCATTTGATTGGTTAACTACCTGTATCTATTTGCTACAAAAAAATATAAAACATTTTTTCGTGTTGATATATCTGTTATATCAATACCGATTCTCGTGGAAATTGGAAACACTTAAAATTTTGTGAAAATACTCCGCCATATCAACACGAAAAATGTTTTATGTTTCTTAAATACAAACTTATAGCAAAGGTATACTTGCTAAACATATTTACATTGTTGTGTTACAGTATCCTGGTACAAAGTTAGAAAGAGAAACTAAAGAACTGATCATAGACAACATCTCTTCACTTCCTCTCTGTATGAACTTAAATCTTGAATATCCATTTCAATTTATGCTCAATGACGCTGGCTGGGAATTTCAAAATTTCGAAAAGTCGGTATGTTATAATGGTTTCATGTCATATTTGTAATTTCACTATGATTATCTGGCGTAAAAATTCGTAACTGGTCAATAATCAAGCAACGTAGTTGTTTTTTCTGCATTGTGCATCGAGACCTGTATTATTATGCGTTAGAATTTTCAATATTTTTCAATTTAGGTGGTGACACTTGACGTGAAGAAAAGTATTCCTGTGATAATTGAGTTTGATCCAGCGTTTGAAAAAAATGCATTTTCCAGAACAGCAAGAAGTCACCTTGTGGTCAGTTATAAAGATCATCCCCATGAGGTACAAAGTTAATTTTTGTTGCACGTAGACCCCTGTACGCTCACGGTGTGGAGGTAGGGGGCGTGCTAGCCCCCTAAATATTAGTTATAACCAATGCAAAAACAAAATGTTCACCCAGCCTCCAAAAATATTTTTAATCCCCCCCCCTAAATTTCTGTATAATACGTAGTCCACCATCTAAGTTAAGATCGATTGATCGATCTATTTTGATAGCTTTGGTCATATTATGTAGTTTACGTACGGCTTTCAGCCATCTCCCTAGCAACGGAGTACAATTTCTAAGAGGTCAAACGATCGCTGTAAACTGTTCTGGGGTGATGCAGAGCTAAACCAAGCTCGAATAAATGTTTAGAATTCGTGTTTTTGCGAGCAAAATATAATTATTTTTTTATATTGTTTTTGAAATGAGTGTTAAAATGACGAGTAAATTATTGCCCTTTAATATAAAACATAAACTTTGAATAGAAGTGGATTGAATACCATGAATGGGAATTTAAAAGTAATTATGATGAATCTACTGAATGCTGTAACCTCTACATAATTTTTGTGTAAGCACGTTTTTGCTTTTGCTAGCACGTTGCTAATGACTTGGTCGAAGGCCTTATACACGACAGATCAAGAATTGTATACTAATCGTAGAGAAAGGCAGTATACGAACTAAGTAATGAAATGTAGTACGAATCTTAATCAACCTCTAAACGCATGTCTGTATCTTTATAGGACTATCTTGAACTCACTGGTGGCGTTTATTATCCTAATCTTACGTTTGAAACTGATCAGGTTGACTTTGGATGCATCCTCAACGATACAGAAGTAACTCGGAGTGTTCTCGTGACTAACAACAGTCCAATGGATGTAAAATATCACTGGTCGTTTGTTGACAGTGAACTTCGCATCGAGAAAATTGTCATGCTTAATGGTACGTTGCTTAGAAATAATTGTCTAACCGACATTTTTGATAGTTGCCTTCAATGGTTTTTCAAACAGGTTATATACCAAAGCAATACAACCTTGCTCGGTGGTTTTGGATAAAATTAAAAACTAATCCTAACATTGACGTTTTAGTTCCGTTTTCGACTAATTTTAAAATTTGTCGCTTGCGGTAGCTAATACGATTTTATTTATACGACAAAAGCAGGTATAATATCAGCTGATTAGGCGAAAAGTCAGGAGCTGGGAACTTTGTCTGAGCATGCGCCAGATAAGCCTGCGTGAACGCATGGAAATTGCGAGATTTACGCGTGATGTTTAACAAACATGGGTCACAAGCATTTTCAGTGGACTAAACGACCTTTTAGCGTAATTTTTAAGAGCCCGCTAACAAATCAGGTGAGTAGATATAAACATGAAGGCCGCGTTCCAGCTAAAATCATGTTGGAGCAAAAGGCTGATTTTTTAAAATTCGACTCGAACTAGTCAACGCTCGTACTCGAACAACAATACAAAAATGTCACCGAAATCGATCGACTAAACGCATTAGTCAATTGAAAAATATCTTTACCATTTGTACGAAAACATTTATACAGTATCAAAGACATCATTGCACTGACGGCCCACGTGATTGTGGATGTTTTATCACTTTCACGACCATTTCAACAACAACCGTAATTTAAAGTACTTTTCCGGTAGCGAGTTTTACAACAAACTATTGGCCATGAGCGGAATTTATAAAACAAAAAAATTGGTTTCGAAAAGAACATAAACATATTGGAAGTAACAGGAAACACATATCTTTTTGGAGCAAAAGCTAAATTTTTCAGTATTAAGTCAAACGTAAATTCAACATCGCGCTTAATTCTTGAGAACCCACTCACATGTCAAAGTTTGGAAATTTGCTTCAACAGACGATGTCATCACTTCAAAATATGATTAACTGACAGCTATATCAGTCCTTTACTGAAATCAATAAAAAATTGTGAACAAAATTATAACTGGCTCGTCAAAGAAACTAAATTCCGAGCAACTCTGAAACCAATCTGTATTTCGCAAATAATATGCTAATTACATTTTGTGTTCAGTCGCCAACAATATTTTTGCACAGCGGTGGCAAATTTCCCAACTGCTCGAAAAGTCTAGTAAACATTGTCGCAACAGGGATAAGAAAAAATTCTTATGTGACCTCATGCACATATGGAGATTAAGTTTAAGGCCTATCTACACGATACGATTTGTCGCATACAGTTCTTACTTTGGCGTATGGAAACGAGCGCTGGTGTCAGATTTTCACTCATTCGCTGATGGCGAAATTTAAAATCTGACGTTTCTTACGCGTGTTTACCCGATCACATGCAATAGAGAATCGTATGCGACAAATCGTATCGTGTAGATTGGCCTTTATGCGTTGGTCTAAAGCCCCGTACAGACGAGTAAGTTTTCCTTGACAAGTTTTCCTTGACCGGCCTTATTTGTTCTTGTGTACGCGAAATTTGACGATATTTTTTTCTGGACAACTTTTATATACGAGGCCGCATGAATTAAGTACGTAAACAAACAACCCCCTTGTCAAGTGTTCCTTGTTGCACGTACACGCGAGCAAGTTTTCTTGTCGAAAAGCTGGTACGACTAGCTTTTAAACCAGGCTGCTTGTCAAGGAAAAATTGACATTTTTTTCCATAGATATCTCATATACACTAGATGGTGCATCCCACATTGTGGGCAGGCGAAAATTGAAGCCAGATCGCAGGCGCTGGTCGTTCCCACAGAGTTGACACGGAGCATAATAATTTGTGTATTTTGTATTACGGAAATGGACAAAGTTAGCAATAAATCCTCTTTTATACAGCCAGAAAGCATTTAATACATGAATGCGGAAAAGTGTAGTGTTTGCTGTGGAACTTTTTTAATGAGTGGGAACGACCAATATGGCCGCCGCCTATTGTTATGATGGGATACCGCTGAGATTTTTAGCTTCACGTTTTGATATATGGATGCGCTATCTAGTGTATATGAGATATCTATGAGTAAACAAAACTTGTCAACACGAGTAAATAAAAAACTTGCTCGTCTGTACGGGGCTTAATGCAGCCATCAAACTCGAACTCAAAATTTTAGTTTCCGCGTGACATTGTGTATTGATATTTTCAAATGTAACAAAAAATTCTTCTGTTTTGTACAAATTCATTACAATACAATACAATACAATACAATACAATACAATACAATACAATACAATACAATACAATACAATACAATACAATACAATACAATACAATACAATACAATACAATACAATACAATACAATACAATACAATACAATACAATACAATACAATACAATACAATACAATACAATACAATACAATACAATACAATACAATACAATACAATACAATACAATACAATACAATACAATACAATACAATACAATACAATACAATACAATACAATACAATACAATACAATACAATACAATACAATACAATACAATACAATACAATACAATACAATACAATACAATACAATACAATACAATACAATACAATACAATTAACTACGTATTACTGGCTTAATAGTCCTTGTGCATAAATCGTGATCTGGACCTTGTATCCTAGGAAACGGGGAATTTACGCATTGTTATTGGTCACTCGTCGTAAACAGTGACGAATAACAATGCATAAATTCTGTTTCTTAGGATCCACGATTTATGCATAAGGTCTATTGCCCACTACATCTTAGTTCGCCGTGCGTTTTTGAGAATTACCATGATTATAATTTTTTCCCTTTTGAAAGCAGGAGGCGCTAAATTGTTCTTCAAACACTTGTTAATGATTAATGAACTTCAATTTCAGAGAAAGGTGCCGTGATTGACGAAGAAGAACAGGAGATATTAGCTGACGAAGATGGTGAAGAAGTGAACATAGTCCTTCCAGGTGACGTTAAAGGAAAGAGCGATGTTGATGCAAAGATTGAATCTGAAATTCAGGTCACTCAAAGCGATTTGGGAATTGAAGAGGTTCGTATAGATACTCTTTGTCGCTCTAAGTCAGTGGTGTAGGTCTCAATTATTTTATGTTACTTACTTTTGTTATGGTGTGTGATATTACATGGTGTGTAATAATCACATTATTACAATCTTACTAGTATACTATGGCAATTTGATTGGCTAGTTTACTCGCTATTTTCTATTCCTCGATACAAAACGAGTAGAAAAGCAATAATTTTTCTGGTGTATTTTTTTCAATTCAAAGACGTTTGTAGCATTTTTAACAAAGTGGCTTAAAAATGAATTTTTCATGTCTGATTCTACTAAAACAATTGGACCACGAGCTCTCGATTCCTATGCTGTATGTGATATAGTTGATCCGGCTTTCGCCCTTATCAACTATCACCACCGCATAGAGATAAGCTGGGAAACATTGCTGCGGAAACTTTGTTCTATCTGTCACACCTTCTTGTTGTTTCCATGTATGTTTCTGCTCAGGAAACATTGCCGAAACATAATTTACTTCCCAGAAGCTAAAATGTATCTCAACATTTTGGTAGCAGACGTTAGGTTTTCTTATGCATTCTAATATCCACCTGTTTCCGGCAATGTAAAGCATGCATTCAATTTGTTTCCTCCCATTAACACACGAAAATAAGAAAAACTTGGAACGATATAAACAAAACTCCCCATTTCGAGTAAAAGTCACGACCTGGAAAGAAAAGAGTGCGAACGAATCTTAATGACAAGTTGTGATATCTCCGTGCGTGTGGTTGATGCTGCAAAATTTTTGGCGGGATGCAATATTTTACATATGCGAAAATAAAGCACGTATTAGCTACAAAAATGCGTACTAACTTTCCGCGACGTAGAGCTTTTCTTTTTGTAGAGTAGAGTATATTGAGAGAGCTCATGTGCTTTTGACTTGCACTACCTACACTGGAAGCGTTAGTTCGACTGATACAGTGCTGTGTAAAAGTTATAGACACCTTTTAAAAAAAGCGTCTCTTAAGGTTCTCCCCACTTTTACGATAGATGACACTAGAAGTGGCTTTTCTATATACTGCTATGATAAACATTGGTTGTGGTGATTATTACATGCGTACGCTCCAACACAACCTTTGTCAAAACCCGCATAAGAAAAATGTCGCATAAGCGTTTACACCAGCATGTCCTACATTTGCACAGTACTTTATTTCCCCCATCAGACATGTGTTTCATCGTTCTTGAAGCGTATTCAAGGCACTCATTTGAGCCAATGTTTCTCCCAAAAATGCTTCCTATAGTCTGCACACATTTAAAAAATAACAAAACCGACAGGAAGCAATGTTTTGTAGCTCAGGCAAAGTCCATGTCTATTTCCTACTCTAGGTTTTTGATATATTGCCGCTGTACAGCACCTTGAAACCGAATGAAAGTCAGCAAATACAGTTCACATTTTACGGTCATTCTGGTGTGCGTGCCAAGGCAATGGCGCGCTGCTCGGTTGTCGGTGGACCTCACTATGATCTCGTGTTGCAAGCCAGCGCTTCGCTTGCCAGTTATTTCTTTAACAAGAAAAATGTGCACTTTGGAAAGCAGGTAAGTCATGCTAAATTAGATTACCTGTGCTCACACGCAATACTATTCTACCGTTTTTGCCAGTAACGAAATTTACTTCGTTGCTTTGCTGCAGTAAACAATATCAGCATTTACTTGTAAAGAAGCAATTTTTTATGAGCTACAACTTTTTACTTGTAACGAAGTACAATTTTTGTTTAGTATTTACTTTTTTACTTCCTTATACTTTTGTTATACTTTGGCGAAGTAAAAAAGTTTAAAGTTATCCTCAAAGCGAAGTCAACGGTGAGCAGATTAGTAAGAATGTTCTTGGCTCAGCTAGGATGTGGCTCAGGGCTGTTACCTCAGCTTTTCTTTTACTTACGTAAAATTTTCAAGTATGTGAAACAATACTCAGGCAATACGTTTATTTTTACTTCAGTAAAAATTTCTGTTTGTGCTTCGACTTGTTCTTATGTAAAAATTGAATTGTGTAGTTTCGTGAACAGTGCTTTCTTAATTCTGATTTTGAGGGATAATATTCATATATACCGTTTTCGCAAACATTTTATCCTAGCGGTTACTATATTATGCATTCTACAACGATTACACAGTCTTTTTAAAAGGGACAAAAACAAACTTGTTTTTCGCGCCAAAAATATTTCGTGTGAAACAACGGTTTATATGTAAGCACGTTGCTTTAAGGCTGCTAGCAAGCTAGAAACGTGCTTTCCCAAGTTATGCGTAGAGCCTAATGACACATAACTAACAGTTTTCAACGTAAAACCTTCTGGAACTAGACCTGGGTGGCTACACATCGGCAATCACTCTGGTCTAGGCATTCACACATTCCATCAAAGCACCCGGGTTTTGCCAACATGAAATCTACACCAGCATTTTATTGTATAATTTCATCTATTTTATTTTATTTTACTTCATCATCTATTACACCCATCACACACACACACAACTATATTTTTTCAGGTGACGCTCTACAATACACACCCTTCGCCAAGGGCACAGCAATTTAAACTATTTTCCAGGGTCCGAATATCTGCAATTATGTCCTTTTAAGTTCAACAATATTTCCACAGTGTTGATGTCGATTGGAAATCATAGACAAAATTAAAGCTGCGAACCATTACAATTAAAACGGTTAAAACAGTAATTCCAGCCGTATTTTTCTATACTATGGTTTTGGCCAGTTCAATAGTATGGATTTTTCCACAATCCATGGATTTAGCACAACCTTGCAAGCTAGGGTTTTTACCGCGCGCTTAGAGGATTTTTGAGACATTTTTTGGTATGAAAATGTACGTCAATTATTATCAAAAATGAAACTCCATTCTCCTTACGACCAGTGAACTGCTCTGACCACTAAGCCACGAGCTTGAATTTTGACGAATTCTGAGTATGATTTGCACTCGAGCCAAGATAAATCATGAAGTGAAATGCCACAAAACCAATTATGGGCCAGCCTGATCTGTTAGATTTTAGTTAATTTTCCTGTGAGCATTAATTTTCATATATTTAAAAGGAGAGGAATATATTTTAGAATGTTGCGACAGTTCTGTTGAAAAATGGGAATGTGCAACTCTGCATCTTTTCCCCTGATTATCGCATGTAAATTCGGGAGCCACTGCTGTGTAATTACACTGGTAGTTACATCCTCTCTATATCTTTTTCAGTTGTTCGACCAGATGGCAGTTTCTGAAATCAGCTTGTATAATTCTGGTAAAGTAGGTCTTGATTTTGTCACCAACCTTGAGTCGACTTGCGATGAAAAGCAACCTGGTAAGATTGTAGTGATTCCTCCACGTGGTCATGTGAAAGCCTTACAGAAACAGGATATTATCATCAAGTATCTACCTGGTATTCCTGCCAAGTTTAAGAAAAGCTTCACGGTGAGTCAGTGCTGTTTATACGAAGTGCTCCGTTGCAAATAGAGTTGAATTCCCCCCCCCCCCCGCCAAAAGTACAACTTTTGAAAAACTTCTTCAAAATGTCAAGGAGAATTGGGCTAATTATGTTTCGGGGGAAGAATCGTTGTCAGATAGTTGGTACGATGAAATACCCTTTAGGATTACCGTTTTTCATTGCTTTTAAATATGCATTTCAGATGCGTGTTGGCCATTTCGAACCTGAAGAAATTTGTCTAACTGGTGAAGGCGTATTTCCCAGAATTACGTTAGATCTTCCACGTGACACTGAAAACGATCGTTTCAAGAGATTGTTCGAAACTGCCAAGGGAAATTTATCTAATGTTGAGAAGATAGAGGAGTACGGATCCGATGTTTTTGTGCAGGATTCTGAGGTAAACTGGGAATGAGTTTATTTTATTACTGGATTATATATTCTTGGTTTCTACGATCCGCATGGTCTCGCAATCTTAACTTGCAACATGTCTGCAAACTAACTGTTGGGTCGCTTAGCTTGTTCACTGGAAAAAATCATACATAGTACAGAGATTGTTTGCACTTTTTCAGAAGTAGAATGGGTTTTGTTTTTTCATAACAATCCTATATTTCCATATTGTGGAACATGTCTACAAACCTATGGATTCTGGCAAAATTCGACAGTCGCATGGTATGAGGACATTTCTAAGCTATGGACTTTTTCTAGTGGTGCAAGTAATGTTGGAAGCAGTTGCATAAAACTGATGACAAACATAATATGACAGTCGGACTCGTTGAAAGGTCGTCATATAACAATGTTGTTGTAACGATCATTACAATCGACTGCGTAAAACCTTGAAACAAGTTTTATAGCGCCAAATAGGTTGTTACAATTTGTTAACAGCTTGTTTCGAGCTTGTTACAAGAAACTGGGCACAATTAGTGCGTAGGCGAGTTGTTGAAAACTCGTGAACAGATTTAACAAGCCTGTAGATCTTGCAGACCAACTTGTACGGTTCGCGCGCGTACGGAATGTCTTTTTCGCAAATTTTAAGCAACGAAATTTACTAGCAAGTAGCCCCGACATGAGTCTCTTGTTTGGTGAAATTGTGAACTAGTAAAACATCTTAAGTCAGATTATATTCTTATTTGCGTTTTTCGCTAGGAATCATTCTTTTAATTTTCCTAAAAAGTGAGAATTTACCGAGAATTAAATTTGACATTGTTTCGACATTTCAACAGAACCGCGACAACGCAATGGACGAGATGCTGGAAGTAGAAAGACTTCAAGTAATTGACTTTGCTATCGAACAACAGAATGCTAGCAAGAACGGGGTGAATCCCACCGGTAGTTACAATAAAAAAACTGGAACAAAGAAATCAAAGCCAAAGTGAGTAAAATAGCGAATGACTGCTGATAACAACAGAGGAAATATTGAGAGAGCATGGCTCAAATTCGAGTTTCCAAGTAAATGTATTGAGAGGAAAAAGTTTCAAGTAACCATCTGGTTTTTCATATCTCTGAGGATGATTCTGAAATAGAATTGAAACACTGCGCGTCCTCAAAGACAAGCGTTAAGTCGTCACGAAAATATTTCGTGCACTTAAATTCGATAAGACTCGCTACCAATCTCAGTTGGCTCGACAGCTCAATTGGTAGAGCGACGGTCTAACCTTTAAAACAATGTTGCTAGTTCCCTATCCATTGACGCACCGTTGAGGCGGGGAGGAGGAACGATTTGGCCCGTGCATCACGTTGAAAACATTTATCTTGAACGTTTTGTACACAATTGTACCTGCCTACCATGAACTGGCAATTTTCACGTCAAACTTTGATATTTTAGGGCACAACTAATAGATTACGTCCTCGACTTTGGTTACGTGGTATGCGATACAGCTCCAGAATATGTCTTCCAGGCGATCAACTGCGGATATTTCCCGGCTTCATTCATGGCAGATAAACAGGCTCTGTATAATTCTGGATTTACCATACATATGGATCGAGTAAAGAACTTGCCTGGTTTTCCTGATCCAGAGAGCATCACTATCTCTGTTGTCTTCGATCCAAAGAGTGCCAATATCCCTCAGGGACCTGTCCGAACTCGAGTTCCCATCAATGTAAGTTGAAAGAAACTCCGGATACAATAAAAATACTTGACTAAGTGACTTTTTAGTATGCTGGTGTCAAAATATTGCCACTTTTCTCCCTCGTCAAAATCAAGGAGAAATGATTGGCTATTTGGCATAGCTACTAATTGCTTGAAATGTACAACATTTTGTATGACTTCCGGTATGAATTGCTGCTAACAATAGCGCAGCAAAAGAATGTGTATTAATTCACGACTTACATAGTAATTGATAGAACTTGGATTAGTACTTGATAAGTGTACTTAGATTTACCTAGAAAATGTACACTTTCAGAATGATCATTTCGAAACCTGCTGGATAGATTTGCACTGGATTCCAGCTTTTTTAGTTTCCCGACCGTAGACTGTCAAAGCATTTTTCAAAATCAGCCATATATTGAGCAGTCATGGCATCGACACAGTGTAAAATGGTCTAATGCCCTATTTTTCAACATCAGGGGTCGGTTGTATAGCGCGCTGTCCACCAGTTTTTTGGAACTTTCTAAACATGTTCAGTAACTGATAAACCCACATTAAAGTTAAAGTCACTATTTATCTCTTACAAGTTCAATTATAAGAGATAAATAGTGACTTTAGCTTTAATGTGGGTTTGTTATTGACTTTTATGCATCTAAGTCTGATATCTTGTAAACAGCGTCTTTCTTTCCATACTTTGGATTTTATTTTTTTAGTGCCGAACAAGTGTATTGTACCCCCCCCCCCCCCCCCACTACACATTTACGTATTTATTTCATATACATCGTATTAATTTAGGATTTTTTAAAAAACAGTTTTTGTAGTTCTGTTTTATCTTAACAAGTTTCGGCGAGGCTAAACCTTCTGGTTAATTCCTGCGGTCGAAACATTACTATAATCATTTTGTATTTCGTAGGTTCTAAATGGTCCGACTGTTGGTATAATCTTGAAAGCAATTGTGACCATGCCAGATGTGACCCTGTCAACCAATGTTCTGGAATTTGGAAATGTGCAATGTGGTCAGTGTAAATTGATGACCATGCAACTGTTTAATGGTCAAAATGTTAGGTACGGTTTTATTGACCCACCGACACTCGTATCGGCGCATCAGATATATTTAGTATATCTGTGTGTAGTTTTGTGAAAGCATTAATAACTCATGAACAAAACACAAAAAAATCATGAGCGTGAAGAAGTCTCTATATGTAATGCAAATTTCTCTTGATTTGCATAACGTTTTAGTTTGACTTTCTTCTCTTATGTAAGACGTGTACTTAAAATTACTTCGCTAACAGATCGTCAAAATTGGAGAGTTTCACAAGCATTTACAACATGCGCGTCCGTGTTGTATCAGATATACAACCCTCGCCTTCGGCTTGAAATTGTATATATCCGATATAACACGCCCAGTTATGTTGTAAATGGTGCAGACAAGTTATATACTATGTTTGCATTATTGATTTTGATCTTGTAAATTTGCCCAACAAGTTGTCAATTAAGTTCCTTGCATGTTTGCGTGGTAAGTATCAATATCACTGTAGTTTTGTGAAAACTCCTCATAAATTTTCTATTGTAAAGCGTCTTAGACCTTCATCAGTGCCAATGTTGCAAAATTATGCGTTAGGCGGATGTGCATTATTAGTATTGACGAAGATTCGTGCTTACGGATCGAAAACTTTGCAACAATGAATTTATGCGGCGTTTCCACAAAATCATAGTGATAATTTGTTGACTGCATTGCAAAAATAATTTAAAATATTAACTCTGTTCCGATATTTCCAGTGTATTACTTCGCCCTAAAAATTACTTATAATGTTATAAACACATTTCGATCATGATTGTAGCTGTCAATGGTCGTCCGAGCCTTCCGAGGACAAGAAGAAAAAGGTGAATATTTGCTATGAATCCTTGATAACCTCCAATCAAAACTTTACTTCAAGCACATTTGTGGGAACTATCACGAAACCGCAGTCGACTAAGAGAACGTGGTCTTCGTAAATTGAATATGCTCTCAGATAAAAAGCGTTCTGATACGCCATCGAGTGGTGCTATGTTTATTTAAATTTCTATTTACCATCTAACCAATTCTTAGGTTGATAAGCTGACTCCTATGCACCTACGAAAGAAGATTAAAGCAGAGCCACAAAAGTTAAAGCATTTCGAAATCATGCCGCCGTTTGGAATTTTGTCTCCTGGTCAAAGAATCAATGTTCAAGTAAAGTTTATGCCCACGGAAGAGGTAATTGTACTTTGAAAAAATTTTAAACTTATCCTGACTCAAAGTGTTTGCCTGCACTTGGTGGGACATCTGCTTTTGTCTGTTCACTTCGAAGGTAGAGTGAAAATACGCCTGCGATTTTTCTAGTTTTTCTCAGTCATCTCGCTTACAAAAAAGAAAAGGGACTGAAATATTTATGATATTCAAGTCGCTGAAGTCGAAGACCTCAGCTGACATCTCCTCTCGCACTTCCCTCATACTTCCTGTCTCACCTCTCCTCACGCCTCCCCTCTCCTCACGCCTCCCCTCACAATTTCCTTTTCGACACATCTGGCATCCTCCTTACCTGCTCTTCTTTCACTTTCCCTCTTACCTTCTCTGGCACTTCTCTCACACCTCCCTGCTGCTTTCTCATGATTATTACCCGTGATTTTACCAGGCAATCTATAACCAACGTTTGAAGATTCACATTGCTCAAAGTACGAACAGACACGTGATAGCAGTCCGAGGGGAAGGTAGTGAACCTAAAGTAGAGTTTACGTCATCCATTCTGGAATTTGGTCCAATCCTCCCGCATTCATTTGGGGATGAGAAAGAAGTTACCGTGCAAAACCCTTCATCATTTCCAGTTGAGATTTATTCATTGGAGTTTGATAAACAATATCTAGAAGAAGAGAAGGTAACCGGATCTCTACAATACATAGTCTAAAGGACTTACTCAAATTCCGTTGTCCAAAGACTTTAACAGTGTTCCAAATTAGATTTTATTGGATTATATTAGTTGTAACTGCCCGTATAATATAGCTACAGTTACAACACCAATGAACATAACAATGAAAAATTGTGTTTGGGACTGCGCTAAAGCTGATGACGTTCGGTTAATAGAGGTGACCGTTTAAGAAAGGTCACTTCAATAGTATTTATACATTATGAAAATTTGAATGAAAATATGACCTGGTTAAGAAAATGTGGTAGTTTAATGCACGGCTTAATACAGCTTTTACTGTTAATGTCTTATAATAATATTTTTAACTAATGATACAAGATACAATAATACTTTTGCAAGATAATTAACAGTTATTCGACGAACTCAAGTCATACGTGTATGAGCTGAAAACCCTATATATTTCCGTACATTTTCACATGTTTCTATCTCCCTGTCTTTTACCTGCGATCAGATACTTTGATCCTAATGTTTAAAGCTTTTTCACTTTTTGTTGTGATACTTTTATCAAGTAAAATTTGAATCATTCTCATTTAGACCTTCAAATCTGTCACCATTTTTCTTAATATTCTGTATAGATCGTCATTCTCATTTGGATCTTCAAACCTCTCACCTCTATGAGCTAATATCTACCAGTAGAGGAGCCAATCAGATTGCAGAGTAGCTAATACCCAGTGATTATGTGATTATGCGTTTAACCCTTGGTCCATACTTTTAACCCATTGGTGGACTACTTTCACTAACGTATCAAAACTCTAGATCACGTCTGTGTTGGCTATATGATTACCAGTTTTTCTTCCACCATACAGATCCTACGGGCAATGAAAGGCTACGACGAGTACAACACAATTCTTCTACCTCCCCGCAACGCTGGCGACCAGCTCCCTGCAGAACTCTCAGAGCATTTTTACGAACAAGAAAAAACGAAAGAAGAAAATGAGAAGAAAAGAGTTGAAGCCGTCGCTAAGTTGTTTGACGATCAACTGAAAAATAGTCAGATGGATGTGCACACGTCGCCACATTCTGAACTATCGCAACCTGGTTTAGATGAAGAAACTGCACCAGTGGATTCTGCTAAAATCCCGCCTGAAACTACTGAGATTACTAAAGGTATGTGTTTTAAGTATTTACAGTAATATTTTTCATCAGTATACTAGGTAATCATGCGATGGCGAGTGCAATTTGGGATTAGCAGCACGATAAATGACGAGTAAATGACGAGTTTTTGAAGGACAAAAAAAACTTTATAAAATCTAAATGAAAGCAGCCGATATTTACATGGGGGCAACATTGCCAACTTCTTGTTTCAGCAATTCTTATCACTTTATTCCAAACAAAAATGATTTCACTTTTTTTCTGAGGCACACTGTGTTTGAAATAAAGTTTTCGCGTAAAAGTCTGGGGCCGGTTGTATAAAAAGGTGATTAAAGTTAACTATGATTAGTGGAAACGTCAACCAATCAGAACAACGTATTTTGTACTTAATCACTATTTAACTACAAAACAGTGATTAAAAAAGTGAGTAAGAGTTTTATACAACCGGCCCCTGGATATAAATACACTCATGTGGTTGCAGGTACACTCGTGACTGTAGAAACATCTCAAGATTTCGTGATGTATATATTTTCCTGCTTGTCTGTAGAATAAAGCAGTGTTACCTGATATAGGTGTACCAAACGAGGTCGGTATAGGTCAAATGGTGTTAGGACGAGCTCATTTCGAATAACTGAAAGCAATAAACTTCGTTTTGGTTTTTGCTGCTTCCCAAGAAGGTATTACTAGTACGTTATCATTTTGCTTAGACGAACTTTCACATATATTTCTTAGTTTTTCTCCTTCAGTAAATCTGCAAGAAATGCGTGTAAGTGTAGAGTGCAAAACTTGAAAAAGTTTTTTAGTTTTCTTTCCAGCACTAGAAAACATGGAAAAACGTTGATGGCAAAGAATTTTTCATTACGGCCGCTTTTCCCATAGCGGGCGGAGCAGGTTTTAAAAATCTGCTCAAGCGGGCCTTTCATGGGTTTCAAGACAATACACGTTTCCCGAGCTACATGTGGGCAATGTTGCATGAAAAATCAACGTCGTCCAGCATTGTGCTCAAACGTCCGCAGCATGTCAAGTCTAACAATGTTGGCCTTTGATCGGAAACTAGAGCAATTAGTCGACGTTTATTTACACCCAATTCATAATATGCCTTGAATTTTGTGACTTTTATTCCCGAAACGTCAATGAAAAAAGTGGCGAACTTAAAAAATGTGCTTTAAAGTGCTAATGAAACGAAATTTTCTGCGACAATTTTCTTATTGCATTAGAAAGATCAGTTAAAATCACTGTATAACTTCTTTGATAGAATTTTTGTAACTGCCTTACTTTTCGAGATATTCAATTTTATTTGATTTGAAAATTACCTAACCAGTGACGTCATACTGCATAATGAGCGACTGTTAGATTGCTTATTTTGTAGCATGTAATAGTGGAAACTAAAACTACACTTACATGTGTGTAGGCTATGTTTAACATCCAGACTTGGATATTTAGGTGTTATATCTTGAGTACTTTTTAAATTAATTCAGCTTTTTTGAAAAGTGATTATGCAGTATGACGTCACTGGCTAGGTAATTTTCAAATCAAATAAAATTGAATATCTAGAAAAGTAAGGCAGTTACAAAAATTCTATCAAAGAAGTTATACAGTGATTTTAACTGATCTTTCTAATGCAATAAGAAAATTGTTGGAGAAAATTTCGTTTCATAAGCACTTTAAAAAATGACCTGGAATAAACAGTAGTGTGAAGCTAAGTGAAGTTTTTATTTTTTGCTTTAGCGGAATCAGAGCCAGAGAAGACGGATGTCGGTGAACTTGAGATCACGCCCGTGTCGGCAGCGATAGCTAACTACATTGGTATTGATCTGTCGCCTGAAGGACGCGCTGCGAGAAACAGACGGGGAATATCTATTGTTGTACACGGAGCTCCATTGACAGGCAAGACTAACACTGCCATTCAACTTTCGAAGATTTATAATGCTGCTTTACTTAATGTTGACGCTGTTGTTACTGAGGCGATTCAACTGGGAACTACCACCGCAGGTAATGGATGTACAGCTAGTTTGTGCATAATAAAAGTATAATAAAATCTTTGAAATCTCTGGGTGCAAAAATGAGAATGGTAGTTGAACTTTAGCATTAACGTGAAATAGAAATTATTTTTGAACAGACATTTTATAGCAATACATGCAGGGTGTGTAAAAAAAGCGCAATCCTTCTTGGTTTAAAAGAAAGTTTGGTCATTCTTTCATGTTACGAGTCACGAATATGCTGCCATTGATTTAATCACGAGACTTTATTTGGGAGTGAGATGAAAGAACAGAACATTAGCGATGGTAACGTGAAATTTTCATAAGCAATCGTAGATTGCAGCAAAGTACTCGAAACTTTAAGTGAGAGTAAAAACTAACACTTCAGTTTTCCTAAGTAGAAGTCAAAGTACTGACTGAAAATTTTACCTAGGTAAACGTAAAAGTATTGCTTAAAAATATACTCAGGTGAAGGTACTACTAAAGTATAATTCAGTAGAACATTTATTTGGGCGGTATGTAAACCAGAGGTAACAACCCTGAACCGCGTAGTCTGACTGAGCCAAGCACATTCTCACTAGTTTCTCATCGCTGACTTCGCTTTGAGAATATTTTTTACTTCGCCTCAGTATAATAAAAGTGACGATTGGAGATATACATATTAAACAACTTCGTTAAACGTACTTCGTTATGAGTAGTTCATAAAAAAGTACTTCATTACAATTAAATGTTGATTTTTTTACTTAAGTATATTTACGTTACTGGTTGTGCACAACGACGCGATGGCGTGTAACTTTAAATGAAAGTATGAAATTAATAATGATTCAACAAATTGCTAAAGAACGCCAATTTATCACAGATTATCAAAGAAAAAATCTTATAAAAGTTTGCATTTGTTGCATTGTGTTTTCTAAACAACTTAAATTTCAGATTTTTACCATAGGTATTCCACACGTCTGCAAGCACAGCGATTTTCCTTCGAATACATCATGATCCTATAATACATCTTGCTAATACATCATGATAGTGATATAACAACCATGTAATATTGTAATCATGCATGCTTGTTTGTATGCTTTGAGTAAATGTCTTCATTC
Source organism: Muricea muricata (assembly GCA_963855995.1). Taxonomy (NCBI): domain Eukaryota; kingdom Metazoa; phylum Cnidaria; class Anthozoa; order Malacalcyonacea; family Plexauridae; genus Muricea; species Muricea muricata. Next base: position 9,142,274 of record OY979722.1, read on the forward strand.
CATATATTTAGTTTTTCTGACGGAAGACAAAAACTTCACATTTTACTGCGCATTTTCAAACTCAATACTGCGCACTTGCAATTAATAATGCACCAAGTGTGCAATACTGTACGCTAAAATAGGTAGTCTGTTTTAGAAAAGCTACGATACAACTGTCCTATGATAACAGTCATCTTTGTTTCTGTTTCCAGGTATCCGTGCTCGAGAGTTGTGTGCTGCGTCAGCCAGATCAGTAAAAGAAGCCGAAGAAGGAAAAGAAAACGCAATCACAGGAGAATTGAGTGTTGAAGCGGTGGCCGCGCATACTGCCCAAACCTCTGGTCAGACTGGCTTGTCAGGCACGGCATCAGCTATTGGCCTTCAGTCGGCCATCAAGGAATCTCGGCGTGCCACCAACTTCGTCGGTGCTAAAGGAAGCCAGGTGTCAAAGAATCAACAAGCCGCGCAACCTTCTCCACCGGCAAGTCCGCCAGCTGCGGAACAACCGCCTCGGAGATTGAGCGTCAGTGCCAGCGTAGCCGGGGAGGACGGCATGTATTCTTGTGTATTACCTGAGGATTTATTGGTTGAAATATTGGCTGAACGAATGCAGGTAAGTTGTTTGCGGACTGTGCAATATAGCACAAATGATGTAACCATTAGTTTACTCAATACCTGGCCGAAATCTTTATTGATCTGAACCGCGGACAAGCTATTTGAAAATAGTTTTGGTTACAGTGGTGCGGTACTGTGAAACTCGCTTACGCGATGAGAGCGAATGGTAGAATTGTTTTGAAATAAAGTCCTACAGAACAATTATAATTCCACACACAATCGCTGTCACGAAAATTTGGTACGTTTTTGTGTTGCTTTTTGTTTTCAAATTTTAAGAAAATAGCTTATATCAAACAGTACTGTTAGCAAAAAATATCCGATACTATACAATGTAACCTTTTAGAAAACAAAAGCTCTGTGAAGGGAATTTTATTATTTTTGTATGCGACCATTTTCAAAATGTTTTTCCCGCTGCCGTTCGGGCAGTAAATCCTAAAACGTCTTCTAGTTTAAACTTTTTGTGTTTTCAAAATGTATTTGCCAATCTGTAAAAGATGTTTAGAGGTATTTTTTTGTTATATTTGAGCTTCCTCAAGGCTAATATCCGCCTTTTTCTTCTTCAAAAGAATCTTTTTGTTTTTTGTGCATTTCTCCAAATCAAATTGCAGAATGGCTCAAATACGGAAAGGAACTCCCTTCTTTTAGTTAATATATATTTGTTTTACAGGCAAACGACTGTCATCTTGGAATTGTTATTGATGGGTTAGACAGTATGTTCACGAGGAACGTGCAAAGTGCTGCGTGTTGTGTCTTGCGTGCGTTGAACAATCGAAAGTACATCTTCTTCGTTTCTCTAACTTTGGAGCACGCTAAACTCAAGGCAATTGATGAGAGAAAGAAAGTGGAAATGAGTAAGTACATTCGAAAGTTTTATGATATACTACAGCTGCGAAAAATATAATTAGCAATACTCGTGACATCACAAATCGCAAATGACGCCGGCTAGTTTCCTATCCAGTTACTGCATTATTTCCGAACTCTGTAATTTCCCATGCAAATTTCTTGTAGTTTCTATTTAGACATTTCCTATAATTCCATTACTCCCATTTACGTTAAAGCATGATGCATGAGCTATTTCACGCGTTTGTTCACGTTTGAAACGTAATGTTTCATTATTAAATCGAACACTTTTTCCGGTGAAGTAACACGTTTGTTTTCGCTTGATAACTTTTGCTAGTTGTTGATATTTTACTGGGTTGATGTCTTAAAAATGCTCTGCGAGTTTTGCCAATTCGAATTTGCACTTTTATAGGATTCTCTGTCGTTAACTATTTCTGAGTAGTAAGAAAAATATCCTGCATAAAGCCAGTAAACATGCGAAAAAGTAGCAAAAAGTTTTCTTCGACGTCATAGTTGTTTACCCATTATACTTCAAACCTGACGATTTCACCGGGAAAAGTGTTTGATTTAATGATGTAACGTTACGTTTCAAACGTGAACAAACGCGTGAAATAGCTCATGCATCATGCTGGAGCGTAAATGGTGGTATAATATAAACCCTCTTTCGGAAAACGATTGGGAGATTTTTTCAAATTGTGCAAATTTAAACATTGGGCATTTTTCCATGTTTGTTACTTATATGCGTCGACGTACTGTAAAGGCATTTGATATTTTCTTGTTTGCAGCACAAAAGAAACGCAAGAAGGAAGAAGCTGAAAAGAAATGGCTAGAAGACATGTCTGAGGATGAGTACGATGCTTTGAGCGAACAAGAAAAGATTGATGTTGATAGAAAACGACTAAATCAGAAGAAAGAAAAGATGAAAAGAGAAGTAGAAGAAAAGTTAGAACGAGAGAGAAAGGAAAGGGAACAGCAGGCTTTGTTAGAAGAAAAACGACTGGAAGAAGAACGGTATGGTAAATTGTACGGGGATATGTGGCGGTAGTAAAAGCCCAGTCCTCACTATACCACGCGCGTTAGCAGCTGTAGGTCTTCAAAAGACTAAACAGCCTGTTTTTTTAAGTACTGTTAGTTTCTTTCTTTCGTTTTTTGTCTTGACTTTTCTTATGCGTTGTCTATCAAAATTATACATGGTTTGTATTGAAGGCTTTCTTGGAAAACAATTGAACTCATTATCTATGTTATTGTCCAGCAGGTTTATGCAAAAATCATTACCTATCGCATGACATGCCTATCGCATTTTAGCGTGAACAACCAGTAAACACGTCACGTGAATACAATCATTGACGTGACTAGGTAGAATCTATATTTTTGCCTAAACCTACCCCAGCAAATTTAATGAGCTGTATTTTGCCGAGTCTCAAAACCATGCATTTATTTTAACTGCGGTCTTATGCAAGGCCGGCGAGAGGGGGGGGGGGGGCAGGGGGGACAAAATACCTCGGGCCCGGACTGGTTTGGGGCCCCGAAATCTTGATAAAACATCTGGTCATTGGGCCAAGAGGGTTGGGGGCCCGTAATGCGGTAATCACTTGCTTGTCCTGGGGCCCGACCACGGCTCTCGCCGGCCTTGGTCTTATGCTAGGGCTTATGCTAATGTCAATGTCTTATATCTGCTCAAGAGCAATATGTGCACTCCATTGCACATACTTACAGAAAATTTACTGAATATATACTTCGATTGAAAGATTTGAAGACCATATAAATGTCAGGACCAATGGCTGTCTATATTTTAATGGTTCGCCTAACAATGTATTTTGGGCATTTCAGGGACAAGAAAGGTCGAAGAAAAACAGTTCAGCAAGCTTCTCAAATGCGCAAAGGTGCGCCTGATTCTAAAGACGGCGAGAAGAAACGAGAGAAAACATCAGATAAGATGTCTGGTACTCGCAGTGTTGCTCAACTTCACGAACATTCTGGTGGACGAGGAACAACTGCGCCGTCTGTGATCTCAGAGAGATCGGACAGTTGTGATTTACCAGGTATTCACTTTAAGCACATCTAGTAGGAGGGGAGGGGAGGGGAGGGGTGTATTTGTTTGCAATAAGTTCATTTTTACGCAATACACAAATTTAGCCAACAATGTACATTGCGCTACTACCCAATTCCCAACTTTGGATTATTCTTATGGTTGGATACCACTGTTCTGGTTTGCGGAAGAGTACATTAGGAGAAAAATAACCAGGCATGCGCATGCTGAATATCAGTTATTCATTCGTGTGTATACTTCTAAATGCGTGGTACTTTTGTTTTCCGTTACGCTGCCACAAGCTAATATTGTAGCAACTAGGCAGGTGAGTGGTCTTAAAATGTGAACTGGGTACGTAGAAATAAACTTTAGCCCAATTTGTTTATAGGTACTGAATTTCCTTTTTAAGTTCTAGATCACTTGACGAACTCCAAATACGATTCTTATGTTGGTAATACATAAAGCCATAGGATGTTTCACTGCCTAAACATGCAAACAAAAGTTGATCGACAAAGGGCTTCTGCTCGAAGCATTGAAGATGTGTTTGTATTGTTTAGGTTGTGTAGGATCACATGGTTTTGTGTAGACCTTCAAGCGCACCATCGACACAGGCCAGGCTTAGTTCGATATATTTTTAAGTAAAACCCAAACTTCGGTGTTGTAAAACAGAAATGTCATATAAACTCAAATTATAACAGTATTTAAAAGAGAACTCGCTTCAATTGGTATCACTGTCTTTGCCACATTTATTTTGGTATGTTTTAAAGCCCTGGACAAAGTAGGAAACATTGTTGCGGAAACATTGTGTTTACTATGATGTTTCGCAGTTTGCCTGTGCACCTCGGGAAACATTGTTGCGGAAACATTGTGTTTACTATGATGTTTCGCAGTTTGCCCGTGCACCTCGGGAAACATTGTTGCGGAAACATTGTGTTTACTATGATGTTTCGCAGTTTGCCCGTGCACCTCGGGAAACATTGTTGCGGAAACATTGCTTACTATGATGTTTCGCAGTTTGCCCGTGCACCTCGGGAAACATTGTTGCGGAGACAAAATTTTACTTAGAAGCACAAATGTTTCCAAACAAATTCAGAAACATTTTTTTGCAGAAACAATATTTCCTAGTTTACCCACTTGTTTCCAGTGTTTCCAGTACGATAAACATTGATTTCCCAATAAGCTTGCGCAAAACTGCAAGTTTAAGACTCGTGCGAGCCAATGTTTCTGATAAAAATGTTTCCTAGTTCGCTTACACTGGGAAGCACGGAGAAACAGAAAACAATGTTTCCGCAACAATGTTCCTAGTTTGCCCTGGGCTTAATCCTATTTGGAATGGTTCAAATTCTACTGGACGTGGTTCACTTACAATATAGTCATTGGGCGAACTTGATTTGTTTGAAATAGTTCAAAAATTTGAGAGCTTCTAATTATGTGAAAGGGGATAGTACCAGTAGCGAATGTTTTTGCGTGTAGCGACCTTTTTTTTGTCTTTGAGCTTTCAATAAAAGCCAAGTGGAACTAATTAGGCTAGCACAAAAGCAAAAATCGCTTCGGGAGAACAATTCTAGGGTGTAAAGCCAGTATAACGTAGCGACGTTCCTATCAAAGCAGACGACGTCCACAGGAATAAATTGAGCGGTCATTCTTGTTTCAAATCACGGACAACAGTCGAGAAAGTTTTAAGTTCGTGTTTGAAAGTAGAACGGGCGTTTGTGTCGGAGTTAGGGTGTGAGGCTGCTGCATGTCCTCTACAGTATTACCTAGCAGTTACATTGTATACTGTATTGTAGGTGAAGAACGCAAAAGACCAAGTGTAATAAAGATGTCCAAACAACGGCAAGCGTCAGCTCTCGCGGCTCATGCACCATTGATTGCTGTCGATGATAAACTTTCTGAAGAAGAAGAAAAGGAAAAAGAATTGATTAAAAAGTAAGTTTATACAAATGTGTTTATTTCAATATTTTCCTTTTTTGTCCAATATTTGTACTTTTGGCGGTCGTGACGGAGCAAACGGTTTCATGTGGGAGTACTCAAGAAGGGGGGGGGGGGGGGGGTAGCCAAAAAAGAGCCCCTATCAAAAACTGGCTTATATGTACTTCGTCAGGACCACGAATAAAGACATTATGAATTGTGTACCTGCGTGGGTAATTTCACGCAATAATTGCAATCGTTAGTCAAGTATTTTGAAGAACAAGTGCATTCAGTGACTTTTAAACTAAGCTAAATTTCAAATGGCCGTTTTGAAACGAAAGTTGTTAATGTTGTCGAGTTTTTGCTCTGCATGAGTTTTCAGGCCAATCATTCTGTACACATCTATTGAAACCTCTAGACAGTTCGTGCATGGGGTTGGAGGCATTATTGCCACTCCTGTATAGTTCATTCTAATTGTTCACATGGGAATGAGGGTACTCATGCTAACGGCAACAACTGTCTTTCACTTCTCTCTATACGGTCCCATGTGAAAGTTTCGGATCTTCGTTCAGCCGACTGAAGGAATAGACGGCAGGTTGAGCAAGGACAAAGATAGTTCTAAAACTGTAATGATTGTTGTAAACATGACAATTACATAACATGCGAAGTATTGAAATGATATAGTTCAATGTTATAGTTGAGCCCTGGTACCCAGAGAGAAAATGTGATGTAATTTCACCTGATTATGTACAGTCATCATTTCAGTGTCTGGAAGTATTACTATTTTAATCACTATGATTTTGTAGACACACTACGTAAATTTATTATTGCAGAAATACATTTACGTGTTTGTTTCCACAAGATTATAAGCATTGATTATTCACCATGCAAACTTAAAAGGAAGTAATTGCTGTTTTGTTTCTTAGATTTCAAAGGTTTGAGACTTCTCTGCGTGACATATCGTCCTTACTCGAGAACTGGGATAGATCCACAGGTAATGTCGTACGAGTTGAAACCCCCAAGTCTGAAACGGAACCTGAGGTGACGCAAACCGGATCAAATAAGAAGATGAGGGACAAGAAAAGCGAGAAGGAGAAAGAAAAAGAGAAAATGTTAAAAGAGGTAAGCAATGTTGAAAGTGCAATGATTTGGGCTAATATTGAAGAGGTGGAAAAAGAATGTTTGAAAGGCAGAAAGTGTGCTTCATTTTAAAGTCCTATGTCGACTTGTAGTCTGCAACTTTAAATGATCTCTCTTCGTCAAACCATCATTAATTCTTGCTTTTAAAAAACCGATCAGACTTGTTTGGCCACATAAATGGTAAACAACCCCTAGTCAGTAACTATTTATTGTTTGTGATGGAAAGGACGTAATTTTTTCAATTGCGTGCATACATGCACATGACTATGTTGGGTACGTTAGGATCTGATAGGTCAATAAACATGAAGTTGTGAACCTTTTAACGAACATTTTAAAATTTTGAGAAATTGGTCAAAGAAATAGCTCAACATGATGAAATGAATCCTTGATTTGAAGCATACAGTTGAATTGTTAATTGATGAAATGAATTGCTCATATTTTTTTTTCGAAACGTTTCCATTGCCGCCACTGTACGTAGTAGATGGCGAATATCCAAGATGGCAGATCGCTAGTGGCTTGTCGTTCTTGTTCAAAGGCTCTGTTGGATCAGCCAAAAAATATATCGCCATTTCCATTTGAACTACTTATAATTTGTAATTTTTTTATGTAGAATATGATATCTCCACGAGACAGTTGTATGTTTCCTATTAAAGATGAAGTGAAGACAGTGAATAAGGATGGTATCGGTATTCCACATGTTATCTTTGAAACCACAGCACCAGGGGAATCACAGAAAGAGAAATTGTTTTCCATGACAACTTTACCAACACCAGAAGAGGTATGTAAAACCACGTGCTTTTCGTACTTTGATTCTTAATATCACTTCTGATGGCAACGCACGATTGGGCGAAAGTCTTCCTTAACTAAATATATCAATATTAAATCTAATATTGCTGTTTATCATACAACTTTGTTAAAAAGTGTTCAAATAACTCGCAAAACGAGTACAAATATTAAGCAATTATTTAATGAGGTTGAGCATGATATGAAGAGTTACCAAGGAAGAAGTTTGCCGTTATCAACCAAAGGCTAATTAAGGTTGATAACGCAAAAGGAAGGCTGATCGTTGTTCATATCATGCGAAAACTGAATTCAATAAATGTTTTATTATTTATTTAAAATATCCTCACCAGCGTGTTAAAATCTTCAAAAAAGTAGCTTCGTGTGCTCTTGCCATGTGAAGGCCTTTGGCAGTTGGTATGATTTAATTTTTCTTATAGTTTTTCCAAACGTTTTCCCAAAAATGTGCGAACAATCAGTGCCGTTTTGTTGTTGCTCGTGTAGTGCTTCCACTTTGAATGTCAGCGAGCTCATGTGATTCTCAAACGAGTCCAATTTTTTTTATTAACTTTAATAGTCATTTTATAGTCATCCATATTTGGTTGGTCATTGACTTGATATGACAATTTCACGACGATGTTTTGAACAAATAGTAATTTAAATTGTTAATCGAGTTTTCTTTTAAATAACAGTACTTTTGTGACGGTTTCTCTAGAGCAGACTAGTTTAGTAGAATTAAGCTCTGTTTACTATTTAAAAGAAACATTACAAGGTCTGAATGCATGGTTTTAGAACGCTTTCTTTGCAATAAACGCACAGAACATGAGTTCAATATTAACTAAAGTTTTAATTACCACTTGTTCAAAAGTAATTACAGTCAATTCTATGATCTTCAATATAGACTTCGATGATAACATGAATCGTTATTATAATTACCAGCACATAATATTCATGTGAAATATGGCGGAAAACAATATTTTTTGAAATTGTTGAAATAATATCCATTTTTATGTTTCACATTAACTCGGCAGTTAATTCTTTAATTTACGTGATATGCTTGCCAAAGTACCGAAGATCACTTCATTGCGTTTATTTCAAAAGAGGATCTTAAAAACATGACGAAATGAATTAGTTTCTGAGTATTGTCACATTATAGGTATAGGGAATGGACAGTAGGGCCACTTACTTGAAGTTTTTGTGTCCACTCATATCGCATTACGCATCTCATAACCATTATGGCAATCTCGTTCCCCGAGCCTGCGATCCCTTGGGAAGGAAACGGAGGCTCTAGGATAATCTGTGATCGACATACAAAAAACTGTATGTCGCCCGTACTGCGCATGCGTTGCAAATAAATAGATTCAATAAGCCGCAATAGGGAAGAAGCTGGTATATAAGTGACTTTCCATGACCAATAGGCAATATACAAATCGTATCTTTCCGGTCGACAACAACAGCCTTTACCGCTTCGTATTGACACTCCTTCAATTTGAGATTCTTCTTACCCAGTCGCTCTAACGCTTCGTCCAACACAGAATGAAATCAAATATTTTCCACTGACATTACAAACAAAATATTACAAATACTGTTCAAAAAACCTTAGAAAAATGCTTTTGTGGCTTATTTCCTACGCATGCGCAGTACGGGCGACTTACAGTTTTTTGTATGTCGATCACGGATTATCCCAGAGCCTCGGTTTCCTTCCCAAGGGATCGCAGGCTCGGGGAACGAGATTGCCATTATGGCAGCCATCCAATCGCATTTTCTGGCCAATAAGAACGCTGGACTGGCTGATGGCAGCCAGTAAACTGCGTAATAACAGGGCGACGTGTTGCACTGCTGAGTGGCCCTACTGTCCATGCATCCGCTAGTCTGTGGTATTGTCTTAACTTTACTTCCTTTGGCTTTGTATCGTCACTTACTACAGGGTGTATCTAAAAAAAAGGTAATCGAACTTTGCAGTGCTCTAGCGCGTTCATTATACAATCTACAGAAATCATTCTTTCGCAGGCGGAAAGACCAGGCTTTTAGCTTTCGATTGTCATCATTTTTGTGAAATCTGAAGAAAGATTGGGCAAATACGAATCAAATGAAAATAGCCAGTCGAAATCGCATATTTCCACCTCTGAGCATTATTAGGGCAGCGAATAAAAAAAGAAAGGAATTATTGGCATACCAATAAAGATTTTATTGCTTCCGGTCCTGCCCTTAGGGGACAGAAATATGTTAGTTAGGTAATATAATTAGAACATATAGGTCAAAGTCCCAATAACTTTATGATCACGTGAATGTAAAGCGCGGGAAACGGAGAGGAGTGGTCCTTATACGTCAGGCAGAACTGTTTTGAGCTCATTCTGCCTTTGGCTTTGGCTGTGCAAGGTTCATCTTTTCATCGACTGAATTCTACATTTCGATAAGGTAATTATCCTTTCTTTTCTTCTTGTACTAGTCATGTCAATGTCTGTACCGAATATTCTAATTTTGGGTCATTCCTTTGTTCGTCGTCTTAAGGACGATTTGGCTGCGCGTTTTGATGCACGTGCTGCCCCTAATTTTCATTTACCTGAATCGGGGCATATTTCTTTGTATGGTACAGGCGGCCGCACGGTCGACAAAATACATGCATATGATTTATCTTTGGTTCTAAAATATAAACCAGATATCGTAATTCTAGAGTTAGGTACAAACGATCTCTCTACTCTTCGCCCCGAGGTTGTGGGTTCTAAAATTGACGACCTAGCAAAAGTACTTCGCGATCAATATAAAGTTCGTGTTGTTGGGGTGTGTCAAGTCGTAAACCGTAACATTCCCCATACTTGGTCTCCCGATTGCGATTTTAACGCGAAAGCCGCAGTTTTGCGCCAATATTTGTCAGTTATCCTTGCTGACCAGCAAAATATATTTTTATGGGAGCATAAAGAATTTTATCGCTCAGATCGCACTTTGTTGTCCTTAGACGGGGTACACTGTAATGCACAGGGACAGTATTGTTTATACAGAAGCTATCGTGGAGCTATTTTAAAAGCTCTCAGCATGCTGTGATTAGGTCATACCCTATAATTTTACGTGCGTCCCATCACGTTTATATTCGTGGTACTTCATATATACTATTATTGGCATTCCCGCCTATGTGTTAATCTATATGTACCACATGCACGTTTTATGTTGTATGGGCTAGATCAACATGACTGTTTTCAGATGCCCACGTTGCGGTATCAACATTGGGTTTTTTCGACACAGTCAGGACATTCATGAATAGGGCTGGTTATATATAATTTTATCCCACAGGGCTTGTCCATCAATACTTGTGCCGTTTGCGTCATATGCAACACACATGTCATAATCATACTGTATCGTATTCATTATATATGACTAGTTGTTCCTGTGTGCGAAAAAATGCATGTCTAAGTGGGATAGAGCAATTTATTGTTTTCAGATGCCCACAGTTGATATCAATATATTGTGGGATAGTGCGGCATGTTGTTATCAGATCGCCCTTATATATTACTTTATATGCAGCATTTAGATGAATAATCAATTGCGGCTACCTTCGCTGTATGCCATGATTATTCTGCTGTTTTTTATGTGACTCACTTTGTGGGGGTCTGTTATTCTATTCTCTACTACACTGATGGCGGGCATCTTGTTTTCTCCGTACATGCATAAATCTGCGTACGGTTATTTTACATTTAATTACAGTCGTTGCCGCGTGTCTTTGCATCTACTCGCGTGCAATGCTACGTCTCCCTGTCTCGTTCTTTAGTTTTTTCTTTCAGCATGCCTGCTACTCGTCCAAGCACTAGAATTCAGCGACGAGCGCAACCAACGGGGTCACGTCGTCAATCGTCCCGGCGAAGAACTCCTTCAATGACTACGACGCAGCGACAAGCAGCCAGTGTTGTCTCCTCTGTTGAAGAAGGTCCAACCGCCACCACTTCAGCTGAAGGTGCGCATAATCCTTCTGGTTCGTTGAACGATGCCACGTTCCAGCGCATTGTCTCCGCCGTGTCAGAGGCTGTTCTAGCGACCATCCAAGGAACTGGTTCTTCTGCTCCGCCGCCGTCAGGTTCATCAGCAGCGACAGAGTTGGTGGAAATGCCTATTGTAGAGTCAGGTAGCGCACTGTCGCAGGCGACTGTACCTGCGCCAGTAGCTTCTGTTTTACATAATGTTACAGGCGAGGCAAATTTTATTCAAGTCTCTCCATCATCGCAACCTGCATTACCTACTTTCGATTCTGTTAATGTACCGATTGATGCTAACGTGAGCCCCAAAATTAAAACTAAAATTTGGGCTCACGAATTTATTGATTTTGGCGTTTTACTTAGCTCCGGGGCAGGTGATACCCGGTATCATTTGTCTTTGAGCTCACCACACGGTTCATCGTTGCCCACTTTGTCCATTGAACCGTCACAAAAGCCGAAAGCCGTGCCCAACATTGATGCATGGACTTCGGCTTTTCAGATTTTCGTTGGAGTTTATACTGCAAAATTTCCAATAGATGCACCAGCGCTTATGAAATATAGCGAAGTTGTGCGCGATTTGGCGGCACGCGGGGCGGATTGGCGTTTTTATGACACGCAATTTCGTCTCTTGCGCCAATCTAAACCTACTGAATTTCCTTGGGGGTCCACACATTGGGAACTATGGATCAGGGCACAAAATTTTCATAATGCGCGTGTTTCCAAGGCCCAAACGCCTATGCGCCACAATTCGTCTTCTGTCGGATCCTTGATTCCCAAGGGTTTTTGTCGTAAATTTCACCGGGGAATTGATTGCTCAGGCTGTAATTTCAAGCATCAATGTTTTAAATGTGGTGTTGTTCACCCTGCGCTAAGGTGTAATTTTCGTTCCCCACAGTCCACTCTTAAACCAGCCCCAACTGTTGCCAAATCACGCCCTACCAACTCCGGTTCAAATTGAAAAATTGCTCCCATTATTGTGTGGATATGATTCGGCATTGACTTATATTTTGTCTACTGGCTTTAAATTTGGCTTTCCTCTCCATTTTCGGGGAGATCGTATTTCATTTTTTGCAAACAACCTTATTTCCGCACAACAAAATCCTGAGATAGTTAGTGCTAAAATCTCGAAAGAATTAGCGGTCAGTCGCCTTGCTGGGCCTTTCGATAGCCCACCTCTTCCTAATTTTCGTGTGTCACCTTTAGGGGTCGTACCTAAAAAAGCTCCTGGGGAATATCGCTTAATTCATCACTTGTCATTTCCTAGTGGGGCGTCCGTAAATGACGGTATTTCCACTGACGATACATCTGTTCAGTACGCTCGCGTTGATGACGCGGTTACTATGATTAAACAATTAGGACAAGGTTGTTTTCTGGCTAAAACCGATATCAAAAGTGCTTTTCGCATTATTCCTATTCTGCCCAGAGATTACGACCTCTTGGGAATTTTTTGGCAAGGGAAATATTATTATGACCGGGTTATGCCAATGGGATGTGCGTCATCGTGTCGCACTTTCGAGATATTTAGCACTGCTATCGAATGGGTTGCCAAAAAACATTTGTCTATGCCGCATTTAATCCACATTCTTGATGATTATCTTATGGCCGCGCCTACTTTTCACCAGTGTCGCATTAACCTTGATCGTTTCTTGTCACTTTGCGCTTACCTAGGCGTCCCAATGGCGCCGGAGAAAACGGTCGGCCCAGAGAATGTCCTTGCGTTTGCTGGGATTGAATTAGACACTTTACGCATGGAGGCCCGTTTACCTCCGGACAAAACTGAGAAATGCAAAACACTAGTCTCAACTTTTCTTAGGCGCAAGAAAGTTACTTTGCGGGAAATTCAGTCACTAGTTGGCTTATTAAATTTTGCATGCTCAGTAGTTGTCCCAGGCCGGGCTTTCTTGCGTCGCCTAATTGATTTAACGAGAGGTGTCAAATCCCCTCACCATTTCATACGTCTAAATAAATCATCAAAAGCAGATCTCGCACTTTGGCAATCCTTTTTAGATGATTTCAATGGCCGCTCGTTTTTTCTTAATGATGCATGGAATGATTCGCTTAGTTTAAACTTATACACGGACGCCGCCGGTAGTCTAGGCTACGGGGGCATATTTGGTTCAAAGTGGTTTTTTGGCGCGTGGCCTGATGACTGGAAGAAATTTAATATCACAATTTTAGAATTTTACCCGATCGTGCTTAGTGTTCTGTTATTTGGGGACGCAATGCGTAACCAACGCATTACGTTTTTCACGGATAATGCGGCATTGGTGGATATTATAAATAAAGCTACTTCTCGCGATGCGACTGTTATGGTGTTTGTGCGCCGGCTGGTGCTGGCTTGCTTGAGTTTCAATATTTTATTTCGGGCTCGGCATGTTCCTGGTGTCAAGAACGTGTTAGCAGATTCTTTGTCTCGGTTACAGGTTTCCAGGTTCAGGCAGCTAGCTCCAGTGGGTGTACAATCCATGCCGACAGCCATCCCGATTCCGCTACTACCACACAATTGGCAGTTATAACATCTAAATTAATTCAGTCTAGTTTGCAGCCATCATCCATCCCTACATATCGCCGGACCTGGAAACTCTATACCCAGTTTGCCTATACTGTTTTTCATTCCGCGTCGGTTCATTTGCCCATTTCGCCCTCAAATTTAGGCTTGTTTATCGCTTACATGTTTCAGCGTAATTACGCAGCTTCGACGGCCAACACTTATATTTCTGCACTGGGTTATAGTCATCGCCTTGCCGGGGTGCATGATCCCACAAAGGTTTTTTGGGTGATTGAAATGTTGAAGGGTTATGGTAAACTTGGGTCGCGTTTAGACACTCGAATGCCCATAACCCTTCCTATCCTTCGCTCCATTTTGCAACAGACTCCAACTATCTGTGGGAGTGACTATCGTAGGTATTTGTTTACAGCAATGTGTACAACAGCATTTTTTGGGTTTTTACGCGTTGGAGAAATTACTTACTGTCCTAGGTCATCTGCCGTGCTGCAGCTGGATCAAGTTGGTCGACTGCTTGACAATTCAGGCAACATAGTCGGCTTTAAACTGACATTCAAAAATTTTTAGCACTCTTACAACCAGCGTGCTGTATCTATAACTTTAAACCGGCGTTCTGACGTATGCCCAGTGCAGAGTTTGCTTGCCTATCTTTCACGTCGGGGTTTTTCTAATGGTCCTCTTTTTTGCACAGAGGTTGGTCGCGCTGTCTCGCGCCAAATTTTTACTGATTACCTAGCATTAATTTTTCGTACTTGTGGCTTGGATCCTGCCAAGTATAAAGGGCACAGTTTTCGCATTGGTGCAGCGACCCTTGCAGCGGAAAACGGCTTCTCCGACGCTCAAATTCGCCTATTAGGTCGTTGGAAATCCGACGCTTTCCGTAAATATATCCGGAGTCCAGGCCTGCGTACAAGCATTGTTGCCACATAGGCTGTAATTCTGCTTGGGATTGATGTTGGTTGCATCATACAATTTTGTTTGCTAAGCTCGGCTTTCTAAAATGGTCGCGGTAAAACCTTGCAGTTCTCTACTTTTATTAGCATCATTGCCATTCACCTCAAGTTCCTTTCTAAGGTTCTGTGACGCTGACGCAGGGGCAAGGCTAACAGAACTCTAGAATTGTTCATCATGGCTTCTTGACAGTTCAACGCAGGGGCACGAACTGTTCTAGGCTGCCATAAACATTATCTAATAAGCTAAACAAGATGAGCGAGGTTGTCCGCGTTGATTTTCGTTATTCTTTTTTACTTGCGTGCATAGTTAATATTATAGTTCATCTGGCGGTCTCTTGTGACGACGGGGTGGGGTGTCTCCTCTACCCAAGGAGACTTGTGGCGTTGTTAGTACCCCCACCTTTTCTGTGTTAACTGTTAATCAATTAATTTCGTTAATGATTTGTTATGTTAGTTATTAACTCATTTATTACAAAATCAATAAACCGGCGTGTGTGTTGCGCAATACGCACACTGCCATAATTATTCCAAAATGAGTCTAATATTGTTATTGCGTAAAGTAGAAGCACAGAAAACGGAGCTCGTCGCCACAAGATATCTGCCGGATGTAGTGCTAATTGAAGGAAGCGATAAAGGAATTATTGGCATACCAATAAAGATTTTATTGCTTCCGGTCCTGCCCTTAGGGGACAGAAATATGTTAGTTAGGTAATATAATTAGAACATATAGGTCAAAGTCCCAATAACTTTATGATCACGTGAATGTAAAGCGCGGGAAACGGAGAGGAGTGGTCCTTATACGTCAGGCAGAACTGTTTTGAGCTCATTCTGCCTTTGGCTTTGGCTGTGCAAGGTTCATCTTTTCATCGACTGAATTCTAACCCTCCCTCCTCCCCGTTTTCTTCGTAACGCAACATTATGCTACTGTATATTAAGCTAGTATAGTTTTAAATCGTGGGCGTTGTTAGTACCCCCACCTTTTCTGTGTTAACTGTTAATCAATTAATTTCGTTAATGATTTGTTATGTTAGTTATTAACTCATTTATTACAAAATCAATAAACCGGCGTGTGTGTTGCGCAATACGCACACTGCCATAATTATTCCAAAATGAGTCTAATATTGTTATTGCGTAAAGTAGAAGCACAGAAAACGGAGCTCGTCGCCACAAGATATCTGCCGGATGTAGTGCTAATTGAAGGAAGCGATAAAATTTCATTAATCATTTATCTGTCACGAGAAACAATTAACATCACTAATAAAATGCCAGAAGTTTACCACCTAAGCTAAAATTGGTCAATTGATTTTGTAATTTAATTCCCTAATGGGATTAAATTTCAACAGATTTTCAATAAACTCCCAACAGTGAAAAAATTTTTATCGCATTTGTATTTGCTTGATTTTTCTTCAAATTTTATAAAAATGATGGCAATCGAAAGTTAAAACCCTGATCTTTCCAACTACGTAAGAATTGTTTCTGTATGTTAAATATTGAACGCTCTAGAGCACATCAAAGTTCGATTACCTTTTTTTTGATACACCCTGTATATTTCTATCAGCTACCTTGACTTGGACATAGCTTAATTGCCGTTTAAACAACCCTGCTTTAGATATATGACGCGCGTAAATGCATATGAATTTTGTAATAGATTTCTTTGAACTCTGTTGCGTATTTTGTTTGTTTTTTTGTGTGACGAATACTGTTGCTAGCATTGAGATTACAAACAGCAAAATACAGTGCTTTAGTTGATGGAGGACCCTACGTATTTGAGTAATTTGGTTGACTTGATATTGCGCTTTGTGTTCGTGATGTTTGAATTTTAGGGAACGCTCAGCTGTGTTTTTTATATTAGTGCCGCGCTCATAATTCTATGCGATTATATATAAGAGCACTCAAAGCTAGAGAAATGTGTGTTTGTATCGTTTCTTACATTGTGTAATGTTTATCTTATATTATATTATAGCTAAATAAACTTTTTTTGAGTATATATAGTTTATTTAAAACAAATAATTACAAATTTAGCTGCACAGTGTTTCACCGTCGAAGTATTCATTCGCCTGATGATCGCCTTCGAGCGTGAAACACTGTGTAGCGAAATTTGTAATTATTTGTTTTAAATGAACTATTTGCATTGCTCTATATTAAAACTAATATCGAGCACTTTGAATACTGAGCATCTGAATACTTTCAAGAGTTATTCAGGTGGTCAAATTTCGAAATCAAACGGCTTCGTTCCTGGAGCCTTAAAAACCATTTATCAGCGATATTTTGTTGTCTCTTCATCTAATTTTCCTTCATCTAAAGATGTATTTTTTCGTTTTAGATTTTAGATGGTCTAGGCTTGGGTCTTAACGGTCCTCCTATACCTCCCCCAGTAACCTTCTCAGTAATTCCATACCCTGTCCGTCGACATTCGCCGTTTGCCTCTGATACTTCTCTTCACTATCTTTTCGTCTCCTCGGGACCCGGTGATCCCAATGTTGCTGTTGAAGAGAAGACTAAGAAAGCCGAGCCTGAAATTGAGAAGACTGATTCAAGATCTGAAAAGGTAACTGAAGAAATTTTACATGAACTTTAAGAACTTTCCGCATATAGCGAAATTCTTCTTTGTCTTGCGTTCAATGAAGTGAAACTGACAGGAAAGAAAATTTTGCCCTGCGTGCAAAGTTCCGATTAGTTAAGTGGAAAAGACCTTTGTGTGGTATCAATAATGAATATAAATTCAGATAATTAAATGGCTCAAAAAAGTGTTGCAAAAGAGCTGTATACGTCCAATGTAAATCCTACTTACAATGCATTCCTAGTTTGCCTAACATGATGCTTGATTTACCTGCTTACTATGCCCATCCTATAGCATGCAATTGCTGGTTTACAAATATTAGTAAGGCATATAAAAGAACGAGAGTGCAGTAAATATTTTTAGTTTTGTTTGCGAAAGTAAAGCTTTTACATCGTCAACAAATTCCTGAACGTTAACTTAATTGACTTGAAACCTTGTTGGCAGTTAATATCTGTATTCTTTATAAGGACGAGAAGAAATTAAATCATTTTATTTGAAGCGTTGTTCGATTCGTTGTTCAAGCGATTATTGGCAGTGACTCGTCCTATTATTGGAACATGATATGGCTTTGTGTGCCAGAAAAAAGGAATGCATGAAAATACTCCTACAATGCACATTTGCATCAAGGATTTTACAGCTATTTTAGCCATTTATTGAAAAGTAGAACTAGATGGAGATTTCGTTTGAATGCCATTAACCAGTTATGAAAAATTGGAAATACTGTTGTTGGATTCCTAAAATAAGTTCAATTTCTACTCAATCAATGTTACCATTCTCACTGGTAACCCAAACCTAAAATACTCTCTTCTACTATATCAGAAATACCACTGTAGGTTTGTAATGCTAATGGTAAGCCATGGCTTCATTGGTTGGTAGCACAGTATGTCCTGTTTATATTGTGGATTTCTGCCCTTAGGAACACAGCAGTCGTAGTAAAGGTGGTACAACGAAGTTAAGTCGTGAGAAAGATGAACGAGAAAGTGGTGCTAAGTCCAAACGCGATCGAGTATCAAGCAGCGGCAAAGGAGCGAGAAGAAGCTCATTGAGCGCAGCTTCACCACCTCCCCCACAAACACATGAAGATGGCAGATTAAGGTTTGTTTAAAAACTATATGCACGTATGGTATGGCGATACCTACCTACAATATGTTCATCTACGAGAGAAACATACGGGATGAATTTATGGATTGAATGAATAGAAGCCAAATTATTTACCGTCTTATACATCAATTCCTAAAAGTGTAAGGCACGCCTATCTATAAATTTCAAATGATTTTCGATTGATGAAATTCGTGGTTTTCGATCAATTTGGGACAGTGATGGATGGAGCATGATGTGTTTGGGCGGCTGGGTGCTAGCTCTAGTGACTGCATGTCTAGTGCTTGAGTTGTATTAGGATGTTGTGATTTGGGAGTGGGGATTTTGTCAAGTCCCTCCAATGTTTACCAAAAGTAGGGTTTTCGCATCATATTGAAAAATAAGCCTGGCCTGCAGTAGAAAGCATGAAATGATTTTCCATTTGATATTATTTTAGTGGCGATGGCGCTTCAGCCGTGAACGCAATCTTGAGCACACATCGCTGGGTGATTCCCGCAAATAGTTCCAGTCTACTTCGAATACGATTCAAATCCGAGGATCTTGGACAATTTGATCAAACGTTAAACTTTGAAATCGTCGGGACCAGGCGTCGCTATCAGATATTCTGCCGAGGCGTGTGCGCGTTCCCAACAATTAGTCGAGAGCCGCGAATTGTGTTTCAAAATCGTAAGAAGATCAAAAAACGTGAAGAGATCGTGCAGAAGAAATTCATCTTGAACAGTGAGACTTATGAGTTTGGTCCACTGTTGTGCGGAAAAACACGCGAGAAATATAAAGAAGGAAAGTATCCGGAAAACATGGAGAAAATTACTATTTCTAATACATCACCACTTCCGGCCGAAGTTTCGTTCTGCTTTCAACACGATAACAGCGGAGCAACGTACCTCCTGGATCCCCCAAGCATGAGTTTGTCATGCGGTGCGAGCGAGGTAAGCTGACGTTTTATGCGTATTAATGTACAATGTACGGGCTGTTGAAATGAAAATTTCAAAGCTTGATCCTTGCGCTACTTCTATCCAAATAGCATAGCTAGTAAAAAGCGAAAAGGCAGACTCTGACTAGGTTGTGTCGCTAATTTTTAGGTTGTTCTAAATTTTTGTAAAGCAGTGGCAATAGATTTTCCAACTCAGTTTCTAAAATATTATAATATACTACAGGGACAAAGACATTAGCCATCCTCGTAACATGCAGGGGAAATTATTTTGTTCAAGAAGCAACTAGCATATATGTTGATATTTAGCTAAATTTGTATGTATATACTTCCTACTTAAATTATAAACCGTTCATGAAAATTTCATTAGAATTTAACTAGTTGAGAGTAAGTTTTATACAGTCCATCCTGCTTGTGAGACGATTAAAGATAGAGCTTATTACAAAACATGATGGCGGGTGGCCAGTGTTTTACTTCCTTCAATATTTCAGAAACAAAGCATTTTATCAAAAATTTAACAAGGGATATTACAATTACTTTAAGGTGCGTCAATACTTTTTTTATATGTTTCTATTTTATAAAAAAAAACGTATTGACCCACTTTAAAGTAATTGTAATATCTATTGTTAAATTATTTTCGACTGTTATGAAATTATTTTGGACTACCAAGTTTGGCTTATCGCATTTCTTGTCAGCAGGAGTTATCGCAGTCGACGTCACGACAGATAGGTCGTAGCCTTCATGCATTTAGTGGAGCCTACGAATTTGGATAAGTCATAAGCCAACACTGATATCTTGTTTCAGACTTGTGATCATTATATGAACGATATAATTCTGTATATTTGTCGCTGCCGTAGCAGGTTTGATTCATAATCAGACATGAATCGTAGGCTGCCTGAGGTGCTAGGAAACTTTTGACAACTGCATCCTTCCCCCTTCTCACCCCCTTTTTTGTTACTAATATGGTTTCCCTGTTGTAGACGCTGACAATGTGGGCATATCCCAAGACAGCTGGAACTTTTGAGGACGTATTGGTGTGTTGCGTGCGCGAAAATCCTGAACCCATACTATTCAAGATCAGCTGTCATGGCGTGAGACCCGAATTGGAACTGGACAGGAAACAACTGCCATTTGATCGTGTTCTTTTACACAGGTAATTACCACTTCTACTACTATAAGTGCCAATATTTATCAGTATGAACTGTATAAAACAGGATTTATGTAAAACTGCCTTT
Source organism: Muricea muricata (assembly GCA_963855995.1). Lineage (NCBI taxonomy): Eukaryota > Metazoa > Cnidaria > Anthozoa > Malacalcyonacea > Plexauridae > Muricea > Muricea muricata. Next base: position 9,162,816 of record OY979722.1, read on the forward strand.
AGTTAAAGTTTTGTTACACGTTTGAGGGAATCTCCTTCCATTAGAGACCTTTAGCATTGCGTTTTTGCGGGGTACCGCAAGCGTCAAACTGCAGTTTCACGTTTGACGTTTTCCGTCAAAGTTGCGACATTTTAGCAAAGCGTTTTTTTTTCAAAACGTGTTTTCAAATAACAGTTTCAAATTTTATCTCAAAGTATCATGGCAAAATTGATAACGCAAATTACGAGATAATTGTAGTGTTGAATTTTGAGAACAGTCGCCATATTGAATTTCATTCATGGTAAGTGATGCTCGATGTTTGTGACAGTTTTAAACTAAACAGCAATATTTACAACACCAAATTATATTGCAAGTGAAAGAACACACTTTCTTCTGTATACCAACAACAGATATACGCGAGAAAAAAACACAAAAGCTGAGGTAAACGACTTACCTGAAATCCTATACTTTGCCGTCACGTGATTTCTTGAGGTTCGCGGTTCAAAAAAAACGCAACGCTAAAGGTCTCTATTCTGGAATCCCGGACTACCCCACTCTGTACTCTTCAAAATAAATTGTTGTATTATTGTGAAAAATAAATTATCACATTGCTCCCTTTCCATTCAATAGAAAAGATACAAAGACGGTGTTCCTTCGCAACAGTACTTTACTCCCTGTACAGTGGCGTTTGAACGGTCTGGAGAATCTTGGTGAAGACTTTTCGGTAGTCACTGATCACGGCGTGATTGAGCCAAGATCAGAGTATGGTCTTCAAGTTCATTTCAGAGCTGCTCGACCTATCACTGTTAAGAAGATCATTAGACTCGAGGTATGAGTAGAGTCTGCTTCAATCGACCAGTTGACCCATTTCTCTTCAAACGAACAATTCGTTCAGAGTGAACCCCCTATATGGAGCTTAAGTTTTACGGCGTTGTAGCTGGACGCGTTCAAAACAAAGATATTCTATTCTTAACACTTCCCTTGTTAGACAAGAAATGATGTTACCACCTGAGGTCTGTAACATGGCAGACACTGAATCTTTTCAGCGAACAAAATATGACTATTTATAATATTATGATATACGTGCATGCACATACTGAATAATTCAAAACGACGGACAACTTCACCTCCTCTATCATGTTTTTAGTCCTAAAATTGTTTTTAAAAATCAAGGTGTAACAATCTCAATGTCAATGTTTTTCATCTGTAAATTCAAAATTATACAATATTTATTTTCAACTCTACTGGTAGATATCAGATGTTGAACAGATCATGGGTTTAGTTCAAGCTGAGAATATTCAAGTTATTGGAGAGGCTTATGATGTTGCTTTGGATATTAGTTTTCCCAAAGGTAAATTGTAGCAATTCCACTTATGTTCTTTTGTTTTATTGCATATCCGAAATACCCTAAACTTTCGAGATTTGCAGATTCCAAAGCCATTATATAGCATGGGCCGCGGAAGATTGATAATGGGGAATTGCGGACACTTAACGTACCGTAGATGGTTTCTAAAGAAAACACAACAATGAAAAAGTGGCTACGTATTACATTCAAAAAAAGAACATTTAGTTCACCTAATAGGGGGAGGGGTGTGGCACCTGAAATTCTAAAACGATAAAATGAAAGTCAACGTTTCGAGCGAAGAACTGTCGCCAGGAAGTTGGTACTTCAGGAAGTTAGCTTCTTGACTTGAAACGTCGATATTCACTTAAATTTCCGAGGAAATTAACAGTGATAACAATTTTGATAGCAGGTCTAAATGTAGGGCTGGCTTAGCCATTGGGGTCGGATGCAGATTTTTTCTCATTTACATGAACTTTTGATTTTGTAACCAAATGTTAGTTTCTTTGATGTCAGGCAATATTACGCACGTTTGCAAATTAGATACAGACAACATTTTATCTATTAAAATTACATCTGCGTGAAGTCAAAGGTCTTAGTCTAAGTTGTACCATTTTATTATTTTGACAGGTGCTGATGGCGGTCTTGATTTCGGCGTATTAAAAGTGTTCGACGAAAGCAAACAGTCCATGTCACTGAAAAACAAAGGACGTTATGAGATCAGTTATAATTTTGTATTTGACACAACAAAGAACGCAAATATCAGTGATCTACTCACAATTGTTCCTCAGAAGGGTGTGCTCATACCGACAGAACGACCAACCCAAGTGCAAGTTGTGTTCAGATCACGTTCTGAAGTCACGTTCAAAGATGAAACAATGCTCAAATGTCAGGTACAAAATGACCAGTAACATTGTGGTCTTTGTTAGATTAAAAAATGTTTAAGTTATAATACCATGACTTTTTAGAATTTATAGTGGGGTAATAAATTTTGTAAAGGATGGACAGTCGAACAAAAAGTAATCTACACATTTTTCAGGTCTACCACGAAGCGATTTTCAAAATCAAATTTCAGCGTTTTAGTTGATGTTAGAACTGCGGTCATTGCGATTCGATTACTCCGTCAACATTCTTCCCGGCGGTGCATATTAATTTTTCACATCATTCATTCTACATGCAAGCACAATTAATTGTAATTAAAGTACATGCGCGCTTTAGAAGCACCCTTACCAATGTCTTGAATTTGTGGTGGGGCAGTGTTAAAATAAACTTATATGCATTTCAGTGGAAAGCAGTTGCGAAAACGCATCTGTGTGCCGCTTATGTGGGCACAAACCTTGATAACACATCCAGTGAACCTAAGGCATATGTGAATTTGGAGTACCAAGATGTACTTGGAGTGCTATTCCTACGTCGAAAAAAGAACATTCGACACACACGGGCGCTCAAATTTTGCCTGATATAATAATTTGAATCCAACTACATATCCAAGTACATATCAAGTCTGCACAATTAATTGGATTTGAAGTCTAATAGGGTCCAAATAGAAGAACTTGAAATAAAATTTCGTGCGAATTATTATGCCGTTTAAAAGGATATGGCAACACAAAATTTTACTGTCAAAAGAGACACTAACTGTTACTGAAAGGGACTCTAAAACAATAAGTAGAAGTCAATTGCAAAATTTTTATATATCTTTTTACTTCGGGAGATATTCTCACCTACAGTAAATCAACGAACTGTCTAGCACGAACTGTCCGCCATCTTGGATTAACTTTTCACCTCATTAACAATATTTTGGTGACGTCACAACAGGGATAAGCCTGTTGAAGCTACTCCTAAATACCTACCAAAATCTTCTCGTTTGAAATCTTCTCAGTCCGTGCTGAAATCCGAAACACTTGCCGTACATGGGGTTATGAGAGCATATCAACCATTGTGTCGTAAGAAAAAAAATCGCGTGATCCCAGTTGTGACGTATCGTGCACATCCACAAGTATCCAAGATGGCGGACAACTTTAGATTTCAAATGAAAATATTTCACGAAATAAGGCAGATGTAAAAATTCCTTAATAGACTTCTATATATTGTTTTGGAGTCTCTTTCGAATAAGACGATAAAATATTTTGTTGCCATTTCCCTTTAAGTTGAATAATTTTTTGGTGAATTAACGAAATGTGAAGTCATCAAAAATTTGCTGACCTGAAACGAAAGCAGATCGACAACAGGACAACAGAGATTCGAAATTTTAAGATTGTCCTTGCTTCAGTGCGACATTGTCACGTTATGTTTTGGATGGGTGTGATGAAAATATTTGAATACCGATCTTCTGAATGATATTAAAGGGGATAAATGCATGTTTATGCGTTTGATTTTTTCGTTTGCCCTGAATTTGTGCAATTTTTTGTTGGTTTGAAACAAGGATAAGTCAGCAATCAGCTCTGGTACGAAGACTATATTCATTTTTTTGTTAGTCTTAGGATTAGACTAATGTACATTATCAACAATTAAAATTAATGTCTATCTGATTTACTCATGACCTGTAGTGGATCTGATTATGAAAAATATATGAGACTCGAATTTATTATTTTTGTACTAGATAATCGAGCCTCACATTGGTGATGGTGGTGAAGTAATAGCCAGTATTCCAGTTAAGGTCAGTGTCCGTGCCGTTCACAGTAAGTACACGATCTATCCCGTAAGTGACATTAACTTTGGAGCGGCTTTGATCAACACAAAGAAAACACGATCGTTCACAATCGAGAATAAAGGAGAGTTTGATTTTCGTTATACAATTATGAAGATGGTTAGCAGTATGGCGCGGCAGAAACAGGTCGGACATGGCATGAAAAGAGAAGGCTCTGGATCTAATCGTTCTCAACAGCCTACTCAACAACATCAAGGCTCCGTCAGCCTTGGTGTCGGAGCAAAACCAAGACGAGCTGATTCAGTCAAAGGGTGAGTACTGGATTGCCACCAACCTATATCAGTGCGAGTGGTGGGTATAAAAAATTTCAAGAATTGCTTTTTGGTGGATTTGACAAAAACACAATACATGGATCGCGAATCTCAAAGTTCACTCACCTTCTTGCGTGTACTCGCTTTCTCATTCAAATTGTTTAACTGTAACTGACCAAACAGACTTAAGATTTCGAAAAATACACGCAGGAATTACCATAAATCTTGCACTAAGTAAGTAAATTCTTTTGTGTATTTTGAGATTCGCGATCCATGTTTACACACGTGACGTGTCGATGAAAGACTACATTTTTGCGTAAAGGTTCACCAACATAGATAATGAGTTGTATTCTCTATTGAGTTTCCAGACCATCTCTACTATTAACTATGCTCTCAGTTAGGGAAACATGAATTGGTAACCCAATAAAGACAAACTAACGAAATTGGTTTTCTAAAGGCCAATAACCGAGCCTCGTCATTTTAGATTGGTATTTAGGCTAAGTACTTAGAACTTACAGACATTGAAAATTTTAAAGGAGAAAATTGCCGTTTTTGCGTGTTAAATAAAGTATAAAGTTTGGAAATTTCGTGCCCAGTGTTACTATCAGGAACAGTTTAAGCGTGTTTACGCCACGTCAGGACGTATGAAAGAGCGAAGTCCATGTTTTCTGATATCTGTCATAACTTTCTTAACTCTGGGCTCAGTTGCGATATAATTTTATGTTCGACTTTCTCCTTTGAGTGAATGCGAGCATTCGAACGAGTATGGAGATTCAGATGAGATAACATTCATAACTCATTTACTACTCGTTTACCATGCATCAGCAGACAAAAATCATGATACAAAGGCGTCCATTTTTACGAAAGGTAAATAGCGCTTATCCACTGGATAATGATTTGTAAACAACTTTGTAAACATTGTCAGTCACTGGTAATGCTCATATTAAAGCCCATCATTTTCAAGACAAAGTCACGATTTATCTCTTACGAGTTCAATGCCTCTTGTGTCTTTATGTCAGTTGAAAGAACTCACTATCCGGTGGATAATATAAACGCCCCTTCGCTATTACAGGAAATCAACCGAGGATTCGGTGTAAGTGGTTTAAACACTTAACTTTCACCCCTAGGCCTGTTAGTTCGATTCTAAGTGGAGTATTCTCGATGTCACTCGAAGCCATGAGAAAGGAGTCAATGCTCTTCCGAAAGTCGTCCGTTTTCTCCCCACACGTAAGGTTGACAGTTTGGATTAAGTAAACAGGCCCAAGTAATTTGCTGACGCCGCTGTGGTGGCCTTATCCACTATCGAGGCTAAATAAATCAACCATCTAGCCTCCCGTTTTATATTAGCCGTGATATTAAAGAGTAAAATATTTTTAACCGTTGAAGTCGCTCTAACATGAAATCATAGCTCATCGGATAATTTTCGAAGTTTCCATGGTTCCCTAACCTATCTCGAATGTATTTAACACCAGGTTATATGAAAGTCTCTTGTGCAAGCAGGATCTTAATGTTTTTCAGGAGTGAATTTTTCGGTGGTGGTGCACCAAACATTCGCCAACAGATTGGAATGTTTACGTTGTATCCAGCTGTGGGCGTGATAGGTGCCTCCTCGTGCATGCAAGTTACGGTCGATATGATGGGCGAAACCCCAGGATACTCTGAAGAAGTAAGATATTTTTTACATTACTGTTGTTACATGGCTTGTTTCTGTGGCTGATTAGGGTGTGTACGGACCTAAATCGGAATGATTTGTCCATGTATAAATTAAAATTCAAGTTTTAAAAAGTTAATGTATGCAACATTATGATATGATACATAATTGACATGTTTAAAATTTTGGCTTTTTTGGTAAAAAATTTGCTTTAATGTTTATATGCTCATATGTTTATATGTTTTTTTTCATTTTTTCGTAACGATAAATTGCATTAAAAGCAAATACTATATAAACTTAGAATAATTAGCATATTTAAATTAATTTCGTTCTCATTCTTCTCTCTGCCAGAGCAAGGCTTCCTTCAAGTATTAACAGACCTTACTCTTTCAGAGTTAGGTCTGTGAACAAGCTAGTGGCTAATTTGTTGGGTCTTATGATTTTAGTTTTGTGGAATCACTACGTAAATTTATTATTGGAAAGGTTTCAATCCGTATAGCTCGGATTTTCAGTATAGTGTAGGTCCTGTATAGGAGTTTCGTATGCATTCACCTGAGATAATCTCAACTGTTTTAGGGTAAATTGACCATGGCAGTCAACATGGCATATATGCCAAAACCCGAATCCGGGACGAAAGTCTTTAAAACAACCCCGCCCTGAAACGGCAGTGCCGACAATGCTCTAACTTTCGAAAAGGAAAATCAACAGTCTTTCTTTTTGAGGTTGTCATCAGAAGGTTTTACCAAAAAATAACAATGAGCCATGGTCAGGTCCTATTATGCATTAAATCACAAATACTGTATACTTGGCAGAAATTAATTTTTTTATTTCCTAACAAACTATCATGGTATGAAAAACTATGCTTAATTCAATATAAATATTGGGGACATTTTGCACTCTTGTATTGCTAGGAGGGGTGGGAAGGGAGTGGACTTTTGTAAAGATACATAGTAGTTTTGTTAATGTTACAAAATAAATGTGATGAAACTCAGTAAATCTAATCAAGAACGTTTTTTGATTGGTGGCCGGACGGATGGTGGTAGAGTAATTATATTCTTAATCTAAAGGAGACTTGCGACAAGTCACTCTCTTTAAATGTAGTGTGCCCTAATATTTTCACATCTACATGCCAGTATATTTCATTTAATTGTTTCAGGCGTTAGCTATCGACATCACTGACAGAATTCCGTCAGATAATCCTCGTGGTATTCCATACAAATTGATCGGTGAGACGGCTATCCCTGGCATTAGCGTGATCAGTCCGGAGTATATTGGCTCAATATTCGAGGAGCATCGAGTGGTACAGAGTCTGAGTCGTTTCCAGTTCCACTCAGCAGAATTGGACAGCGGGACTGGTATCTACGGGGAACAAGAAAACAGGTTCACGTTCTTCAATTCCATTGTGGGAAGAAAGAGTTTTGCAAGATTTAAGATAACCAATCCAAACAAGGTATATCACTACAACATTTGCATGTTAAGGGGATATATGGAAATACAGCTAATTCAATTAATGTTGTCTTTCCAAAAGCGTAATCTGTAAAACGCACAAGGGATGTTGGGCTGCAACATTTACACAACATGCACAAGCATGGCCGCAAATCTAATAGTAGATTAGTGGTGCAGATTCAAGAATCGTTCTTGAAATTACTTGTGAGATTAAAAACGGTATTCTTTTCGGTCTTTTCCATAGAGATAAAAAAGTTGAAAAGACGAATTTGCTGCACTTCTCAGAGTTTCCTGGCTTCAAAATTGCCGGAACCGCCCACCTATTGCAAGCAAGTTAGTCCCCTGATCCAGCTAAACTTTTGCCACACGCGTGGTGCGGGGAGGGGGGGGGGCGATTGCTTAACATTAGAGCTCTTGAGAAGTGTTGGGGTCAGTTTTTCCTGGTTGTCATAAGTCGAAATTGCAGGGAGAATTTGAAAATGGGTAGTAAAGAACTTTAGATTGATTGAGAACCACAGAGAGTAACTCAGAACTGCTAGCCTACATTAACTGGTACGTACTATTGTGGTGACGCTGCCATTGTCTTAAGATTATGAAATAAAATAACATAATCAGTGGCGGATCCAGGGTAAGTCAAAATAAATTATAGCAGCTCAATTTTAGATTCAAAATAACTTTATAACAATGTCATAGGTTATGAATTTCAAAAGAATAAAATCTAACCAATGAAGTTGCTTTGAAGGTATTTTAAAATGTAAATATATCCTAGAATGAGCTGTGGTAATTTATTTTGACTTACGCTAGATCCGTCACTGAACATAATAATTGTTTAAATATGTTTAAATTATTATAAGTTACCTGCATATGGCGATTCAAGGACGTGCGCATGCTCATCAGCCATGCCAAATTTGCACTATTCTTGGTATCCTGAGTTCTTTTATTAACAGTGTTAGCATTTTAATCAGATATGTCTCTTATAGTTTTTTTTGTGTTCAGATATCATGCGATGTTGTGATCACGGTGAAGCCGCTGTCCAACAAAGCGTCGGCAAAATGGCACGATGTATACGAAGTTAGTCCTGCCCGTGCTTGCATTGGAAGATATGGTAGTCTTTATGTAACTGTGTCGTTCACACCCCCCGCCATGCAGGTTTACTCAGCCGTATTTGAAGCTGCGGTCGATGGTATGACCGGGGTGGTGTCGCGCTATCGCAGTCTCACGTTTGATATTCAAGGCGACGGCAATCTGCCCAGAGTTAGCATTCAACGACCTGCAACCCGCAACAAATCAGGCAACCTGATTATGTTGTTCAGACCTCTTTTAGTAGGCAGAGCTCAAGTATTGCCGCTCGTCCTTACAAACGATGGAAATTTAGATGCAGATGTCAAGATGACGTTGACTGACCCTGAAAAGTCATTCTCGATAACTCGTACAAGCCTATCCCAAGATGACGGCATTCCAAAAGACAGTGCCCCACCTAAACACATCTCTCCAAATGATATTCTCTTCCGACTACCAACCTCGAAATCAATAGAGTTTGCGGTGCAGTGTAAGCCTACTTTGACAGACAAAGCGATTGGAGAGATCCGATTTACTGTCCGCGATAACCCCTACGAGCAGAATGTACTTCAACTGCTGGGAGAAGGATATAAAGAGGATGTTACTATTGATAATATTGTCAACGGCGATGAAAGCAGAGATGTAATTGACAGCAGCAGTGATCCTAATAGTAAGTATAAAACTGTATATTTCTTGTATCAAAACTTTTTGACCGTGTAAATTTGGAATTTTCGACAAATTTATTTGGACAAATGCATTTGTTCGAAAAATTCTTAAGTTACACGGTCAAAAAATCATTTAGCACATTAAATGTGCAAAATAAAATTGGGTCGTTTAAAAGAGGCTAAACAAAACAATAATTATACAATTCTTGGGTTTCACGTGACGTCATAAATTTCACTGGGGGTCAACTCCAAATCGATACGCGGTCATCAGACTGAAAAAAAATTCACTGTATGTGTTGACCTTGTCTTTGGCAGCAAATGTGTGCAATTTCGTGAGATTTGCTTGCTCCAGTGCTGTACAATCATCAATACATTACGGGTTGACCCCCACTCAGAATTACTAAAAAAGGTTCGAGTGAAACCCAAGAATTCCGGATATTTATTCCTCTCATCACATTCATTGCTTCCAGATTTCAACGAAGTCTTCTTTGGCGACTGTGCAGTTGGTGTTGCGAAGAAGGTCTCATTCACACTTACTAATCATCGTGAACATGATGCAGTAAGATTTAGCTGGTCTTCAACGGATGTTATAACGTTCTCGCCATGCACTGGTCATCTCCTCGCTAACTGTGCCAAAGATATCTCCGTCACATTTATGTCTGACAAACCAGTCACGTTAAATCGTGTCCGTGTCAACTGTAAAGTAACCAAGATAAAGCTTGCTGAGGATGGGAAGAAGGTAAAATATTAGCGGGCTTACTTTGTTATGCTCACTGTATGCAGGATATGACACGAATTTTTTATTCACTAGTTGGAAATATTTTTTTATCTATTAACACTACAATATTTTTGTAGTTTTTCATGTCGTTTCTTTTAACTTGAGATATTTTAGTTTGTTTCAACTTTTCGTTGCAAACAATGTGACGTTAGATAGCTTGCAATAAAAAGTTCAAACAAACTAAAACATATCAGGTTAGCTAAAAGAAAAGTATTGGAAGAAGTTGTTGTACAGTTTTGAAAGATCTTTTATACCTAGCAAATAAAAAATTTCCACTCTTTAGTGATGAGATATTATCTGTGACTAACTTTGCAAGTGTCGGTAGTGCAGTCTTTGCACACGAAATTAGACGTTAACAACTTTCCAACGACAAAGGGCCTTCCCATGGAACGTCGAATTTATCTTGTATCGTTAAACGGCTATTTTGATAAAGATTGTCCCAGAGCAAAGCGGAAAAGTCGAATGCAAGCTCCAAATTAGTGGGAATTGCTGATCAATTTTTGGAATTTATAAGTGTTTCCTCGCAAGCCTTTGCGCTTGTTCTCGACTTTTCCGCATTGCTCTGAGACAAGCTTGATAGAAATTGTTGTGGGTAGTGAAGGCTCCTGTGGTTTTGTGTGCATTATACTACACTACTCTAATTTGCAACATCAGTTAGAGATACACTCTCACTGGACTGGGAAAGAGCTAGAACTAACACTTAGGGGTTAGGCTTTGTATATCAATGGATGTTTACCTTTGTAATTTGTTTTTCATCCACCGAGCTAGTATGATAGTTGATCCCCCTCCCCCGAACGTTTATACGTTGACCCAAAATTGCAGGCAAAAACAAAATTCATTAAAAATGTTTTCTGAGTTCTGAGGAAGAGTTGGGAGTTTGCCGACCTGTGGCCGACATGCTTTCGTTTCAGGACGGCCCCCCTCCCCCTCCCCCTTCCACACACACACACATACATTTTATTTTTCTTAATTGATGTAGGCCGTAGACTGGGATGATCGTATGAGAACAGTGAAGTGGGTCGATGTGAATGGTCGAACGACAACACGTGAGGAAGGATTGTCTTCAGGTGGTCAGAAACCAACATCCGAAGTCGGTAGAGAAAGAGCGACGAAGAAGAAAATTTACGAAACAGAATCCGAACCAGCGCATACGATCATTGAGGATTCTGTTAGGACATTATCGCTTGGGGTTAGTGCAAAAGTCGACTACGTCACGTGTGAATGTCCAGTTAACATGATCCACTTCAAAGATACACTTATGTTCCAGACAAGAGTTTACAGGTTAGAAAATATGACGAACTAACGTTAAAAGTTCGCAGTGCAGTTAAAAGAAGCATGGGATTTCACTGCGTAATAGGTACAGTAGGCTCTTCAATGGAAATTTCCGACCAAGTTTTTCGCTTGTTCTGTTTGTTGTTTTCATTTAAGTAATGAAATATGCGTAGCCATAACTGGTCCTTAATTAGGGGGCATGCTTCTTGCCCATTCGATCTGTGCATCATATTTTGAAACATAATCTGTGGGAAAACAGAAAGATTGGGAGATGAAATATATGATAGCAACAAGTCGAGGGATATCAACAAGATCATGCATTTTTAAACGCTTTTTTTTGTAATTTATTGAAAGCCTGGGCGATGAGTGCCAACGACTGCTTGGTTGCAGCAGATGTTTAAGAGGAGTAATGCTATGATCCATGCAATTATTTACTAGATCGCTTGATTAAAGCTACGTGCACACGGTGCCGTTTTCATTTTGAATTATTTCAAAACGCTCTCGTCTTGTGGACATAATTTAATAAAAATACGGCATAAACCTCATCTAAGTACATAAACTAAAAACTTCGCTATCTATTTATTTCCAATGAGGCCCAATTAAAATTACTAATGGCAAGAGAACTTTTTTGTTCGTTTTTTAGTTTCAATTTATCCAACACTTCACCAGTTAATCTTGACTATAAAGTGGAAGTTATTGAAGATATCGGTCATCCATTGAGCAGTGAACATCCTCCTGTCAGAACTAGCAGCCGATCATCAGTTATTGTACAGGTATGTTCTGCAGGCGTTAACATAATCCAAGCTTGTTCTCAAGAAAAAACCAAAGAGATGAAAGCATGGGTGGCGTAGGCTCCCGGACTATCAGAGAGTTTTGCTACGGATACTCTGGCTCCCCCCCCCCCCCCCCCATTCTCCAAAATCTACACATTCAAGGTCATACGTAAGAAAATGTAACGTGTGTAATAATGCGCATGAGGAAATTGTTAAAATTGCCCTTTTTAGGAATGCGTCGACTAAATGCTCCAAGTGTAAAAATATGCTTTTAAACTTGGATTGGAATGGTCCAAAATCTTTAACCTATCTTCATTAACAAGGGATACCCCTTTCTGTATGCCGTGATGTACAAGCTGAAGGCGTGTTTAAATGTTGCCATGTTGGTTCAACTTTGTTCAACAAACATTTTTGTTTGCAAAATATTGGAAATTCATTCAAACCGCGACCTGACCGCGTAGCTCAATTGGCAGAGCATTGGGCTAGCATTCAAAAGGTCGTAGGTTCGATTCCCACCGTAGTCAGGCATATTTTTCACCTTGCCTGGATATAAACTCAAAGTAACACCACAAACATCATTTTCATCTGAGTAAATAACATCAAGATACATAAAATCATTGGAAATTAAATTGGAATTTTAAATCTATTTACACGCAGTCTAATTACACGAGTAAATCAAAAGATTGGACTGAACCCCCAACGACACTGTACAACCGCTCTTTCCCTAGAAGGCTAGCTCATCCAACGAAGTTTACATATAAATGAGGTCACCTCCGTCACGATTGATATTTAAGATACAATGTGATTCTGTGTTAGGATGCAACCTTGCCAAGTTCTCGACCAGCTACAGCTATGGGAGTCGTGTTTGAAACTGGAAGTATGAGCAGTTGTCTGTTATCAGGAAGTTTGCCATTCACAGTAGAACCCAGTCAAGGTCGAATCCCCGCTGGGGAGTCCGTTTTTATCAATGCTAGGTTCGCGCCTTGTGATATCACCGAGTACCAAGCACTTTTGAAATTTACGTAAGTAGTTAAATTTAACTTTTTGATTTGTAAACTATTAGCCGTTAATGTCGTTATACAAGTATAACTGAGCGCAAGTAGGCGGAACAAGGTGTTAGGAGATAGCGAGAGGGACGTTACAACACATATCCCTAGGTAACAATGCCATCTGTTGAGCTTTGTTGCGCAAGCTCAATGAATATTTTCAGTGTACACTCCTCGGTACGACTAAGGGAATTGTCGTAAATTCCAGCTGGGAGAGGGTGCAAGAAAACGCGTAAAATGAATAAAACAGTTCAGAGATTGAGATCTGAACTTACGGATTGAAAGATTTGAAATAATAAATGTACTGACATTGATGTTCACAATGCAATCTTTCAAAGCACATAATGCAATGAACTGTTACAGTGTTACTGTTGCTAGTGCTTATGGGCTGTAACCAAGCGAACACAAGCTATGTCGGGTTCGGATCTTCTTATTAGCATGGATAAAATATTTGAGCTTAGAGATAAAAAATTTGAGAGCTTTGCAATACTAAACTTACGTGTTGTTTCCACGTTTCCATCTCTTAGTATTCCTAACCTTCATCCCGATTCCGTACCACCTGATGTGAAATTGAAAGGACGAAGTCTGCTGCCGTATTGTCACTTTGAGTTGGAAGAGTCTGACTATATCTCCGGGGGACGTCGCAATCCTGAATTACCAGGTCCGTGGGGTGCGCCTCCAGGAACTATGCTTAATCCCAATACCAAAGTCATCGAGTTCCAATCATGCGGGGTTAAAGTGAAGGTCGTAAGGTAGGATTATATGGAGTTAGGATAAAAGATATCGTAAACATATTTGTGTATGGTTAAACCTATGTTCTTTTACATTGTATACTTTTTTCTTTTTTGTTGTTTTTTTTTATTGGAAATGGTATGATTTCGAGTACGTTTTGTATGTTTTCCTAAATTGCACGAGAAATCATATTTGTCTCTTACTTTTAAACAATACTAAAAACTGATGAAAAGTAATAAGTGCTTCCATCGATTGCGATCCTTCTTCCGATCTTGGCCAGAATTTTAATATATGTTCATGAATTTTAATATATGTTCATGAATTTTAATATATGTTCTTGAATTTTAATATATGTTCACGAATTTTAATACATGTTCATGAATTTTAATGTATGTTCAGTTTACTTTCATATAAGTAAACTGCATGGGCAAAACACCAAAACTGTCTTCAAAAGAGAAAAAATTCAAACGATTTATTCGCGCTGAGTTTTTCTGGCACCGTGTTTCCATAAAATTGCATTCCAATTAGCTAATCAGATTCGAGAATTGTTTGATATATGTTATTAGGATTTATGTATTAGACAATAATAATTTGGAAGAACATTCAAATAAAAGTATTATTTATCCTAGATTCAAACATTTTAAGTAACTCTGTGTACTAACACGGCACTTGCCAATAAGCGTTCACAATTCACGAATGATGATATTATAAAATTTTATTTGCAGGGAGTTCTACATCGTCAATCCAACGGACATGGATCTAAATTTCATCTGGACCCGAGAAGATCCCACAGACAGTCGTACTGGTTCACAAACCTTCACATGTACTCCCAAAACAGGCTTTATTGAAAGCGGCAAGAAGACTCACATGAGGTTTGAGTATATTTCTAACAACCTTGACTTGAATGAATCGTTCTGGAGATTCTTCATTCAGGAACACAACGTATCTCTCCCGTTTCTCTTGGTTGGACACACCACTGAACCCGTTGTATCGCTGGACCGCTCACATTTTAATTTCCGTGAAATACTAATTGGTAAGTTATGTTCCTCTCATATGTTCATTGCAGCCCTAAGCTTTGTCTGCACTCATTATTGATATTTCATCAAGAAAACACAAAAGAACTACATGTTTGATCATATCTGTAAACCGGTACAAATTTTGCTTGAGATAAAATTTAACGTGTATTTTCTAACCAAATGTCATTAATGATTAATAAAACAGAATAAATGTTAACACCAGCTGTGTATTAACTTTGATACAGATTGTCTTGCGTCATATCACTGAACTTATGTACTAGCTAAAATATGAACAGTAGATCCTTTTTGGGGATTTGCAAAAGCGAGCGCGCAGCACTGGCCATTGTTGATCCCCATAAAAATCAACTTGCGAATTTTTTAACGTACTTGTAAAATGAATTCATTTCTTTGCTTTATTTTCCATCGGGACAATCCCACGCATAACTCGCGTGCTATTAGAGCCTCAATTAGGATTGTTATAAGTTTGTTAAACATCCTTGCTTCTTAATAAGTATTCTCATAAACATGCCTTTTTATGATCTTTAATACAGTTTGCAAGTGTGGACATGTGACATAAATACCGCATCGTGATGTTACAATTCGGCAATGTGACCGAAATACTGTAATGTGATTACTAGATAGCCTCATTAGTTATTCGTGAATTTTACAAATACTCATATAGATCTGTCACTCGTATTTTAACTATTACATATCATATCACTGTACACATAAGCACCAGATTAAATGTAACAAAATAAATGAAAGTAAAATACAAATGAAAAGGTCTCTCAAGAAGGTTACCTAAAATCCATGTAAGGTTTATGCAGTAAACTGCTCAAGTACTGAAATTATAACTCCAGTCACAGTGTTTGGGTGAAGTAAAGATGGCAGAAATTGATGCTCAACAACTCTAACTATGGCGTAACAGTCTTGATAGAATTTTCCCAACCTATATGAATATAATATACTACGCTTTCATAATCACCTCACATGTGAGATCATCAGTTTTATCAGTAGCCGAAATCCGTATAAAGCACTGTACTTTATTATGATAGTATTTATTAATTATTCGAAATAAAATTTGGGTATAGTCCTAACCTACACTTATTTCTACAAGAGACTTTGCTAGTGATTGATCTTCATCTCAATTCATCCCAAACGTTCATATCAACTCATCTCAGATGTTTATTACCTTGTAGGTTTTCCAGCTGAACAAACCGTGTATTTGGTGAATGAAGAAGAAAAAGCGTTTAGTTTCTCGTTCGACAAAGATTCTTGCCAGGCTGATGCCCATTCTGCTCAGTTGTTGATTGAACCAATGTCTGGTTCCATTCCAGCTAAGACAAGGTAAATCAAACATTCTTTCATTCTTGATTTTGCCAAAAAGAAAAACTGCGTTTTGAAATAGTTCAATCTTGAAAACAGTTGCTTGTAATATGAGGTATCTAGCTCACTTTTAACGAGAACAGTTTAAATTCTGCGTTTCCCTAAAAAACAAGGTGACCTCCTCTCGAACTTTCAAAAACATTTGAAACAATGACAGTGTGTTTTTAGTACTATCAATATCTGAAATTCATTTTTTCTCTGTTACGTGTCTTAACATGTGAAGGTCGGCCGTATAACTGGATTGAACAATATTTTACTGCTCAAAGTGTTCATTGTTGTCGACAATTTTCCCGGGGGTGAATGGGATGTAACGAACAGTTCATAGCAATATTGTTGACAACATTAAACAGTTTTGGCAGAAAAACACTGATCAATCATGTTTTCGTCAACATTTATTTTATTTACATGTATATAAATAGTATCTTCTTAATATGTAAAAAAATAGGTTTTTTAATTGAAAAAAACCAAATATATTTTTGTAATTTTGTTTTGTAACTAGTTTTAATATAAACGACACATGTTTAAATTGTTATGTTTGCGTGTTAAAATTAAGAGACAAGGCAGCAAAGTTTTCGTGCAGTTATTAAACCCATTTCGACCTTTCCAATACTTTTCTTTTCTTATAGACTACCTATAGTCCTGCGCTTCACGCCAACTGCTCAAAAGGAGGTCAACTTCAACGTTGTATGCAAGGTGAAAAAGAAGACCGTACCTCTAACTTTGAATGTAAAAGCAGAAGGATTCGCCATGAAAGTTAGCTTAATTTGTGAAGATTCTGCTGGTACAAAAATAGAACTGACATCATCTGGCTCTAACAGGATACAGTTTGGTGAGGTATGTGTATGTAAGCACCATAGGGAGGATGGCAAAGCTTGCCAGGTATTATTTTATGATTTATTCTTTTATCCTTGATGTACTCAGGGTTTTCAGTTTTGGCAGGCGAAAGACGAATTTTACCCGCACTTTTTCACTCAACCCCACCATTGAGTTTATACGTACGGTAGTGTAGCCTGTGCACAGACCTAAGTCATAATGATTAAGGTCTGTGAATACTTGAAAGATTTCTTGTCTATGCATAAATTAAATGTCAAGTTTTGAAGAATTAATTTATGCAACATTATGATATAATACATCAAGAAAATTTTCAATTTTCATTTTTTCCTGTGAAATATCTCTACGATAAAATGCACTAGAAGCAAACATTTGCAATGTAAACCTAGAATATAGTTAGTATTCTTCTCTCGGCCAGGACAAGTGATCCTTCAAGTCTTAACAGACCTTACACTTTTAGAGTTATGTCTGTGAACAGGCTAACAGTAGTGTGGGGTTTTCTTTTTCGCCATAGCTGCATCGCTTTTTGGCAAAGCTACAGAAAAAACCGGAAACCCTAGCTGTATACTTGTAGAGTGTCATAATTTTTATGTGTTCCCTTGTTATGTATTCAGGTTAAGTCCATGCCTGGCACACTGAAAAATATGCTTGAACATGGCGGGGATCGAACATGTCAATCAATCAACCAATACAATACATGTGACTGGAATGCTAGCCCAACGCTCTGCCAACTGAGCTACGCGGTCAGGTCGGTTCAAGTATGTGATATTTCAGAATGAATCTCTATGGTTCCTTTCATTCAAAGCGACATTGATATCAAAGCAACTAAAACATATCTTACGGCGTGGTTCAGTTGACAAAACATTGGGCTAGCGTAGCAAAGGTCGTAGGTTTGGTTCCTGCGGTGATTTGGTTCCTGCCGCCTCTGGCTCCAAGTAACACCAAAAACATGAAATAATAATATTTTTACGTGTGTAATCTGATGTTGCTCAAATACACTTACTAAACACTTCATAAAGAGAAATGCCACGACTTAGAAAATGCCAGAGTTTTTTTACTGAAGTAAATGAATGCAATGTGATGTTTAGGTCGAGATCAACGAGAGAGCTCTGCGTCAACTCTTTATTGTTAATTCTGGGCAATTCAATTTCGACTTTACGTGGGATTTACAGAACAAAAGCAAGCTGAAGCACAAAAATAGCAAACCAGTGGTTTCAGTCGGGCCACAGAAAGGCACTGTCACGTGTAATTCACGCAAGAGATGTATGCTAACATTCTGCCCGCCTGGGAAGTCGACGTTACAAAACTGTACCCTCATTTTGAAGGTGAGAAAGTTATTGTTCGTGTGATACGCTGCTATTGATATGGCATGCTGTTGTTTCATGAAGTGGTGTATTCTCGTCGGGCCAGTGTTGGTGATTCAGTTTGTATGATGCATCACATCTATCGGCAACGATAACCTCAGATGACCAGTACCGTTACATTATAAAGCCACTATTATCTTGTTTTCCTCTCCTCGTTTGCCCATCGTCATTAGTAGTTAGCTAATTTGTTGTCCCTATGTATAATATTACCCCATGATATAAGCCCTGGGGGGTGGTAACTCCTCATTAGTGTGTTGCTTGCAGACTAAAGAAAAAATAACACGTAGCTCTAAGGATAGTACATTCCATGTCTTAAGCTAAGTACAGCGCATCCCATCTCAATTTTCTTGATTACTAATTCCATAATTTGTTTCCTTATGCATAGATAACAAATGGGCCAATCTACAATATTGATGTCACTGGTACTGGCATTCGTCCATCTCTCAAGTTCTCGTTCAATCGTTTTGACTTTGGTCCATGTTTTCTATATCGTGCTGGTATTGCACCTCAGAGAAGCTCTTTGGTCATTACAAATGAAGACGAAAAAGATATCAAGTAATTATTGTCTCATTTTAAAGGGATGTGCCAGTATATAATTTCTTTGGCTTGTCGAAAAGAATCTTTGAAGTAAAACTGTAATATCTATTGTTAAATGTTTGATGCATGAATGAAAAAAGGACGATGACACTAATCATTCACCAGAAAATCATTGACGTCACAGCAGGGTAAAATCCTTTCCCTGTAAAAGCGATTAGCAAATATGTCTCATGTGGCTTTGTATGTCTACAATTCTTAAGTAAATTACGAAGTGTTTAAGAAAATTTCAGTGGGATTTAAGTAATTAACAGCAAGTTTTAAGCCGTCTACCCTGTTGTGACGTCATTGTAATAGACCTAATTATAAAACAAGATGGCGGACGCCTTGTGTCTTTTGACCTTTAATATTTCAGAAACTTAACATGTTACGAAAATCTCAATCTTAGTCATTCACGATATCCGAGATCAAAATAAGTCAATAAGTCGTTTTAAACGAGTTGTTGTATTTTCTAAACTGTTTGCCTGTTTAATGATATGAAATATCATTTCGAATTGTTTAAAGTAATATAAATGGTTGAAAAAGTACGCCCCCTCCCCTCCTAGAGCCGGAAAAATGGCCTCAAACGACGGCAAGCAAAACTGTTCGTAGAGATTTCAGCTGGTGGTAACGTGGTTGCCAAGGAAACATTAATTCATCTAGTACGCGCTTGGCCTGACGTCTGGGATTGGAGTTTGACGCCAAATAGCTGCGTCCATGCCAATAGCTGGAAAAAGATTAGGATGTTTTCTCTAGTGTTATTTATAATCTCTTTTTACTTCGACCATGTGATGAACCATATGTACATTCCATTGCAGTGTTCACTGTAAGTACGGAAATACTGCCTTCCTGGAGGTTCAATCCCAGCTGTCAGTACTGACGCCTGGACAAAGTTCAGAAGTCAACGTCTTGTTCTATCCCAGAGAATGTAAACATTATCATGAAGTCATTCCGTTTGAAATTAACGGTCTGTCAATAATGAATGTCGATATACTTGGACAGGGAGCAGAAATTAAGGTATGAAGTCGTTTTACGCAGTCGACTTGTTTTATAGAAGAGGTCGTGCTAGAATTTGTTCGTGAGGGAAACATGTGTCCCAAAGGTGACGGTAATGAGAAACATGCGTGTAGAAAAGGAAAATCTAGCCCCGGTAAAAGAAATATTAGTTACATACATGGTCTAGGTTGACCATGGGAACAGCTTTTAACCCTGAAGTTATTCCACTTCACAATGTTCTAATTATACTGTTTCTACCTTAGTGTAAAGATATAGAAATTCGTCTGAAGAATATTTTTGTGTGTAACACTGTAGAAATTTTAAAATAGCATTTCTTTTTACAACGCTGTTTTATACTTTTAAAATACACACTCAGTACATACATGCGTACTCAATAATACATGCAATAAATACTCAATATATTTTTGCGATTACGTGATTGTTCAAAGAGCAAAAAATAAACAGCTGATGCTGACAATAACCGCGGCCAAGTAATTTTACATAAATAGTCAACGCGAGAATCAAAAGAAATTTTGAGGATCAACTTTGTCTAAATGAAGGATATAAAAATAAGCAGCATGGCAAGAATGTCCTTTACGTTTTCCGCGCCCAATATCGATGTTTTAATGCTTTACCTCTTGCCGTTTAGGTTGATGTATGCAATCCTGATGATCGTAAAGTAAATTTCGGTGCCCTCCGTGTCGGCCAATCAGCGGAACGTATTGTGAAACTGCGTAACAACAGCGCAGCGGCAATCACATTTTCCTTGGTCATTACTCCGTCTCTGATGACCCTTCAACAGTCTTCAGTCCTCACTGTATCGCCATCTTCCGAAATCACTTTAGAGCCAAATGGAGGATCATGCAATGTCCGCGTGATGTTCACGCCTACTTCGAGAATTGCACAGTTTACAGAAGAGGTATTTCATCATTTTCATGGATTATATATTTTTGATCGAGATATTTAATAATATGATTATGGTACCAGGGAGCGCAGAGAGTAGTTTAAAGTTGGGTGGGTGGATGTTTGACGAGGGCGGAACTGTGTAATATGGCGGACCACAGGACCATTGGTCCCAAGAGAAGTTTTGCAAACCACAAACTTACAAACTTGCTCTCAAAGAAGCATTCACTCTATGGCCATAGAAATGAACATAAACTAGAAACTCTTCTGTGTTCGCGGTGGCATCGAAGATGTAAGTTAGTGTTGACTATTAGTAGTAATTCAGCGCAATTCAGCCATTGGTTGCGACGTATCTGTATCTATCTTTATAAAAAAAGGCATGATAAACTGTAAAACCTGAAAAGTCTTACAGAAGAATCAGAAATATTTCCCTAAATGCACTCGATACACCATTACAAAATAGTTGAACTTTATGGTATCGAGTAGTTGAATGATGGGGATAGGTCATCAAAGAATGAGCGACTTTTAGGTGTTTATATGTACTTCCAAAAAATATTTTCATTAACTTTAAGGTCGCAGGAGATAAAATATTTCACGCTACCTTGGTGCATGCTCCAGAGAAAATTTGAAGACTAAAATGTCGCAAAGGTGATTTCTTGCGATTTGGACATCAATATTTGTTTGCAGTTTTGGTGTCTTTGTATAGGATTTCAAAGCCATCGATGTTACAAAATTTCAAAGGAAACGATGCCGGGACTGGTTGTTTGAAGGTCCTATAGCGATTTTTCAAGCAACCGACCACTGTGCTATTTTCCTTACTCAAAGCATATTCATCTTGTTTTAGGTAATGTTAGAGTGTGCTGGACTGTGTCAAACAGTGTTTCTGGTCTCAGGTATGTGTCAAGCGGTTGACATCAAGCTCGATAGTTCGTCTGTTCCGTTTGGTGCTGTTGTTATAGGAAGTCAAAGTTCTCGGGTCGTTCTCATGCAAAATCTCGGAGATATTGGGGCGAGCTTTTCATGGAACATGAATGAATTTAGTTCACATTTCTCAGTTGAACCAATAAAGGGATATTCTTCGCCTGGAACTGAGGTCTCCTTTGAATTAAAATTCTGTCCGCAGAAAGTTAGTCAAGATATTCGGAGTGAGGTAAGCTTGTTCTTCTTTTATATTAGGGACATTTAGATGCATGACGGGAACGTCAAATGCAATGGACTGGAAATGCGCGCTAAAGCGACAACCGTGATACGGCCTGATACGCTTGACTTTGAACCGGCAACTTCATTTTATAAATTTATTTTGGGACTTTTATGTACATATTTTAAACAGGAACAGCTCTTTCTTTTAAACTGTGGACTTTTAAATCAGTAGCGACATTTTTAGCACTCAAAAGAAGGCAAGATTTAGTAAAGATCAGTAAATAATAGTCTAAATGAAGCTGAGGCTGCTTGTGATCGATCGTTGTCAAAAGTTTCTCCAAAACTCAAGTTTTTGCTAGTTAAGGCGCTGTCACACTATTCAACTTGTCTCGCAACGAATGAGTTTTAAAAGCTGGAGTTTCATGATCAGGGTTGTTACACTGCAACGCGTTTCTTCCAACTTGTCTCGCAATGTCAGTAGAGGCTGGGATCTATTTTGAAGTAGCCAGTTTCTATTCATTTGGCTGCTCAACAGAAATATCGCGAGACCAGCTGCAAGAGGGATGTTACACTGTTCAATGGCTAGAAAATGCGTTGAAACAATCATTGCCAAGAGTACCTGATCCTACTTCGTGCAATGCTTTTTTGCAACAAAGATGTTGCGCGACTTTTTGGTTGCAAGGCATGTTACACATTGCAATTTCGTTTGCGGCTTGTGTCACAACAAAATTTCGGGACAAGTTGCATAGTGCAACAGCGCCTTTAAGAAAGGTTTACTCGTCGGCAGTGTTAGTCGCTTTTGCTTCTAATATTATGTTTCAATGTCGTGTAGGTCAGCTGTGCAATTGAAGGAAATAATCCACTGAAATTAGTACTGACTGGAAGTTGTGTTGCTCAAACACCAGTGAAAGAGGTAAAGTAAATCAAGTTCTCATCATGTCATACATGTCTAGGTCATCTGCTCCTGAACGAAAGGCTTAGAATAACAACAGGATAGAAATCCGTTTTGCCGTATGATCCTGTTTTTCATCAACGTGATCGGTGGACGAAATAATTCGCCGCGAAAAACTAGAAATTTTAGCGAAATTTCTGTTCGCGCGAAGGAAGTCGCCAAGTAGACAAGGCCTTTATATCTTTTTCCTCTGTGGAACCCGCTGAAACTTTATAGTCGTGTTTTGTAAGGAGACCTATAAATCTAGCATAAATTTGGGAACAACATCAAGTATATTAAACAGAAATTTAGTGGACTTAATCGAAAATGAGCCAAGCTTTAAACAACTGGTCCCTAGAATGAATAAACGATGAAATAATTTTTTTCAAAACTACCGAAATACCTTCAAACCAAACCTTTCCAATGTTGATGGAAGTCGGTTACCTCGACATTTTGGACAAGCGGTATATTTGACAACGAAGCTCACGACTGTTCGGATCAGTTCACGATTGTTGTTTCCTCAGTAGGTATACTTAAATTCTTGGCGAATGAACACTACTTTTTTTCTTAGGTTCTTCATTTTTCAACTCACGTTCGTACGCGTGAGACTCGCAATATTATACTGAACAACCGTAGCAACCTAATGTGGCATTTAAGTCCGAAGATCGACGGTGCTTACTGGTCAGGCGCGGACGTCATAACCGTAGGACCGTTGCAAAGTAAAAATTATGAGTTGACATACAGACCACTAGTCATGACGAATGAAGGGAGAAGGCATCAGGTTCGTGAATTCCAAAAACGTTTCAATAAAACAATGTATCTATTCGTCGGTATGTCTAGTTCACTTTTTCAGGGTTTTTCGATTGTACGTGACAGTACATTTGGTTCTTACTGCAACATATGTACACTGGCTTATTAATGCGCAAATTCAGCTTCTCTGTATATCACTTTTGAAAGAGCTTACTCTGTTAATGAGCGAACAACTTGCTGATTTATCATGATTGAATCAAAAACCTTTAGAACTAAAAAAAATCTTCGAAGAAGGTGTACAAATAGTTTTCCACAAAAACAATTAAAAGTTTTGTTTACACTTGGTCCTTACTGTAGCATATGTATCCTGGCTTAGTAAATAAATGTGCAAAGTACATCATAAGCAAGTCACGTAAACCAGTTGTGTAATGGTCATTATGACACGAAATTGTATTTTAGCACGTCTGTTTGTAACACGATATTCATTGTCAAAATTTTAAACATGTACCTCTTGTTGTTTCACCACTCTAAAGATTACTTTCCTGCAGCTAACATGCTTTTGACGTAACTAAAATCACCATTAATGAGATCAGAAGCCTTTATGTATCATTTTCAAAGTTCTTGCAAATGAGACAAGCTTAATTGATTACCATATCTCTTGAGGTACGTACTGGTAAATTGAGGTGCGATCTCTTCCTCTAACATTACCGTTGCTATCTCTGTTCACAGGGTTCTGTGTTTTTTCCGCTTCCTGATGGCAATGGCTTACTCTACAATGTCACTGGAGTTTCCGAAGCACCTAAAGCAATCAGTAATATTGTTCGAGATGTGCCATGTAAAACCAGCTACACCGAATTATTAACGATTAACAACTGGCTGAAAAAATCTCAAAGGTACAGAAATTTTGAAGAGGAGTGGGTTGTTTGGCTCTCTAAGATCTACTCACCTTTTGTGACCATATACGTATATTAACTTTTTCCTCTCGGATTTAATAATATATATAGTTGAATTTATATCCTACTTCATGATTGAAAAATTGTTGCTACACTTTAGTTGCACCGTTTTCGAGCTTCGTCCAATGTTTTTGGTATTTTTAATTTATTAATTTATGATAGATGTCGAAATTCAAATCGGGAACAACTGATAAGAACTCATCGAATCCATTTGAATGATGTAAACAAACATGAAACCTTAATTATTGTCTTTTCCAGATTCCGTGTAATTTTTGAGATGATAAAACCTGACAAACTAGATGGCTCCACTACCTTGAAAGGTCTTCAATACATTGATGTTCCTGGACAAATGAAGATGGATTATAAAATCGACTTTTATGCTCACAAGGAAGGGACGTTTAGCGCTAAGGTATGTTGCACCTATATTATTGATCGACATCAAAGGAACGTCCACGCAAAAAATGTAAAGGAAATGAGTTGATGTCTATTACATAGAATTGCACAAAAATTCATCCTCTTCCTTTTATTTCATAATAGAAATGAACCTCTTCGGCCAGCAACCTCTTTGGCATTTACTGCATCAATCGCTTGTTAACTGCATGTCTTGGTGGATTTCTCTCTACCTTCTATTAAGCATCAATCTATTGATTCTTCACACAGTTTTGTTGATTCCCCTTGATCCTTTCTTTCTGACGTATTTACATTTTTGCTTGGACACTCTTTACATTATTGCATCGTGTCGAATATTTTAGAGCATAATTTTGTTGCATCTCAAATCTTAAAGAAAGCATTAACGATTTGTTAACTGACAGATTACCGATATTTTTATCAGGTGTATTAATCATGTGATAAACCCAGATCGACTTCTCCCACTTAGACCTGTCAAATGATAAAAAATAACGTGTATTCGTAGTACAGGCTTGTAACAGCCACAGGGAACTAACAGTGTAATCGTGAACGCATTCTGATATCGGCTAGATAGCAGCTCTCAGTGTTATTTAGCGGGGTTGGGATAGATTGCTTCCAGTTTCGACAGATAAATGGGAATTTACACCCAAACGTTAAGTTTCAAGTTGCTATTTATAGAGACTGAGAAAATCCCTCAAATACAAAATCCAGAGTTCAATGTCCATGGAATTTGAGGGTAGTTCTCATCAACCCCCAAACCTGGTTGTATTTGGTACTTTGATCTTTTTTTAAATACAAATTTGTCTAACGCTGCCAAGTCATATGGATGGGACCATTTATTCCTATAGTATAAATGTACACATTTTTTAGGTTCTAGCTTTTCTTCAAGTTTCAAAAATTCTTTGTTCTCTAATTTTAGGCGATTTTCAAAAACGAACAGACGTCAGAATATTTGTTCTATTACATAACATTCAAAGCTACTCCGCCTGGTATTATTGCCACTATTGATCTAACTACACCAGTTAGGCAATCTGCATCTCATGTCGTCAGCTTGTATAATCCACTGACTGTCCAAGTCAACTTCTCAACAGCTGCCACGTCATCTGATATTCAGTTGCCACCAAATTTCACTGTTCCACCACAGTCAGAGGTGAGATGTTTGTTATCGACATTATAGTCCGCTCTTATGTGAATGTTTGAGTAGTGAATCTGTCGACCAAAAATCTCACAATTTGTCACAAATCTGTCAACTAGTTGTACTTGCACTGCTTGTTTCGATTTGTCATCAAGATTGGAACTTGCTTATTACTTGTAACAAAGCTTGACGAGATTACCATACATGTTTATAACAAACTTGACGAGATTACCATACATGTTTATAACAAGCTTGACGAGATTACCATACATGTTTATAACAAGCTAGACGAGATTACCATACATGTTTATTACAAGCTAGACGAGATTACCATACAAGTTTATAACAAACTGGACGATAATACCATACAGTTAAAAAGTTGCTTCGTTCACAACTGTGACGGACGTTTTGTGACAAACTTATCATAATTATTAAGATTTTACAATTTACAAATAACTTATTAAGATTTTACGAATAACTTATTATGAAGATTGTCATCAGCTAACAAGACAAGCCTGTGACAATATATCATGATTGTATAGTCTTGTTGGAACAACCTTGTAACAAGTCAGATTCATGGTAATTTTGTTGTATGTAAGTCCTTGTATGTTTGCATGGTGATTATTAATCAAGGTATAACAACAACAAGCTTGTTACAATTAGCCAACAGTTTTTCCAAACATTTTTCAACCACTGTGAAAAAAAGCAACAAGAATTTGTCAGTTTTTTGGAACGGACTTTCTTCAATTTGTTTGCAGGTTTGTTACAGCTTGTGCGTTTCTACGCATGTGTCTTAATGTTCTCCATAAATAAACTATGCGTTTATGTTGTATATCTACATATATTGTCGTGTTTCTGAAGGGGTCCTTTACATTCGACTACGTTCCACTAAAAACTGGCGAGGCAACAGGTCGTCTGACATTGTCCAGTTCTGAACTCGGGTTTTATCAGTATGACTTGAACCTGACCGCGACCCCGGCTGGTCCTGAGAATCAAGTACATTTCCGCACTTACCTTGGTTCAACGCAAAGTCAAACGTGTCGATTTTTCAACTTCTGTAAATCCCGCGTGGAGTACTTGTGTAAGGTAGGCAAACCCTAAACCTAAGCACTTTGTAGTCTCTCGAGTACTATGTTATTCTCCTCTTTAACCATTTCTATTCCATGTTTATTGTTCAGGTTGACAATCCTGACTTCCATGTTGAACGATCCATCACAGCAGCTTCAGCTTCGAGCGGTGGAACTGAAGTGAGCGTCGAAGTGACGTATGAACCCAGTTGCCTTGGCAACTCCCGCGCAACATTACTGCTGTCGTCACCCATGGGTGGGGAGTACACCTTCCCCTTATACGGTTATGCTGCCCCACCTAAACCACAAGGGCCCTACACGATCAAAGCTGGTGCAAGTGCTTCAATACCTTTCAAAAACGTGTTCCCGCAGGCCACGCAGTTCACGTTCCACGTGGATAACCCGGTCTTCAGCGTCAAACCTACGGAGACGGTACGTGCGAAGAAAGTGCACAATGTTGTCGTCACCTTTGATGGTAACCAAGGCAACGCAAAGACCACGCGCATGGGGCGTCTCGTTATTGCGTCAGCTTCAAGCGCAAGTCTTACTCACAACATTGAGTGGGTTTACTATCTTAAGGGTGTTACACCATAAACTATATTTTTGCTTTTTTGTACATGTTCATGCTTATATTGTATATTTCTTGTTCTTGATAATAGCTCTAAATACTCCTGTTATATATAAATTTACGCTTTTCTGGAGTGTTTCAATAAAATGTATACCGTTTACAACAAACTTTATGTGGTATTTCATCTACTATTTGTTACCCCAAACTATTGTAAATCTTATTTATCACACAGATTTCGATAAAATACGAGGTTTACTCCGTTTTCTAAAATGTACTATCAAACTTTTTTTAAGCTCCCACAAGATGTTTGTTCCTGCGTATTTCCTGAATTGTTGTGATGTCATACAACCCCATCCCCCAGCACCCCTATATATCCTGATGAGATTCATCCCAGTGTGCACAATTCCACTTTCAGACCGCATTAGGCTTTGTGAGAGGCTCTGTTTCATAACTGAAGCAGATGTCGCGTTATGAAATTTTGCATAATTTCCGTAATTACGTTTAACTTACAGTCATTTGTGGGCTAAAGGAATGGAATCTTACCGATTAAAAATTGCATGTTAGTGTTAGAAGTTTCAACTTCACTAGTATGAGATTGTCAGCAAAAGTTGCTTGAAGTGGTGAAATGCTAAGCAACTTCTCTCGTCCCTTCTAACTTCTAAAAAGTAAAATGTCCATGCATAAGAATTTTGTCGCTGACCAAATATGTTCGTAAATACCTGTTATCGTCTCCTGTTTTCGACTTTTTTTTCGTCTGCCCAAACAAGTGTGGTTTCACTGTAATCTTCCTTGTTTAAGAACGAAATCTGCCGGTTTCACACGAGGTCATTTCACAACAGTCAAAATGAAAACGATATGATCTATAATCGCAAAAATGCCAAGCAACTTTGTTGTATGTTGCACAAGGTGTTGCATATTCATGTTTACGTCGTTTGGTAGTTAGCATGTCATGTTGCAACAACAATGTTGTGTTCATTTTGCCACGTATATAAATCATCAAAGTTGCATGATTTACGTGTTGCAACGGTTTGACCAAGGCTTTAGTTTTTGTCCACAAACGAGGTTCATGGTGATTTCATTAATTTGTATAAACTAGTCTGTCGGGAGCTTTTTAAAATAATTCAGACCCAAAACGCTCGGAAACGGCACCGTTTGCCCGCAGCCGCAGCTCTCTCTCTCTCTACCGTTAGTTCAGGAAATAAACAGAATTTAATGTGTTCCTTATAGGACAGTTCAACTGTCAATTTTGCTGTCTTTAACAATCAGAATACGAGTCGAGATTTCTATAGTTTACGGCGAAGCTATTTTGTTGAAGCAAATAGTACAGATCAAGCCCGGCCAGGGGAATACAAGGTACCGTAATACCCGATATTTTTGCGTCACATAACAATTTACCTAAATTTGGAGGAAACCCAGATACTAAATACCCAAAATATCGTTTTTAATATACACTAATTGTAGTAAACCGGAATAGGAATACCAAATACCCGTAACTGCTTTCTACAATCGTGTGCAAGAACGTTTTGGAAAATACCTTCCGGCTTCCTATGATGTGTTGGGGAAGAGATCAATTCATATATCACTGAAAAGCTGTTAAAATATGCCTTTTCCAAAAATTTATGCACACGATTGCTTGAATTGGTCTTGATCCGGTAACGTTACTATGTAACGATTTTGACAAATTGCTGAATGATTTTCAATAGCGATAATAATGTTCTTGTATGTTTGTTTACGTCCAGATGACAATTGAGACGGGGGGGGGGGGAGTCAACCGGGAGTGGGAGTGGGTGTATTCACCATTATTATTAATTGGTGCAGAGCTTTGCTGGTTAAGGTGAAGTGGTAAAAATATGGTTCTTCATCGTCACGTGTGTATTGTGTTTTTGCCAAATCCACCGATAGGAATTCTTGAATTACCCTATTGTTCAAGTCGCGGATGGCTTACTTTCCTAAAACGTTGTTATTAGTTAGTTTGGTCAAAATGCAATACGCACGTGACGACGAAGAACCTTATCTCTGACATGACTGTTTCGATGTTAAATATCAACATCGACCTTTGATAATTGTACGTCTGACCTCAACTGTAACAACCTAATAGAAGTCCCTGTCAGTTCGCTATCAGACGTCAATAATGTTACTTAATTCCCGTTCTCTTCGTAATAGAATGGATGAACTTTCAGTACGTGCAAATCAAACTGTGTCGGATATAATTTGCGTAACAGAAACGTGGCTCACCGATGATTTACCTGATGAAGCTCTTGAGTTATACAATTGTCAGGAAAGATAGAGCAGATTACATAAATGGTCGTGCTGTTTGTATATATATATATAAGGAACACTATTCCCTTTAGATTCAGACTTGATCTGTCGCATAGTTCAATTGAATGCGTCTGGGTGATATCGAACATAGCTGTTGCAACAATATATATTGTATCGATACTTATTTCGGAGAGAACTGAAAATGCTTTTATAATTGCTGGAGATTTCAATCCTAACAGCAACAACTTCGATCAAGGTATATTGAATTGCAATGTGGCCTTAAACATTATACCTACGAGAAAAGAACACATCCTTGGTTTAATACGTACTAATATACCCATTTATTATAATGCCCCAACCATACGAGCACTCCTTGATACTCCAGATCATTCGCTAGTACTTTGGAAATCAAAAGGTATTAAAAAGTCTAAGAATGATACCCAAAAAATAGAAGTCCGGCCAATCCAGGAATCCAGTCTTGAGAGTTTTGGTGATTGTTTAAGAACATACCAATGGGAGTCTGCTATGTGTAACTATTCATCGAATGAAAAATGGGAGCATTTCACTCAAGTTATTGACGATAAAATTGAATATTATTTTTCGAAACGTATAGTTAAGTTTCACGTAGAAGACAAGCCATTTAGGCTATTACCGGAAAATTAAGGACTTAATCATCAAGCGTAACAGGGCATCTCGCAATATTGATAAGGAACGTTACGGATTTTTGCGTAATAAGGTAACTAATGAAATCCGGAAAGAAAATAGAATATCTTATAATAAGAAGGTAAAACCATTAAGAACCAAAGTCTCCAAATCGTGGTGGAATGCGGTTAAGTTAAAAACTGGGTTACTCCAACAGTAAGAATAAAATCTTTCTTTCAAACTCTGAAAATGGAGAACTTTTATCATCACAGGATGCAGCTGAAAAGATCAATGAGTATTTTGTCAACTTAACAAAAGATTACAGTAAAATTCACGAGCACCATCTCGTTGCAGGTAGTGATTTGGAACTTCTCACTGTATCAAGGAACTCTGTCTGGTAAGCAGCTTCATGAGATTAATATGTACAAATCTTCAGGTGCTTTTCATCCACCACTAAGGGACCGTTCATTATTTATACCTCAGGGGGGCACCGAAGAGAAATTAAAAAAAGTATATATAAAAAATTTACCCAACCACTCAGGGTGTTCAAAATTTTTTTACCCAACCTCTAATAGAAATCCAAGATTTTAAAGCTGCCTTTGTAAACTTAACTCGAACTGACTGTCTTATTTGTTTTTGTCATTGCGATTTTCATGTATATGTTATTAACTGCGTTCGTTTATTAGCTATTATTATTCATTGTAATATGTTCTCGTTTGCTCATTGGTCTTTTTTTTCACCCAACCTTTTAGATGTTTCAAAAATCTGTTACCCACCCAATTTCTCTTCGGTGCCCCCCTGAGGTATAAATAATGAACGGTCCCTAAAGATTATTAAAAGATTTGCTGAAGAATTTTCTGTTCCTCTTACCGACATTATCAATTCCTCCTTCCGTGAGAAACGCTTTGGTGACATTTGGAAAGCTTATAACCTAACCTCAATTCCGAATTGTATCCCTTGTACAGTTATTGATAATTTAATGAATTCATGGATTGCAAAATAGGATCGTTTTCTTGTATTAATAAGATCAATCGTCTTCCTGATGTTGCAGTGACTGATAATTCAACTAATACAGAATCAGTCGCAATGTTTATAGATGATACTACGCTTTCCAAAGTATTGAATGTTGCCAATCATGAATCAAAGCAACCTATTGCAACGCAACTACAGTTCTACTGTAGCGTAATTAGAATTATTAGATCTACTTTTGAATATGGAGATGTATTATGACATATGAGGGATTAACAAATTCTCAAAGCGAGAACATCGAACGAATACAGGAAAGAGGGTTTATTACCGGATGTTGATTATATTGAAGCCTTTAATCAACTCAACACGAAAACTTTGGGAGAGAGGTGAGAGACATTGCATTGATTTGATTGCAAGTATGTCTGATCCCCAGCACTTTCTTCACAATCTAACTCAATGTTGTTACATATATTGTTACGTGTAATCCTTCTCATGTTGTACCAATAAAGTTGCATCCACATACCATGCATTACTGCTATCCAATAGTATTCATGAATAATTAGGCCAAACCATTATTAGGCCTATCATGAAAACAACGAAAACAAATATAGTAAGTCTTCTAAAACCGGCAAATTGTTCACCAGATTGGAATCATGGTAAGTGGACTCTCCCTCCCCTAATCTGCCCCTTTCCCTAAACAAGTAGACAAGAACGTTAATATAACCATTGAAAATTAGAAAACAATGTAGGCTGTATAGATACCATAGTAGATACCGTATATAAAAGTAACTAATCAAATGACAACATATTTGGCGGGAAAACATTTCATACGTCGTAAAACATTTCATGAAGTATTCAGGAGAAGTAAGAAGTTGATTGCGGGCGCCTTGTTTATAAACGTTCAAACACCTAAAATTCTGCAAGATGAAAGGAAATTTTGTTCAAAATGGGCAAGCAAAGTGCAACTGATGTAGTTTATGTATGACGTTTTGATATCGTGCGTAAGATATGGAAGTTAGCGACCGAAAGAAAAAACTCGGAGCATTTTATCGTATCGGTAAGTTAGTAATTTCATGCTCACTTCTCTGCTATAGACGTAACAAAAACATTAATTTGAACTTATATTTTTTTATAATTTGCTACTGTAGTGAAAAGGCGTATTTTACGATATCAAAGTGGCAGTCTAGGCCTTTTTCCTTTACATCCATTTGGCAGCAAACCTAAAGAAGGTCATGTTAGAAATAATGTGTACTGTGCTCAAGTTTTGTGGGCACTGGCTCTAGCATACAGGTAATTATAAGTAACAGGCGACATTTACAAAACGAAATTCCAAAACGGTACCATCCTAATGAAACAACTGTAACCATTGAAACAAAATGACGACTACCGAAATGAGCAAAATTCAAAAACGAAGCGAAATAAAAAACCCATTGATCGCAAAACAAGTTACGAAAACATAATTGAATATGAGTAATGTATGTGGTACATTGGTCAATAAATTTCAAACTTCAATAATGCCTCAGTCATTTGTAACCACGGCCCCCGCACCCCCGGGGAAATAGCGGGGAACTTAACACTAACCAAGTGTTAAAAACTGTTAATTTCCCCACCCCTGGTGCAAAGTTACTTGTTAAACCCCCAGTATGGCAGGGCCTCAAAACATCCAAATCAACCAGATCACACATTAATTTAAAACCTTATGAAGTGTTAAAAATATTACGCCAATATAACAAGAAAATAGTAACAGTTAATATAACAAATATATAAAGCTCGTGTTTATAAATTGCGTTCAATCATGCATATCAAATTTCAAATAGATCTTTTAGTATTGCTGAAATAAATAAGGTAAAACGTGATTTGATGTATACCTACTGTAAGTTTATGAATTGCTAAGGATACATAAACATATTAAAAATCATACTTTCTACAAGTTGTTTTGTGGGACGCCATTTTAGGACCGGCTGTTAAATCCCGGGTTTGATTCCCCAGTGTTAGAATTCGTAGTTAATTCCACGACACTACGGGGCATATTGCGCTGTTAAATGGCGTTAAATCCCCGTTATATTTTTGAACATCCCTGCTATGTCCCGGGGGTGGGGGGCTGTGGTTACAAATGACTGAAGCATAAATTTAAAGTGAACTTTCTCTTTGCCTCATTATAATAATGATTTCTATGATACTATTACACACTAGCTAGAGGGGGCTTTACATTTATTTTATATAAATCAATGTTTCTGACTTTACTCCATCTTCAGGTTTTTAGATTAAATTGAATTTAGAAAATGGATGGTATCAGAAAATTGTCTCTGATCCAAAACCTGAAAATTGAGCAAGCTCTGAAACATCATCTATGTAAAATAAAATTTAACTTATTAAGCTATATAACTATACTTATTAACTTATAACTATTCTTAGAACTGTTTTGGTCTTTTCAGTGGTTGTGTTTGTTTGTTGGGAAGTTCAAAAGTTCATTTCAGAATTCGGAAGCTGGTTTGTAAAGCAATGATTAGCCATGATTTCATTGGCTTCTTGGATTTCAGGGACGAACCAGAGCCGGCTTGCGAATTCTGAAATGAACTTTTGAACATTGCAACGAACTTTCGAAAGTGAAATTAAAGGGAAAAGTATCCTGAAATCAACAATAAATGATCAATCACGGAACTGTTTGAAATAAAAAATGCATTACCATGATTGCTTCGAGTTTGTCCAATGAATGTAAATTCCTAGAAGTTTCAAATGAAGAGATTTCACTTACAAAATGATTCAATTTCAATTTAATTGGAATATGCTCACTTGTTCAAACCATAGAAATAATAGATATAGAATGCGTGCTTGGTAACCTAGCCGGTACCCAAATTGAAAAAAAAATTGCCCTTATAAATCCGCCATGTTGGATTTGTCCGAGCAGCGGTCTATGCGAATTACAGTGGGGCGAGTTTAATTTGCCCTTATAAATCGGCCATTTTGAATTTTAATGTGGCGTCATTTGTTTACCTGAAAATAGATAGGAGCGCGCATTCTATATCTTTTATTTCTATGGTTCAAACATGTGGGTCAAACACTTAAACTAATATGCATCATAATGGCCTGGGGCCGGTTGTATAAAAAAGTGATTAAAGTTAACTATGATTAGTGGAAACGTCAACCAATCAGAACAACGTATTTTGTCCTTAATCACTATTTAACTACAAAACAGTGATTAAAAAAGTGATTAAGAGTTTTATACAACCGGCCCCTAATAGTTTCCCCTCAACATAAAAGTTGCAAAGTTGTTTGAAATATTTGGCAATGTTAAATTCTTACACTTTTGGTCGGTTATCACTTATCGGTAAATGTGCTGAGTTATCCCTGGAATCCAATTTCTGGCATGAGCCTTGGTCAGCATTTTGTTTCTAGATTGCAAGATGTAAAACCTTGTCAAAGAAACACTGTTGTTTTTTGTGTGGCTTCTCTCTGTATGCTTAGATATGCCATGAATTTATTAGCTTCTGCTGAGCAACCCTCCTCCCTGCCCCAACAATGCTGGGTTCATCCTCAATAGGCTGAGCAAACCCCTGTCCCCAGATCATACTGGATCCATCCTCAATAGGCCAAGCAACCCCCCCCCCCCCCACCCAGATCATGCTAGATTCATCTTCAATAGGCTGAGCAAACCCCCACTCCCAGATGATACTGGATCCATCCACAATAGGCCAAGTACCCCCCCCCCCCCAGATCAGGCTGGGTTCATCTTCGATTTTATGGCTTGCACAGTGAGAACAGCCAATTTTGGTGCCAATTTTGTAATTAAAAGTTCTAATACTGTCTCTTTGCTTCTGTGGATTTTTCTAAGTGGTTAATTTTCCTTTTCGTAAGATTAAGAAATTGATCTGTGGGATTATTGGCGGTTCCTTAGAGACCTAAAGCTTTGCGAT
The DNA here is from genome assembly GCA_963855995.1 of Muricea muricata. Lineage (NCBI taxonomy): Eukaryota > Metazoa > Cnidaria > Anthozoa > Malacalcyonacea > Plexauridae > Muricea > Muricea muricata. Next base: position 9,198,322 of record OY979722.1, read on the forward strand.
AGAAAATTTACTGTACGTGGTGTTTTCACAAACTTATAGTGATGGTATTTTTCAACATTAGACAAGTGGATGATGACAAAGGAAGAAATTATGAACTGGAACAAAGTGCTGTGAAGTGCATGAGAGGAATTCTCTTCTGTTACATGAGACAAGCTGCAAAGGTAAAATTAGTCATGGTTTCTCAAAATTTGCCCAAACATATGTATCTGTTTCGTTTTCATCCGTCCACAGGTATCCCAAACTCGATATGAGGGTTGTCAGACGACCATTCCTGAATAATTGAGCCATACCGTCATTATTGCTGTCAAAAAAGAAACGTTTAATGCCAATATGAAGAAAAACAAAGAGCATTTCTTAAAAATTTTTGGCTAATTTATTCAGGTACTCTAGCTCAGGTTTGCCTGATTACCGGAGCTGATTAGCCAATTTGTTAACAATGACTTAAAACGCTAACGTTGCTTATTGAGCGAAACGTACATCCACTTCCACTTTCAGGGAAAACGAAGGGATTTAAGTTTTTAAGAAAGTATTGTGCAAATGTTACAGTAGGACAAATTGCCTTGCCACGTTTTCTTCCCTGTAAAGGCTTCGATTATATATTGGAGTGAGTGGACAGACAGGACAGTCACAATTGCAGTGAATGCCAGCAAATTTTGGCAAAATCTTTTTGTAATTTGACTGATTTAGAAATGTGATTGCGCATATGCAGACCATCGGGTGAATGTTTAGATAAATAGTTTGTCGTTATTCGAAATCTTGTGAATTCCGGGCCCCCAAAGTTCTCCGGGCCTCGGTTCGCGCCCGAATGCCCGACGGCCCAGTCCGCCCCTGCGTCAGTCTTAGGTTTGGAACTGGGAAACTGGCTTTAGTGAATAAATTAAGCCGAATATCATGAATATGGTTATGTGAGTTTAGTATAATTTCTTTTAGTAAATAATAGTTTTCAAGCATTTTGATTGGTTGCCTGACCAGTAAATGTGAGGCATTATTTACTAGTTGGCATTTTTTCAAAATGGCCGCCAATGAGAGTCGTTTTGATTTATTACACTTTTGCCAAAATTAGCAAATGGAGAAAAATTGCATTAATATAAACTCTAGGAATACAAACAAAAACTTTGATGTTAAACTATCTTAAGGTAATAAGATCGTCTGCAAATACCTTATTAAATACTTTTTTCTCTTTAAAATTAAATTACAAGTAAACTTTAGTCTTTACTTAGGAATTTTCAGAAGTAAATTGTATTTATAAAAGACGACAGTGCATTTTATACACTAAAATTTTACTAAAGAAATTATACTAAAACAATTATTCGCTTCAGGCTCAGTGATTTGCCTCAGTCTCAGTAAATATGATGTACTGTAAACATCTCAAAATTCCCTTGCAGGTTGAAAAGTTCAAACATAATCAGCAGCCTCATAATTCTCTTCATTCCATGTTCGACATCCACACAGGAAATACTTTACCGTTGAGAGAGAATTGGCCACATCTACAGGTATTTACATGCTGAAGATTATGTTGATTCTAATGTTCAGCATTGCGCGTGCGTAGTATAATTGCCAATTCATTTTCACCATATTTAAAACTAAGGCTTCTGCGCGAGTGAACTGGGACTGAATTATCTATATCTGATAACACTTCTGTGCGTTATGAAAGCCTAAATTTTTTATTCATTATACAGCTAATTCAAAAAAGGTTCCTTCAGAAATCTAAAATGAAAAATGCGAGACACAGCATACGTTGTACTAATAACTAAACGTTAAAGGTCAGAGCTATCACGGCTATTATTAGTCAAATCTTCACTCCCTGTAAGTTGTATACAGTAACATTAATGAGAAGTCATGTTGAACTCATGATACAGTTTGCTCTCGTATTCTGGATTTTGTAATTTAGATTTTAGATTTTACTCAAACAACCTTCTTGAAATAGCAGTATTATTTATTAAATATTTTAAAATCATAATGACCTTTCAGAGGTCATACCCGTCTGTTTTTCACGCTCGTTTTGCTGCAATAATTCAACAAATTATAATTATGACAGTATTGCTATAAAGAATAGCGGGGTTCGATTGAATATAAGGAGCAACTTTCTCAGTTTAAAATGATTTATTTGAATATTAACGTTAGGAAATATGTACAAACATGTGTTTCGTTCGTAGCCATTTTTGATCTCCATTTTCTATGATGTAGTTATGTCAACTGATCTATGTACATTAAACATGCTAATTTCCGGCAATTATTGTATTATTTATACGAACTTTAACACACAGTAAGATTTAAAATTACAATTTTTTGAAAGAATATTTACAAATATTTCACACCAAATTCGCTTTATTTCAAGTAAGCGACGATCACATGCAGTGTATCGTTCCTGCATTTACTTTCCACATTTGGAACATTTCCAGCAGACTGAAGCGGTCGAATAAGTAAGTAATATTCTTCATCATAAAATCAGTTTTTTGTTTTCAGATTGATGCAGTCAGTTTGTATTTGTTGGTCTTGGCACAAATGATTGCCTCTGGATTGACGGTAAGAGTAAGATGTGATTGAGCGTGGTTTCCAATTAGGAAACATAAACCATTTTCCGTGTTGAACGGTTGATGCATAAAACACGACCGGTAGTCCTGTATCAGATTACCCAGAGTATTTTAAATGGTACAAAAAAGTTATCCTTTACTTGATCATAGCTGGCTTCTTTAAAGTGCTTGTATCACTCGTGGGATGTTTACCGATTCTAAAAGAGCACAAAAAGTTAGTTAATAAGTTCTTCAACCTTTTTTATTTAGTTCAATATGTTTTGAGATATAAGACCCGAAACATGAAAATCCTCATCATTTAACTACTCGCTGTTATTAAGATGAACAATTTGTTTACAGTCGATTTCAGGTAACTTTTCACTGCAATGAAAAGTTGTTCGGAATATTGCTGTGAAAAGTTAGCTCAAATCGACTGTATTGGCGTATCGTTTCCATGTAGGAAAATATTTACTCATTTCCTGTCTGTTACTTTTTTCTTTGACACTTCAGATTTTACAGTTTTATCCTTTTTTTCTGACAAACTCAAAACTTTCCTGGGACCAATCGTCTTGTGATCCGCCATATTATGCAGGTCTATGCAGCCCCGTGTCAAAGAGATGAACAATGATCTCTTCTATTTTGTCGAAAACCATTTTTCAGTGGAGAAGCTCCTCTAAATTCTGATCATTTTTTAGATTATTTATACTCTTGATGAAGTTTCATTCATCCAAAACTTGGTTTATTACATTGAGCGAGCTTACCGTACTCCTGACTATGGCATCTGGGAACGAGGCTGTAGAAATAACAACGGACACCGAGAATTGCATTCCAGGTAATGTAAAATAGTTGAGCATACTGTATATTGTTACGATTCGTTACCACAAAATACAAGTGTGAATGATACGCTCAAACTGTTTGCACAAAATGTTATTGCATGAAAAAAAGGGTTGTGTCATTACACTGACGTCAGCTATCGAATCTGATTGAACCTCATTAAAATTATACTGCTGAAACAGTTCAACTGTTATAGAACTATGTATTTTTCCGCCCTTGGTTTAGTCTTTAACTTTCCCACAAAAGTCTTTAAATATCTACGTTTTGATTGGTAATTTACTGCGGAAGTAAATGTGGATACAGTAATAAAAGAACGTATAATTTATACATTAATTCGTTGCATTCATAATTTTCATTAGATCTATTTTGTTTTAAACTTGAATGTAATTTTTGTGTGGTTTAGTTCAATTGGGATGGCGAAAGCAGCATTAGAAAGTCTCAACGGATTCAATCTTTTTGGCAGCCAGGTAATTTTTTATACAACTTAGTTTGAAAAAATCACGTCTTTACGTTGGCATCTATTGATGACTTCTAAACAAAAATAATGCTGCCTTAGCAAATATACACGTAAGAATCTTAAAACGAACTTCGGGGTGTTTTGAAATCGTAGGGAGTACGAACCAGAGCCTAATTTATGCAATTTCTCCGATTTCCAAACGTTCTGCACGGTATTGATTTTTTCTGAAGTACTTCATTTATTAATGAGTTTGAGAAAGCTTAATTGTTGCAGACTTGGAACGCCAAATCGGAACAAGTACAGTGCGAGTGGTGCAACTTGTTGACAACTTGTAACAACTTGTGCGTTTTTACGCGTCTTATTTACCAAACGGGCGCACGTGACGTTATGCGGACTGACACGTGATACGTATCAAATGCTCCAAAATATCCGCACATATTCCAACTGACCTGACGGCGTAGGTAATTGGCAGAGCATTAAGCTAGCATTCCAAATGTCGCAGGTTTGATTCCCGCCGTAGTCATGTATATTTTTCAGGTTGCCTGGTGTAGAAAAAAACTCGGAGTAACATCACATACAGTACATCACTTTAACCTGAGCGGGTACCACTGACATACATAAATAACTTGTATTACATTACATTGTAACTAAATTAGATTGAATGCCTAGCTACTGTATGTAATCTGTATTTTATTTTAACAAAATGTCGTAGTTCACCCACATTGTATTTAGGTTAGGAAAAAGGTCAAAACTTGTGATAACACGAGCAGCTGAAGGATGTAAACAATTCATTCACTTTCTTCAGGGAACTTCGTCGTCGGTTATTTATGTTGATCCAGATGCATTTAACAGAAACTGTACCATACTTAAGACTCTACTTCCGAGAGAGTCCAGTTCAAAGGTTAATATTTATTTGATATTATTAATAACAGGGAGTACAGACACCATTCTTTCGGGGAGGCAGGGGCGGTGTTTTCTGCAGACATAATTTACAGACCATGTAAATTTTGTTAATAAATTTAAGGTTTGTTTTTCCTTACATAAACTACGTTTTGCGGGCAAATTTTGCATTGGAGGGGGGAGATAGGTCATCTGCATTTCGAAGGGGGAGAGAATTATCTGCTTGTTGCAGTATATTGTGACGGAATATTTACTTTTTTAATTTGTATTTTTGCCTGAGTGAATTAAACCTCCTATAAAGTGACCGATACAGCCAATAAAATACGAGCGTACAAAAACGTACGTACAAAACACTGTTACGAAGGCGCCCTGATAACTAATCTCTTTACCAATAGCGCAATGAGTGTATTAATTATGATAATAATGAGTATATTAATTATTTAATTTTTATGCCCAACTAATTTAATTTACTACTGTGAGCTGGCTAGAAAAGCCTGAAAAAATTTTACAACTTAACTTGTAAAGTTTACATGTACACATGTACATTGGCATAGTTTTTGGTAAACTCAAAATAACTTCTAAATTGTTTGTAAAATATTGGCGATACTTTTGTAAACCATAATTTACCTAGTATGTAAAAAAGTCAGGAAACCCGCTTTCATGGCTCTAGCTCCAGGATATAGGCAAGGTAAAGCTTAATCTGGGTAAAGTCTTTCAGTTGCGGAAGTTCCAAACATTCTTTGCACAGAAAAGGGAACCACATAATATGCTCAAAGCTATAAAGACAAATTGACTGTTTATTATGCTGAAAATAAGGGGGGGGTAAAAACATTTTTAGAGGGGAGAGACATTTTGTTTTGAGGTTTAAAACTAATATTTAGGGGGTTGGCCCCATGGGCCCCCTCAAAAGAAGTAGTTTATGACGTCTGTGTAATTTATCTATGTTATTTTAAAATTTCAATCGGGTTCATTGAATAGGAGACAGATGCCGCTTTGCTTTGTGTTGTTGGATACCCTGCGTTCGCTGTTGATGATGAGAAACTTAAAGAAACAACTGGAGAAAGAGTTACTGAAAATCTCATGGTAACGTTATGCACTCATTTGTTAAAATGAATGGTTTTATCGAGGTTAGTTCATGTGGAGCTAGTTTGTTCATCTGACTATGGCGGGATTCCCTCTCTAAGCCACAGGAGATTGTTTGGCAGGGGAAAAAATAACGAGATTTTTAAAGAAAGATATATAAACAAGCTGCAGGGAAATGTTGTCTGAACTTCACGTTAATCTAGAAATAAACAAACATATGAAAAACTAGCTCCAGGATTGTTAAAATTTCTCCCAAATAATTTATATTACCGTGAAGAAAGTTAAGGAAAGTTAAAAAATAAATAAAAATAGTAAATAAAATTTGAGTTTTCCTGTACTGCACTATATACTGTGTGAAAGGTGGGAGCTGAAGTACAATACATCTGTCAACGTGGCTTGATCACCGAACAAATGCATTGCAAACTTTGGGGAACTAAAGTAGACTAGTAAGCAAATTAAAACCGGCATACAGAGCCTTTTTTCATTACTTACGGCCTTAATTTATGCGTAGGGGCAATATGGACTGAAACGATTTTTTCGCGATGGATATAAAACTGTCATGGAGGATCCTAGCAGAGCAACGTATTACAGTTCTGAACTGAAGGTATCGTTCGGTCACTAAATAATTGCAAGTCAACTATATGTACTATTTAAAACACGAGCAGGAGTTTTTGTTAGAAAGCCACGATCGCCAAGCGCAAGTTTATTGCGCATGCACGTGACTTATTACCACTCAAGTTTAGATAATGAGTTCATGAATAGACCCTTCCAAGGTTAGCGACGCCATTTTGCAGGGGGTGCAAAACTGCTGGGGCGAGCGCGCGGTCAGCTATTTTCGCCATATAATTTTATATTGAGTGAACCAATGTATTGTGTGGAAATTTGGTTGGTTTTCTGATAAGGTATGATAAAATCGTCAAAGTTTTTGTTCTACGGATGGTCTATTTGCTTTTGTCAAACATCAGAAAGAAATTTGAATGAATTTGATGAGGTATAATGTCTTCATGCCTTGTTTGCTACGACACCTTTGTACGACTTGTTTACTTTGTGCTATTCACAACAAAAGCGCGTATGAACCTATGCGGTTTAACAATGCCGTATTTTGCAAAAACCGCACACGAAGGTTTGCAAAGGAAGCTAAACAAAAGTGCCGCCGCAGTTCATAATCAGTTTCCAGGTGCAAAAGTCCAAAAAACTAATATAAATATGAGGTCCATGTATAAAGCCGCACATCAAATATGCCAAAACACGCTCGCTGTGCTGTTGGATACTGTGATAATGACAAACGATATACTGATCTTCAACAAAAAAGATCTCATGTGGACACTCTTGTGTTCCACAAGTGGCCAAAATACCCTCAGTTGGCTGAAGTTTGGCGTAAGCAAATCGCGAAGAGCAGAAGTGACGCATTCAATCCGACCCCAGGAGCTCAAGGCACTTTTGTTTGTTCAAATCATTTTCCGTTGGGAAAAAGAACCCCAAACAATCCTGCAACGGACTTTCCTTCTGTTTTTTTAACGCTTTCAGACTACCACCATGCTAGCACTCCTAAAAAGCGCAAACGAAACAAAATGCAAGAGAAAGACAGATTTCATCTGATTCAGATAGTGACGACCATATGGAAGAAAATCCAGGAGTTGATACTGATATTGCAGTTAAGGTTCCCCTTCGTTTTGAGCAATTTACAAGAGAGTTTGAGGTAAAACTTTACACTGGTTTGAACTCTACTGAAAGTTTTAAATGTGTATTTAACTTTCTTCTGCCAAAAGCTCAAAATATGCAATATTGGCGAGGTGCAAAGCAGACAGAAAAGGAAGCACCTAAGGGAACTGCTACACCTTTTCAACTATTTGCTGGTACTGGGAAAAAGAGTGGTCCACCAAGAAAACTATCTCTGGAACAGGAGATACTGTTAACTTTAATGAAGCTGCGCCTGGCACTACTGACTGAGGACTTAGCATTTAGATTTGACGTGTCATCAGCAACAGCCAGTAGCATCTTCATTACATGGATAAAACTTATGTCAAAAGAATTGTCCGTGCTTATTATTTGGCCGAGCAGAAGTCAGGTGAGGAAAACCCTTCCTAGTTGTTTTGCTAAGCTCTATCCAAAAGTACGATGTATTATCGATTGCTTTGAGTGCTTCACTGAAACACCAAGTGGACTAGACATAGCAGCTACAATGTGGAGTGAGTATAAACATCATTATACTTTCAAAGCTTTGGTAGCCATAACGCCTAATGGAGCAATTTCGTATGTCTCACCTACATATGGCGGCAGAGCTACTGACATTTTTATTGTAAAAGACAGTAGATTTTTAGACCTTTTACAGCCATTTGATGAAGTCATGGCTGATAGGGGATTTAAGATAAAGGAAGAGCTTATGATGAGAATGGCATCACTTTGTATACCCCCTAGCAAAGCTGCATCAATGCAAATGCTTCCTGCTGATGTTAAGAAGACATCAAACATAGCGAACGTAAGGATTTATGTTGAACAAGCCATTGGACGGATGAAAGTGTTTAGTATACTAAAGCATGAGCTCCCCATTAGCTTATTGTCTGAGGCTGACGACATTGTTCGTGTTTGTTGTTCTCTGTGCAATCTGTTACCTCCTCTGTGTGTGTGAAATAACTTTCTGAACTTGTGTTAGAGTATTTTTGTGTCTGGCTGTTTAATTAATGCTGCTAAGCACTAATCTAGGATATATTAAAGTTTATTTCATTGTTTTAATTTCTGTATTTTACCAACAGCACAATATTTTGATAAAAGGGAATAAAAAAAAAGGTTCATACAAAACTAGACTGTCTGTGAATATGCTTGAATAAAAAACAAATAATTCAGGGCCTCAAAAGTCCTTAAATTTCTAAAGTGATTGAAAAGCCCTGAATTGTTAACCAATGGCAAGTTATTTTTGCACTACACTAGGACTACAACATGTTTTTCAGTTCTTTGTTGTGACCTTTCATGGTTGCTAATGATGCTTCACCAGGCATTTTTTAGCTCATTGATCTTTACATTTCCTAAAGCATGGCCTTAGAATTCCTTGAAGAGTCCTTGATTTAATTAGATTTTGGAACGTACAAGCCCTGAAAACAATTTAAAGTCTGATTTTGAAATGGTTGATTGGTCTAATTTTTTTCTTTTCTAATGAAAAAAGCAATCACAAGCTCAATACAAACTAGTAACACATTTATTAAGTGATAAACTGTCAGACATTGTGATTATAGATAAAAGTGATTCCAGTAAGCAAGTGTTTGTAAATTGGTTAATGGAATAAGTAAAAATGGCCTTCATTTTCTTGTTATAAAAATCTTGACAACTTTATTACCAGTACACAAATGGTATTACCATTAGGCCATTCTATTTATTTCATTAAAAATATACTTGCTAAAATTGACAGCTTAAGTTTATAAAAACAGAGGCTGCAGAAGTTTGATATTTGATATTGCGGTTTTTAAACTCGCACCTGGAAACTTTTTACGCTTTCATATGCGGCGGCACCTTTGTCAAGCTTCCTTTGCAAACTCTCGTGTGTGGTTTTTTCAAAATACTGCTTTGTTAAATGCGCTTTTGTTATGAATAGCGCAAAATAAACAAGTCGTAAGAAGGTGTCGTAGCAAACAAGGCATGAAGACATTATACCTCATCAAATTCATTCAAATTTCTTTCTGATGTTTGACAAAAGCAAATAGACCATCCGTAGAACAAAAACTTTGACGATTTTATCATACCTTATCAGAAAACCAACCAAATTTCCACACAATACATTGGTTCACTCAATATAAAATTATATGGCGAAAATAGCTGACCGCGCGCTCGCCCCAGCAGTTTTGCACCCCCTGCAAAATGGCGTCGCTAACCTTGGAAGGGTCTATTATTGAAAACACGAGCAGTTTACAAAACGAATTGAGAAACTACACATTTTGTATTGTACCCATTTTTTGAGTTTTTTTGCGAAGAAGGTTTCAATATAGATTCTGTTTAAGCCAAGAAAATCAAGGCAAATGTTTTTTTAAGTAAATTATTGTGGATGTTTATCACATATATGGACTCCTTCACGGCGTTGTGCTCATGAATTGTCAACAAGTTTTTCAGTGATATTTGACCTTAGTTTAGTTTATACAATTAAGAAAAGTTTACGTAAATTTTATCTTAAGATTTTTATACCTGTAGCATGCAGCAACCTAGTGAATACAAAAATCTTTATCATAAGAATATATGATATTAAAAATCTAAATGATAAATCTTATTCAACGATTCAGAGACAAATCGATATGCAAATCCATTTAATGAGTTTATTTATTTTCAGTGTTACATGTAGTATGTGATGAATTTTAAAAATATTGACATTGGTTGGTAAAATTGAAACACTCAATCAACTGAAGTCTGTATTTAAGGAGATTTCTTTTTTTAAAAGAAAAATTTTTGCGTTAAAGATTATTTGTAAACATTTTAGTGACTCTTATCGTGTCGATCTACGCTAGCTTTATTGTAATGTTTTGTGTAAAATTGATTCATTTGACGATTGTTTTCTAATTGTTTAGTCATTTGAAGGAATTGAGTGCGAGTTTCCATTTTTATACATTTATCTATTACTCAATGGTGAGTATGCATTAAGTGCATCGTAGAATTCGTTGTGCGGTTATTATCGCAGTGTAATCCCATGCATAGGACAGTTGTTTGTCTCACGGCTACGTTTTCAAAGCACTGTCACCGCACGCTCCAATTTTTCCTGCAACTTGCAGCGCAATTCTACCCTTAGAGACATTAATTACATTAAGACATTACCAAAATGTAATAAAGATGCGTATTTTCCAATTACTGTACTTTATCTTTCGAGATTAGAATTGCTCTGCAAGTGTTGAGAAAATTGAAGCGTGCTGTGACAGTACCTTTAGCATCACATTTTTCGAAAATAAATTGTACTGCGATAATCAATGTACAAAAAATTAGGTGTTGGTTAAAAAAATTGGATCATGTGTGCTTTTAAATGCACAATGTAAGATTACAAGGAACATGTAGCTTTCAATACCAATTTGCAGAAAAACAATTTTGCCGAGTTAAGCTTGTCACATGCGTGCTCGTTAAAAACTTTCAGCACCGAAATTGTTGCGAAACCTGCTGCAACGCTTATGAACTGACATCAAATCCACGTTATATTGGTACCTGGATTTAGCAACAATATTGGGCAAAACACTGTAGTGTACGGTCCTCAACTTTCATCACGACACAATAGTCGGATGTAGAGAACTCATCATTACTTATGGGGGGAGGGGGGGGGGGGGCGAATGTGCTACAATGACAGAAAGCAACTTTGAAACAACCGTAGCCTTGGTTCTACATGAAGGAAAAAGATCTCTTCCCTGAAAGGAGTGCGGAAAATTGAGAAACAACATGACCCTCTCCCCAATTCTATTATACCTTCCCCAGTAAAATTTAAGAACCGCCCAGCTAGTTCAGCGGATATGTAGGAGCATTATGCATTTTGTAAGGAAATTAAAGCACCAGAATGGCAGGATGTGTAGATTTTGGCACAAGTATGGGCATCAGATGTGGCAGCATTTGCGAAATTAGTGCGGAATGCCAAAAGTTTAAAATTTCTGATATTTCAATATAAATTTCTATTGCGGAAAAAATCACAAAATTTCAAGAAAGCGAAAATAAAATGAGTTGAATGACGTAAAAGTAGGATAAAAACTGTCTAAAAAACATTGAAACAGTTTTTCGTTTTGCTTCAAATGCTTTCAGAGCTTCGACCTATTAAAAAGTCTATTTGAAGCTAGCCCCCAGTCGTTTCTCCTATTTTTATCCATTTTCCGCAATTTCAAAATTGATTAATTTTAGAACCGCTGGGCAAATAAAAAAACGCCTTAAGAAATTCTATTTATTTTTTGCTTTCAGCATTAATTTATAAATGCCTCCATACCTGATACTCATTTATTGTTATTCAAAGGTTCACACATTTTGTCAATATGGTGCTTTCTTCACAAAATTCACGATTATGTGGAAATTGCTCGCTTATCCCCCGCACCAAACTGTCAAGGGATTTTGAAAGGATAATATTTCATTTGGTTCATGAAAAATAACACGTAAAAATTATTTCTGAATCGTTACCAATAGTTCGTTTGGAATTTTTTTTTTATATTTGACAAAGTTAAGCATGCAGGAAAATTTCCAAAAAACATTCTTTTCTCTTTCCAAGCTTGGTTTAGTAATGACCGGAATGCCATTGAAAAGTATTCTGAAATGCTTGACAAAACATTAATGTGGGATCATGAAACAGGTAAAGTCAATAGAAGGTTAGAAAATTTATCAGAAAAGCTACGTTCACAAACTTCTGTACTATATTCTGAATGCTTCAAATGAGTGATCCGCAAAAACATATGACCTTGTACAATAAAGTGTAAGCGACTTATCAGAAAATAACAGTGGGGTAGGTGGGGGAGGGATGAAATATGGAGAAGATCATAATTTTATGAGACCCTGAAAATAGAGAGTCAGAAAATTAATCATGTATGCTTCAACTGATGTAGTCGTTGGTAGATATCTAAAACAGATATTAAACGTAAAATTTTGCTATATTTGGCACAACTATCCCGTTGTAGGGTCCTATAAAGTTATGATCGTCTCCATGTTTCCACCCCTCCCCCATTGCTAATTTCTGATAACACCCTATTGTTATTGTTTTTGCGCTAATTTTAATTTGGCGCTAAATGGAATTTGGTTTTGGAGCCCGGTGTAATTCTCCTTTGCTCTTACGAAAAAATATAATCACTAATCCCCCGCCCAAAAAAAAACATGGGGAGATTAACATAATTAGCTTTATTTTTCCCTAAAAATAGAAAATTCTGATGGAAAGACGCGACAGGTTAACCTTGATAATGAATCTATTATTTTAGAGTAGGCTTGCTCTAATGTCCCTTGTCAAGTTTTTGTGCGCTATAAAAACAACTAAAATGCTTTGACACTTGAGCTTAAAACACAAGAACAACTGTATTTACACCCACATAGAAACACTTCACAAATTTCTGTAATTTTTCAAATATTTGATTGATATTTTTTACAGATAAACATCATGAAGATGAAGTCATTGCTCAATACAGTAAGTTAAACAATTTAAAACACGAAGAATTTATTCCAATTTTACAAGCATTTTTATGAATGCATGATATGTTATTAGTATCTGGTCTGGGGGGGGGGGGTTGTGGACTGTCGTCAAAGAGACATGTTGTCGAAAGTTGGCGAACATCAAAACGTTTGATATAAACTGCAATTTTATGTAGAGACCGCCTCGCCGTTCCCAAATCTTTTTGAATTTTGCTTATTAGAACTAAACTGGCAGTTCTTTTGCGAGCAATATTGCAATATTGTAATGCAATGTAGGTTGCCGAATCAAATTTTACAAAGGTAAATATAATTTTGTGAAAAATATAATTTTGTGGAAACACCAAGTAAGTTTATTATTGCTAAAGCTTTCAATCCGTGAGCTCGGATCTTCATCACGCAATCATACAAGGTAAATTTGTTCCAGATTTAAGTATCTCAAAACAATTCTAAACGCTATATCTTCTATCTGCCAAACGGAACGCGAGTGTGTTTACAACTATTATATTGCAACATTACACCGCAATATTTCAATATTGCTCGCAAAAGAACACCCGGTTTAGCTCTAATACCTGTATGTAACCAGTATGGTCAGTGTATGGTTGAGTGATCCGATTAGGCGACGCTTTTGTATGATTGCTCATGACAATTATAATTTACTAATTTGTGTAGAATTTTCACCTTAAGGTATCGTTTGTACGTTTTCAAGAGAACGTTGAAATGACTTTATATCCAGCCATACCGAATACTTCAGAAGACTATTTTTTTATTATAAGGACGAGATTATCCTACAATTTTATTTTATTTTATTTTACAAAATTCGCCATACATTAGAATAACAATTACACAACATAATTTACATACACTAAATAAATGTCATACACACAATGGCTGGAATGACCGCACAGAAATGAAGTCTCCAATAACGGGGTTCCAATACAAAACATAACATAGGATGGATTGACATTAGGCAGACAGATCGGAAGACGAATAAACGTTTAGACGTATTAACAGACAAAGTGAATGAATATTACTATAGTGCTGGTCTGTGCCAAATATTTAGAACTTTTGTGCTTCCCTGTGATTGGTCAATTTTACGAATTCTGAAATCAACAAAGAAACATGAACGACAAATTGAACGTGTAACACTTGTGTCTATTTATAACAATATTTTTCGACTTTTCCACAATTAATACATGGTTTATTAAGCTTATATCGGGGGAAAAGATCTTCAAAGTTACACCCATATTGATTTAAGCGAGATACGTACGTTATTTACTGCATAAAATGTCGATATTGAAGCAGCAATTTGTAATTCTCCGTGGCGCCACTGAGGTCAGTTGGCAACATGAAGTTGTGTATTACTACTTTTTTCATCTTAGACGTCGTTTTTATGTCTGAATTTCTATCCTATTCGGTGAATACCTTTTTGAAGACTATTGACTGTTAACTATATGGACTACAGTGGCTGGAGTTGAACAAAATAGGTACAAAACGAACAATGGGTGTATTGAACATTTGCCACAGACCGGATAGTGTAACAGCGCTCTCTCGATGTACGAACGAAGCTAAGCTAGGACTAGGAAATTTATGACCTATCAATACGAAACTGGAATAAGTAACCTTATCAATTTGTATTAAGAATGAAGATAAGTTCACATATCGAGAAAACCTTGTTGAGCATGCACCTAGCAACATAGGCTTTTTGACAAGTTTGTCAGTGGACGGGACGCGTGACATTTCACACACACAGTCAAACAATGACAATTAATGATGACAATTCACAGTCAATTAATGTTACGTATGATCCTGTCTTGTTAATTTGCAGATATTGGAGTTGTGCCAAAGTATTTCTATGTACCCAACTTTTCAGTCGAAGATGAGCGGAAGAAGCCCGGCAGTCAGGACAAGTTACCTTCTTCAAAGGAATATGTCAGCCTTTGGGATCAATCATTGTATATTATTCTGAAGCTGTTAGGTAAAGCATATGGGTAAAGTAATACACTGCAATGTTGTGCTCTCGTCAGTGGCGAAGCCAGCCCGTCAATTTTGGTCATGCTTTGAAACTTTTAAGTCATTCCTTCTTTAGCAATTGATCATTTTCGCGGTCTATAAACCAGAACAGCATAATATGGATGAACCGCAGGTCTATTGGTCCCAGAGAATCCTGAGGTTGACAGGAAAACAGCATGATAAAACTGTAAAACAGAAAGCGGTGCGAAGATATGAATTTTATCTTCGAGTGGTGACGAATGAGCTCGGCGAATGAGTGAAATATTGTTTTACCAGGAGAAGATAAAATTCATATATTCAAACAGCCGTGTAATGTTCTGTTTATTATATAGTCGTATTTTAAAGACCCAAGCCAGTATTATTCATTTTGGATCGATAATGCTAAAAACTTGGCTTTATTTCAACTAATTACATCATATTGTTCAAACTCAGAGAGTACCTGCAGCTGCATATGCTTTTGGTGTAGGACTGCATGGTTTATTTTACGTTGCACTTTCTTATACATCTTGTGGGATGATGATAAAATTTTTGGAAGTGGATAGTTTTTAGGCACTTTCTTGTAGAGATTGTTATCAATGATTTTGTGGTCGCTGAGAATAGAATATTTTAGGCAGCCCTGCTATAAATATGGGAGTATTTACCTAGTATGACCAAATTCATCGCCTCTGTCTCTCGTTGCTTACTGTAAATCGTCTTTCTAGATCACTGAAACAATAAAATACAATCTCAAAAATTAACTCAATATCTTAAAGCTCTGCGGTGTGTAGAGGTGGAAAAAGCGTAGCTCGTTGATAGATCATATTTTCCTAACTGTTACCAATGGTAAACATGTTTCCAGTTCATAACAAGTTAATGAAATAAGTTAGCTACCACTTTTGTTCAAGTCTGAACTTCTTGAGTTGAGGGTATCTCAAAGACGTGAAAAGTTAGATAATTTGTATTTACTATAATACAGGGTGTCCCAAAATATCGGAGTTCTGCT
Source organism: Muricea muricata (assembly GCA_963855995.1). NCBI lineage: Eukaryota > Metazoa > Cnidaria > Anthozoa > Malacalcyonacea > Plexauridae > Muricea > Muricea muricata. Next base: position 9,214,211 of record OY979722.1, read on the forward strand.
TTCATATTTTGAACATTAAATGGCCAGGCTCAAAATACCCACGTGGCACCAAATTGTGTTTTTTGGATCATCTCAAGTAGACAAGTGATGTATTGTTCAAAAAGCAAATGAACAAGCCATAAAGCAAAATAATAGTCTCTTTATATGAAGTTTTCATTTGGCAAATGAAACATCCTGTAGTTCTTGGTAATTGATGATTCATTTGGTTCCAATGTCCTACAAGAAAACTCGTATCCTTATTATGAGTTCTACAAGGTTGTTCTGTTATTATGAAGTGAATTGTCATTCAATAATTTTTCACGTAAATTTAGAAGCCGATTTAATCGATATTGGTCATCTGGATCCTTTAGAAAGACATAAGGGAAGATCCAATACTGCCCACTATGGCTACATCAACCATAGATATTCTTCATTTAAGGTGAGCAGTATTTTGTTGATATTTTTACATTAAAGTCTAAAGACTTTATTATTACTTTTATAAGTCTTTATATGTTATATTCATGTCACACATGAAATATTAGCGATTTTCTTTTCAAGAAAAATGTTTAAACGTAAAGTCCTGTACCAGAAGAGGTGAACACAAAGACAAACGATAAACCTCAACAAATCATTTCAATGTATTTTTTGCCTAGGTGATTGAATCTGATTTGGTAGTGCAGGTGTCGCTAATCGCGGAAAATCGCAGGTAAAATCAGAAGCAAGAACTAGTTTTTATAGAGCCTTCCTTACAAGTTGGCTTTTTATCGCTAGCATCTGTGTGGCTATACCCATTTCATGCCCCTCCCAGTTCCTTTGGTAATATTGAACCTTTACCGTGATGGAAAAATTTCTGCACCAATTTTTTATCGTACGACTGATAATGCCTGTTTTAAGTGAACAAGTGAAATTAATGCATCCTTGTAGTTTGCAAGCAACTTTGGCGACATACGGTATTCATACTCAAACACCAAAGCAAGTCGAACCGATCCAGATCTGGCCTCCAAGTGAATTAGTGAAGGTATGAGACGTGTGTATAAAGCGGCGTGAAGTCATAAATAAAGCACGAGGAGCCGACCTGTATCTGTTTTACATTTACATTTATTTGATTGACATTTATATTCCTAAATTTCACAAATAGTCACATCACATTTAATGAAACTACCTTGCGTTACATTGCATTAATTTTTATTTCATTCGCTCCTATTGCATTGTATTTCCTTACATTACAATTGCAAAGCGTGCAACGCAACACAAAGGACTTCAGACGTCCAGTCTTCACCAGTATTCATTTTAGGTTTACAAAAAACTTGGTGTAAACAAGAAGTTGGGTTTGTCTGGAAGACCGTCTCGACCATTTGGTTCACTGGCCACAAGCAAGGTAGCCTAAGTTTGTTATGGTTTAAATAAATTATTTTCTTGATTTAAATTATTTTAAGCGCTTTAAGTCAGTTAATAGTTAGGTGTGTAAATGAAACCCGTCGTCAGATTGTAAAATCCAAGGGAAATTAGTGCTATCAATCGATGGTGATTTTTTCAAACTTTTTAAACATGTTTGGTAACATGTAAAACTTGTGTTAAAGTTCAGCGTTTTCAAGTTGAAGTCAATTTTTATCTTTCGCGAGTTCAATATCCCTGGTGTCATTGCTTTTTTATGGCTTTTGGTAGCAGTTGAAAAATCACTATCCGGTGGCTAGCGCCGCTATCCTCCTCATAGTCTATAAAGAATAATATAAACAGGATTTAGAATGGTATAAGCATTTAATATGAACAGGATTCGACCTTCGAGCGAAGGTTCTTTCACGACCCGACAAAGGGGCTTCACTGCATGAAAACGACGAATTTGCTCAATATATTATGTCAGGTCGTAAAAGATTCCATGTTTTTTGGATATTTTGTTATTGCTTAGATCTATAGAATTCTGGGTTATACAGTGTTATGTTACCCGATCATTTTGGACGAAAAGGATTTCTATATGTCTTTGGATATGTCGCTTTTGATTGACGAATTTCAGGTAAGCTAGTACTTTTGCTTTTCTTTATTCCTTTTTAAAGAAGATTTGCCAAATGGCATATAAATTTGCAATTAAATCACAATTTATTTTACATAGCAATTCATATTTTACTAACATATTCATACAATCTATTTTACAAACTATTCATTTTGTGCAAGAATAAAAACTTATTGAAGGATAGCAAGTAATGGAAAATCTGCCGTCCATGATAGAATTTGTCCCATATGGGACAAATATATTGATATAATTTTCCTACATTTTTTCATGCCTTTGTTTTAAACTAATCTTTAACTATTGCTGATATACGACAGAGACGCGGTGTTGCTTTTATAGAGAAAGTTGAGTTTTATTCGAAATAATTGGAATATGAGAGGTCGACCTACAGTGTGTCTTCTTATCAGGGATAATCACATAAGGTACAGTTGATGAAACAAATATTTCTGGGCTGTTTTTTTGACACTTTTGAGCTTGCGTGTAGTAGAAAAATAATTGAAAATTTATAGCATGTGAACATTGTATGGAACTTAATTTTGCATAGTATGGGGTGTACGCAAAAATGTAAATGGTCTTTCGTTCATCTTTTAACTTTTATTTACATGCAATACTTAAAGTTATAATATGTACAAAAATGTGTTATAGTCTCGTAAAAGGAATGTGATTTTAAAACGTCATTTGCCTCTTAAATTGGATATGAAGCGTAACAGAGCGAAAAACAAGCAAGCATAGTTTGACGTCATCAAGTCCAAGGGGTTCATTACGGAAGGAAATAATGCGTCAGTTGGAGTCAACAAAAATATGAGAAGGACGGTGTGAAGAACCAAGAGCTTGATGGTCAAAAGGTAGAGAGAGATCAACCAAGACAAGAAATCGAGCTTGCGATTGACACAGTCAACTACCAACGAGGTTGCTGGCGTTCATTGTTGCTGACGGCAGGCAGGCGCCCAATGTGAATCTTTTCTGCGTGTTAGGAGGAAGAGTATGAAATTCTGTGTGTGAAGTTCCGTGTAATAGACGGCAACTCAATTCATTTACATTTTTGCGTGTACACCTTTTAATTGTAATATTTCTATGCTATGGGAAAGTCTGGCAAATCCATGAATTGTAGCAAAGTCCTCACCAGTGAATTCTGCAAATCTATAGTATATGGAAGACATTTCCTTACTGTGGATTGTGAATTTTTTCCAATGACAGTTTCAGCATGTTTTGCTCTAATCGAGGTAACTTTTTGTTTGTACATAGAGGATCGCATTTTCAGGAATTTCTCGATCTCATGGCACGGTTAAAGAGAGGAGAGTGTGATGGAGTTAAAACCAGGCTCGGCCGACTTCAGGTACACTTTGGGGCCAAAATACTTTTTGTCTGATCTTTTGGTAGACGATATTGTCGTGTGTATGTGATGAATATTTCTGTAGCAATTACTTGGTTTTTGTTTATATATATGCTGTAACATGTGGTGAACGCATCAAACAGATTGATGCACCCGATACTTAAATACAGTACATAACTAATATCTTGTATGTATTTCTTTTAAGACCTTTATATCTGGTTCATGTATTGAACACTTGGATTTCCTTAAGGACATTAGTGATGTCATGAGGTGGGTTTACATTGATCAACAAGTATTTGTTTATGTACCTGACTGCGAAAACTTTTAAAACTTTTTCAAAAAAAAGTGTTAGTTATACACATTTTTTGTCCTTGTGCAAATCTGTGCAAGGTGAAGTGCATTTATTTTTTGTTCAATAAAACCTTGTAATGACATGAGAAGATTTCGTCGAATTATTTAACAGTACTATTAAAATAATATTTTAGAATAAGTCATACTATATATAGAATATAATTATATAACCTGCGGTTAAGAAACCCCACTAAAAGTTCTTTCAAAGCCTTTATTAAAAGCTAGATATAATAGCAATCACCAATGTTTAAATTTATCTAGAATCTTACTGCCATTTTTGTTAGTATCATCATCATGTGTCAATTGTGTGTGGAATGTCTTTGATGTGAGCGTGCATCATGTTTCTTCACTGAAAATAATTATATAAACTCTACAATGTGTAAAACTGAGCAGCTGGGAAATTTGTCTGAGCATGCGCCAGATAAGCCTGCGTGAACGCGTGGAAATTGCGTGATTTACGCGTGATATTTAAAAATCGTATAACAAACATGGATCACAAGCGTTTTCAGTGGACTAAACAACCTATTAGCGTAATTTTTAAGAGCACGCTAACAAATCAGGTGAGTAGATATAAACATGAAGGCCAAGTTCCAGCTAAAATCATGTTGGAGCAAAAGGCTGATTTTTTAAAATTCGACTCAAACTAGTCAACACTCGTGCTCGAACAACTATACAAATATGTCACTGAAATCGATCGACCAAACGCATTAGTCAATTGAAAAATATTTTTACCATTTGTACGAAAACATTTATACAGCATTAAAGACATCAGAGCACTGACGACCCACGTGATTGTGGATGTTTTATCACGTTCACGACCATTTCAACAGCAACCGTAATTTAAAGTACTTTTCCGGTAGCGAGTTTCACAACAAACTATTGACCATGAGCGGAATTTATAAAACAAAAAAATTGGTTTCGAAAGAAACATTAACATATTGGAAGTAACAGGAAACAAATATCTTTTTGGAGCAAAAGCTAAATTTTTCAGTATTAAGTCAAACATAAATTCAACATCGCGCTTAATTCTTGGCAACCCACTCACATGTCAAAGTTTGGAAATTTGCTTCAACAGACGATGTCATCTCTTCAAAATATGATTAACTGACAGCTATATCAGTCCTTTACTGAAATCAGTAAAAAATTGTGAACAAAATTATAACTGGCTCGTCAAAGAAACTAAATTCCGAGCACCTCTGAAACCAATCTGTATTTCGCAAATAATATGCTAATTGCATTTTGTGTTCAGCCGCCAACAATATTTTTGCACAGCGGTGGCAAATTTCCCAGCTGCTGTAAAACTGTAAATTCATCATTAATTTAAATCCTGCTGACTAAATTGAATCCTGTTGTCAATTTTTGAAAATTGTTGTTCTACTGTAAAGCTATAGAATATTCTAGAATTTTTAGGTGCAATAAAATAATCATTTCTAGAATAATGGAAATGTAGAAATTAATGCTAATTATGTTCCTCCATTGTACTGTATTTATCAAAATTCTCTTTCTTTCATCCTGTATTGCAGTAGAAGCAATTGTAGCAGCGAGCAACAGGTTGAAGAGGATCTCGTCTTTGAGCGGGTCAAAGAAGATTCGTTTTCTGAACAGGAGGTGTCTGTACACAGTATAAGCGATTCCGAGGATGAACTTTTTATAACGCACAAAGAAAAGTCGTTTGATAAAAAAGAACTTCTCAATACATCGAGCGAGGACTTGCTTCAGTTGTTAACTAAACCTGAAGCGATGAACAAAGAAGTCTTCGTCTTGGAATTGTTGATTAAACGCGAAGGAATGAAATGTGTCACACCAGAAGGTAAAAGGGATAAAAATTGAATGTCAATAATGAAAGGCAATAAATTATTGAAATTGCATTTCTGTACTCTTACGAAGCAAGCAGTGATGTGTTTTCTTTCCAAATACCGATCACAAGGCCTGATGATTTTACATTGGTATTTACCCCGATCTTTCTATAATATGGAGAATATTTTCATGCTAAAAGTGCATTAAATGAGACTTTGTTGCTGCTATTTATTACCGACAGGGCCTACATTCTCCAAAAGTTAAGGTTAGCCTGTCCTCCATATGCCTCACGTGACAATAGATATAGCCACAGTAGATTTTTGTATTAATCGTATTTTTTTACTGTCACGTCCTCCATGGAACTTAGCTTTTCTTAGATTTGCTATTTATTGATTTACGCCTAAAGTGTGATTTTGACTGATCTTTGCAATGCAATCGAAAAATTGTGGGAGAAAATTTCGTTTCATAAACACTTTAAATATAGTTTGTATTTATGCATGTATACGTATGTGTAATTAAGAAACCTTGGAAAATGAGCTGAATTAGTGTTATGTAATGTTACTGTAGTGTGATTTATCGTATATTCTAGGTTCCTTGGATGAATTACTTCATAAGCTATACCTGAAAGCTGGTCGTGTCCAGGACTGGAATGTCATAAGACACTGTAGTGGATTACTAAGGAAGAACGTAGATAGTTTGGCTCCAGCAATATCAACCATATTGGTTCATGGAAAAGTTGTAGGTATTTTTTTGTTTTCAAGAAACACAAATTTAGATGCGCCAATTTCGTATGCCTCAAATGACAATGTAATTATACGATCGTCTAGATTCGTTAATTTGTATTTTGTAGATTCTTTTTTATAAAGCAGTTACAGCAACGAGTAATGGGAAAGCTATTTTGATATTTTACAAGATGCAGTTTGCGATAGATGCGTATTTTTTAATTCATGTGGGGAGGGGTTCTGGGGTTCGTTAAATTCAATTGATCCCTTGAAACTATAGATTATTTCAGATAACTGCAAACTTTTTTCTCCTATAAGCTGGAATTACAGGGTACGAATGTGGTTAATGAATAGACAGTTTGATTTCGTGCTTTCTTGTGGCAGGTCACGCTGGGGATGTTTAGTCGCGAAGAACGAGTTGTTTACGAACCTTTAACTCCGGGAGCTATTGAGGTAGAAACAGTATTTACTGTCTGGTATTAATGACCGTATGTCGTCGCGAAAAGTTTTAAAATGATCATTAATAAAAAGGTCTGAAAGTTTAAAGCGTTTTAAACTTGAGTGGTAACCTTTTCGAACATTGTGTGCTGCTTTGTCCTTATCCAAGCTCGCAGGCATCCCCTATCAATTATGGAAAATAGCTTGTCGTGGGTAAATCTGCTTAATTATATCCGAGTGTGAGAAATAATAAATCTACTAAGTGTTAAATCCAAACAGGGATCAGTTGAAAAATATTCGATACTCTATGCACATCAGCTGTTCCTAATTTAGATATCACCACGTGTATGATCTGTTTTCGAGATTACCACACATGCAAAACCTTACGCAGGCATTACCAAAAATGAGATAATCTACACTTGCTCTTGCCGGCTACCTCCGTAACTTAGTGGTCATGCAGAAAAGTTCACCGGTGTTACAGAGGCGTAAATTCGAATCCTGTCATAGGACCTACAGTTGAATAAATTCCGATTTGGATGTCGATATGTGTATGTGATACATGCCTGAGATTAAGGCACTTGAAATTAAGTTAGCTTAAGGTTAACTTAAGATCACAAGAAAAATTTCTGGCGGCTTATAATAAGCTTGTAATAAGCTTTGCAATAATTAGCTTGGAAATCCTTTTTCATAATTATTCTCTAGAATAGCTGGTAGAGTTTCTGTTTTAGAAGTTTTTTAAATAAACTGGCCTAGAGTCGATTATGTGTAATCCGCGGTTTTAGTTTAGTGGAAGCATTAGTTTTCACTCTTTCGAGAACTAAACTATATAGTTTTTATTGGTTTTAGAAAATTTTGTTCGAGTACTGCAGTCCTTATGATGTGCGTGAAGCTGTTCTGCAGCAAGAGGTAGGAATGTATTTCTCTCATCGAATCCCATCCAGTAAGTCCGATTTAATTCTACTTAATCTTACTGACTTTTATCTTTTGTTTCACAATGCCTTCGTTTGCAGATGTTGATTTATCTTGCATCATTCATCTCAACAAATCCTCATGTCTTCAATGGAATGTTGAAAATTAGAGTTGGGTAAGATATGAACGATGTTCAGAATTAGAGCGATATATACCATGTGTGTCGTACGGGACATCCGGAGCTGATTTTCTGTTATTTGTTGTAATTTAAATTACAGCAGAATTTTTAGTCAACTCAAGTTTGAAGTTTGTCTGACATTTACAGCCAAACTACGCGAAGCGTTCCTGTTTTGAGTTCCGAACTCATTTGGAATTTTCCTAATTACTGTTGCAATTTTAAGAAACCACTTTGCAAATCCCTTCAAGAAATTTGCCAATCCCCAAGTGGAATTTGTAATTTTGCAAATGTTCCTAACTGCCTTTTCCAAGTTCCTAACTTACTGTTTAAAATCCCTAAGTTCCTGTTTAAAGTAACTTTCAAACAGCATTACCGCAAATTGGAATCGTTACACCAAAATTTAGATGTTTTTGCTTTTTTTTGCCCGTTACCTTTAAAAAATGTTTGAACGTGTTGGGCGCAAAAAAAATTTAACTTAATTGTCTGTACTTTTGTTGGCGACTTACTGATACACATACAAGAACAATCACGAGCGAATCTTGCAATCTTGATGCGCAAGTTGCTCTAAGGAATTCATTGGCAATCGCTTGAAAAATTTCCGATCGAACCAGCGAACTTCAACTTATCGCAAAATTCAAGATAAATTTGTTTCAAAAATCTGCAAGATACATATATTTAACTAATTTAAGTATTTAAAACAATTCCAAACGCTTTCTTGCTTGTGCGCCGAACCAAACACGAGCGTGTTTTATACAGTAATTACTCAGAGTAACTTGCACATCAGCATTGCACATTGCTTGCAATTCGGTTCTAATTTGCCACTTAGTTACAAATTAATTTTGCGGAACAAAGTAACCTTATTTTTGTAATAAACATTGAAACTGCATCAACAATTTCTCGCACGATTTCAAATTCTTCCGAGCAACGTGCACATCAACATTGCGAGATTCACCCGTGATTGTTCTTGCATGTGTATCAGTAGGTCGTCGAAGTACAAACCATTGACTTGATTTCGTTTTTCGCCTGACCCGTTCTGATATTTTTTTAGGGTAATGCCGTGATGGACAAAACAAAAACTTCTAGATTTTGGTGTAACGATTTTTATTTGCTGTTTGAATAAAATTTTACAACTGGAAGTTACCTTTAGCAGGAACTTACGGATTTTGAACCGGAAGTTAGGAACTTTGAACACAAAGTTAAGAAACTTTGCAAAATTGTAAATTCCATTAGGGAATTTGCAACTTTCTTCTGAGGATTTGCAAAGGGTTTTTCAAATAACGAGTTCGGAACTCAAAATAGGAACGCTTCGCGTAGTTTGGCTGTAATTCAAACATATGCCAGGTAGATCATGCAAATTTGTTTGTTGTACATTAGAAAGTAATAATATTTTCTGTCGTACGGGACGAGAACAGTGAAAAATGTTCATAATATTTTGAAATGAAAAAGTCTGTGAGATGACGTCAGCTAAATCACAAAAAACCATTATAACCTTAAAACACTGTAGAGTGTGCAAAATTTGTTTAAATAAAATATATCCTTTAATTGTACATAATTAAACAAAGTGGTACCAGGTCGTACAGGAAAGGATTTTATTAGTAATTAGTTAATAACAGTCCGATAGTTCAACACTTGACACAATGCTCAGAACACAATTTTTTCCCATCCATTCAGTAAATTCAGCTTAAGTATAGCTTTTTGGATTAATTATAGACACCGAAAAAAAATACCAGAAACATCACTGCCTTCCATTTTGTTCCTGTCAGAAGTTTTATGTCTATCTTACCATTTATAGCAAATAGTTAATAAATCCTATAGATGGATGTGTTGGAGCAGCAAAGCCCACCAGCGGAACTATAGTCCATCTTCTCATGGAATGGCCATTGATTATTATGATGCGATTTTATATTGTATTTATGTCGTACAAAAAAAATTGATTAGGGTTCCACAAGATTTCCTTCAAAAACACTACTGTTGGAGGAGGTGTCAGTACTAATATTATAATATATTCTACCATCTTTTCTAAAGTTCTTTGTTTCTCTTTATCCCTCCCCCCCCCTCCCCCTCCCCCCCCCTCCCCCTCCCTGCAAGAGATTTAAAATATTTGCTTTTAGATGGATTGTTCAAGAGATGAAAAATCTGCTAGAAAGACATTTTCCCAATGAAAATATACAGGTTGAAACCCATTAATTTTTCAACACATGTTGTACTAGCATGCATGGCGCGTATAAAAACAACTTGTGAGTTGAAACAGAATGGTTGGCAGAATTGGTAAACGTACAAATATACGTGTTCAACATAAATATTATCAGAACAGAATTGATGGTAATATTGTATAAGTATGTTTTTAAAACATAAATGTCATATTCTTTTTTATGTCTGCGCTGCCGAATGTTGTGACTTTTCGTCCTTCGCAAGCCAATAGTGCGATAATTAACCAGTGGTGTAACCCAGCTTTATTCACCACGTGCCATCACGGCAAGTTAAGCCCTGGGCAAACAAGGAGCATTTTTACGGAAGCATTGTCTCCTGCCAATGTTTCTCCATGTTTCCAAGTGTGGGCAAACTAGGAAACATTTTTGTTGGAAACATTTGCTTGCGCAAATCTTTAAATTTTGTTTAAAAATGACGTTTGATGTAGACTTGCAGTTTTACGCATGCTTAATTGGGAAATAAATATTTTTCGTGTTGGAAACATTGGAAAGTAAATACATGCGGGCAAACTAAGAATCATTGTATCCGCAACCAATTCAGAAACATTTTTGCTTCCCGGAAAAAAATGTTGTTTCCGTAACATAATGTTCCGCAACAATGTTTTCTAAAGTTTGCCCAGGGCTATATGTAGTTATAAAAATTACTTGCACTGAATAAAATTTACATGGCATTGGATTTTAATGGCCACAAACCTAGATAACATGCCGAAGCAAACGGGTCGCCAAAAAGTTTGCTTTTTAGTGAACATAGTTATTTTATTATATTTATGTACCCAAACAGAACTATTTAAATTAGAGGTAAGACATGCAACTGTAATACGAGTACAGCCCTTTCTGACGAATCTTCCCGTAGTTTCTCGGACGAGCAACCAAGGAGAAACATGTACTTGCCCGTGTAAAGTGTTAAGTTACAATACACATCTGAGTTAGTCCTTGTCATTTTATGCTAACGGCCATTTAGACTTTACTTTTATAGTTTTGAAACCTTTTTAGTATGATAATCAGAGTTTTTTCTGGGTAATGTTGCTACGTCATGACGTCATAGTTCGTGCTTTTTATCTAATGTGTATAACTTTGATTTCTTTTTAGTTGGTGTATACGTTTCCTCCAAGTCGAGTGAAAGAGTTAGTTTGGATTATTTTAACATGCGAAGGACGTATCAATGGCCGTGACCTGGCACCAAGGTACTGGAGCCTGTTGTATAAAGCTCTTAACTACTTTTTAACTGCCCAAAAAGTAGTTAAGTAGTGGTTAAGTTTAACCACGTAGTTAGACCAGCTGTACAGAAAAGCAGTTAGCGTTAACTGCAGTTAAGAAGTAGTTAGAGTTAACTATCCTCAATGGCATAGTTAACTTCTCAAAACCTAGTTAAATATGGAGGCTGTATTAAGAGTGATCAACTTTTATGAGCGAGATAATATTGAAAAGCAACGCTTACCTAGAGTTTTTAATCGTCATCTTCCCTGGGAAGATTTCTCAAATGAGGAACTCCTAAAACGCTATAGGTTTGGCCGAAAATCCTTGCTTTTTATAGCGCGACTCATCGAGGACGAAGTGAGACCACTAACAAGGCGAAACCAGGCTCATCACTTAAAAGGACCTCCACCTGTTTTCCTTTGGGACTGCATTATCCCACAATTTGTTTGTTTTGTTTGCAATTTGGGCCATGTTTTGCCATTTTCGCCGAATTTCTATTGGTGCATATTTTTCATATCTTAAGCTTGCATTCTGCTGAAGTAAAATTTTGTTGGTTTTTTTCTTCCCTTGCTTTGGGTTAGTTGATCTTTTGAATTTGTTTATATGTAATTAAATAATTCAACTTGAAAAACACCTGTAAGCTTGCCGACTGTGGTTAGATGACCTCAAACAAAATATGACCTCAAACATAGTAGAAATACAACAGTATGATATGAGTTGTATTGATTTTTGTTACATCTCACAACACTTCAGAAATAAATATTGATTATTGTGCAACACAATATTGAAAAACAAAAGCACAATCTAATAGTAAATAAACTCGAACAGATTGGAAAGTGACAAAGTTTGGCTACCACCTTTCCGACAAAATGTCTTTGCTTAAATCATCAAAGTTTCAATACTGTATTTGCACTATCTACACTGTGTGGTACAAGCCGTTCAAGATTATTTTATTTGTTCAACGCAGTTAAGTCGTGCAGTTAACTAACTACGGTGAAGCATTTAACTAGGGTAGTTAAAGCTAACTGCAGTTATCTTTAACTACTTTTTTATACAACCGGCCCCAGGTCATTTGTTTCTTTGAGATTATAAAAGAATACGAACGTTTTCATCCAAACATTGTATTAGTACGATAAAGCATTCGCATCCGATCTGCATCTGATCTGCAAACGCTCGCCTTCGGCCCGCTTTGATCATGTTTTATCTATTTTACATAAAATATTACATACACTATGTGTAGTGTATTATATACACTATGTGTAGTGTCACGTAGTTACATACAGTGAAAAATTGTTGTCAACTGTCCGATATTTATGAATGCAAAAACTAGACTCTTAACGTACAAGTACTTGTACACTTGTCGTTTTGGTTGTAGAAAAACACGAGAATCTATTTATCTTTTATCCGGTTTATTACCAACATGGCAGGCGTTTCGTTGTTTTTAACTCTTTAATCATTATTACACAAGTGTAGAATTCGTGTAGTCAATGATGCGGCTTGCCATGTATGTGTTTTTTACCTTGGATTATTGTTTCATGATATTTTCTTGAACATTTGAGACAGGCTGTCTTATGTCTGACATATTTTTGTAGAAATATTTTAGAACAACGTCAACTGAATGGAGCCATGCACCGAGTCCCAACTGGTTTTTATTCAATGGGTAATGTATAGTGTCTCTAGGCTGCTAGCCAGAAGCAGTTAACTCGTTTTAGGTAAATTGGGAAGGTAACATTGGCGAGAAAGCGTAGTGAGATTGGGGCAGCCTAGTATTAAGACATGTTGGAAAACGTAGATATGTACGTATAACTGTTTTACGTCACTTTGTCGTAAGATTTTGCAGCAAAAACGGAAAACCGCGGTCAATGCTTTGGTATTTTCACTAGAGACCAATAAAAGCTAACAAAAAGATCAACGCATGGGTCGGCCCAGCAGACACACTATATGAGCTACCGAATACCCTGATCTTTTGACACACAAGTGAAACTTTCAAAATTATATATTCAGATGTTCACATCTTGAAATTATTTGTTCTGTGATTTTAGTTTGGAAAATATTGGGCCGTTCAGACAGTGGCTTTGAACTATCGAGGTCATTGTTAGCAAAGGTAAGAGGTATATATAACCACCGATCCGGAAGCAGAATTGGATTGGATTAACTATACCCGTTTCTGATTATTTTAAAACATTCTAGCTATATATCTCTAGATGGAAACTATTTATTTAAAACTTCGCCGATGATTTCAGAATAAGACATTTTCTCACCCATTTGACCATTTAATAATGGAGGATTTCCACGTTTTTGTTTCAAGAAAAATATATAGCGCTATATGAAGTTCTTTGCAAGTTTCCATGGTGAAACCGCAATATCAGTTTAATTTTGTGGAAGCACCACGTAACTTTATCATTGTAAATTATATTACAAACTTTTGATCCAGAAACTCAGATCTTCGTTTTTCAGAGCTGCATAATAAATTAGCCACAGACTATTGGTTAAAAAACTAGAAAAACTCGAGGTTGGGGGAGAAAAAAGGTTAAAACTGAGAAATAGCAAAGAAAAAAAGTGACTAACAGAAAGGAAATGAGAAAATATTTCCCAGCCTAGATTCGATACGCTACTAAACAAATTGTTGTTGAACTTTATAGTACTTGAATGATGGGGATAGGTAATTAAAGAAGCTGGCTAAGATCGAGGAAAGGTTATGCAAGCACATATATAGATTTCAGGCATTGAGAGAGAAGAACTGGTGTATTTCACATTGCACTTTGTTATATATCTTGTATAGCAATGACAAGATTTAAAAATGAACGGTTTTTATAGGCGTTTTCTTGCAGGAAATATTTTCAGTCGCTTTGAGGTCCCAGACAATGAAATATTTTATACAGCCCTGTCGTCAGTGCTAATCATTCATTTACTATATTACGCTATTTTGCCCAGTACTATACTAACTTGGACATTATGAATAGGCGCAAAAAATGAACGTGTATTGCTCTGCACGATTTTACTTTCAGTTTCCAACGATGGATGAAATGACAGAAGGGGAAAAGAACTTTGCTTTAAAGGTCGAGGAATTCTTAAGTAGCGTTCCAAAACCAGAATACAGACAGCTGTTGGTTGAGGTATGTTGTTGTTTTTGTTTTTTATTGTTCTGCGGAATGTCAAAACTACTAAATTTTCCAGGCAAACGGGATGATTTTTTCTTGTGTAAGCATGCAAAATCCATCTCTCTAAGCTCAGGATGTCGCGCTAAGCTGGCTGGCCCAACTTCCATAAGGAGCCGTAAGATGTTTAAGACGAAAAGCCTTTTTTCATTTTTGTCAAGGTCAGCCTTGTTGGGTCAGCTTTTTAATCTGACCCTCTATTTTTTCAATACCCTTTGTACTCCTGGTTGTATACGGTTGTGGAACCATTGTGGAACGTGGTCTTATGTTTTAGTTGTTGATGGTGATGGCCACGATCCTTGAGCGAAATAAAGAACTAAAGTTTCATGTTACCATTAAGTTAGATGAGGTATAATTTTGAAAGCTTATTTATGACAAACTATAACTATCATGCAAAATTGTAATTACTATTCTTGTGTTTGCGTGTTTCTGTTCTAGCTTGTGAATGGAGCAATGGAATTGTTCACTACAGAAACTGGAAAGGTCTACATAAACCTAATTCATAGTCCATAGTGAATATTTTGGAACTATCTTCAGATATGATTCGTACTTATCTTAAAATTCGTTGTTTCCAGCGAGATTTGATCTCGCATTTTCTGGTTTCTAGACCGTCGTTCTATATACAACCAATTCGTAAAATAACTAGCTTAATTGGTAGAGCGGCGGTCTAAGAACCCAAAGGTGCGAGTTCAAATCTCGCTAGAGACAACGAATTTTCGTTGCTCTTTGTAGTATCTGAGTAATGTGAACATAGTGTATCTTCTCTCCGCTTGCCAACCGTCGACTATTAATTTTTGCCGAAATTTGATTAAAGAATACAAATTTTTATTGTTTCGTGTGAAAGAGCGTGAAAAAGTAAGCCGATTGGCGGTTTACTGTAATAGACTATACCTTTTAGTTTTGAAGTTATTTGCAAAATGAATGAGCAGTTTATATTTTGTACAGTTTTACAAATACCTTCGGGACTAAAAGAGATAGTCTATTACAGTAAACGGTCAATCGGCTTACTTTTTCATGCTTTTTCACATGAAAATAACTTTTTTATTGCCAATGTCCTTTAAAAAATACAATTGTTTATGTACTTTCATAAGTCTACCTCATAAAGAAGGTTTGTCAGTTATACAAGAATGTGGTAAATACAGGTTTTTAAATTATACTTATACCGGTACTCTGACTTAGCACTATTTGAAATCAAGTGCTTCCTGTTCATGACAAATAAGATAAAAAGTATTTAGAAGTGAAAGGATTTTTTCTCCTCTGTTGTGAAAGCGTAGATCGTTCATACCCACATGTTTTCATCGAACATATTTTATAGTTCCTGTTTGTAGGCATAAAATACTTCATGAAACCCCTCATAATAACTGATTTATCCGCTTTTATTGATAGCCCTGTTCTTATAATTATTTTTTACTGTTTTAGGATAAGTCGATATTCTACAGCACTCCTACTTCAGGAAAGTCTGGTACAACCACCTTTTTTGCGCGAACTATTGTCAATCAACTTTTAAAAGAATCTGTAAATGTTGAGCTAGATGGTGAGTGTACCGTATCTTAGGTGAAGGTCGCAGAACAAGGCGATTACATGTGCGAAAGGTGAATGCGCTACACAAAGCGTGTAGTGAATTTTTCAACCGCCTCAGAAAGGCATAAAAAACAATGATGTCAGGCATATTGAACTCGCAAGAGATAAAATGTGACTTAACTCGAAATGCTGAACTTTAGTATGATTTAAATGCTGAACTTTAGCACGGATTTTACCAGTTACTGAACACGTTTAGAATGTTTGAGAAAATCACAATCTGGGACCGGTTGTATGAAAATGGATTAAAGTTAACTATAATTAGTAGAAACGTCGACCAATCAGAACAACTTGTACTTAATGACTATTTAACAAAAAACAGTGATTAAAAAAGTGATTAAGAGTTTTATACAACTGCCTCCTGGTGGATATTGCTATTCACCTTTTATACAACCGGCCCAGCACAACACCACCATCTGTGTGAGTCTGACGCACATTCCTGAAAAGACAGCTTATTGGGCACGAACATCTTAGAGCCACAGAATAGAAGATTAACCAGAAGTTTCATAATTAACCTTGTCCCACTTTAAACAAATGTCATGAAAGCTTTGGCTGAGCCAGTCGAATAAACTAGTCGCGCTATATAAATTTCAGAATATCAGGTTATGTTGTTTTCGCAGTCAGTCAACACGAAAATATTTGCATAGCAGGACTAAACCATCCCTGTCGGACTGCCTACATACACTGCTAAATAATATCTGGAACTAACGTTGCCATTGCAGGTTGTGGGATTATTGATAGTACACCAAAGGTGTATGGGGCTGGTGCGCAAAAAGGCCTTCGAAGAGCCTTCGCTCGAGACGTCGAGTTTCATTTTATCGTTTCGGGAAGTGCATGATGAAAACCGCCGGTATCTGTAGGTTTTACCATTTTTTACGAAGGAAATTCTTAGCTTTAATTGGTCAGTAGACCAGGGCCATCTTGAGAGAATGAATTCCAGGTTACAAATTAATTCATTCTCTTAAAATGTCTGAACCCACGCAGCGAAAGTTAAAAATTTTATTAACAAAACATGGTCAGACCTGCACAAATACGTTTTTGATCTTTAATTATACGCTATTATACAAGACTTAACAAAACGTTTGCAGCAGTTCAGTACTTGTTTTAATCTTCAAACGAACGCGATGTCATTTTCAAGGGCAACGATCCTTTGAAGTAAATGTCCTAAAAGCCTGACCGAAATCTTAATCCTAATTCTATTCCCAGCAACATGGAACAATACGACTGCAGAAGTTAAACTTGAACTCGACTTTAACTCGAAGCTGAATACCTACGACATAGATTTTATCTAAATTTTACGCGAAATGTGAAAATATCATATTACCAAACCTGCCCAAACAGTATTTCGGAACTTAAGCGTAATTGAGAACACATCAAATTTGCAATAGTCAGGGAGGTACAGGTCAAAAGTGCATGTTTACTTACCCTGTGGAGGGGAAATTTTATTTTGCTCTCAAAGTTTCTGTTGGATGCCCAGGCATAACAATTCCGAATGTTGATTGTCCCAATTTTCCTTGTCATCTTCGGCGAACACGGTTTTGCTTTCTCTATAAGATTTTACATGTTGTCAAAAAAGGTAAAATTTTAGATTCCTGTGCTGAAAAAATAACTTATCGAATACGTCATTAAAAACTATATAGGAAACATTACGGTTACCTCGATTTTTTATGTTTAAGTTTAAAACCTATTTTCAGACTAGTTTTGTGCTATTTTCAGCTATTTTTGAGTTTTAAATCAGTAGTAACTGGAAATCCACTTTTTAATATTTTCAAATAAACAAATCTGAAATTTTACCTTTTTTACAATAATAGAATTTTATAGAGAAAGTGAAGAAAACCATGTTTACTAAAAACTTACGAGAAATGTTGGACTCTGCAGTAACATCCAAAATTGTCACGGTAAGCATCCAACGGACAATTTCAGAAGAAAAATAATGGTTTCTCAAGAAGGTAACTAACATTACCTAACTACCTCCCTTACTATAAATAAGCTTCATTTTATAACAAATTGATCGAGTCGTTAGCAGAACATAAGGCACTTTGATCATTTTTATATTTGCCGGCGATACTGTACACAGGATGCTCCATGACAATGTTTTTTTCAGTGCATTTTTCGTTCCCAAATGTACCTGGCAATTGGCGGGCTATTTCATTTGTGTTGTTTATGTTTGTTGTTTTTTAGTAAACTAATGTTGATTATTACGTCAATCGACCCAACTAAACGCCGACCTTATTGCTTTAAAGGTGGCAATTTGAGTTTAGGTCAGGGCTGCAAAAAAAACACATGCGTTTAAGGCTTCTTCAAACGCGTTGCACTAAACGAGTTTTTTTAAACGATTCCAATAACATTCTGGTTTTGTGATCACATTAAATAGAATGATATTACCCTAGTAAAATTTACAAGGTAACAGAGGCCAGCAATATTTTAAAAAGATTTTTGTCAGAAGTGTTTACCGCTTCTGGACGACCAAATTTTACAGACATCACGTCGTATTTGAGGTCAGTTTTTGCAGGAAATGTGCGTTACTATCTCAACTTTCCGTCCATTATTCGATAATGTAGTAAACGTTTCGTAACAGTGTCACAAATGTCGCTGAAATAGATTCTAGCCATTCAAACTAGGATTACACTCAGAGACTAAGCTCAAGTAAACATTTAATCTCACACCATAAATATTTAACTCACTAATGTTACATTATTAATTGTTGGCCGCAAAGTGTTGGCCACTATTGAACACTAGGCTGAACGAATTTGACTTCGTTTAAAAGAAGCATGATCAACCACAATGCAATGCGCGCATTTGTTACGTTTACAAATAGCTGCCACCATTTTTGAAGCCAAGAAAATGGCCGCCTCTTGCTTTTTGTAGTTTGGTAGAACACACGAGTAGATAATTAAGCAAAACCGTCGTTAGTGCGATTAAGAAAAAAAAGAAAAGAAAAACAAAAAGAGCATTGTTGGAAATTTTGTTTACGTATTCAGGTAATCTCTCAGCCCTAACTCAAACAAACGCATGCGTCACATCGTACCAACCAGTATCGCCAACCAACAGTGTTGACTCATCAATGTCATAATTGTCCATGTCTGAACAGGCCTTTGTATTTAAACGTCAATACTGGATGGAGGCGTTTTCACAGCTTTTATGTATAGTTGTGCAAAATTTTTTGATGACTTTCGGCAAGGAAAAACTCGGGCGAAGCTTGTAAAAGCTCAGGTGTTTAAAAGAACTAAAATTAATTTATCGCGACCGCCATGTAAAACAAATTAGACTGTGGAAATGTTCGTTTGATGAGGGTGTCGTGCAAGACGGATCTATTGTGTGACTGGCGTAGCTTTTGTTTTGACTTTGACTGTCTCAATATGCCGACAAAACAGCACATTTCAGATGATCTCTTATCCAAGCTTCTGCATGGTATATGCCGAAAATAACATTCCGTTGTTTGTGCAGCTAAGTTGAAGGCGAGAACAAATAAACCATAATTTGGTCGGTGTCTCTAAATGCTATAGTAATTGTGCCTAATTAACTGAATTATGTTTGACAAAATCATTATTTTTATTAGAACAAAAGTCAGTTCATATAATAGACAATGAATTTTTTACCCAAATTGTGTCGGCAGCATTATCATAAAGAAATTATTTTTGTAAACTCTACAAAACATAGTGTGATTTTCCTTTTCTGAAATTTTGGATGGCAAGTCAGTAACATTCAAGCAAATAACCACATGCCCTCAAAGCCAGACTAATTATTAATAAGTGCCTCTAAAGCAAGACTGCATTTTATATATAAGATAGGATTGTGGAGTTTTAATGCGCACAATCATTTTCTATCTCCCACTCCACTGTGAATACCGTGTTTTCAAACTGATCGTCTGTAACAAAGATATTATTTTTATATTATTTTAAAAGATCTTCGAAATAGTTTTAGTCATATTTCCACGTTGGTCATTGCATTTAGTACAACTTAAGTAATAGAAAAAGCAGAAGCAGCCGATCTGTATCTGATTTAAAAACTGGAGCCGAATGCGAGCGGTCATGGCTAAAGGGGATGGAAGAGAGGTAGGTTTTCAAGATGGCGGCCATTTTTCAAGATTCTTAAAACGAGAACGAATCAACAACCTAACATTTATATCATTCCCAAGGCTCACCCTAACCTTACCCTGAACCTAATCCCAATTTAGAAATGCTATAAACGTCTGGTTGTTGATTTGTTCTCGTTTTAAAAATTTTAAAAAACATCCGCCATCTTGAAAACCTACCTCTCGTCCATCCCCTTTACCCATGACCGAATGGCGAGCGGTTGTAAATCAGATGCAGATCGGATGCGAATACTTTATCGTACTTATACAATGTCTGAATGAAAAGGGTTCACATTCTTTCGTAATGTCAAAGAAATGAATGATACATTTTTAGAAAATCACAAACCTTATACTTCTTTTGTGTTTTCTTCATGAATTATTGATAAATTTTATAAGTTTAACAACAAGTGTAGACTGGAAGTCCAACTCGAACTTGCCTCAAAGGTGCATACCTCCAACATAGATTTTATTAAATTTTTATGCGAAATGTTATGAGCCCAAACCTGCCCCAAACAATATATATTTCAAAACTCAAACGTAACTGAAACACGTCAAATTTAATTGCAACTTGAGCTTTATTTTAAAGCACTTGATAATTCATCTTGATGTGTAGACGTACTGTAAATGTAGTTTCTACCGAAGAACTTCAAAGAGCCTTACATCACCTGAGACAAAGGGTTAATGGGGCCTTCAAGCTAAATATAGCCTGGGTATCAAGTTCTTCCAGGAACAATGTATCGATTGTGTTTTGACTCAAACGGATTATATTTGTAGCATCGGCTGTGCATGTTTGTCAAATTATTTCTGACAGACACAACTGGCCTACTTTAATTCCTGCTAACAGCGTTTTTCCAGGTACACACAGCTCATCATAATCAAGTTGTCATAAATGTTGAAAATTAGGAGAATTTTTGTTCCCATTCTCGTGTTTCAATGCTGCATTCAGGTAAGATGTTAAGTTCTTAACCTGTACTATCTTGTTCTTGTTTTTTCCCAATATTTATTGGTGAACAATCTACGATGATACAAAGTGTAATGGTAATTGTGTTGCTACGGCAAAACTTTGCGTGTTTGGCGAATACCTAGATTAAGTTTACGAAGGTCTTAAATTATGTGACGTTGCAGTGGAATTTCTAAAAAATGTGTGCGTTACTACTTCGTCCACATAAAAACCCAGAAGCCTACTAACCAGAGACGTCGCAGGCTTGATGCTGGTTCTGGATTTTTTCGCCTTGATGCAAGTTTGTCATCAAGTCTCGTGGCTTCATCAAGTTGCAGCTCCCAATTCTCTGAAAATTGGAATCAGGCTTGATGCAACTTGATATATTGTACGGACTTTGGATAAAAAGTCTTGAAAACTACCGTCATTAAGCCTCTTGAGAACTTGCGCCTACTAGAGTTGCGTAAACTGGTCGAATTCTGACATAATTCAAAGCAATTAGGACAGGATTTGCCGTTTTTTCGGTCGCCCTGGATCGGATTTTTAGTATGCTTTTTCAGTTCAAATTAAATCATGTATATCTACAGAGTGTATTACAAAACTTAATTATCATTTAAGGCCTCTCGAAGCGGCTCGAGTTGAAATGACCACAGTCGACGAACAAGTAGTGAACTCTATGTAGACTGGAACGATAACACCCACTGGTATATTGTATCTTGATGAAATCGGTACTGAACAAAAATTGCCCAGTTTGTTGATCTCCCCGCCCCTTATTCTCCGGTTTATTCGTGCTTTACGATTATTTTACAAGGAGGTATTCTGTATCTCCTGATGAAATCTTCAACACAACCATAACATGTTTTCACAATAGGTGTTAAAACACAAAGCGTGTAGGGATGCTGAGACATGCCAGCCCAACCGGCCATGCTGAATGATTGTGTTTGGTTGCGCCGGTAAAGACGGTGGTTTATGAAAGGTGACTAAGCTTGGTTGGAGGATATCTTAAGTAAGAACAAATATTGTTTGTGATGCTGTGACTTCTGCAGATTTTTGTGTCCGTCCATGTCCATGGTTCGCTCCCATAGGCTCCTTATTCTAAGGGATATGAAAATATTATACCTCAAATTTAAATTATCCAATCAAAAAACCCTATTTGTACCACGTGACAATGTGATTTTTCGTGGTGTCGCATGCCCAGTCCCCGGTTTTCTAACCGAAGGTGTGATTGAATTTATCACACTGTGATATTAAATTTATCTCACGCGACGTCCCGCGAGAGCTACACGTACCTTGTAAAAGCAATGGAAAATGGCGGGAACTGAGAGTATGTTTTGCGATAGCGACCATTGAACTATAAGTAAACTGGAGCGATAAGTCAGGGGGGAAAATTGAAGCCAATTTGATTCAGTTTTTCTGAGTTTTAAGTTGAAATACTAGAAGTGACAAAATGGGCCGTATATCAAATGAAAGCTATTAGAAAGTTGTATTTCGTGTAAAAATTTTGAGGCTTTAAGTGAAAAACAAATACCTGAAGGGAAATTTGCCTTATTTTTCAAAATTGCAGTTGCTTTCGTATTTTTTGGCATTTCTTTTTTGTCTAAAGTCTCAAATTTTTTATATTAAATGTGTAACTTTTTAATAGCTTCAATTTGATATACGGTCCAATCTTTGGCGTTAAGTATTTCGTCTCAAAACTCAGAAAAACTAACTTGGCTTCAGCCATTGACTGAACTTTTGTATTGAGTTAGCGTTACAGTTGTATTACAGTTCACTGATAGCGACTCCGATGAAGAAATTAGATAGATAGATAGCAGTCGTTATTAGAAAGCATTACTCAAAACACCCGTTTGGGTTTACAGAGTTTATAGAAGTAATACAATATAAGGTTTAGAGTTTACTGCTAATTACATGGTGTTGAATAATCTGAAACTAAGATAATATACAAATAAGTCTATATTAGAAGACATGTCATACAAATTTATAAAGACATCTATTTATGAAAGAGCGTTTATAACGTTCAGTTCTTATTAATCTAAGCTTATAAATTAAGCTCAAATTCATGTCCCCTCTGTCTTAGCGGTCTATTTAGCTTATTCGGCAATCATTCTTGTAATGCATTATCTTTATCATTTATAATTTTGTTCCATAATTTCCTGTCTCTATCTGAGATAACTTCGCTGAAATTAAGTTATCTGCTATATAACCATTTCGATAAGCACGGCTGATAAATTTATCAATTTGGTTAATATACTTGTCATAAGTACCTCCCCAAAGCTCAACTCCGTAAATAAATAATGGCATTATTAAACTGTTGAATAAAAGGTTTAACTCGTTGATCGACATACCGTAATACTTGCACACTCGTAGCATATACAGTCTTCCAGCAGCTCGACTAATGATTTCATCAAAATGTAAATCCCATTTATCAGGTGCGTTCTCTAGGGTTACTCCTAATATCTTCAACCACGTTTGGCGATGAATATTTGGAATAGCTACCGGTAAGGGTGTTGAAATTTTACTTCGTATGACCATTTCATATGTTTTTTTTTTATGTTAAGCTGCATTCTATTTCTTTCGGACCATTCTCCAATATTACTAACTTCAGTCATAGATGTGTCGTCATCATCATAAACAGGAACTTCTAATGTCAAATCATCAGCAAATTTCACCAGTTCATTTTGAGTACTGACTGTTTTGATGTCTTTGATCATTACCAAAAACGTTGACGAGGACATTTCAAACTATTTCGCTCAGATCAAATGCACCGTTTTACCCCCTTGAGGTTTGCTTCATTCCATTCTTCCTTATCGTACGCAGTGAAAACTGATGTTTGCTTTTTGTAAGACCTGTGCCGATACGTGTAACTAGATCTACTGCACACATACCGACCAGGAAAGAGCTACTCAAGGAACCCGGTGCAGTATGGAATTGGTGAAAGCGTTGGGATATTGAATCCTTTAAATATACAAGGTATGGCATTTTCGCCGAGGATTATATGGACACTTTTGCAAATGTTAACCTTGAAGCAACTGGCTATCCGAAAAGTAAAAACAACGCTACGTTAAAGAAATCTTTCAACACGAGGGCATTCGTCTGGACCCAGATAAGATCGAGTATAATCTGGGGTTGCGCGTGTTTTCGAAGCTAATGCTCAATTCGTTGTGGGAAAGTTTGCACAGCGATCCAACCTGGTCAAGACCGAGCAGATCCAAGACCTACAACTGTTTTTTGATTACCTGACCTCAGATGAGATCAGCGTGCTTGATGGCAACCTGGGCAGTGACGACATTGGTTAGATGAATGAATATACAGATAATTTTATTCAGACTGATGCCAAAACTAACGTGGTCTTCGCTGCGTTCACCGCCGCCCATGGACGGCGACTCATGGTGTACGAAGAGCTAGATATGTTGAAAAAACGGGTGGTGTACTGCGAGACTGACTCGATCATCTATCTTACTGAAGTCGAGACCAAAGTACGCGGCATCTCGTTGGACTGCACGGTTCGAAAGAAAGTTAATTTCAATGTGACACATCATGCATTGGTATTTCTTAGAATAATTGATATTTCGCAGAATGTCAGGTAACGGAGGAGGTTTCAGTCGATATACCATTCAGAATCACAAGAAGCACACAAACGAAACAAATTGAAACCAAACGCATGAAAAAAGATTAGCGTATAGTTAATAACAAACGTGTTAGCATGAATGATTACAAAATATTACCTTATGGATATTAAGATGTTATTTAACACGGTGAGACTACGTAATTGCATGCTTGTTAAAAATTAAGCTGTTGTTTAGAACATTTGAACTCTCTTACTGTTTTTAACACATCCGAGACTATGTAATTGTTGCTCAGAATAAAATGTCACATGATTCTTAGTTTACAATAATGGTCTATATTTGTTTCCACATAAAAAGCAGCGGACCAAGTCCATCAGATCTTCTTTGCGCACAGCCAGGCGCTGACGACATCTCTCCACGACATGCTTGCACAGTGAGCACTTCATTTGCGTAATATGAAATTGAATGTAGAAAATTCTTTCCTGAAAGCGAAAATGCTAAATTAAAAGCGGAAACATCATCGTAAACAAACGTAATCGCATAAATATATGATTGTTTAAATAGTTGTGATTGCATGAACATGCGCAGAATGAATGTTTCGAAAATTCATCTGGCAGCACTGAAAAAAGTGCGAATCTCTAAAGCTAACGACAGTTTAGTCGGACAATGTATTCATTTCTTTAGAAATTAATTGCTTTTACAGTCGATGAACACAGAAATATTTGCACAGAAGGACTAAATCGTTCTTTACGCTGTTGGCTACGCTATTGTCTAAAATCATTTCCATATTTTCAAAAAATATTTTTAAAATGGGAAAAGACAATGGAAAACAAAACGAATGACACTGTATACTCCATTGGAAGAAAAAAGAATGGTTGTTAAACCTTAAAAGGATGAAAAGATTTTACGTAGATTTTCATTCGCTATGGTTCCTATAAACGATTTCTGACACGAGGAGTCCTCCAACAAGCTATCGATTTGGTTTTTTGGTGAAACTAAATATATTCCTAACAGGAACACTTCTCGAAGACGAAGTAGAATCCCATACACCAAGAAACACTGGTACATACTTGCCAATTATGGCTGAGCGTTTTTTAACAGGGATATTTCACCAAAAATATGCAATCTTGTTTGTCCTTTTTCGCCCTTATTTTTTTAAAAATAGACCTGATCATAAACTGTTCGTCGATTTTTTACAATTTAATAGTGTGACTGTTCTGAATTCAAGTCTAACTTAATATATCATATGGGCTTACTACATTCTTTTCTGACATTTTAAATCTTCCCCGCGTGCACGGACCGCAACGCACGCACTTCCTCGCCTCCTAATGTGCGCACATCCTCGCGTGTGCACATTCTCGCAACACGTCATTTTCCTATATGGCGGCGCATACTCATTACTCACACGTGAGCAGATTGGATTTCTTGTTCAACAGATGAGCGATAAGTGGCCGAGTAACTCCTGATTGACTCTTGTCTCTTGACAGTTCTATACGGAAAATCATTTCATGCCGCCTCCTTGATAGCCCCAGCTGACTCATTCATTAGAAACTCAGCTTTGTTGCAATGCCCCTAATCTAACACACTCTTCTGGGGCGGGTTGTATCAAAGGCGTTTAGCTTAAACGGTGGATAAGTGAAATTTAAAAATCACTTTTACATCTAGTACGGAACAGAAATTAAGAGTTCAATGGAATAACTATTTAGTTTTATACATAATTGCTCTTCTCAGGTCAAATAACTTTAGCTGGTTTGCTTATAGAACATGCAAACTTGTTTTATATTTTTGACTTATCCACCGTTTAAGCTAAACGCCTTTGATACAACCGGCCCCTGGTAAGCACGTTTCTTCCGCCTTGCTGTCCGATACTCAACACTTTACGAATCTTCAACAAGAATGCCCAAGTGTTGTGACACATCATTGTTGCTGCTGATCATTTGCAACATAAATACTCCCGTTTCCCTAGCTGGCTTTGAAAATGAACTGACCTTTGTTGCGGTATTACATGAAGCAAAATCTGCGCTTTAAAATGCGACGCACACTACTCTCTTCTCTCTGTAGACATGTCTTTCCATTCATGTAGTGGTGACCTGCGAATTCTTTCGAAACACGATTAAGGCCTTCGTGGTACAGCTTTTAATGCTTGAAGACTGGTCGCTAGAGGTGCATCGATATGACTTAATCCTTCAGACTTCACCACATCGTCGATTTCTTTTTACACATGAATCGGACATACTTTACCATGCATTGCGGTATTTTGTCTTCCTCGTGTTTTTCGAAGTAAGATACGAACTTGGGCAGGTCGTTACGGGTTCACGAAATTTAATAGAATCCAATTCTTATTTCAACTTCGATACTTTGTCAAGAAACTCTTCCTCGGTATCACATTCATATAAAGATTCATTCTCCTCTGCTATTACTTCTCCGGTTTCCGTGACTGCCAAGTAATGCACAATTATTTCTGGACACCCTGAAGAACTGATGCTTAGATAGTTATTTGGGGAATAGAACACCAGAAAAAGCTTGAAATGCAAAGGTTGATTCATAAACATACGTGGTGTTTCCATTTATATGAAAACTTTCATTTTAATCTACCTCTTTCTTACAGGTATCATTCTGTTCAGGACGTTTGAAAGTGGACCTTAAACGATACCAAAATCCAACTAATCGATTGAAAGATGGTTCCTGTTGTGATATTGCGGTTTTGTGTCTTAATGACTGCGACCCTTATTTCAGTTTTACTTACCATGGGATGACAAGATTTCGCAACCCAAAAATCAGTGGTAGTGACATAAAATACACGTCACAGTCAGTGCATTTTGTGTTTAATAATTGGCAGGTTAGTTCGTTATAGTTTAGCATTAAAAACTCTTAAGTTGTAGTGAAAGCTATGGCACGTGCTTGCTTAGTGCATCGTACTAAATAACAGAAATATTCAATAGAATCCTGATCAATATGCGTGCTGTGAATGATGAAAAGCTAAAAATGGTCTCCTTTCCTAGAAACTATATGCTCAGTGCAAATATTGAAAAAAATATTTTCATATATTTTTTTTTAGTTTTTAACAATTATCTTGATTTTTATGATAATTATTCTTACAATTTATATTAGTTTAAAATGTCGGTAATTTTGTAAAAATTATTTCATGGCTCATTCTTTGTATGAATTAAAACACTTTTAGCGAATGCAAAATAGGAAAAACGAGTGTGGATACTGAATATTAATTAATTTGAATTTGAATATTTTTTTCTCTTACTGATTCTCACTGTGGCATTGTTTAAAAGGCGGTCACATCGGTGATGATGCAGCCTAACAAGTTTTCCCACGTTTTCAAACTCCATGCTGTTTACGTTTTTTTAATTTAGCCGAAAGAAAAGATTTTAATGGAAATTTGGGAACACGATGTACTTTCATCTGATGAATTAATTTACAAAGGTTCAATAAATGTCCCGCAAAAGGCTAATAAATCGAAATCTTCATCCACTGCTTATCCAGTCGTTGTTAAAGGAAAGTACGTCACTCTTAACCTTGAAATTAAAATCTATTGTGACCCTGGCTACTTTTTACCGGATTGTGCAACGTATTGTGTGCCACGAAATGACAGCCGAGGCCACTTTGTATGTGACCATGTGTCCGGAAATAAAACATGTCTTCCAGGATGGTTTGGTGTTGATTCGAATTGCACAACGCACTGCATGGCTCAAGAAAATGAACATTACAACTGCTCTAAAACAGGCAAGAAGCTCTGCTTGGAAAATTGGTACGGAGCGAATTGTACAGTGTATTGCAAAGAATCCGACAACCAAAAATTCTCGTGCAATAAGTCGACTGGAGAAAAGATCTGTGGACCAAATTGGTACGGAAGTAACTGCACAACTGTCTGTAGAAACCAAAATGACTCAAAAGGACATTTTTATTGTGATAAAGCATCAGGTTTGAAAGTTTGCCTTCCTGATTGGTATGGAATAAATTGTACTAAGTATTGTAGCCAACAAAATGATACAAACGGACACTATTTTTGCCAAAAGCCAGACGGATTAAGAGTTTGTTTTCCAGGATGGTACGGATTGAACTGCACAGTATATTGCAAGGAACAAAATAACTCGAATGGGCATTATTTCTGTAACAAGTCGTCCGGAACGAGAACTTGTCACCAGTATTGGTATGGTCCAAGTTGTGATGTTTACTGTGAAGAAAAACAAAGTGGGCAATATTCATGTAACAATATAACAGGAAGAAAGATTTGTCAATTGTACTGGTATGGAGCGGGTTGTGATGTATATTGCAAAGAACAAAGAAGTAGGCACTATTTATGTGACGATGTAACAGGAAACAAGATTTGTCACCAGTATTGGTACGGAAGAAACTGTGATGCATATTGCAAGAACCAAAATAAATCCACTGGACATTATTCCTGCGACAAACAAACTGGTGCAAAGATTTGCCATATTAGCTGGTTTGGCGAAGACTGCAATAACTTTTGCAAGGAGAAAAACACATCGCATTATGATTGCAATAAGTCAACGGGTATGAAAATCTGTCACAAACACTGGTATGGAGGAAATTGTACAAATTATTGTAAACCGAGTAACTTAACGGAAAATTTCTCCTGCAATGAAACGACTGGCCAAAAGATATGTCATCCAAATTGGTTTGCTCAAAACTGTACAATTTTTTGCATCGCCGGTGATGATGTAAACTATTATTGTGAAGAAACAACTGGCCAAAAGATTTGTTATCCATATTGGTATGGGAATAACTGTTCAACATACTGCAGAGAAACCAAAGACGGTAAAGAACATTTTTATTGCAATAAAACCACAGGCTCAAGAATATGTCTTCCAAACTGGTATGGAATTAATTGCACAATCTATTGTAGAGAACAAAATGATACATATGGCGGAAAACAGTGTAGCAACTTTTGTAAGGAGGACGTTATAGGCCACTATATTTGCAACAAGTCGACAGGTTCCAAGATTTGTCACATGGACTGGTATGGTAAGGACTGTGCAACCTATTGTAAAGAGCAGAGTAATTCCGAGGGTAATTATTCGTGTAATAAAACTACAGGCCAAAAGATTTGTCATTTAAATTGGTTTGGGGAAAATTGCAGTGTTTTTTGCATGGTACAAAATAGTAATGATCATTATTATTATTGCAATAAAACAACAGGCCAAAAGATTTGTTTGAATTATTGGTATGGAAGCGACTGTTCAACATACTGTAAGGAGAAGAATGATGGCATAGGACGTTATTCTTGCAATAAAACAACGGGTGCAAAGATCTGTCGTCATAACTGGTATGGGATCAAATGCACAACATACTGCAGAGAACAAAATGATACAAATGGACATTATTTTTGCCACAAGCAAGACGGATTAAAAATTTGTCATCCAGAATGGTACGGAGTAAACTGCACGATATTTTGTAAAGAACAAAGCAATTCAAATGGATATTATTCCTGTGACAAGACATCCGGATCAAAAATTTGCCAACCAAATTGGTATGGACATGCCTGTAATATTTACTGCAAAGAAGATGATGGTTTTAGTGGACGTTATCAATGTGATGAACACACTGGTATGAAGCATTGTGACATTAATTGGTTTGGTGAAAATTGTAGCAATTTTTGTAAGGAGGAACCGAAAGCCAACTTTAATTGCAACGAAACAACAGGTTTCAAGATTTGTCACCCGAACTGGTATGGGACCAACTGTTCAACATACTGTAACGAGAAGAATGATGGCATAGGAGGTTATTCTTGCAATAAAACAACTGGTGCAAAGATGTGTCATCCAAACTGGTATGGAATCAATTGCACAACATACTGCAGAGAACAAAATGATACAAATGGGCATTATTCTTGCCAGAAGCCAGACGGATTGAAAATTTGCCACCCAAAATGGTACGGAACAAACTGCACAGTATTTTGTAAAGAACAAGACGAACATTATGTTTGTCACAAGACGTCAGGATTAAAAATCTGTCAGCAAGATTGGTATGGGGAAAATTGCAATGTAAACTGCAAAAAACAAGAGAGCATGAGCATTGATGGACATTATTTCTGCAATGAAACGACTGGTGCCAAAGTATGTGAACAGCACTGGTATGGGTCTGATTGCACAGTCCATTGTAAGGAAGAATCGGATAATTATTCTTGTAACAAACGCACTGGGGTGAGAATTTGTCGCTCGAATTGGTATGGACCAGAATGTGCGACATTTTGTAAAGAAACCGATGATGATTCAGGACATTATTTCTGCAATGAAACCACTGGCTCGAGAGTTTGCCACTCACGTTGGTACGGAGATTATTGCGACAGATTCTGCAAGGAGGTTAACAGTCTTGTTGGAAACGTATGTGAAAATGTTGAAGGTATGCAGTTAATTATCTGTGTACAAGGGTCAAGAATCTCAGCGTTCGACTCAAATTTTAGGGCAACTCAAAGGAGAAGTGAGCACTCATTGGGTCGCAACATTGTTTTGGTTTTGGTAAAACAATGATTGATCTGTTTAATGAGTGCTCATTCCTCCTTTGTTTTGCCAAAAAATTTAGGTTAATACCAACGTAAAATGATCAGGTCTTATGATTGAGCTTTTTTAGGAAATCATTGTTTGTGATTCGTTCTTAGAAAAGCAATTTCTAGAGTTTATTGCCTTTCATTGTCACAAACAACTACTCATAAAGCTTGTTCGTATAGATAGGTTCGTGCGTGGCGTCTTCAAAACTTGGGCCGGAAGCTAAGATTCTTTATCCTTGTTTTAAGTTGGGCTATGCAGCTGTAAGAAGTTCTAGAGAAAGGGTAAGGTGTTGTTATGTAGCATTCAAAAACGCATCAATAATTCATGAGCAAAACACAAAGGAAATCGTGGCCGTGAAGGAGTCTTTATATGTCATAAAACACACGTGTATTTTCACAAAACGTTTGCCTTATGGGTATAAAATGGATCGTTTTCGAAGCTATTTAAAATACTCGCAATTTGTGCTTTATGAGCACTTATGCTCGTATATTAAATAGTACTTAAAAGGGTGTTGTATAGAGATTATTTCATGAACAGTAATGGACAAAAATACTATAGAATAGTGATTATTTTCACTATTGTAAGAAATGGCATGTGCATTTTAAGAAATCACAAAACAGCGAAACACTCCTGAAAATTCTATATAGCTAAGACTGACAGTACGTTTTTTTTATTTTAAAAAGGAGGGCAAATAAGCAGCGACAAGTCCAGTGGATTCAATAACAATATCATCTGGTTTATAATTGGAGGAGTAGTAGTTGTGTTGCTGATAATTTCGATTGCCGTATTCGTCTTCAGGTAACTAATGTCAATGTAGAGGTCGATCTACGTAACACATCGAGACGCAATTCCATTTTGGCTTTACCTCCCGTCTTTTTGGCTAGTAAATACATTTCTGCATGTTTGCAGCGTTGAAATGTCTTGTGGGCACTTGCCGACGCTTTTTCTTCAATATTACTGTAAAACTCGTATCCTTTCAAAAATAAGATATTTCACGTTCAATTTCATGAAACATAACTTAAGTAATTGAATTGTCATACAAAACTATGCATAATACATTTAAATGATCTTCTGGTTTTTGTATCTGCGAATGCAGGTATTATTGTTGTCGTCTGCGTGATATAGCTAACTGTAGCCAATCAGAACTATTAGGTTGTAGCCAATCAGAGC
Organism: Muricea muricata; assembly: GCA_963855995.1. Classification (NCBI taxonomy): domain Eukaryota; kingdom Metazoa; phylum Cnidaria; class Anthozoa; order Malacalcyonacea; family Plexauridae; genus Muricea; species Muricea muricata. The sequence goes on from OY979722.1 coordinate 9,246,338, forward strand.
TTTTGCGCGTCCAACAGATCCGATCTTGTTCGTCAAATTTGATTTTCCAACATGGAGACTGTTTGAAGAGTGAACGTGGAAAAAGCAAGCACTAAAGAAGCGAATTACTACAAAATTATAGTTTGCTTAGGGTCAGGACACTGGTTGACTTTCCTCCCGGGAAGTGTTTTGCTAAAAGCGACATGATTTCGACGACAATTAGCGAAATATTTCATCGCGTGGATATTGTAGTGTCGTCTGTACTCTGTGGATTAACTTGGTGTCACAGGGTAGCATGTTATGACATTTCTGAGAATTTAAGTGTTTAGTATGATGAATGCCATGACACCAGTCGATCTCGTACGCTGTGCAAGTATAATGATGGTCTTGGCGCTTGGCTTTGCTGTTGAATACTGTGACAATTCAATATATTTGTATTTCCTTGTTATTAAGTTTAAGTTTATATGGTTGTGATTTAGCAGTGTTCAAATTATATTTGAATGCTAAAGTCACAATATTCTTTTTATTACACGACTTGACAGATAGTTATATACATATTTTATAGCTATAATACTTACAGATAATATTGAATTTTTTAAAAGTATATAATTATGCCATACACAAAGCTAATACAATATGAATTTTGTATAAGTTGTTAGTATTGTTAAAGATAAACTAAAGCATTTACACAGTGGAATAGTATCATCTGCGTGAAAATGCATTTAAATTACCCCACATGCATGTATTGAATTAAATTTTTATATAGATTTTGCTTGTTCTTCAATATTTCTTATGTTTATAAAGTAAGGAGGTTTTAGCTAGCCAATATAATGTCTGTTAAATTGGAGCCTAACCATTTGAGATAATAAGGGACTTTTTTCAATAATATCTTAGTCGGAAATTTTTGAGTTTGTCAGATGAATTTGTGTATATTTTTGTCTACTTCGTTGCCAAAAAAATTATAAAAAAAGTATCAAGACAACATACAATAATATTAACAGACATGCGTTTTTTATCATTAATGCTGTATAGATTTATGACAAACTGCTGTGAACTTAGTACATCTCTGTGATTGTCTTCAGAGCACGCCGAATTACGCTTCTCCATATTTCTGATCTACACTTACTGTAATAATTATGACTAGTTTGATACAGTCGACAAAAGAGAAGGTAGATCTACACTGTATCACATTGTCCAGAATAACTTTATGACAGGTGCAACCCAATGAAAACTGGGCTTAATTGCTGAATGCCTTATTCAGGGTGTAAGCCAGAAAACCAAAGCTATAAGTCCATTTTGGCTAAATTGGTAACAGCAACACAGCAACTCTTTATATACTTTATCACATTGATTACTTTGATTTATCAACGACTTTCACGAGTTAATTAAAAGAAAACTTGGCTTAACTTAGATTCAAAATTGCCACGTTCGCAGATACATGTATGCATAGCGTACCTTTTTTGTAGTTTTTAGTGAGCCATGTACAATTTCAACAACGATCTCTAGTGTTTGGTCACTGTATCAAAACACGAGAAAGTGATAAATCTCGAGGGGCGATGGGGATGATCGTATTAGTCAAAATGCTCATTAGTTATTCATGATTTGAAAGAGCCTTTCAAAGCATATTTTCATATTAGTGCCTAATACTTTTTTATTTTTGCGTGATTTTAGCACTTTTTCGTAGTTTGAAGGATCAATAACTTGGAAACCACTTGAAAAATCAAGTTGACCTTTTTTAACAGACAGACTGTACTTATGGTAACACTGAAAAAAATAATGTGTTGGCAAGAGCACTCAAGGCAGTTAAACGCGGCCTACATGTAGAAATGCTCTTGGCCTGAAGATAAAGCCAAGTAAAGTCATGCCTTCCCCCCCCCACGATTTGGTTACTTTACATGCTTTTTTGTTCCTCTGGATGCCTACGCTGTGCAAGTGTTATTTTTGAATGGTTGATTTGAATATGTATTTAGACGCAAAAAGAATGCCCCTGGGAATACGAGTGGTGTTATTACGAGACAAAATTCATGCAGTCCTTTAGCAATGGAAAATTTTGGAATCAATGTGGAGTAAGTGAATGCTAGACATCATGTGATTCCTGATCGCTGTTTTAAAATACAACTTTGTTTTATTGTAGGTCAGAGGAATTTCATTCTAAAAAGGAGCAATGTGCTACAAATATTCCAGTTGACAAAGTGGTTGTTGTCAAAAATCCCTTGTACCAAGCATTCAAAACGACTAAAGTGTGAAGTATGCCTATTTATTTGTTACAATTTCCTTTGAAAGAAATTTTCAAACAAATTTGCACCAAATTGGCATCACTGATGAAATATATAATTGTGGCTCAATTTCCATATAAAGTTCCTGAAATAGGAACAACCAATCAAATTCGTCATTCTTATAGGAAATCACAAATGCCATTTAGATGGCTGGGTTAAGAATTACGATTGTCCCAATCTTAATGCATAATTGGAAGAGAGAGTGTTAATATTCGTCATCAAATTGCCATAAATTTGATTACAATATTCAATGTGCGCTGCTACTATGTTATACGTGGTTAACCAATCGTTAAAATAGCAGTGCCAATAAATGCGCTTCTCACTCGCGTCCCCCATGACCAATGCCGTAGTTTTTCTGTCGACTGTAAAGTGGACACAATTGTCAAGGTGTACGCTCAATTTGGGTGTTTTATTGTATACGAGGATTCTAATCTCGGAAGTTTCCGTGTTCCGCATGTTTACGTTTATGTCCATAAATATTTTGAACTTGGCCTTAGTAGAATCTAGCAACTCTTGAGTGGGGCTCTGTCATTGTCAGAGAATATTAAACTTGATGACTTGTCACTCACACTTTATGTTATTTGGAGCATCACTGCAGATCAATACAAACTACACTGACTACATGCACTATGTTTTAAAGATCCGCAAAATTAAATAACCTAAAAATATTTGATTAACAGATTCGTGAAGTATTTTGTGTGGGTGCATAGGTAACAGGAGGAGAGTCTCTGGTTTATGAATAAACATTCCCTTATAGTGTATTTAAAGGTAAAGACTTAAAGATCTCATTATATAATTTTGGCGGCAACTGATCAATGGTTTCCAAGAAACCTTACACAGCAAGTCCATTGTCAGGTGTGAATGGTCTTGGTCACAAGAAAATACTTTATGTTTCAAGACATTTGCTTCATGTCATCAAAAGAACAGCACTATAAACTTGCTCACTTCACAGCTGAACGAGATAATTGATAACAGCTAGCAACAATATTCTCCAACGAAATTTTTTTAAGACCTGTTTGAGTAATAGACACTGCCCTACCTTAAAAATTGGGCACAATATGAATCAATAAATGACTTAGCATTGCTTAGTAATTTATTAAATACAATCTCCACACATTAAATACCTTGCCAAACGTAATTATTGTAATTTGAAGTCATAGGTGTAACATGTATGATTACTTTTGACATTTGTTTGAAAGAAATTTTCGTTATATCAGTTAAAAGCTAATTTAATATCTTCAGTGGCATATAACACTTAGCAATTGAAGACACATATTAATTTCACTGTTTTTACAAACCATCAAAACAATGTATTTTAAAAGAAATTGATTGCGCAGAACATGAATATTTAAATATGCCCCGCCCTCAATCATTAAGTGCCATACAACACTGAATGTCTTGCGCATATGACAATTCCACATTCATCTCTTTTAGCTCGCAAGTCACAGTAGGCACATGCACGCTTTAGCGTACCTATTCTTCAACTTTGCCAATCCAACATGGCGGACTCTCTAGAGGGTTATCATGGCAGTAAACGAAAGGATTCGCTTTCTCGAATTCAAAAAAACATTCTGCTTCTCATTCCCATCATCAGTATGTATTAAAGCTGGGTAGCTTGCCGGAAGTACGTCATATTTATTTGCGGCCATGCATATTTGATGGCCTACTCAAGCACCGAATGTTTTAGATCTCTATTACTGAGTGCATAGTTTTCGTTTCAAATCAAAAGATTCACGTTTTGAGGCCAGAGCTCTGTAAAATCAAGTATTCAGCAGATACTGCATCAATTCACGCCTTACGTGACGCTACTCCTGCTTCAATTTTTATTGATATACTGTACGACGTACACTGCATAACAATTTCGCAATTTTATTTTCTAGTTTGAAAGGAATCAACGATGACCTCGAATAGTCTGATATAACTTTATAATCTTAATATAGAATCTGATTGGAGTATAATTACATGCGGAAAACTGGAAAGTTACGTGTAGTGAGTCAGTCATCCAAACAACGTTAGCTAGTTTAACCAACTTTTATTAGGATTTTTTAATTCTGTGATTTAAAAATTTTGGAACAATCTCAAACTCATTATAGTACATTATCAATGTTAAATTAGTGGCTGGTGCTACGCCCTATCACTCCACTTATGGCAATAAAATGACAAAAAGGATTGAACTTGTAGTATTCTAGCTGTGGAATTTTGATAGAATTCTGAAAATTTTCATAGAATATTAAATCCTAGATATTTTTAGAAAAAATGTTAGAGCGCGGAGATACTTTATATCCTATGATGTTTAACAACAATGTACCCTACAAATTTTGCAATTATGTCATCACTATCGCCGTGATATACACACATTCAATTTATAGAAACACAGGGAGTTTAATTTATTGTTTTACAGCCGACACCAATTGACACCGCATATTCATTATACAGCCGAGGCTCTTCCACGAAACCACGTTTGAAATTTTTCTAAAAAACTAAATTAAGAACCCAGCACGCATCTGTTTTTAGTCAACCTGGTATTATTACAGGACCCTGAAGGCTCCAAGTGAGTTGGTAGAAGTTCCTAGCTACCCAATAGTTATCAATTATTGGACGAGATCGATAATTTGCCTCTGCCTTCGGCATCGGCAAATAATGATCATTTATTGAACGAGTTGAGCAAAATATCGTGATTTGTGGGTGGCGAAAAAATCAATTATTTGCCGAATAATTGATCTGCTTATCATTCTCTTGCATTATTTCTTTTATGACTTTATAACTAGGAAAGAACCAGCTTTTCACACAAACCTTTTGAATGTTCAGCAAAGCAAACAGCTATTGTTTACCATGCTCATAGTGTTATTTGTAGCTCAACAATGTTTTTAACAAATGTGCATGCTCAGAATGTTATTTGTACTGAATTTTGCTTGCAGAAGCTCCACAAGCAGTAAGGTTAGTATCATTAGCAAAAAGTGCTGGTGCTGAAGAGTCAAGACAATTTAGTAAATCGTTAACATAGAGTAAAAAGAGAAGAGGACCTAGATTTGACCCCTGCGGCACGCCCGCTGTGATATTTTCGCTATTTGACAAAGACATTCCTACTTAGCATACTTGCTTTCTATTACTTAAACATGAGATGAACCAGCGGAGGGCATTATTTTAATGCCATAATACTCTAATTTTTTATCAAAAGCTTTCTTGAGGTCTAAAAAGCAACACAATTTATCAACCCCTTATCCTTATTAACTAACCAGTCATTAGTTGTTCTTAGTTATAAAGAGCAAGAGGAATATCCTTTTATAAAACCTGACTGGTATTCTGTTAAAATCTCGTTAGCAGTGAGATATTTGGATAACTGGTAAAAGACTATCTTTTCAAAAATTTTCGAAATGGTAGATAAAATACTTATGGGTCTGTAATTGTCACATTCATCTCGACTTCCAGACTTGAATATCGGTGAAACTCTTGCCTTTTTCAAGTCGTCTGGACATTTCCCCTCTGATATATTAAAAATGTGACTCAAAAAGGGAGTGATGCTAACTGCAGAATGCTTTACTAATTTTTGAGGAATTCTGCGTAGACCAGCTTCCTTTTTGGGTTTAAGTTTCTTATGAACGGTATCGCTGTTAAGGATGCCGAATTGAAATTCGCAGTCAACTTGACCCAAGTATTCAGAGAAACTTCGAGGTCTGGCAGATAAGTTATTTGTTAATTTTGGACCGATTTCAACAAAATATTTATTGAGTTGATCCGCTTTGCATTTTTCGTCGTCGATAGTGTTTTCGAGGTTATCTTTTATGGAGGATATTGCGGTAGTTTTGGCGTGTCGACCTCTTCCCCTCACGACCTGATTAATATTTTTCCACATCTCCTTTGGATTATTCTTATTTATTTCAATGTTATCCTTACAGTATTGAATTTTAACAGATTTAATTAATTTATTCACCTCGTTACGTTTATTTTTATAAGCCCGATGAAGATTTTTGGAATTACTTTTGACGGCTCTCTTTTTTCAAATAATCACGCTTGTTCATCTCACATCTAATCTTAGTTGCTAGCCATTTAGAATATGGGCTTCTAACTTTTCTAGTTTTAACTGGAGCATAAATGTCAGATACGTGGTTAAAAATAATTCTGAACTGGTTCCATAGTTGATCTGGATCATTTTGATTCCAAGGCGAATTATTCAATAAATCGTTAAAATAATTGACATTAGAGTTCTTTAAGTTTCTACACTCTACCATCTTAGGTTTATCTCGAGGTAAGGATAATTTTCAGCACACATACACAAGACTGTGATCGCTAAGACCTAAGTGGAACACGCCACTTCCTTTTATTCTATCAGGACGATTTGTTGCGATTATATCAAGTAAGGATGCTACTTGTTACTTGTTATACGAGCATCAGCGATCACTTGCTTCATTTGAAGTAGTTCTAATATATCCAAGTTTCTGTGAATGAGATTGTAAGTCTGAGAGAGAGAGGTCACACTTTAAATCACCTGTAAGAATTAGCTCTTTATCTTGCTTGCCAAAGTATGCAAGTAATTTTCCAACTCGTCCTTAAAACTTGCAAATAACAGATTTTTTCAGCTACTATCTGTACGATTTAATGTCTATTTTATTCGCACAGAGTTCTAATTTGAATTTTTGTGTTATGTTTGCAAGTCAATTAAATAGGCCTACTTAGTGATCTCAAAAATTTGAATACAAGCAAAGAAATGAAAATCAGTTAAATCGCCTCCACAGTTGAAAAAAAGCTGACCAAAATTAGCATAATTGCGAAGTTTAGTGAAAAAATATTGCATAATAGGGATATTATGGACATGTAAAATTTCTACAGTTTATAAACTGCTGCAAAAGTTGAATGAATCGAACACCCATTTCCTCCGGATGTATATGTATTAACATACCGTAGAAAAATGTATGCTAATATATACGCATAGATGAAATGCCAATACATATATGAAATTTACAAACTTTACATGGCTATGATGTTCCTATTTTAAAATATTTCTCACTAAACTTTGCAGTTACAGGAATTTTTATGTCGCTTAATAGGTTTTTAAGTGCAATTTCAAAGTCAAGCATTTAAATATCACGTTTTTCAGCCATGCTAAAAATTTTAAACTAATGAAGCCCGAAATAAGTTGAATAACAGAAATGTTTTAAAGTACAAAACTATAGGATTGGCGTCCTTCATCGTAAAGTTGTTATTGCACGGTTTTTCCAGGTTTGTGGGTAACATTGTGACATGTCGGCTAGTAACGGAAAAGCGGTGCGTAAACGGCACTATCGTCAACGAGTGACTTGCCTAACGTGCAAAAAAGAAGTTGACTCAGACTATAAAGAAGGTCATATAAAAATGGTACACAATGGTGAAAAAGTAAATTTTAGCGTTGTGGTTGAAGAACATCAGCTACAAATTAATAGCTTCTTCGTTAGCAGTGCAAAACCCCCTAAGCGTCCGATGGTTAATGCGACAGCGAGTGAAAGTACCTCCTGTTCGTCAATATCCTGTTCAGATATTGCACATGATGCACATCCATTGGACAAAAACGGTAATCAAAATCAGTCGTCAGCCAAATTACAAGATCCAACAGAGAAGATCACTGTTGTACAATCTCAAAAATCAGAGGACGCCAACGAAGTCGTTGAGTGTCATAACCAGTCGTCAAACATCTTATCAGACTTGGAAATGTCCTTCGATGATACCAAGCTAAATCAGTCCCAAACCCCATCATTAAACGTGCAAAGTTCAGCTGAAATTTTCACCATTAATCATTGGTCTCAAGAATCAGTGGAAGCCTGTTGTAGCAATGAGCCTTCAATTAACTCGTCGAGATCATCTTTTAACTTGCACGACTCAAGGGTGGATTTCCAAAGCAATCAGCCTTCAATACCTTCCTTAATGTCACCGCGCATGTCTAATCATCCTATACTGAAAGAATACAATCGAAAGAAATTCGGTCATGAAAAATCAAGCAGAGATTTTAATCCACAGTGGTATAACACGTATCCTTGGATTAGCTATAATATGGAACAACGTCATTTTGTATGTTTTGCGTGTCAAGAGTTCATGGCAGATAATACGTTCAGTTTTGATAATTGGAAAAAAAGTGACCGACTGAAAAAACATGCAAAAAGCAGAGTTCACAAAGACGCAATGGCAAGGTGGATTAGTTCAAAGATAAACGAAAACCACAAAACATCGGTAATGAAACAGTTAGTGGAAGCCCACCAAAAAGATGTTCAACGGAATCGGGAGTATTTACGTGTTATCATTACCAGCATATTTTATACTGCACAGCAAAGCGTATCTTTACGAGGGCATGAAGAGAACAGAAAAAATATCAGTGAAATGTCTGACACAAACAGAGGTAATCTATTGGAACTATTGCACCTCAGATGTGAAGACATTCCCTGGCTTAAAGAGAAGTTACAGAGTCAATTAAAGTGTCACGCCCAGTGGACGTCGCCATCCATACAAAACGAAATTTTGGACATCATTTCCAGCTTTGTTATTGAGCGAATTACTCACGATGTGCTTTTAAGCCGAAACTTTGCTCTAATTATGGATGAAACGTCAGATATTAGTCGGGCAGAGCAAGTATCAATTTGCTTAAGACATGTTTTGGATGGCAAAACATTGGAAACATTCGTTGGATTTTTTTCAACGGAGTCAACTGAAGGGGAAATTCTTTTTAAACTTGTAAAGAAAGTGATCACTGAGTATGGTTTAAAGTTGGAAAACATTGTGGGTGAATGCTTCGATGGTGCATCCAATATGAGCGGTGTACGAAAAGGCGTAGCAGCAAGAATGAAGGAATACTCACCGCGAGGGGTGTATGTACATTGTTACGCGCATGTTCTAAACTTGGCACTGCAAGATACCATGAATGATGTGGAACCACTCAGAAACGCTTTGGGGACATTACAAAGTCTCTACAATTTCCTAGAAGGAAGTACGAAACGACATGCCTTGTTTCACTCTCTTGAGGTAGATAGTGATCACCTTGTTCTCACGCTTAAGTCTCTTAGTGACACCAGATGGTCTTGCCGATGGGAAGCGGTAAAAGCAGTTACCGAACAAATGTCGAAAATTGTCAAAGCTCTTCTTATTTTTGCAAATGACAAGGATAAGAGAACGTACACTGATAGCCGTGCTCTTATTAATGCCATTTGTAACTTTGATTTTGTATTCGGTGTGACCCTTTTAAAGGTGATATTGTTAAATACAAACAGTTTAAGTAAATATCTGCAAGGAAAAGACATTGACGTTATTACTGCCAAACGTAACGCTGACCTTACCATGAAGACGCTGCGGAACTGTCGTAATGAAAAATGCTTTGAACTCTTGTGGAACAGAGCAAAAGTTATGTCCGATGAAATAAAGAGTAACATCAAAGAATCTGATTTTGTATTTAAAGAAGCAAGAGCACCTCGAAACAAACCATCTCGTCGTTTGCAAGCACTTATCGGTGAACCAGCATCTTCGAATACCGCACATGTGATCACTCCCCAAACGCATCATCGCATCAATACATTCTATCGATCCCTGGACAAAGTGCTCAGCGAAATGCAATAATAATAATTTATTTACTTATAGTGCGCGTGTTCCATAGAAAGATGCTCACAAGCGCATTACACATTACAAAAATGAACTTATTACAAAATTTACAATCTTAGCTTATAAAATGGTACAACAAACTATGCATAATTAAAAATAACCTACTAACATAGTTCAAATGTACAATAATCCAATGACGACGGCCTAACAGTTATATAACTCTTTAAAAAAAAAGGTATGTTTTAAGCAAACGTTTAAAACTATCTATATTCGAAGCATTCCGCAGAGCACTAGGAAGATTATTCCATAGCTTAGGTGCCGCAACAGTAAAGGAGCGGTCTCCCAAGGTAATCACGATTTGAAAGCAATGATCAAGAGATCTTGTGTGCTTTGGGTGACGTTGTGCGCAACGAGCACCCTTCGGATAAAAGCTTTGAAGTAGTAGCAGAATTTTACAAAGTTGATAAAGAACTTCTTGAAGTTGAACAGAGCATGTATCAAAACTCTGTCAATAACGATATCAGCTCTCGAGCAAAAACCGCTGCAGGGATTGTCGAAAGAATGTTTCAAGATGGATTATGCGACCTACTACCTGTACTATATGAGGTGGCAACCATACTGGCATCCATTCCTGCCACATCATGCTCCGCTGAAAGGTCGTTCAATGGATTGCGGCGCATAAAATCTTATCTTCGCTCAACAATGGGCCAGAAAATATTATATTCTGTTGCACTGATCAACATTGAACGTGCCTACGCTAACCTTACCATCAAGAATGACATCGCTCAAATAATTGACACTTTTGGTAAACGACATGGACGAGACAGTTATTTTTTTTAGATAACTTATTTAATAGAACAGTTGAAAATTCGGGCAAGTGTTGTTTGCCCCCCCAGTTGGGACGGTGCCCGTACAGGAATTGCGGCACCAACTACGAAAAAACAGGAATTGCGGCGCGAAGTAGTGAATGGTTTCAACGACCCAACATCTTCCCCTGATTCTTTGTCATCCGCCAGACAACAGTTTCTTCTGGCTTTGTATGGTGCTCCTAAGTCAACAACATCTTTGAATGATCATAGACACAACCGGTCCATGAAGGCAGTAGCCTACTGCCCTGGGCAAAACCAGATGCAGCTTGGGGCCTTGCATCTGCGGCGTCACAGGAACATTCATTTAGAGTTCTAACACCAGTTACAACAATGGTTGGGAGGTGGCCTGCCTCCAACTCATCGGGGCTGGCAATTGAAAAACGGGAACTTACAACCAGTTCTTACAAGTCAACTGCGTGCACCTGAAAAACTCTTGACTTCGATTTCTTGCAATTACAAGAAGGGCTGTAAACGGTCGTGTGGGTGCAAGAAAGCAGGTCTGATCTGTACAGTTCTGTGTGCCCATTGGATTGTGGTAATGGTAATGGTAATGGTAATGGTAATGGTAGTCATTTTGTCTGATTCACCAGTTATATGTGAGTCAGAAATGCACGATCATTGATGAAAAGAGCGAAAGCGTCGATTTTATGTTCGATTTGTCGATGTTGGGAAATGAAGCATTTGATACGGATATGTACGAGAAAGAGTCTTCAACAGAGGGGAGATCTTATGAAGATGAATTTCAACCAGCAGCTGATAATCCGCGAAAGCGGAAATACTCAACATAATGTGCACCATCGAGTAGTACCACATTACCAATTATTATATAATAGTTGGCTACGACACTTGGGTTGATGTGAAATGGGTGTTATTTGTTAATATTATTCGTTCCTTAAATGTAGAGTCTAATATTATGTATATTGTTGCTGTTCTGATGCCATATAGTGGTGTCGCTATTAAATCTTGACCAATCAGATAGAATTCACATAACCGTGGAACTCGTCGGAATCGCCTTTGAATTGCGAAGAGTTTTAAGAGGCGATTTCATAATAGCTTTTTGCCGACTTGTCGACGAGAACAAAGAAAACATTTGTCAGTTTAATTGTGTAGAAACAGCACGTAAATTTGCAATCGCAAAGCTTTCCATCCGGTAGCTTGAATGTTCACATTGCGTAATAAATTTACGTGCTGTTACCACAAAATTATCTAATGACATTTATGTTCACCATGTATGTATGAACATGCAAAAAAACTGAAAAAAACATTTGAAAGCCAAAATGCGCCAGGCTAAACTTGGAAATTTCAGTGTACAAAAACAATGTCTCGATCGTTTTCACTAAATATATTGTCTGCGGGTTTGGGCGCTTAGATTATACGTTGTGTAATATTTTGACGATAGCAGAGAACGTTTAGCGGAAGTTCGCTATAAGAAAATTATGCCGACATGGCTGAGTTTACATCATGTTCAAAATATGTGTGAAGCTTGCACAAAATTATTATATACTATATACAAAATTATAGTGTCTGGAATTACATATAAAATCATGCGTTCAAGTGTCATCAATTACGTCAGTGTATCAGCGTCCAATCATGTGCATGTGCGATTCCTGATTTCCTATAGTGCCCATTAGAATGCTATTATATGTAAGCTGAACTAAAATAAATGTTAATGTTACTGTCAACTTTCGACAAAAAAAAATGAGGTCTTGAAAAAGTCCGAGGTCTTCTCCTGCAGCGAATTTTGGATATAATATAACTTCTAATCAGCTTTTCTTATGAGAAAAAGGTATGAGTAGAAATATTCCCATTGCTTCACTTTGAGACCAAATTATATATTGTTATAATATGGCAGGAGAGGTATTGGCGCATATAAATGCAATATTGCATTATTTATCCATGTTAAAGTTTAATTTTCAGCATTGCAATCAATTTAAGACTTAAGTAGACTTATTTACATGATTGTCCTGGGTGGACAATATACGTTTTCATGCTTCTTTTGCGCTTAATGCTTTATTTAATGCTTTACGGCTTTAATAAATGCTTTATTTAAATGCTTTATTTTTTATTTCGTTCTGTCTTGCATTCATAAACTCTGAACGACCAAGGCCGATTAGCACGTTTGACATCGGCTGGCAGCCGGGCAGTCCCCTGCTATACTATTGCTTCAAATCTGTAAAAAGGTAGCAGCAGGAATCTCTGCTATTCGTCGAATTAGACCGTTTGTTGCTCAAGATACACTTATTTTGATATATAACGCTATTGTTCGTCCGTACTTCGACTACTGCTCTGAAGTATGGGATGTATTTGGAGCAGCTCAATCAAAACGACTGCAAAAACTGCAAAACAGAGCAGCTAGAATTATTTTGAATGTAAGCAATGACGTAGAACATAACATTGCTCTGCATGCTTTGGGCTGGGAGCCACTTCAAATGGAAAGGAAAAAAGCAAAGCAAAAATTATGTTCAAGTTGTTAAGGGGGTCCAATACTAAAAAAAAATTTTTGTGTGTTTTAATGCTATGCAGTTCATCTTTGGTCAGGTGTTAGGACATGGTACCACCAACATAAAAATAAGTTTTTCAAAGTTAAAATTGCCATGGTTACCATGTTAATTACTCCCTGATGGTGAAAAATCCATATATTTGTAAACATGATATCTGAAAAACTATGAATGATAAAAATCTAAAATAACTTTATTTTAATAGTATATCACATGCTCTTGGAGATGAACCAGAACTATAGTGATGAGGCAAAAATAAATTTTTGTGGACAAAATATTGAAACTAGATATTATCGAGATGATACTGACTATCATAACTGGCATCCTATTGCAAATATTTTTATGATTCTGCTTCATCTCCAAGAGAATGTAACACAGAACACTCACTGAAAGTTTGAAGTCAATAGCTTACATACTTCTTGAGATATTGCGCATGCAGTAATGGCGATTGGTGGTTTTCGGCAATTTGAGAAAAACTGCTTTAAAGTTTTTGCATGCATGAGAATAACATTAATCGAACAATGCTATGGAAAAGGAGACAATAGAGTAAACCAATTGCATAGCATTATTTTCTCTGGGTAAAATCATGGTTTTACCCTAACACGGTGTAGAATTTGCTGAATTTCTCCGTTTATAATTCATTTTGTTGTTTGATATTTTGGATATGTTTAGAGAACGCCGTTAACAATATTTTGTAAAATTTTTGAAAATCGATAAGTTTTGAAATTATTTATTATTGGAACCCCTTAAACAAAATGGGTCCTAAATCACTCACAAATCTATTTTCGTATAAGAGTGAGAAAACAAATTATCACCTTCGGGACATTTCTAGTGGTCTTTGCTTACCAAAACCACGCACAAATAATAAGAAGAATAGTTTCATGTACGACCCGGTCTGTGGCAAATGTTTAATACACCCATTGTTCGTTTTGTACCTATTTTGTTCAACTCCAGCCACTGTAGCCCATATAGTTAACAGTCAATAGTCTTCAAAAAGGTATCCACCGAATAGGATAGAAATTCAGACATAAAGACGACGTCTAAGACGAAAAAAAGTAGTGTAATACACAACTTCATGTTGCCAAATGATGTCAGTGGCGCCACGAAGAATTACAAATTGCTGCTTCAATATCGACATTTTATGCAGTAAATAACGTACGTATCTCGCTTAAATCAATATGGGTGTAACTTTGAAGATCTTTTCCCCCGATATAAGCTTAATAAACCATGTATTAATTGTGGTGGAGTCGAAAAATATTGTTATAAATAGACACAAGTGTTACACGTTCACTTTGTCGTTCATGTTTTCTTTGTCGATTTCAGAATTCGCAAAATTGACCACTCACAGCGAAGCACAAAAGTTCTAAACATTTGCCACAGACCAGTACGACGGAGCACAGCTTTGGAACTCTATTCCAAAAGAAATTAGGGAAAGCAAATCACTTTCTTCCTTTCGAAATAAAATTGCTGCTTTTGAAGTCATTTTGAAGTCTGCGTACAAACTATTATCTGTAAATAAATTACCTGTAAATAGTTCATTATTTCGTTACTCTCTCGTTACTCTCTAATTCTTTTTCCACTATTCTACTTATCATGTAAAGTTATTTTTTGGAACACGCCCCTCGTGGAAATCAGCTGCGGTTGACGGGGTCAGCGTGTATAAATAAACTTATACTACTACTACTAAAACTTGCGCGCATGTAAGGGGACTGACAAACCTACCTAAATCGCATTTGATGCCGATCATATTATTTGATGATTCAACTGCATGCACATTTCTAATGTCAAAAACTAGCGATACTTGAAGTGAATACACAAGAGAAAAACAACAATGGAGAAATATTGAAATTTACAAGTCGACTTCGCGACCTGATTGACTCTTATAACAAGGGGCTCTTACCATCGTGCGCTCACGAAGCGTGCGCACAATTAGCCGATTCTTTGCGCAAGCTGTCGCACCTAACATGCGTATTGTGCAAATTTATCATGTATGAATTGATGCCAGTTGTTAAGAAACTTTTATAAATCGTCATTTTTCAGGTTCCCGTCAGTTTAGAATAGTCAAAATCATTTCACAAAAAATTTTACATAACTTTGTCAGTTTCGGAGAACTAACAAGTTTAATATGCTGGAGTCGGTTGTACGAATGCTAGATGGCGCTATCCACCGGATAGTGATTTTTTCAACTGCTGCAGAAATGTATAATGACCAGTGGTCCTGATATTGAACTCGCAAGAGATAAAAAGTGACTTCAACTCGAAAATGCTGAACTTCAATACGGGTTTTACCAGTTACTAAACATGTTTTGAAAATTAAAGAAAATCACTATCCGGTGGATAGCTGTATTCTCCTTTCGTAGTGGCTATCTGTAGTATACTGTAGTGCATGCAGCATGGCTAGCAGCCGCGACTATCTGTAGAAGTGTAGTATACTGTAGCGCAACACGATTTATGAGAGTTTATTTACAACTGGTATTAATTTATAAGTGAAAATTTGCATAATACGCGTGTTGGGTGCGATAGCTTTCGCAGGGAACTGGCTACGTGTAAACACGCTTCGTGAACGTGCGATAGTGAGGGCCCCTTATTATACGAGCCCATCGGGTCGAGAAGTCGATTTAAAAATTCTAATTTTTGTCCTTTGCTGCTTTTTTTCTCATTTATCCACCTCTAATGTCCATAGTTTTTGAACATTAGAAATATGTATGGAGTTGTATCATGCCAATATGAATAGGAATAAATACGATTTAGGTAATCTATTTAATAGAAAAAATTCTAGAAACAGTCCTCTAACTGTCTAACATGCGCGCAAATTTTGAAGCGATAGTGTACCCTAGTACAGCCCGGATGGCAGCCGAGCAATTTGAGATAAAATGTCCGGCTGCCAGCCGACTTCAAACATGCTAATCGGGTGTAAAAAGCCGCCATTTTGAATAATTTGGCCACAATCTATGCAAGTGATTCAGTAGGCAGCAATTGCGATTCTTAACTTTTACGTCGCAACTGGCAGAATAATTTTTCACCAAACTGCCAGATAAAAGCAATAATAGCTAAAGAAACCTTTTTTAAGCCTTAATAACAATGTAGCCCTGTTTATTTCACAATTATATACACAACTATGTATCCGTCGTCCTGGTGCAACAATAATTCTTTGTCGCGACCATATTGACTGCATACATGTTATAGCTATTAGGCGGCTACATGTTATGAGTTAATGACATATTGAATTTTCTCTGAAGAATTAAAGGCATAACTTAGTCCTGATTATCGTATTCTGGGCTTAGCCACGTTCAGGCAATCCGGAAAGTCGTTAATGTACAGTATATAAAGGTGTATATGAGGAATAGCAACAATCATATTCATATCGTGCGCATGTAAATCTGGATCATCTGCATGAAGACCTTTCGTTATTGGCATGATTACTTAATTGCTTATATTGATGCCATACGCTAGCACATCTCCAACTTTTTGTATCTCTCTTTTTTATACAAACTCTCTTAAATATCAAGCGCCTTAACTTGTCAGGAACCTCGGAAAATTGTTTTTCCAACCCAAGCTCGCAATCTCCTAATCTTTGGATGTATGCTTATCATTGATAGCCATTAAGGACCTTCAAATTTGCTAGATTTTATATTTTAGTCTGCAATTCTACGACAGACATCTGCTCATAGTTGTTGATTTAAATCATATTTAGGAAGTTATTGTTTAAATCATTCTTATCCACATCAATTTGGTCTCTGTTTCCGCACAGCATAAATCAGTGAGTGATCACTAATGGAAAGGTGTGTAAATATAAAAACCAAAGATAACTAAAATAGTAATTGTAGGCAAAAACAATGATGTTTCAGTAACACATACTGTATAGATAATTCGCTTTTTGATTAATTGATTTAAGCTATATACATCGAGTATTTTGTTTAACGTATCCTTGTCTGATGATCATTTAAAACAAAGTATTCTAAGTTTTGGCATCGAAAAACCACTCGTCGATAAAGAAGTGTCCAGGAGAATCGGGCCAACTTTACCGAGCCAAGGTACTGAGTAGTACAGACATTAAACGTAATATAATGATTCTACAATTCAGATTTTTAAGAGTTTGCGGTTGTAAATCTTTACGCCTTTTTCATTTAAATCGAACCGAATCTAGTACAATCCACCCCCGTGTGTCCATATAGCTTTTAAACGCCGAGCTTCGTCTTATTAATACATATACGGGATATCAATTTTAGTCCTATTTAATAAAGTTTTTCTCGAGTTCACCAATACGTTAAGCTGCGTGCACGATCACTGATTTCATGTTAAAGGTCTACACAGACCGGAGGCGATTTTGCAACCCGATACGACTTTTTAATTTTCAAAAGCATGGAAAACAATCCGCGAAAGAGGTTTTGTAAGATATATGTAAACCAAATAATTGTTGAAATCTTACCGAGAAATAGAGAAAATAGAAAATGATTAAAGTTGAAGGTCGTTTAAAATCGAAAATTCGCGTAGCGTTGTCAAATCGCGCACGGCCTTTACTTTAGACTGGCAAAAAACTGCAGTAATTTTCCGCGTTCATTTTGCGATCAAAGTGTGTTAATTATTTCCGGCTCAAAGTAGTGCTGTAGGACACCCCAAGGGTGCAGATTTCCCGAGCAAAGCTTCCTATCCAAAATTTACCGAACTTGAATGAAAGTATGTTTGGTTTTCATCCCATTGAACTTTATGTATAAACTAAATTTTGCTCGCTGCTTTGATTATGTGGACGGCAGCGTAAGCAGCTGGCGGTTGGATTCGAGATTGGACGCACCTCCTCGTAGCTAATAGGAGAGGCACTAATACGCTAATTATTGGATAAAAGTTTAACCCACTTTTTTAGTTTCAGGGGTTATTTTGGCATGTTTTAGTTTTCTTAAGTTTAATGGGACGGAGGTGCAGAAAGGCAAACAAACTAAAACTGTTTATTTCTTCGACCAATCAGATTTGCTCTCGGGAACGGCAGATTTCATCCATTATCATCCCACGAAAATTTTTGGCAAAATTTGAAAAAGTTTTGAACAATTTTCGACATTTTCATTATCCTTTTTCAAATAATAAAAATACACCAAAAGTTGTTGCATGAATTACCACGTTTCTGCTGTGATAATCTTCCGACGTTTTCATGCTAATTTCGCATCAAGTGTGTATGTGTGTACGTGAGTATAGGTTGAAGCATTGCTACATTTTCGTGTATTTTAACCATTAATGGGACTATTCGCATTTCCCAGCCAGAATTTTTTTACTTAATTAATCCCATTTCCAAGCGCACAAATCTCTTGGGATTTTATCCCATGGATAACGTGGGATAATATCCCAACCATTTTTAAAAAAATCCTTTTTCTTACACTTACCGTGTGTGCGGTTAAATGTGGGAGCCTAATCATTGTGTCGTAAGGAAAAAAAGTCGCGTGATCCGGTGATCCCAGTTGTTACGTATCACGGTATCATGCATAACCACAAATATCCAAAATAGCGGATGACTCGAAATCAAAATATTTTACGGAATAAGGACGGATAGAATAATTCTGTAATAGACTTCTATATATTGTTTTGAAGTCTCTTTCAAATGAGACGATAAAAAAAATTATAGCCATTTGCCTTTAAAATTAGGGCTGTGTAATATTGCAGTAACAATAGCAGTATTTACATTTTGATAAAAATCTTAAAAAGTTTGCCTTTTTTTATATAAGTAATTAGTAAACGTGTCTTGCAGTCTTGGTTACATTTCTTAGTTCGCAGATAACTTAGTACGACATCGGTCGGTGGTGTGATAGCCATACTTGGCAAAGTAAACCAATTTACATGCAGTTAAGTAATGAGCAATCACGTGGGAGAGAAATACACGATAAGTTAAATCAAAGTTGTTGCTTTTTCAAATCAGTGGCATTTGCATTGCCGGACAAAGCATTTTCATGTTCATGGTACCTCTGGAATATATTTGCTAATTCTAATGACTTGATATGAAAGACTGACTAAAGCATATACCCAATATCTGTTGCAGTTTTAAAATTTGCAAAGAAGAGTTTTCGAGAAGAATATTCAAGCTAACTGCCGACACGTCTGCAGGCAGGCACGCGCTATAACTAAGTCGAAGAATAATTTATTGTAGTCCTGCCGTGTTAATATTTTTTAATTCATTGATTGTGAAAACAATCAATTTGTGGGCAACTGAATGAATAAGGATAATACTTTCAATTTGCATTGCAGAACTAAATCGATGAGCTGAAATATACATATATATATATATATATATATATATATATATATATATATATATATATATATATATATATATATATATATATATATATATATATATATATATATATATATATATATATATATATATATATATTTATTTATTCATATCATTTCTTAATAATATTTACAAATCGCTACTCAGAGTTTCACGCTAATGCGATTTTCAAGCGATTAAACTACTGCTGTATATATATGTATATATATATGTAAATATATATATATATATATATATATATATATATATATATATATATATATATATATATATATATATATATATATATATATATATATATATATATTTACATATATATATACGTATATATATGTATATATATATTTACATATATATATACATATATATACGCATTTTTAAATTTCTCTTATCCATACTTACGAACCTAGACTTGTGAATCTTTTTTGATCTTTCTGGCATGACTGGTCCTATTGATCTGGAAATTATTGTTAAACGACTATATATATATATATATATATATATATATATATATATATATATATATATATATATATATATATAGATTTAAATGCACACAGTGTAAAGATATTAAACAAATGTATGTGTAACTGTGTTAAGGTATATATATATATATATATATATATATATATATATATATATATATATATATATATATATATATATATATATATATATATATATATATATATATATATAATTATTATTTATATATATATATAGTTAATCAAAGTTCTCCGCATTGAATAATATTTTTAAAAAGCTTTCGACTCGAAGCTTCGAGTCTTCTTCAGAGTGCTGAAATTATTTACATATATACATTATTTAAGTTTCGCGCTGTTGCTACGTTCTTGTATACAACGAGAGCGTCTGATTGGTTGTTCGGTGATTGATTTTATCTGATTGGTGGTTGAAGAATGCGTTGTCGTGGTTGAATGGGTTTGGTCAATAGAGATGACATCATTGGAATGATTGGATTGTTGGATTGCGGGTGTTGAAAGAAGTGTTATTGGGGAAATTAATATCATTAGTCATAGTTCTGTTTTTATTGGTTGGATTGTTACGCATTGTCTTAAGTTGAAGTATATAGGGAGAATTTCAATGTGTCGGTTAATTGTATTGGTGTCTGTACTGTACCATGCCTCTTTAAATTCACGTGCGTGTTTTGTTTGTGCTCATCCAAGTAGTTGGGTTTCTGTCCAGTTGGAGTTATGGCAGTTGTCATATGTGTGTGCTGCAGGTAGTGATAAATGGTCGTGTCGTTTTATGGCGTTTTTGTGTTCTGTTATTCGTGTTTCAATTTTCTTCGAGGTTTGACCGATGTATCGTTGTGGGCAGTCTCGGCAATGTATCATGTATATCGCATTTTTTTGTTTGTTTTGTCGTTGTTTTGTCTTTGTGTTTTGTGAAGTATGACCTGAGTTTGTGTGTCGGTTTGTGAGCTATGTCAATGTTGAAAGGTCGTAATAATCTGTATATACCGAGAAAGCTAACACCCTACTGAGAGACACGGAAACATACCAACCACTTGACACTGACCCCAGTAAGACGACGGTCAATCGTATCAACCAGAAACTAAAACACCTGAAAGACAAAGACAATCTAGAAGAACTAGCTACAACAGAATTCGACCTAATGATGCATCCACTGCTAAATTTTACGGACTACGGAAAATTCATTGTCTCCCTTCCAGGATCACCTACATACAAGTTATCAAAATATCTTGCTATGATCCTTCAACCTCTTGTCAAAACATCACCTCACACTATTAACAACACTAATGCCTTCCTTACTAATATTAAAGATCTTAAACTTGAGTCTGACGAAATCTTAATATCTTTTGACGTCGTTTCTCTATTCACATCAATACCACTAGACACAGCCAAACGCATCACAAACGATCTACTCACTAACGACGAATCATGGCAAACCAGAACCAAACTGGACAAACATGACATTCTTGAGCTACTCGATCTATGTTTCTCTACTGAATTTTCTTTTCAAAACTGTTACTACAAACAAATTTCAGGTACACCTATGGGATCTCCTTATTCTAGTTTCCTTGCTGAAGCAGTCATGCCAGATCTAGAAAAGTGATCCGTTACTAACAACAACGACATCAAAACATGGAACAGATAAGTAGACGACATCCTTGCTGCATTTAAGAAAGACAAGATCGATGACATTTTACATACGATAAACAACACTACAGAAAACATAAAAGTTCACGAAGGAAGAGGAAGAAAACAGCCAACTTGCTTTCCTTGACGTTTTGTTGTCAAGAACTGATGACGGTAAGAAGGACTGATCAAATACTGTCCTACTCAACCAACCATCCTACTCAACACAAAATAAGTTGCATACGCAGCTTATTTAACCGAATCGATACACACTGCAACACAGAACAAGCTAAACAAACAGAACGAAAATACCTGTATTCAACTTTCATGAAAAATAACTACTCTAGAAACTTCATTAACAAAACACCAACCAAGATGCGGAACAAACCACAGAATAACACACCAAACGAACAACCTAAGCAATCAAGAACAAGAATAACTCTACCTTACGTAAACAATACATCTGAAATGACCGCCAGATTATTACGACCCTTTTCAGCATTGACATAGCTCACACACCGACACATAAACTCGACAAAACAAAACAACGACAAAACAAACAAAAAATGCGATATACATGATACCTTGCCGAGACTGTCCACAACGATACATAGGTCAAATCTCGAAGAAAATTGAAACACGAATAACGGAACACAAAAACGCCATAAAACGACACGACCATTTATCACTACCTGCAGCACACACATATGACAACTGTCATCCCTTCAACTGGACAGAAACCTAACTACTTGCATGGACGAGCACAAACAAAACACGCACGTGAATTTAAAGAGGCATGGTACAGTATAGACAACAATACAATTAATACTATATACCTTCAATTTAAGACAATACGCAACAATCCAACCAATAAAAAT
The DNA here is from genome assembly GCA_963855995.1 of Muricea muricata. Taxonomy (NCBI): domain Eukaryota; kingdom Metazoa; phylum Cnidaria; class Anthozoa; order Malacalcyonacea; family Plexauridae; genus Muricea; species Muricea muricata. Next base: position 9,268,788 of record OY979722.1, read on the forward strand.
AGTGCTATGACTAATGATATTAACTTCCCAATAACACTTCTTTCAGCACCCGCAACCCAACAATCCAATGATTCCAATGGTGTCATCTCTATTGACCAAACCCACTCTCTACCACGACAACGCATTCTTCAACCACCAAACAGATAAGATCAACCACCGAACAACCAATCAGACTCTCTCGTCGTATACAAGAACGTAGCAACAGCGCGAAACTTAAATAATGTATATATATATATATATATATATATATATATATATATATATATATATATATATATATATATATATATATATATATATATATATATATATATATATATATATATATATATATTGATACGTATGTATATATATATGTATATATATATATATATATATATTGATACGATATAATGATACGTATCATTTCCTAAAACCTGCCACTAAATATCACCCTACCAACAGAGACACATTTGGATTCCATACAACGACATCCCCGCCGCCAATCAAAGAACTAGACCAATTTGAAGATAAAATGCTCACAATTATTCAAAACATTGAATTCAAAAAAGTCGATAACACATTTCAGAAAGACCTAGCACAGGACTTGACCAGGATCAAGAACGATGACAAGCTCCTCATAGCCGCCGACAAGACGACAAATTTTTATCGATTGGATACCTCCGCCGATAACAAGTTGCTCGACAATGCCATCACAAAAGTTTATAAGAAAGCCCCACCGAATACCGCGCGCAAAATAATTTCTGAAGAGAAAAAAATAGCACAGAAGCTCGGCCTAGACAACCGTATTGATTCAATGGCAAATAAGGACTCGTTTATAACGTTGAAAGATCACAAACCGAACTTTGACAACAATCCAACCTGTAGGCTGATAAACCCATCAAAATCGGAAATCGGCATCATCAGCAGACAAATCCTTCAAAGGATCAATTCCGAAATCGTGAAATCTACAAAATTAAACCAATGGAAAAACACAAATTCCGTCCTTGAGTGGTTTAATAACCTGCCAGATAAACCTGCTCGCTCTTTCATCAGTTTCGATGTAGTGGACTTTTACCCATCAATTTCGGAAGACTTACTTAAAGAAGCCCTAGAGTTCGCCTCCTTGTACGACGCGATAACAGAAGAAGAGAAATCCATCATTGTGCAAGCAAAACAGTCCCTACTTTTCAACAGAAATTCAGCATGGTCTAAGAAGCAATCCAGCTCGCTCTTCGACGTAACCATGGGTAGCTTTGACGGCGCCGAGACATGCGAACTAGTAGGTTCTTTCCTGCTATCCAAAATAACACCTGTGTGCGGCAATGACATCGGCCTCTACAGAGATGACGGCTTAGCAGCATTCAATAAACCGCCAAGAGAAATCGAAGCAATCAAGAAGCACATTTGCAAAGTATTTGGCGACCATAACCTCAAGCTTACCATTGAAGCGAATAAGAAACGCGTGAACTTCCTGGATGTTACATTAGACCTACGTTCCACATCCTACAAACCCTACATGAAACCTGGAAATACCCCACAGTACGTGAATCGCCAAAGCAACCATCCACCATCCGTATTACGTAGAATTCCCGAAGCAATCAATCGCAGATTATCACATATATCTTCGGATAAGCAGTCCTTTGAAGCAGCATGTCCACCATACCAAGATGCCTTGTCAAAGAGCGGATACGAATTTAAGCTTCATTACGACCCAGAAACACCAAAGCAAAAACGCACCCGTTCGAGAAAAGTAATATGGTTTAATCCCCCATATAGCGCAAATGTAGCCACCAATATCGGCCACAAGTTCCTGAAAGCAATCGACGAGTGCTTCCCACTAAGCCACCCCCTACACAAAATACTCAACAGGAATACCCTTAAATTGAGCTACAGCTGCATGCCAAACATGCACAACCTCATTTCCACCCACAACAAATCAGTTATCGCAAAGCACACTCAACCAGAAACCAACAACGCCAAAGAATGCAACTGCCGACAGAAAGATTCCTGTCCGCTATCTGGTAAATGTTTAACCGAGAGCGTTGTTTATCAAGCGATCGTGAAAAGAGAAGACACCGGTGATGAGAAAAGCTATGTCGGACACACGGAGGGAAGTTTCAAAACCAGATATAACAACCACACTAACTCATTCAGAAATGCCAAACACAGACATTCAACCGCGCTCAGCAAACACATCTGGCAACTAAAGGAATTGAACGTTGACTATTCGCTCAAATGGAACATTATTAAAAAATGTAGGAGTTACTCAAACATTACTAAACGTTGCAATCTATGCTTGCACGAGAAATTTATAATCATATACCATCCAGAACTCTGCTCGCTCAGCTCTAGAAATGAACTATTGTCTGCCTGCAGACATCGGAAGAAATTCCTCCTCTCTAGCCAATAGATATCCGTCTTTACTGTAATTCTAAACCCAACATCTCACCAACGCTAACCATGCATGTAAATATATAACGTCTCAAGTGTCTCTAGAAGCAATAACAAACGCGATTTTCACCTGACGAGTGTGGCAAGCCTTGCTTGCCATACGAAACAATATTGTAGTGAATAAAATTTATGAAGTAATTCAAGTTTGTCTTTTCTTTATATATATATATATATATATATATATATATATATATATATATATATATATATATATATATATATATATATATATATATATATATATATATATTTATATATATATATATATATATATATATATATATATATATTTATATATATATATTTAAATATATATATATATATATATATATATATATATATATATATATATATGTATATATATATATATATATATATATATATATATATATATATATATATATATATATATATATATATATATATATATATATATGTAAATATATATATATATATATATATATATATATATATATATATATATATGAAGCACGCGTATACCGTGCGTATACGGATAATGATGCACGCGGTCTTTCCCTAATAATTCTAATTTTTCTGGTTTGACATTATTCTTTTAGAAATGTTTAAATCTTTTCAGGTGTTTAGTTGTTTATTTATCTCTCTTGCTGTAAATTCTTCCAAAATCCTTCAAAATATTTGCATGCCGGTTTATATTATCCTACATATACGGTGGAGACAAAATTTCTCAAGAAATTTGTCAAGGCTTATAAATAGGCTGAACGTTTTTTGTATTTAATTCATACTAAACCGTGGAAACGACAAATATTATAGGTAGATAGATAGATAATTTTATTAAACACGCTAACCTCGTCAACCGAAGCTGATTTCCACGAGGGGCGTGTATATGTGCATGTACAATATCATAACAAAATTTACTAAAACTATTTACAATAATAATATATAGGTAAAGTGAGGTATAGGTGAAAATGTTTGATGAGGAACTTGTTAGCAAGTAATATAATAATAGTACGTAAGGGGACAGTCTATTTACAGGTATAGTATATACTATACAGTACTTGATTTTAACTATCAAACCTCTTCAACTGAATTTCCGCTACTGCATATGTGTTGCAATATTCATCATTTTGGAATCACAAAGCGAAAAGTTATGGCATCAAAACTACAAGTTACAGCATCAAAACTACAAGTTATGGCATCAAAACTACAAGATATGGCATCAAAACTACAAGTTACGGCACCAAAACTTCAAGTTACGCGCACAAAACTACAAGTTACGCGTTAAAAACTTACAAGTTTGACAGCTGAAACTAATAAGTTTCGACCGACTAACATGCTCTTCATAAAACGTTGTTTTGAATGCACGGTGAACGGTAGCTTGCAAATGGTTGTATAGACCTGATTGATGGTTACTGGTTGAAATGCATAGAACTCTGATTCAGCCTTCTTGACATATGTTTCAAAGTCAAAATTTGTGTTATCAATTTGACTGGCTAAATTTGGGCCAATGCTAGAAAAGTAATCATTAAAGCCCTCTGCTATATCTTTGGGGTTTTTCAGGCTATTATCACCTTTTAGCTCATTTACAACTGTTTATTTGTTTTTCCTTCCCAATAAATTGTTTTATAGTTTTCCAAGCCTTTTTGGGATTGTTTACATTTTTAGCATTTTTCAGCTCTATGTTCACCCTATTCCTAATTCTCTTATAATTTTCCCAATCTTATTCAAGGTTTGTAATAATGGCTTCTCGTTTAAGTTTGTCCCTTGTATTAATAAATTCTTTTGTTGCATGGACTTGTAATCACAGGGATTTTCTTTGCCCTGGTCTTTTTGTGTTGAAGAGGTGCATGTTATAATATCTCTGTTCTTCATTACATTCCCAAATTGTTTTGAAGAAATGACGAACAACGTTTCTAAAATAAAACATTTTTGGTAATAGCGGAGACAGTTTTAATTAAAGGGAGGCTGAGATTTTTCCATCAACTTTAAATTCATAGAAAAAAAGCTGAGCGATAAGATTCTTCATTTATCAACGAAGAGATCAAATGATTTATATCAACGCGGCAAACCTATATATAATTATATGCATGTTGAAAATGTTCGCATAACTAATAAACATCGTAGCAGTGAACAACACTGCAGATATATTCAAGATTGCTCTGTTTGATTAGAGGTGTGAACCAGTATCATTCAATCTGTTTAAAGAGGAGCTTACATCCATCGATTTTCATACCTTACAAAACGATTCTGCTGGCAAAATTTTCTGTTCAATTTACCGGCAAATGTCTTTTTTTCCGACATAAACTCCGTTTTAACGACTATATAGACGTGCGAAAGTAAGGGCGACACATCAGACCCATCTCCACTTGGTACGCTCCCGTTAGAAATCGCAAACTAAACTAAGCTTAAAGAGGATGTGTACGACCAGCTTGAGCAATACCTACCCTTGCAAATTTCCCACCAAACTGAAAAATAATGGTTGTAATCACATGGCATGCACGATTATAACTGAGGTTGATTTGAAATGTATTTGCTTTTTGCATTTCATGCTAGGAAACGAAAAAAATGCTCGGTAAATTGAGACAAAAATTTATCCAACATTTCATGAACGTTGAAGTTTAATATCACTCGCGTATGATAACGAAATAAATTTACAATGTATATTTTGGAAATTTTTTGTTTAGTTTTTGAATATATAAAGATATTTTTGAATCAATACTTAATTTGAATAATTACAACAGCAATGTCTACGCCCTTTGTGCTTTCGATAGCATTTTATGTATTATTTTTTCGAGAAGTTGGCCATTAATCTTGTCTTCATGCAGGAAGATGCTAGCATCGCTCTCTAATTCTCATCTGATTAATTTCTCCAGCGGGGATGGCCGTGCCATAAATTATAAGAAGCATCGATAAAGACGTAGATTATAATCAACAAATCAGCTATATTTTGTCAAAACAAAGCGAAAACAACAAAATGTAAATTACATTAATTACAAAATAATTGTACATCTAAGGTTTTTATTTCGACTGTGTGACACTCTGTATTGTAAAGGAAAATTAATTCTATTGGTGCTATTGCCAAGACAATGCATGATGAATTTGCGTAAAATAGGCGTTCACGCAAAGCTATATGGATTGCTTAAGTAATACGACTCAAATACTGAGACGACAACGACGAAGAACTTTATGTAAGTCAGATGTCAGAATTCGTTTATTTCGCCGAAAGCAGAAATAGCAGAAAGTGATGTTTTATCAAGCGACGATTTGACCGTTTGTTAGATGATACTGAGATTGATTGACGAACTATACAGTCTGTTCTTTTAGCGACTCGTTACAAAGACGAATAGGCTTTAAAGAACAGCCTTCGAAGCTAGGCGTTCAAATAGAGCGACTATAGCACAAAGTCTATTCGCTGCTTTCCGATGCCTCTACTTTCTACAGTATGTGTCGCCAGCCCAGCTCAATGATTCAATATCACTTCTGTTTTTGAAGTTAAAAATAAACATGGAAGTGAATATCCTACTAACTCTGTGCATGGCTTGGTTTGCTCTATACAACGCTATCAAAATACTTGATACTGTGTACATTTGAAGATTCACATAATACGTGGACAATTAAGATTTGAAAGAGTTGAAATATAAGTTGAGCGAGTTATGTTATGCTAAACTGATTTTGAGCGTAAAGTTTTCTGAGGTTATTATTTTCCGTGATAACCGAGTAACCGTTTATTATTTTTCGTAATAACCCCGTAGCCTGTTATTTTTCGTAATTACCTTCAACCCCACATTTCCCCCGGAAAAATCAAATACTACCTCCTGCTTTTACAATGAAGAAAGTTATTACGGGAAAATTAAAAACCGACGAAAAACAAAAGAATATGTATGGTCTAATGAGTTTAGAAGTTATTTTCACTATCATTTCTACTATTAGAGAAATGGTCACCGAGGGATTGAATTCTCTGTCCAACCTGATTTAAATTCAGTGCAATTTAGTGAGCGCCCGGGATTTTGCGACTGCCTCATTTTGAAATGCATTAAACTTTAGCCATATAATATTCATATCTAATGCCATTCGTACTAGTTGATAACGCGTGCACAGTGTATAAACTCAAATCATTTTCGCCTTACTGAAGAGCTATTTTTAGTGTAGAATCGTTATAACCCTAATGTGCAGTCAAAATGACACTTTCGCTGGCTTTCTGAGGTCTTCCAAAATGGGGGGCGTCGTCGTAAGTAAAATGATCCCAGACTTCTGTAAAGGAGTCGAAATGACTCTTTCAGCCTAGAGTGCGTGGGGTGTGACACCACCACTTTTGCAAACCTCGAGTAGGTAAAACAGATTTAATGTCGGAATTTAAATTAATAAATTGATTAGAAATCATGGATAAACTGATATACAGGGTGTATAAAAAAGTGGAAGAAGCCTCTCAATCTCGCGAAGCGGCTTGAACTATGAGGTTTTTTATTAACAAGACGCCTGCTAAGGCGTTCACTCCGCCTGCCAAAACGAAAATGATCACAAGGCCAGGCAGGGCTGTAACAAGAGCGTTCATTGGGAGTGTGGCATACTCACTTATTTCTGTTCTGCCCAACGAATTCCTTTCTAAATCAGTTATTATTAGGGTACCGTCCAAGGCATTTTAAGACATTGCTAGCACATCTTTTGTAATCACTAAGATAATCAAAAATCAATGTCTGAGTGACTTGCCAGGCACTCTGTCCAGAGTCCTAGTAAGATTGCATTTTTTAAAATCTTATTTGAATTAAAGACTTTCATAGTACATAATTATAATAAACAAGATTCTTTTGTCATAATACCACCAACATATGGCTGTTCTATTTTTGGGTAGTTGCAAGTAAAGAAAATTTTACTAAAAGTGTATACAATACATAAATATATTAATCTGATAGCATCATTTAAATCAATTCTGCAGCACACTGCCTGAAGTCTCCAAGATATAATTTGTTGGGGACTTTAGACTAACATATGTATTTCTGGAATTGGAATGTTAAATATCTCTTAATTACCTTTCATAAAATGTATGAGATCCCACAAGCAAATAAATCATTTTGCACGAAGTATCAGCATCTCAACATAGGTATAGAAAACCGAGGAAAGAAATCACAAGGAATATTTCATGATTAGAATTAGGAACACATTTCCTAGACTCACTCCTTGATCATGGAATGATGGAGTCTATCAAAATTTGCCGTTTTAAAACATTACTGGAGCAATGTTTTGATAAAAAACCTTCCTGTCCCTTTTTGTCAACTATTACATGTTAAAAATTGTGTTTTGTATACAGATATTTCAGTAGAATTTGCGCTTGATTCTTGTCTAGAAATTTCTAAATTTCCTAAAAAGTGGAAACACAACAAAAAATGACGGAAACACGCTCTCAAAACTTCACTGCGATAAATCGCTCCTCGGTAAAGTTTCGCAGTGAAATTTGTCGTTTTAAAAAATTTTGCATGAGAATCTTTGCACGCAAAACCTTCTTGCGGTCTAGATGTTCTAGCATATATGTTTAAATGCGTGTTTTGTTGACATATTCCGCTGGAAATTGAGTTTAAACGCGGTGTTTAGGTCGGCTCACGCGGCTTGTGCCAGCGGTATCACCCAAAATAATAAAAAGAAAAAAAAACAGAAACGGGGTGAATTTGAAACTCCGCCTCACCTACGGCAGGCGGGGTAATAAGCATTGCTTGGATATTACAGTGTAGAGTTAGTAAATATGTTCTGAAATTCAAATGTTTCAAACCCAGGGGTGTACGTATTGTGAAAACATTAAAAATGGCTTGCGCGTGAAAATAATTTCGAGTTGGTAGGTAGAAAATGTGTTAGATGTCTTATTGCTGTTGAAAATTTCAAAAAATTTGATTGAGTTTAAGCCACTAAAAAGTCGCGCGAGCGTATTTTTTTCTCAATAAGAATCGCTTTTCTGAAGGAATGTTTGAATTTTAATCAAATGTCTCTTGGAAGTTGTGTGAAAATTAGATAAGTACATAGATTAAAAATGCACAATCTTATTTTGCTAAAGATATGGAAGTTCGCACGACGTTTTAAACGGCTTAAATTGAACTGAAATTTTGTAAAGCAATACAGCACCTGACATTTTGTAATATAATATAATAATATAAGATATTCATAAAATCATACAAGAGACATTTTCAAATTTTGATTGAGATTCAAAATTTGAGGATGGCAAGACAAGCAGAGACTGTAAATTTTTGACTTTATTATACATCATTATTCAGTAGTGTGATGATGACTTTGAAATAAAGTCGAAACTTTACCGTCTCATATTTTATATATAAGATATTTGTACAGCACTGTCTTCCGAAGCTTAGCGGTGACCATGCAGGCAAACCTTTCAATGCACATTCAGTGTAACACTGTATATGAAACTATGGTTTCATGATTTAATAATTTCGACAACTACGAAATTATCATAACAATGTAGTTCTAAAGTTATTACCACAATGTCCCCATTCATTAACGCACAGTAATTTGTAGTTCAAAGTGCAGACAAACAACCTAACCTCGTATCTCAAGAGGATCTTAATGATCGAATTGTTTCATGAACAAGAATGAATTATAAATGCGGACAAACATCAACGCTGACAAAATCCTTGATAAGTCAAGGCCCAGAGGTTTCAAGCTTGCAATTAAACTATTGTGCATAATAATTGCGTTCTAATTTTAGAGCATATACTGTATAATTACTAAAATACGGTTTCGAGTATTTTTGAGACTTACTGCATGCAAACTTCAAAACGAGTAAAATACTCACTTCATCGATTTGAAAACCCATTATTTCGGTCAACCAAATTGCTCTCCAGCGTAAGTCCTGGCTATATGCTCGAGGCATTTTAAAATCTTACTCCCTGCAACTAATTATAAATGCGAGGATGAAAGAGCGTGCGTTCCCATTGCGCCTTGCGCGCTTAGAGTTCAAGGTTTAGAGTTTGCGATGCAACTATACTATACTATACTATACTATACTATACTATACTATACTATACTATACCATACCATACCATACCATACCATACCATACCATACCATACCATACCATACCATACCATACCATACCATACCATACCATACCATACCATACCATACCATACCATACCATACCATACCATACCATACCATACCATACCATACCATACCATACCATACCATACCATACCATACCATACCATACCATACCATACCATACCATACCATACCATACCATACCATACCATACCATACCATACCATACCATACCATACCATACCATACCATACCATACCATACCATACCATACCATACCATACCATACCATACCATACCATACCATACCATACCATACCATACCATACCATACCATACCATACCATACCATACCATACCATACCATACCATACCATACCATACCATACCATACCATACCATACCATACCATACCATACCATACCATACCATACCATACCATACCATACCATACCATACCATACCATACCATACCATACCATACCATACCATACCATACCATACCATACCATACCATACCATACCATACCATACCATACCATACCATACCATACCATACCATACCATACCATACCATACCATACCATACCATACCATACCATACCATACCATACCATACCATACCATACCATACCATACCATACCATACCATACCATACCATACCATACCATACCATACCATACCATACCATACCATACCATACCATACCATACCATACCATACCATACCATACCATACCATACCATACCATACCATACCATACCATACCATACCATACCATACCATACCATACCATACCATACCATACCATACCATACCATACCATACCATACCATACCATACCATACCATACCATACCATACCATACCATACCATACCATACCATACCATACCATACCATACCATACCATACCATACCATACCATACCATACCATACCATACCATACCATACCATACCATACCATACCATACCATACCATACCATACCATACCATACCATACCATACCATACCATACCATACCATACCATACCATACCATACCATACCATACCATACCATACCATACCATACCATACCATACCATACCATACCATACCATACCATACCATACCATACCATACCATACCATACCATACCATACCATACCATACCATACCATACCATACCATACCATACCATACCATACCATACCATACCATACTATACTATACTATACTATACTATACTATTCTATACTATATAATACCTTGTTAAATTCAGATTGTGTAATTGGTTGATTTTGGTCACGTGATGTCGAATAGAAAGTTCTATTTCCCAAGAGTGCAATAGGAAAATACTATTGCACTCTCCAGAGTGCAAAAGTACTATACGTTTTTTACTATTGCACTCTTTCTGTTTTCAATAAATCCCATCCGTCAAAACATTTCTCGGACGGTGATCTTTTAATAAATTGTTTTTATTTGAAAAGCAATATATAGCCTATTTTGGTATTATTGAAACGAATAATGAATGTTTTTATTCGTGCAATAGTAAGAATATTTTCATTCGGTGAAAGATGAAATGTTCTATTCAACTCGGCTATCGCCTCGTTGAATAGAACATTCCATCTTTCACCTCATGAAAATATTCTTACTATTGCACTCATAAACATTCATTATTTGTATACTATACCATGCCATGCCATGCCATGCCAGCGTTAATCGTTAATCAGATCATTCAGAGCTATCACCTGCATCTTGGGAAACGTCAGTTATCCCAAGATGTTCCCGGTAAATGTTTGTAGATCCCTGAATTGCATCGGTACAACACAATTTTCTGAATAAAGAACGATAATGTTTGGACATCCCGAGTTCGCAAAGAACGTTTTCATTGGCAGGATGCCAAGAACCAAGGGCACCGATGACAAAACCAAAGACTTTACATTGTTTTCCTTGACCAACGAAGTATTGCTTCAGCCCTTCACATTTGTCCAGTTTCCTTTGTTCAGCATCACGGAAGGCTTCAGTATTTTTATCGAAGGGGCAACAAACATCAATAATCAACACTTTCTTGTCTTCTTCTACTATCATATCAGGGGCGGAGACGAGAATTGGCAGCACGAACTTGTTGATCTGTTGTAATAGATCCACGTTGAACGGCGTTAACGATGCGGTCTACTATGCTATTTTGTCTTCTTAGGATACTAGGCATGTTAGGACGACAATGGCATAACACATGGGGGAGGGTCTCGTCTGAGTCACATCGGCGACATTTTGAAGAGGAATTAGACCAACGACTCTTGACACTGTTCACTGGGAGGCAATTAAGTCGAGCTCTATGAATGAACCGCCAATCTCTGAAGTAAATATTTAAGCCGTTATATTGCCAGGTAGAACCGTTGGCGAAGGTGTCGGTAGTTAGAGCTCGGCCAACTTTTCCTTGATCAGGAAGTGCAAGTAAAGTGGAAGCAAAACGATCTTGAACGTGAAAGTGAAGGAAACGGCTAGCTTCTTTAGCAAGAACAGAACCAGTGGTCTCAGTTCCTCGCTCAAGCTAGCAACGACACATTTTGTTCACGTGGTGACGTACGGTACAATGAACTTGCGTACTTTCCATATTTCTATGAATAATAGTGAAGAGTACTAAAAATAATAGACCATTTGTATGGGTCAATCCATGTCCATGTATTTAGGGTGGTTATTCCTGCGATCAGGAATAGGTTGAGGAGGTAAAGAATTAAAATTTGCAGCACTTCGCTCGATGTCGAATAAATTTAGACGTGTGCTCTTGTCAACGACGCTCGGTATCTTAATGTCCAGATTAGTGCACTGATATCGGATAGGGTCAAATGAAGAGGTAATGCTGAGAAAATATGATTCCGTGCACTGGAAATGGGATGCATTGGCTGAAAAAATTGAAATGGGGTTAAGATTTGAGCAAAACAGCCACTAGGACTATAGGATTTCGTGAAAACATCATTTTGCTGGACAAACATAGGTTCGATCCCTGCCAGAGGATCTATTCATGATGAATTTTTCCAAGTATCTTCCGCTTTAACGTGGACATGTGTACAATTTTGACTCGAGAAAAAGGCACTTTTATCCGAAAGCCCTAAATTAAATAGAGAATGTCCTTCTGTAAAAGATTTAATTCCAATGACAAAGATAAAACAACACGTGCCTTAATGCACTCAGACTGCACATACACTGACTCTATGCACGTGCACACTTACGTTTCGCGCACAAAAATAGCATACACACTTCATATCGTTGTACAATATTGTCAAAGTTCATCAAAACAAACTCATTCGGCTTTTCGACCGAAATATTTAAATTTAATCGTACAGATATTGATCTGCTAAGTAATGTGACAACAAAGTACTTAACGGGCATTATATGAACTTTGGACTTTTTGGCGCTGACCAGACGTCATATTACAATCGTGATCAAATACGAACACAAAAACCTGTTTCATAGGGCGACTGTAAATTGGTGACTTTTTATCTTCACGTAGCTGAAGCATTACAAAAGTTATAAAAGCGGCGTTGTAGGATGTTAGTCCAATCTCAACCAATTCATTCATATTCTTAATCACGCCATTGTTTATATCATGCTGCAGGTGCAAAGGTGCAGGGAGTTTTTTAATTACATATGAAGTTCATCAAAGTTTTTGCAAATAAAATCATTATTCTTGTATTCCATAGCTCTGTTGCCAAAACATGATATAAAACAATTAAGACAGAAAAAACTAAATGCAAACTAAAAATTAAATTATGGGAAAATGCCTCCGTAATAATGTGCTATTTACTAATTTGCTATATCAATTCAGCTTATACTATACAGACATACACATTTACAAAAGGATGTTGCTGTAAACTGACAAAACTCTTACCAGTTTCAATGCATTTATTTTGTTGCGAATTATATGGTAAAACAAGAAAAGAATAATTAAAAATTGACAAAATCGAATTAAAAAGACACATTGAAATAAAAAATATTAATTTGATTTAAAATCAATGCTTCCTTCCCATGCATGTGATTTCACGTTTTGACTTATTAGCAACATTGAGTTTCGCTAATCAGAGTCTAGCACATATGTCATAAATGCTCAGTCCATATTGTAGTCTAAATTAAAATTATGAAAGCTTCACATCGTTATCTGCAAATTTTCCCGCAAATTATTCCCTCATTAGTGACATATCAGCCTTCCAACGCCCTTATTTATCACTGAAGCATAGTTTGGCGTCGTTTTAAATTGATTGTATACATAAAAAGCTGTTGAGACGTGGAAGGGCTCTCGACTTTCACAGCGTCAGGGTTTATTAGTATCGCTACTGCGCATGTTTCTGACTTCGCATCGATTATAAATTGCGTATCTGTAGCTATGTTGTAATTGCAATTGAAAAAAGTCTGTGCTATATTGAAAAGATTTTAAGGTAAGCAGTCGAGTTACTCATCTAATTGTTTTAAATGACATATGATCACGCGCGCTGGACAATTGCATTAGCTACATAGCTACATTATATAATTTGTAATTCTTTTGTTTTTGTTATTTCTCGAATTTTTTTGGGTGTATTTTGAAAAGGCGCAAAGATAAGATTTCAGACAAAGATGAGAAATATTTGTTCGAGGCTTTGGCAACGCAAATACAGACGTACATCCGTCATGGCGAATTCCTTGGCTGATAGAAAGTGTTTAAAGCTGTGTAAAATTTACAAATTAAATATTTTAAAATTCAAAATCTGAATTCTTTTTAATCATTTTCGACTGATGGAGCAATACATGCTATAGTTTGATGCACAAACCTCTTCAGTTCGTGCAGAATTTTCTGAAAGGGCACTGTGTATAACTTGGTCTACATACAACAAGCTTTCATAATTTTTTTTATAAAATAAAGTAGCAGTTCAAACCACTGAAGTGTTTCTCCTTGCCAATATTTTGTTAAAATTTTTGTAGAAGATATTTCCCCCCTCTACATCTTGCCTTGTGATCATCTGGCAAACATACGAACAGTACAAACTAGGCCATTATACTAAAATTGGTAATGGGTTTTTTAGGTTGTCGGTAAAAGTTTACCATATTCTGCTAGTCATGTCAAGTCTTAATGCGAATCAGAAAAGATGCCTGGGCGTCTGGCCGAACGCAGAAATCTCGTACACTAACGCTGCGATGTCGGGGGTTTTCTCCCTGATCACAATTCCCGGTAACCTCTTGGTTCTCATCGTTGTTTTCAAAAATCCTAATGGTAAGATGCGGACTCCGTTCAATTGGTTCATTCTCAATTTGGCTTTGGCAGATTTGCTGGTGGGAATGGTTGTGGAACCTCTATCTATCGTCGAACATGTTCGTGAGGGTCTAGTCTATGGACGAAGATACCATGTTTACTTACAACCCGTCTACTTTACCTCTTGTACTGCCTCGGTGTTCAGTCTCGGTATGTTAACAATTGACCGGTTTATCGCTATCATTTCACCAATGCACTACAGAGCTACGCTAAATAACAAACGTGCTGCCGTGAGTTCCGTCACAATTTGGATCATCTCCATTGCCCTACCTTTCCTTCAAAACAAAATTGGTTTCCTTTGGTATTTTTTCGTGTTTGGAAACGCGTCCGTGTTGGTCACCTTCTTCGTGTTGCTATTTGCTTTTGTGCGCGTACATCTAACTCTGCGTGCTCAAATCAAAGAGCTCGAGTCGATTCAAGGCGGAGGCGAGGAGAACCAAGCTCGAAACAACGCACTCAGGACTGAAGCGCGGATCACCAAAACATTCATGTTTATGTTATTGGCTTTCATATTCTGCTACACCCCATCTCTCATAATGATTTACCTGATGAATTTGTGCACGGCATGTTCTTGCCAAGCAATCCACTGGTTTCGGGATATCTCTTATATTTTCATCGTCCTTAATTCCAGCATCAACCCTTTTCTGTATGCGTGGCGTCTTCCTAACTTCCGTGAGGCAATTAACATGCTTTTTAAGCGAAGTACACCACAACAGTTGCCTGGTGCCCATGCCAATGAAACTTCCCAAGTTGGTACACGTACAGCAATGACAAATGTGAGCTCTGAGGTCAATGATGATAACTCCGCAGAACTGAAGGATATGCCCGCTGCAAATATGAATGAAGTCGCTATATGCGTGGAGGAACATTTATAAAGAACACACGCACTAACTGTTACAATATCGCTAAAACTTATCGCTGCAAATTATGTTAAAAATTGCTTATACTAATGCTTTTGACGATTAATCTGTAACTGTAAGCGATCTCGATTGTGTACATTTTCATGTCTTTACTGTTACATATTTTGCCTTTTAATGATATTTGGTGCATAGAGTATAGAATATAGTTTTCATTCGTTTTATTATTCTTCATTTTTGTTATTTATATCGCTAATGTCTAATCCATATCGCGAACAACAATTCAAAATTTGACACAAGTTTTTATAACAATAGAGTTGACGTGCGCGAGCATAAATATGTTTTTGGCCCGACTCAGAATCCTTTTAGCCCGAGGAGAGCCAAAAACATATTTATGCTTATGAACATCAACTCTATTACTACTTTATAATAACTTTAAAGGCGATATATTTGAGCAAAAACTTAAAATATCACTCAAAAGTGGGCATTTAAAATGATTTATAGATTGGCTATTACATAATTTCTATGGCTATTATATTTTACATTATATCGTTAATTTCTCTCGATAGATGAGTGAACAACAATTCAAATATTGACACAAAGTTATTTGAACTTTAATCTTAACTTACTACCAAGTAAAATCTTAAATGTAATTGACGTAAAGTTTCTTAGTTGTGTGTGTGTGTTTATTTAGATCTTAATGAAATACTGTAACTTTAATCCTAGCATTAAGCTGAACTAACAAAATTTTAATTTATTATCCAGGAAAACTCAAATTGTAAATATTGTAAAGTGCGTTTGGTTTACTAGAAAAAAAGGCGCTATATAAATGATTTTATTACATTCATTTTGAAATCAATGGTATTTCCAGCATTCTGATTGGTCAAAAATAGTGCGATTAATCCCCAATTTTTTTTTTAATCCCCAAATCGCATCATTTTGGGTGCGATTAAAGAACTGCTCATTAATCGCATCTTTTTTGGTCCCAATTGCATATGGCTGCCGAGTCTAGCCAACAAAACAAATCAAACTGCATGCATTCAATTTACCAAATAAATTTTAAAAACATCTGATCACGGTGACAAAAGAGCAAAATAAACAAATTTCATATCACCTATACTATTTTCTCAGGCAGTCAAAGGCTAGTACACAAGCACTGAAAAACAGATAAAACACTAGCTAAGTTGCCAAACAAATCAAACGATGCTACACATTACAGAAATAAAACCTTTGTGAATAACATTGAATAACTAGTACAAGCTCGAAATGCAATATGGCAGCGACAAGTAAGTCCAGATAAATTTAATATGTTTTAGCTCAAAAATCCGTTGTTGAATCCTGTTAAATCGCGAATAAAGCTGATAGAATGTTTAAACTAACCTTGCTATTCCTTTGGCCAAGATTTTATGCACAAACAAGTTCATTATCTTCTCCATTTGTTAAATACCTGTACAAATATGTCCTTCGAGGGTTGCTATGCTACCGCGCCGAAGAAGAACCGGAAGGAAGGCGGGAGGTGTGTCTTGTTTTAGATTTCAAAATGAATGTAATAAAGTGGAAATTGCACTTCGTGTCGTGCAATTTTGGTCTGAAATCAAACTTGTGATTACAAATCGCACTCCCGCTTCGCGGTCGTGCGATTTTGTAATCACGCGTTTGATTTCAGACCAAATTGCACTCCACTCAGTTCAATTACCATTATAAATCATTATTATTACTATTATTATTACTATTGTTGCCATATGTAGTTGAACTTACCGTCAGTTATGAGTCAAAGCTTGAGTCAAACATCAGACAAAAGAACATTAAATATTAAGGAACTTATGAAACAGCAACGAAAGTATCGATGTTAAATTTGTAAATATCTCAATCAGCTCGTTAAGTGCTTTTGTGAAAGAGAGTTCCACCTTTTTAAAGATGCTAGATGATATTGGTTTTGAAGATAAGCACAAAATATACTGTTTAGGAAAATGATTACTATTGCTATCAGAACATCATATTACATCTTTTGCTGCCGTAATAAGGAATGGAGCAATCCCCAACTACTATAGCCTTCTAAACTGATGTTTTTGTAATTGTTTATGTGTCATTTGTCTGTAAATATGCATTGTCGTTTATTTTAGTTGTTTACAATAGGAACGCTTTTAGGGGATTTAACTATAGCTAAAATGAAATAATAGTTGGTTTTATATCTTTGTTTAAGTGCTATTCTATTGAAATGTTTTAGAGTAGTTGACAGGAAATATGTAAATGTGTGTGCATATAAGCTGGTGTATAGTTACGGGTTTGGCAGTGAAATTTGAGTAATAAGACGAAGTATACGAAGATAGGTACGATTAGCTAGTAATCGTACCTATTGCATAAATATTAGGTACGATTAGTTACTAATCCTACCTAATGTATATGCATCGGGTTATTTAGTTGTTAATCGTCACTAGCAAAACAAAGGATTTCGAGGTGACTATGATATTATTAGGCAAAGTCTCAAGAGCAGGAGCGAAGTCTCGAGAACCCAGAAACAGCCCTTTTTATGCCGTGTTTTCCATTTTATGCCCCCATAAAGTGGAAAAGACGGAGTCTGTTTAAAAATCACCGCTAAGTCTAGAAACACACTTTGCGGAGAGACTCCGTGCTACGCACTCCGTACTACGCACTCCGCCTTTTCCATCATGTCAATACACAGTGAGATATTTTCCATTTATCGATCATGTGATCTTTTCCCGCCAAAAAAATTCTGTTTTCAAAATGATACGTTTGTAAAAGCAGCGAACCAATATTCGTTTCAATTTTATTTGTTGAAAGAAAAAAGCAAATTTTAACGTCAGAATCACTGCACGAAAAAAGGCGTATTCTAAGGTATTCACATGAGAATACGAGTGTAAATAAAACGCATATTCTAAGGAGTATTCTGATTTAGAATATGGCCGTGAATACGACATAGTATTACCTAGTATTGCAAACCCGGAATATGGGATGAATATTATCCATATTCTATGCAGTATTCACACTACGAATATTGTTACTGAGAACATTGGTGCTTCCACAAATATATCTTAAGTCCATATCTCAGTTCACCCAACGAGGTATAGAGAATAGTAAGCGGTAGTGTTTATTTTAAATTATGAAAACCAGGATATTTAAAAACAGGTTGAGGGTAGGAATATGATTAATTACTTTTTGTGTATCAAACTAAGACAATGATACGACATTATTACGGTTGAAATACATAAACTTTAGGTAAGGTGCGTGTCGGTTAAGTAAAGTACAGCCCACTCCATGTGAAAACGTTTTTATTTCATAACAATTTTCATACACTTGCATGAAAGTCATATACTTAATTATATATATATCATATTTATAATGCTTACTGTAACTTCAAAATTGCGTTTTCTGCCTGGTGTGCCTATCGCTACTGTTATGGATATGTATGGATATAATGCCCAAAAATGGGACAAAATATAAACCTTTGCTCCGCGCAAAATAGCGCGCATTCTGATGTACAACAAGTCTGTGGAGCACGCGTTGGAGTTCTGTAATAGATACAGTATGGATCAAAATCGCAGATTTGCAACATCTTATCTAAGATGCTGGACACTGAGATAAGCCATAGAAGCGATTAAGGCTAAAGTGAACAGCGAAAGAAAGCCAAGTCGGGAGACAAGACAGAATGCACCTAGCCATGTTTCAATATGCTTTGAATATGCGACAACAAATTTGATGCCTCTAGTCATGTGGATCAGTGGATGAATAAGCATACTAAATTGTGTGTCCAATGAAGGGTCCACAATCATGAATGTTAGATTACTTATATCTACACACATTGGGATGCAATTTCACTGTGAATCACAGTCTGTGATCTACGGCAATATGCCGCCAATATCTGTTATCAATATTAAGGTCATTGAAAAGAATCGGGATGACCCTGATTCGTCTACACTGGAAAATACATGCTGCATATTTACCATATTTTGTACCAAACCTGTTGGGTATCTGGGCCTGTACAGGCTCTTTTGGCATCCAGCATTAATGATAATTCTTATCTAGTTATATAATATATATTCTCCATATGCCCTGACTGATGCCCTAAGCTATTCTGTGCTATCATATCCCAGCCTAAATATGTGTAGAGTATTGAATGATGGTGTTCGGACGCTACCAGTATATTGGTAATTTAAATATTTAACAAAAGTAAATCTGATAAGGATAAAGTGCAACTGGCAAAGATGTCAAGATTTTGTCTGTGGGCAGTTGGTGGTTAAGATTTCTGTCTTTTGGCCACTAGTCTGAGCTATTGTGCAATTATCATAGCCTGAATACTTGTATGTTCATGAATGATGGTGCTTGCTATCAGTATATCAAAAGCACCAAACAAGAGTAAAAATAGAAATGAATTTATAACAATAATTATATATATATATATATATATATATATATATATATATATATATATATATATATATATATATATATATATATATATTATAATATTCAATACCAAATCTATAGTAGATATAAAGCACAAGTAGCAAAGACTTCTAAACCATTAAGATTTCTGTCTTTGGGTGGTTGGTGGTTAAGATTTCTGTCTTTTGGCCACCAGTCTGAGCTATTTGTGCAATTATCATGTCATAGCTTGATTATTTATGTGTTCATGAATGATGGTGCTCTATTTCAGTATATCAATAGCACCAAACAATAATAAAATTAGAAATTAATTTATAATATTAATTTACCGGTACAGGTATATATTCAAAATTCAATACTAGATTTAAATATAAAGCACAATTTGCAAGGACTTCTAAACCATTAAGATTTCTGTCTTTGGGTGGTTGGTGGTTAAGATTTCTGTCTTTTGGCCACAAGTTTTAACTATTTGTGCAATTATCATATCCTGATTATTTATATATTAATTTCATGAATGATGGTCAAATATAAAGCACACTTGGCAAAGACTTCTAAACCATTAAGATTTCTGTCTTGGGTGGTTGGTGGTTAAGATTTCTGTCTTTTGGCCACCAGTTTGAGCTATTTGTGCAATTATCATAGCTTGATTATTTATGTGTTCATGAATGATGGTGCTCTATTTCAGTATATCAATAGCACCAAACAATAATAAAATTAGAAATTAATTTATAATAATAATTTACCGGTACAGGTATATATTCAAAATTCAATACTAGATTTAAATATAAAGCACAATTGGCAAGGACTTCTAAACCATTAAGATTTCTGTCTTTGGGTGGTTGGTGGTTAAGATTTCTGTCTTTTGGCCACCAGTTTGAGCTATTTGTGCAATTAACATAGCTTGATTATTTATGTGTTCATGAATGATGGTGCTCTATTTCAGTATATCAATAGCACCAAACAATAGTAAAATTAGAAATTAATTTTATCAATGCTAAATTTAATTAAATATAAAGCACACTTGGCAAGGACTTCTAAACCATTAAGATTTCTGTCTTTGGGTGGTTGGTGGTTAAGATTACTGTCTTTTAATTTGGCCACCAGTTTGAGCTATTTCTGCAGTTATTATAGGCTGAACATTTACATGTTCATGAATCATGGTGCTTGCTATCAGTATATCAGTAGCACCAAACAATAGTAAAATTAGAATTTAATTTTATCAGTACTAAATTTAAATATAAAGCACACTTGGCAAAGACTTCTAAACCATTAAGATTTCTGTCTTTGGGTGGTTGTTGGTTAAGATTTCTGTCTTTTGGCCACCAGTTTGACCTATTTGTGCAATTATCATAGCTTGATTATTTATGTGTTCATGAATGATGGTGCTCTATTTCAGTATATCAATAGCACCAAACAATAATAAAATTAGAAATTAATTTATAATAATAATTTACCGGTACAGGTATATATTCAAAATTCAATGCTAGATTTAAATATAAAGCACAATTGGCAAGGACTTCTAAACCATTAAGATTTCTGTCTTTGGGTGGTTGGTGGTTAAGATTTCTGTGTTTTGGCCACCAGTTTGAGCTATTTCTGCAATTAACATTGCTTGATTATTTATGTGTTCATGAATGATGGTGCTCTATTTCAGTATATCAATAGCACCAAACAATAATAAAATTAGAAATTAATTTATATTAATAATTTACCGGTACAGGTATATATTCAAAATTCAATGCTAGATTTAAATATAAAGCACAATTGGCAAGGACTTCTAAACCATTAAGATTTTTGTCTTTGGGTGGTTGGTGGTTAAGATTTCTGTCTTTTGGCCACCAGTTTGAGCTATTTGTGCAATTATCATAGCCTGAATATTTATATGTCCAGGAATGATGGTGCTCGCTATCAGTATATCAATAGTACGTACCATAGGGTAGTAAAATTTAGGGAAAATGTTTAATAATTAAAATGTTTAACAATATTAATTAATTTTATATAAGGCACAATTGGCAGAGACTTCTAAGCTGTTAAGATTTCTGAATTATATTAAAGTCAGAAATTGATGATTTAAGTATTTTTGTACTCTAGCCGGGGTCCGGGCTAAATACTTTGGACAATATGCTCAACCAAAATATTCACAATGTAACATAGGTGATTACAAAACGTAGAAGTAAATAAATTTTACAAAATATGACCAGGCAACTGTAAAAACGTTGCCTGGTTTTTCTGCCTTTTTGTCAAATTAATTGTTTCGAGATGGCGGATTAAGTGATGGAATGGAGTTATACCTTGATGGATCAGGTACTTTCCAGTTTGATTAATGGACATGGTATGAGAATGTTTTCAGTCATTGGTGGCTGGCTTGTAAAATCCTGCCTTTTCACTTCATAACAGAGCGTTACAGATTCCGAGCACTCACAGATTTTTAGAAGTTTGGAGTTTGTAGGTAGGTAAGTGATGTAGAAGTAGCAATATCAATAAATGCTGTCCATGCCTCAAGGCAATTGTTTATAAGGTCTTTAAATTGTTTCAATACTATGCAATCTTCCATGTTCAAACTACCAGGCAGGGTAAAGGCATTGTCGTTTCAACATTATCATTGAAAATAATTGTCCTCAATTTACAACTGCCTTAAAGATATGAACCACATGCTTTCACATTATCTAAACCTTACTGGTTCAAAATAAACCTGGACACCTGGTGTACTGGTTTGTCTCAAAGCTCGTGTGTACTGTACACAATTAATGTTCAGGTCTGGTTCCCATGTTTGATTGCTCCCGTGACTGTGTAAGAATTCATCATAATCACCATGATATCATTCTGAGATACCGTTCCACTTTAATATCGATGAAAAAGGTCAATTTTCACATTCTTGTACAACAAAAACATAATATTATTTTATTCATATATTTTTAAAAACATGGTGATGGTGATATGTGCTCCACTTACACCCGCGATTTCAGTTCTCTGTTAAATGAATTCTATATATATTACAAACCAAAGGGCAGGGAGCTACTAATCGGCGACTTGTGGCATGTCTATCTTAGCACTAAATTCTTGTGGAAGTCATATATTATAAATAATTTGTAGTCCCAGAAGTATTCTCAAGTGTGTAGCCATGCTCAATACAACGTCAAACAAAGCATTATAGCAAATTAGCAATCCCTTGAGCAACGGGGATGAATGGGTACGATGTAAAAAGTGTTTTGAAGTCTATCTTGTAGCGGTCAGCGCATCGTTTGTGCGATGAAAATCGTTTGCAAGTGACTAAAATAAGCTTCAAACGGTCATTACAGTTATCAAGTTTCAAAAAGCTTTTCTTGTTCAAATACATTTACACCGCGTCGTTGAGCTTGACGCGTCGTCAATTTTAAGGTTCGCACGAAGATGCAGCAACGCGGTTTATTCGAAATAGCATGTTAGCGTGAAATAGATTTAACCCAATCGGCTATATCGCATAACAATGTCAAGAAATGTACAGTCACAAATTGGCGATTCAGAACAACAAAAGTCGACAGGCTATAACAAGACTTTTGAACTAGTGTCGACAGGCTATAACAAGACACGTTTGAACTAATGTCACAATCTATGTCTGTAACATTATAACCTTACATAAATCGTTTAGACATTTAATTTGAATTATTCAAAGTATTTTTAAGTTATAAATTTAAGATATGTAGCGTTTATGTCAAATATTTGCCAAAATCATTCCTAATCGATCAAAAGCTTTAACAAATTTCCTATTTAAACGTTCAAGTTAGTATATTAGACGAATAAAAATATTCACACAATATTCTTAAGTATTCTGCATTAGAATATCAGGTGCGTTTTATTCTAAGGTATTCAGATGTGAATATTACGGATATTCCGAGGATATTCGCTGAGAATATCTGTGAATACGTCTGAATATGAATAGTATTCTAATTAATATTCGGATGTATTCGCATTAGAATATCGCGTTTTTCATGCAGTGAATGAAAATAGTAGCTACGAAAATTTATCGATTCGGGCGTAAGCCCGGGGCGAGGTTTACTAATTTCGTATTAGGGGAGTTGAAAGTCGTTGCTCGTGGTAGTTAGGTAGTAAAAATGGTATGTCCTCACTGATCTCAACAATATGGCGGACTATCATGAATGGCTAACACTGATTGGCCAGATTTAAAATTTATTGTTGATTGATTAATCACGAATTCAAGTTATTCAACTGTCAGCAAATATTTAACTTTAGTTAGCTTTTTGCACTATAATATTTTGTATTTTTGCAAAAAGTTTTGGGAGCTTTAACAACAATTTATTGTTGTAAAAATTAAATAAAAAGCATTTATCAGGTCAACAGATATGGAGTCAAGCAAGCAGCGAAAGGAAAACGAGGAAGCAGAACGTTTAGCAAGGCGAAACGAGCGTAGACGACGACAAAGGCTCGAGGAGACTGCCGAAGAAGATTGAAGAGAGATTAATTCGGGGAAAATACAGAGAAGCGCCAACAATTGACTATGGCGTGAAATACAAGGCAAGTTTGTTGATAATGCGAATTTATACTTGTGTTTTAATGCTTTATAAAGGCCGGCGTAGCCGTACTCATCCAGTTTATTCACTGTTCAAATTTCAGAGTAAGTTTATGTTTTGTAAATGCAAGACTGTCTTCTTATTATTAATATAATTAATAGGTCGTATTTTATACCAAATTTAAGCTTACATCAGGCGTAATAACATATCGATGACAAATGTTGTGCCATTTAAAAAAATTGGCAACAAAACAAGGATTAAAAACTCAATATTTTGTCATTTTGAAAAAATATACAGAAAGAATAACAATTGCCGTGTTGCTATGACAACAACCTATCGCAGTACTTCATGTAATTCCAAAAATATAGTTGCATGCTCTTAGTTAGTGGCGAGGGGTTGCTGCATGCATGTATTTCTAGTTATATAAGTCAAATGAGTCAACAACTGTTTTTCAAAATTGTGCAGTGATCATGGTTTTATGTCTAACGTTATTTTTCACAGTAAGTATAACATAAGGTTTCATTTCATTGGCGCATACGAGTGTAAAAATGTTACGTTTACATTAGTCTTGTTAACATTGAGTACTAAAAACTGTAACGTAGTTCATTATACTAACGATACACTGAATGTTTATTCATATTTCAGTTGGTCATTCAATTCTTTGAAAGCTTTTGCCTTAAAGATGATGTATTGTCCGTTCTGCGCATATTTTCTGCGCATAACAAAGTTTGTTTGTTTGTTTTGCGTTTTTCGATATCAGTGCTACACGAAGTATTTTCGGCTTGTTTAATTTTTTATCTGAGGGACTTGAGCACATTGACCTCATAAAAATACCTGAATCGAATGCCTGAATCTGTATTAGCAATGTAATGGTCGAACAATAATGACGTGGTTCTTTGTCACTTTTTACCAACAAATCGTTTTTTCATTTTGCCATCTTGAGTTCTGATCACTCAAACTAACCCTTGTCGCATTTCTTTGCTCTCCATAGCGCTTGCTGCTTGCGGCCTGTACGCGACACGCGCCCATGACAATCCGCCATGTTTATAATACCATATATGGATAATAGAACATGCTTAATCATGCAAAATTTCCTCAACCGCCCCGGTTCTTCGGAATGTTGTTATGCGCGAGAAATGTGCGTAGGACAGATTTTACATCTTTCTTAAAACGGTTTTTATTCCAAAATGAACACTATACATCTTGTAATAGAAATCTATAGCATTGCTGCTCAAGTGGAGTCATCCAACATGGCCACAAGTCTAAAAATATGCCGTACTTCCACTTTAAAACCACGTGGTGGCCCACGTCGAAGGTCAAGGCGCTTGATATTTGTAATTTTTTAAAATAATTATATATGTAAATAAAAAGAACTGTTTTAGTGACTGTTTTGCTTAAGGCACGTAATTTTTCTGGCTGAAACAATTGGTTTTACGATTTATTGTGTTCAGCTTAGCGCAAGGCCATTCAAAGTTCTAAGTATTTCAACAGCGTTCATTTTTTAGGGGCGCTATGGAGCACTTATAGTGGTAGGCCCAATCATTAAGGAATTAAAACATTCAAATTCGAACAATCGGCACAAGCGCTTGATTCAAAGTGTTTTTTGGACACACTGTACAGGGTGAGTAAAAAAAAACTGATGCTCTTTCAAATTCAAATTAGCTGCGAATTTCATTACGGTGTGTTCCCATGGGTATACAGAGAACAGATCGTGATTTAGTACACAGTAGGTAAACCAATTCACGGCCTGACTTTCCCTTGTTTCGATTAAGGCTCGTTCCCGTGTTTTGATATTTCCTCACGTTGTCCACGATTGTGTTTCGTAAAGGAGGATTCCGGTCGGGGAATCTTAATCTGAAAGCATCTTGCACTTCTCGTACATTTTGCATTCAAATAAAATTAGTCACAACAAAGACTCTTTGTTCCGTTGTCAATTGCCCCATGTTGTCTTGTTTCTGACTTTGTCTTGTTTCTGACAATTCTTGCACGGCTAAAATTATGCATTTTAACTTCCACTGGGAATTACAGTAGATGTTGTTTTAGATGCAATGCTGCTAGTTTGAATTTCAATAGTATCAGTTTTTTTACTCATCCTGTACTGTGTACTTAGTCAAGATCTGTTCTCTGTATACCTGTGGGAATACTTAAAGCTCCGTAATGAATTCGCGGCTAATTTGAATTTGAAAGGGCATCAGTTTTTTTTTACTCACCCTGTACAGGGTGTCCAAAAAACCCCCAAAACTATTGAAAATGATCCATTGTTAGAATTTCAATGCCTAGCATGCACTAAATTGAACCCACGAGTGGATAAACTATTGAGATAACCGTCATAATTAATAGTAATACTCAGTGTTAACCATTTTTATGCCAGACAAAAAAACTAAACCTACGAGTGATATTAAAAATGCAATCAAATTTTATGCATGGGTTATTTTAGCCTATTCAATTTGGTTTTTATCAGTAATCCCATGAGCAAAACAAACGTACTTTACAAAGATATTTTAATTTTTTAACAAGTGCTAGGGCATTCAAATGTTAACCATAGGTGATTTCAATAGTTTTTGGGGTTTTTTGGGACACCCTGTAGTACAATCTCTGTAATTGGCGTCTGTAGAGCGTGTTGAAAGTAGCTCCAATGAAAGTCAATTCAATCGCCAAATACAAGCTTATTTAGAATTTGCAAAGTATCTATTTGTCACTGGAAAAGGTTTTTTTAAATGGGAAGGAGATTTCGAGTCTTTGAAGCAATTTTTCGACGAATTTCTGAATGAAGAAACAAAATGGTTGGTGCCATGTGGTGGATGTAAACAATTTAAAAATGCAGCAGTCGATATTCGCTGGTATTCAACTAGTAAATCACTTATAATTAAAGGTCCAGAATGTGATGATTTGAAGACTCGTTTGAGAATTTTAGCAAGTGAGACCAATGAGGAGCAGAGCGGTGAAGATGATGCAAACTTGAACAAATCCGTTAACATTAACAATACAGACTCTACTATGCAGTCAAATGTTTTATGTGATAATTGCTCTGATTTGGCGAAAAGAATTGATCTGCTAGAAGAGCGAATGAATGAAAATCTTAGCGGGATTTCAAAGACATTGAACGGTTTGAGAGCAAAAGAAGACCTAAAAATGGAATTTTCACGCGAATATATTGATTGTATTCAGAGGGAAAATGTGAAACTAAAGCATGACAACGAGACATTGAGGGAGCGAACAGAGAATCTCTCATACATTGCATCAGACCTGAATACTAAGGTTAAACAACTTGAAAACGAGAAGGAATGCCTAATTACCGCCTTGGGATTATTAAAATCGAATTTGAGTGACCAACAAAAAGCTACTGATGTTCAAACAATCAAAGGTCTTGATAAAGGAGCTGATGATTGCCATGGTTGCAAGCCATTTTCAGCTTCTAACATCAACTCGAGTAATGAGACTGGCAATAGATTTGAAAGTCTAATTTATGTAGATGACGATGAATTAGACCACCAGGAAACCCCTCACAAAGCAAATGCAAACAAGAAACAAAACCAACAACGAAAAGCCTCGGATAAGAAAAGAAATGACAATGCTGCTCATTCAGCTAAGTCACAGGAACAAAAGCAAGATGAAGATAATAGAAGAAACCGTACTAATATTAATAGAGGTACACAAAAGACAAAGAAAAATATGCAAACAAAGGAAGCACTTAAGCCAAATGAAGATTTAACACCTGAAAAGCAAAAACGACACGCTAAGCAAACAGTTGTTATAGCAGGAGATTCAGTAATAAAATACGTAAAAGGATGGGAACTGTCTAACGCAGAACGAAACGTATCGGTTAAGTCTTTCTCAGGAGCAACTATAGGTGACATGTCGGACTTCTTAAAACCAACGGCAAGAAAACAACCTGATAAGCTTATTATACATACAGGTACAAACGATTTACGCCGGTCAAGTCCCACAGAAACTGCTACAAAAATTATTGAATTAGCAGAGGATTTTCAAAAAGATTGCGAGCACACGAAAGTTATCATCTCATCTATAGTCACTAGATGTGACAAAGAAGACATTGGAAAGAAGGTAAACGAGACTAACAATATGTTAAAGGCAAAATGCTTAAAAAACAACATAGCATTTTTAGATAATAGCAATATCGGTCGCTCTCATCTAAATAGTAGAGGCTTACATCTTAACAAAGAAGGCACCTCTGTGCTTCAAACTAACATCTTGCAGTTTTTAAACTCGTATAATTGAAATGAGGTTGGGCCGAGGAGTGATGATAATATCGTTTGTTCTAATATCCCTAAAACAAGGGGTTTTAAAATGTCAATGCTAAACGTAGCTAGCGTTGTAAAACACCTTGACGAAATTCGAATATTACTTTCTGATAAAAAATTGGATGTCTTGGCAATTAATGAGACACGTCTTGATCCAACTATTCCCGATGGTTTTGTCAGCATTGATGGTTATGATGTACTGCGGAATGATCGGGATAGAAATGGGGGAGGTGTGTGTATATACGTAAGATGTAATTTAAATTATAAAAATTGTTCTGATCTAGTTCCAAATGGCCTTGAAGCGGTGTGTGTGGAAATTAAGCTGACCAATACTCAGTCCTTCATAGTTTCAAGTATTTATAGACCACCATGTTCTCCAAGCGAAATTTTTACAAAAATTGAGAATTTGATCAAATCAATTGATGACGAATGCAAAGAATTTTATATTTTGGGAGATCTAAATTGTAACATGTTACAATCAACAATGTCCACCACAAAAACGCTTCAGGAAATTTTGGAATTATATCAACTAACACAAATGATACATGGTCCTACACGCATCACTGATTCTAGTCGATCATTGTTGGATGTGGCTATCACATCAATGCCTGAAAAAATTACTTTTTCAGGGGTAGTCCATATTGGAATCAGTGATCATAGTCTCATTTATGCGATTCGGAAAATAAACGCAAGATCAAACAATGAATTGGAAAGTTTTCTTGAATTTAGAAATTTTAAAAATTTCAATGTTTCATCATTTCTGGATGACCTGTGTAACATACCTTGGGAACAAATAAGGTTTAAAAGAAATGTAGATGAAATGTGGAAATTATGGAAAACATTTTTTGTAAGTGTTTTAGATATACATGCTCCTATGAGAAAGAAAAGATTAAGAAAAAGAAGCAATATTCCATGGGTAAACCGCAAAGTTAAGGCAAAATTATTTAAAAGAGATGCTTACAAGCGTAAAGCTATTAAGACCAATAAAAAAGAAGACTGGTTGTTATATAGGTCATCTAGGAATGCTGCAAACATTGCCTTGCGCTGCGCTAAAAAGGATTATTATGCTAATAAATTTGCAGGTAAAAATCAAAATCCTAAACAAGCCTGGAGGACAATAAATAATTTACTTGGTCGGAATAGAAAGCGAACTACGATCAATGAAATTAAACTTTCCGAAAAAACAGTGACAACGACTGAGGAATTAGTTGAGGTTTTTAATGATTATTTCAGTAATGTTGGTCCAAAACTTGCCGAGACTATTCCCAGTGACAATAATGTGAGTTTCCGAGATTTTATTACACCGCAAACAGGTAGTGGTTTCTCGTTCAAGCCAGTAAGTGTGACGTTAGTATACAATCTATTAAGGAAATTATCTACCTCCAAAGCTACTGGAATGGATAAAATTTCAGCTAAAGTTTTGAAGACGGCAGCTCCAGCCATTGCGCCTTCTCTTACTGAGATTATCAATATGTCAATTGACTCGGATCAATTTCCTTCGGAATGGAAAAATGCAAAAGTTATTCCATCTTTTAAGAAAGGTAAGCGGACTATGTTGGATAACTATAGACCGATTTCAATCCTTCCTGTAGTAAGTAAACTTATAGAACGAATTTTATATGACCAAATTTATGAATATTTCAATCAGGAGAAACTTTTTTCAAAACAACAATTTGGATTTAGGCCCTGTCATTCTACTACTACTACATTGTTGGATTGTACGAACGAATGGTATGCCAACATGGACCGTGGACTTTATAGCTTAGTTGTTTTTCTCGACCTGAAAAAAGCATTTGATACTGTTAATCATGAAATTATGTTAAGCAAGTTTCAAATGTATGGCTTCAAAGAGAAAGCGATAAATCTTTTGCGTTGTTATTTGACGCATCGAACACAAAGATGTCAATTGAATGATAAGCTCTCAGGGGAGAAAGAAGTCATTTGTGGCATTCCTCAGGGGAGCATTCTAGGCCCCCTTCTATTCCTCATCTATATTAACGATTTGCCAAACTGTCTTAATGGCACAACTTCTAGGTTATTTGCTGACGATACCAACTTAACGGCAGTTGGTGAAACAGTGGATGAGGTGGAAGGGAGGGCGGATATTGATATGGGGAATGTCCGGAAATGGCTGTGTGCAAATAAGCTTAGTTTAAATATTGGGAAAACCGAGTATATTTTAATTGGATCAAGGCATAAAACAAATAGTATAGATACCGAACGAGGGATTAAAATAGAAAACCAAGTGATTAAGAGAGTGAGAAACACCAAAGTACTTGGAGTTAAACTAGATGAAAATTTGAGCTGGGAAAAGCATATTGACCATATCAGCAGTAAAATAACATCAGTTATAGGAGCAATTATGAGGATAAAGGATTATGTTGAGCAAAGCACTCTGGTAACAGTTTATAATGCCTTAATTCAACCTTATTTTGATTATTGCTGCGAAATATGGGATACATGTAATAAAGGACTAAGTGAACGTCTACAAAAACTCCAAAATAGAGCGGCTAGAGTGATCATGAACCTGAATAATGAGCATGGTCAGTCTATCTTGGCTCGAAAATCCTTAGGTTGGGTAACTCTTGAAGAGCGCAGAGCTCAACTAAAAGCAAGGTTAATGTACAAAATAGTAAATGGTTTAGCCCCACAACGACTATGTGAGGCTTTTCGTAAAGTAAATGAAATTCATGAATATGAATTAAGAGGCTCATCGACAAAGCTTCATATTCCAAGACCGAAAACAGAGTTTTTAAAAAACAGTTTTCAATATAGTGGGGCTAAGCTTTGGAATAAAATACCTGAAGAGATACGAAATTCGACATCCTATAACATCTTTATTAACAAACTTTCCTCCTCGACCTCAACCATAATTTAATTGTTTCCTAAGTTGTAATAACAATTTAGTTACGTAGAGATATGTCTACACGTACGTACAACAGAGTAATTTTAGTAGTTAATACATCTAAAAATTTGTTATTATTCTTTCCATTATTATTTATAAAATGTAATAATTTTTATATGCACATCCCTTCTGGAAAT
Source organism: Muricea muricata (assembly GCA_963855995.1). NCBI lineage: Eukaryota > Metazoa > Cnidaria > Anthozoa > Malacalcyonacea > Plexauridae > Muricea > Muricea muricata. The sequence goes on from OY979722.1 coordinate 9,300,579, forward strand.
CAGCTAATGTTGAGAAGATTAATGTGTTTAAATAAAGGTTTATCTATCTAATATCTCTGGGATATCTCAACGGACTAGAATCACGTTATATGATCAATATTGCATGATTCAATAAACACAAGTCAAGTGTTGAATATATAATTGTGTAATGTTAAACCCATAACGCATACGATCAACTGTGTTACGTTTGCCGATCATATATAACAAATAACGCGGCCATATACTGTGTCGTAACCGGTGCCTTCGTTGAAAGGTTAGAGCCTGTTTCCCTCGACTAAACGTCATCGCCAAGGTATAAGAACGGGAAAGCACAATTACGTTTTATCCCTTGGAAAGGTAGGTTGATTTTCTGTGCTCGTTTATGTCAGAGATAAAACTTCATTTGGCTTGCATGAGAACATGTTGTATTAATAGTTGACCTGCATCTAAGGACGTAAACGTGCTTATATTCAGTTATACAAATATGCATACGTTAAAAACTCAAACTTGATTTGTTGCATGAAGGCTATGTGATAATAAGGTGCATAGAAGGGCTAAACGAGCGACCTAGCTAAATTATGTTCATCTCGTTGCGTGAATAGTATGATCATGATAAAATGAACAAAATAAAATGGTCATGATTTTTAAAGTATTAGCTACCTAATGCTGTGATACATGTTTCAAACTAGACCTTACATTATATTGTTCAAGAATTATCGTCAAACATTTGCAAAAGTGAAGAGCTGGCATTTCAGAACATCACAACTCACAATACTGTATAATGACACGCAATGTCAATCATATTGACACATACTGTATGTTTTGGAATGTTCATAGGGCTAATTGTTCGAAAGGTGCATATTAAACACAATGAGGCAGTTATACAGGGTGTCCCAAAAAACCCAAAAAACTATTGAAAATGATCTATCGCTAGAACCCCAATGCCTAGCACTAAATTGAACCCACGAGTGGATAAACTATTGACATAACCGTCATAATTAATAGTAATACGCATGGGTTATTTTAGCCTATTCAATTTGGTTTTTATCAATATTCCCATGAGCAAAACAAACGTGCTTTACAAAGATATTTTAATTCTTTAACAAGTGCTAGGGCATTCAAATGTTAACATAGGTGATTTCAATAGTTTTTGGGTTTTTTTGGGACACCCTGTATAAAACGCGAAATTTCTATAGCTTGGATAATATGATGTATTTTCAAATCTCCCGAATATTATAAGTGCACAATGACTAAAATGTTAATACGCAAATCATAAGTCTGCAGTTTTTTAAAATCCATGCGTGCAAGACAAGTCATTTGAGAGACGCCTCCAAGAGCTAGACCAAGACAACCTCGAAGATTAATTCGTAAAGCTGAGCGAAATATGCTTCACCAAATGTACAATGTATAACAGACACGCAGCTAGAGTATGTTTTTCATCTACAAATTGTCTAAAATTGCAGCTGTTATAATAGTGAAGACTAATCACAAATCCCATCGGTCATATTAGATTACTGCGAGTTGCAAGCATAATCCGTCAAAAGACTTTCTCATATACTAAATCATTTGCATGTATTGACCATGCAAATTACAAAACGATTAACTCAGAACAACATAGTTAGCATATTAGACAGCTCATGCCATGGCCAATCAAATATTACTATGTTTAGTTTAGCCATATTTTGCATATAGGTGAAATAACAAGAGCCAATAAGAAATGGCGATTTTCCGTGTCCTTCGTCCCGTTAATGATAATATAATGAGGTTTTACATCCTTATAGATGCAGGTCAACTATTATTATGTTTACGATCACCGCATGGACTCGCATGGCGCTAACCTACTTTAGTATACACATTGTATATGTCCTTTTGCATACCTACATAAAAGTCTTTCAAGCTAGAACTTAGAAAATATGACCGGCAAAACTTTGATTTGACTCTCAATCTTGTATTTTAATTTCAGAAGTTTGGCTTTCCATCTACAACGAGCTCTTGACTGACTGTAGCTTTTGATTTTAATAATGAGGGCCACTTATGCCAGGGTAGAGTTGCCGCCAACCGCGCCCACATTGTCAGCTTCGTCCATCAACCACAAGTTTTCAAATGATGATCATCCATTTTTTTTTCTTTATTAGGAAAAATTTTAAGCATTTCATTTAAGTGAAATACGATTTACAATGAGTCAGGTATAGTCGGTCAACTCACCGATGCTGTTTTTCAAATGCGGATATTCAACGTAATCGTGTCACAAATAATTATATACATGACAGCTAAAATAACCGGATGTAACCTATAACGTCACAGAATAAGAAATAACAAAGAGACCACTTTTTTCGGAGCCTTTGAGGTTTTTTGCCTGTCTCAAACTGCATCTTCCAAAAGAGAAAACCGAACCTAAATTCGCAGCAAATCCTATTAATTGCGGAAACGTACGTTGTACGTCGCTCTTTGCCATTTTGGCATCTCTCGATGTAGGGGCATGTGACATATCCGTGGGGCTTATCATTGTTTTTAAATTAGAGGAACTTTTTAAATGTCAGATTAAGTCTTGATTAAGAAATGTCTTAAGATTAAGAAATGTCTTAATTGCTTTCTGACGACAATTATTGGTTCATCGAACACACTTCCTTAATATTGAATCTAAGCACACTAATTCTTTTCCGCTAATTTACAAAAGAAGTGTGACACACAACATGCAATTGCTATAAGACGTACAATATATAAAAAGCAAATCATTTTGAAGTGAATTGTATTAACTAGTTAAATAATACACACTGATTTCCACAGTCGAAGAATAAAATTACTGCAAAACGAGGCTAGTGATACCGGATTTTTCACGTCGTAAGGTATCTGGTTTATAGTTTATAACTCCATTACAGCAGTGGTTTATGGACTCTTGTAGGAGAGATCAATCATTAAATTCACTAACGTTTTGCTATAGGTTAGAGTCTACTGGGACTTATTTATTTTTTGTACATGATTCTAGCTTTCATATCAGCTATGAGTTTTTGAAGTTTTCAACGTACTTTTTCCATGTTTATGATCAGTCTTGTCGCTCTACTCTGCATTTTTTGAACTTTTTGCTGAACCCCTTCGCATGCAATGCGAACGTCGATCCTATTTACCTTGTGTCGCGAGACGATCAAAACATATTCACTTTCGCAATGTTTAAACCGAGTTTATTAGGCAACAACCACTTTTGGACATTCATTAGGTCGAAACCAGCCCTCTCCTCTGGCGTCAAATTTGTATCATTAACGAAAATTCTAGGGGTTTTATGTTTTTTAGACAATTTGGTAAATCATCAATATGAATCATGGACAGGAAAGCCTTTTAAAATGCTGATACGATAAATTTTCACCAGTGAAAAAAATCGTACGGCCAATGAAAACGCTTATTCGCTTCTCCACAATGAAAATAAGATTTTTATTTCACCCGTTTACCTCGCGTAAATCTCTATATGTATGGCATAAATATAATTATTTGAATAATTATTGTATATATAATTTGAAATTTCAAAGATAAGGCCTTTTCCAACCAGTAATCTGAATCCATACATGAATCATAATCTGGATTATTAAATGGAACGCGGCTCTCATTTATGCCAATCATGATTTTAAAGCTGTTATTTACCAAAGAACTTGCACTAAATGATCAGCACGATTGCTATTAAAGCTATACCAATTTTTGCTAATTTGACATCCACCATTAAACTAAGCGAGTAATTATTTATTAATAGAGAGCTTAAGCAAGGGCTTAAGCAACTTTCACATTCATGATTTCAAACGAGAACGGCTGACGCCATCATTCGTCAGCTATAACGACGCAACTTATTTCCGGCTGCCGTCCGTGTTGACAAAAACGTCGTTTGCTTAAGCTCACTAATAAGCATAGGCGACCCAATTTAGTGTGTAGTTCCATATAGAGATCAGTGCGCACATAAACACACTTTATACATTATTATATAAATATCCTAAGGCTGGCAACTCTTTTACAGTAAACACTGACACATGTTAGACTTTTGCTTCAAACAAAAAAATTAACACAGTTTACCGAAAAAAACTAGGTACAAATGATCTTGGATATCTCTTCTACATTTCTAGATAGTTTTTAGACAAAAACAAGATTCGAAAATACGTAAATTTGTTCAATAAAAAGTGTTTTTGATCGAAATTTTCCATGTAGATAGGCGGGATGCAAAGTGCCCTACAAACGTCATCTTCGGAAATGACTTCGGCTAAGCTGCTATTGGCTGATGAGCACTCGGAAACGTCAAAGAAAAGACGAATTCAATAGCAGCCAATAGGAACTTATATTTGCTTAGCCGAAGTTATTTCCGAAGATGACATTGTAAGGCACTTTGCATCCCGCCTATCTACACGGAAAATTTCGATCAAAAACACTTTTTATTGAACAAATTTACGTATTTTCGAATCTTGTTTTTGTCTAAAAACTATCTAGAAATGTAGAAGAGATATCCAAGATCATTTGTATCTAACTTTTTTGCGGTAAATTGAGTTAATTTTTTTGTTTGAAGCGAAAGTCAAACATGTGTCAGTTTATTACTGTAAAAGAGTTGCCAGCCTTAGGATATTTATACCTCCAACTCATTAATAATTCTCATGAATTATATTAGCGAATGAACTCGCCCTAATTCGTCCCATGATTGACGTTGGATACCCAAGGAAACACGCTAAAAATCATATACCATCACTGTTGTTAGATCAAAAACGGTTTTAATCTAATAACTAAATCATAATTACAAATTCATCCTCATTACTCCCTCTTCGCTCATGTTCAAATGATCAAGGTCTGTAATAAATTCTACACGCCCTACACATTTCTGTCTTACAATGGACTATAGAAATTAACTTACCAAAGCAGGAAGTAGAATACTTATCTCCATTGTTCACAAAGACAAAAACAAATTACTTTCATAGGTCCCGCGTTAGCGCTTAATAAACTGAACAGCCAATGAAATGTTTTCGTTTGAGATGTTATGTAAACAACTCGTTTCTCGTGTGTCATCAGGGGAACCAAACACTCGAAAACATACCGTTTTCTCGTGTTTGGATCCCCTGATGAAACACTCAAACTCGTGTACGAAGTGTGTTTATGTGCGCACTGATCTCTATATGAAACTTCACACTGAATTGGGCCGCTTATGCTAATAAGTAACATTTAGCGCACGTGAGTTGTTGTTAATATCTGGAGAGCCGCACAATTTCAGGAGTGGATCTCCAAGAGTGTCTCATTTAAACGATCGATTTATCTAACGCTATATCAAAAGCTCAATGTTAAGATTATAAATTCTGAGTCAACCACATAATCAAGGTCATATAAGAGTAGCAGCTAAATATACAAAAACCTATAACTTAATAGGAGCAGTAATTAATGTTTACCGATGTAAAACGAATATTTAACTCTTCCTTTGTTGCACTGATTTGCATGATCATACAATATATAAGTTATCGGAAAGGAATGATACTTTAGGTATCAAAAATGAAATCAATATAAATTTCATTTTTCAGGTTTAATAGTAAATTTTTTAAATTTCGGAGCTGAATTCCGAGTATACTCGATGTTGAAAAAGGGTAAATGCATGTGTCTAAATCTCGAGTGGAAATCATACACATTTTGAAATTCAAGCCTGGAAAGGTTAAAAAAATTAGCGGAATACAGCAATTGTACGTGAATTACGGGAAACGCTTTTGCATGCGAACTGATACGCCTGCGGAGGATGCCAACAACAGATCGAGAGCACAATTTAGTGTATTTTATGCTGGCAAAGCCTGCAGACTAAATCCACCATCATGATTGGGCGGCACTGGTTTAGGGGTCCATTTATCTTCGGTGTCATTTTTCTATAACACTTGTACGCAGTGTTATAAAAACAATGTTACAAAAACAACGTTAACTTGAACAATAATTTGCGATAAACTCACAGTCAAGTCTAAATGTCACAGTAAATACAATATACATGTTTTAGGATACAATAAGATGGAAGATTCCACAAATGATTTGAATCAAAATGAAGATGTTATTCCACATTCTGGAGAACTTCGACAAGAAATTGCTCCAAAAACTAAAGAAATTGAATACAAACCAGGTTTGTCAGGAGAATGTCTATACGAATTTAAGTATGCTCGGAATTTTTTATCTCAAATAAACTGTATTATTGCTCTCTTTTTATGAATCTTAATTCTAAGTATTCACATTGTCTACAAATAACACCGTGCAAATAATATTTTGAGCATTTTCATTTGTTAAAAACATTGCTTACTTTGCCAAAAAAAACTTTGCCACAAATAACACCATCAGCATGCGGATTGCTTTCAAATTTGCAAACAATAGAAGCTTGTTTTGATCAACGTTCAGACAGTTTGGGTGGACAGCTTGTTGTTCGCAGTTGTATAGTTTTAAAAAAATCTTGAGTAAAGACCTACCTGACAGGGGCGGATTATGAAGAAAATTAGTATGCTAATTATAAATAAATAACACTTATGTTAAAGCATAGCAATAATAGCATTTTGACTGTAAATGACACAAGAACGCAGTTCTTCCCAGGGATGCAAAATCTTCTTATATTATTTCTTCTTATATCTTCTTATATTATTTTCAGAAGATTTTGATTTGGATGAAAGTTCTTCTTATATTTTCTTATAAAATAAACATTAAATAAAAATGTTTTGACACTTTCTCATCTCAATTTCTCAAGTATTGTATTAAACTCATAGTCTCATAGTAATTTTCTATCTGCCATTTTAAAATGGACGTGGACAATGACTAAAAAATAGTTCTTCAAGATTTCAGACGACCCCTCTTACTTGTATATTTTAGGTTTTAAGATATAACAAATAAGCACTAAATTCATTAGTGTTTAAGTTTTTTATATAATAAGTTTTCAAAAGGGATTTCTAGTTGTCAATGTGACAATTTCCGTTGTTAGGTTAGGGTAATAGGATAAAGGTTCGATGTAAATTGATGACGTCATCACATTCTTGTTTTAAAGTCAAAAATCTTCTTATATTGTCTTAAATCTTCTTATAATGATTATAAGAGTTAAGAAAATTTTTGTTTTGAAAAAATTTTCTTATAATCATTCCTGGTTCTTCCATATTATTTCAAAATGAAATAAATAGTAAAACCATATTTCTTGAATTAACTCGAAAGTTGTATTAACAGACGCGAATGCCGTCCAAAAAACGAGTTCCTGAACTTATACGATATCTTGTCGGCGTACAAATCTCGCGATTGCATTTCGCCAAAAATATCGGCAATTTGTTGGAAGTTGGAAGTGCTCCATTGCGTTGCTACAGCTCAGTCAAAAATTGTACTTTTGCTGCCGGGGTCATTATTTTCTATGCATGAAAGCTCAAGCGCGTGTCGAGTTTCACATGAAACACAAACGTGGATCAGATTTCAAAAGATTACGCATCGCCGCAATGTAAGTGTCGAAGAGAAAATAATCCTGTTAATATTGGCTTTGGGGTCGTATTGACGGCGTTTGCAGTCTGTATACGATATTAAGATCACTGATACCAAAGGACGCATTTATTATTGAGAGTCTGGATTACTGCGAAAAATATATAGAAAGAATTACCGCAAGCGACGGCAAGATTTGTAAACAAATGTCGTGTGCGGTATCGCGGCGACCAGGCGACGAAAAACATATCAGGGCGAGAAGACACATCCATATTATCAACTTTACTATAAAGCCAAGAAGAATTTTTCAAAGATAAGTCAAAAGATCGTCTATACGTGTATTTTTAACAATACAATTTTTTATTAGACCCAGTCATCTTCTATGCACTATGCGATATGTATGGGTATGTAGTAATACTTTACATGTAGAAAATGAATGACAAATAATAATTTTGTTCGATACAGGAATACAGTACTTGCACATTATTAAACAAGGAATATCTATAGAGGTGGTGCTGTAAATAGTGTGTAACTTATGCTACATAATAATTGTCTGTGTAAAATTTCTGTTCATATATGTATATACATATTGAGGTCCTGGTAGTGTAAATGTTACTCGTCTGATTTTCAAGATATGCTATATATCGCCTCTCGAAAACAATGCTATGTCTCGCCTCTCGAAAACAATGCTATGTCTCTTTCGAAAATTTTAATTGTTTCCCCCTTATATATATGACTATGACAGTATTGACTATGGTCTAGTGCGGCGCTGTCGCTATAGCCAGCGATTGTGCTAACTTGAAGAAAATTTACCCTAGAAGGGCCTCATTATTTCTTACTCTACGATCTTACTTCGATTCACGGGGTCAAAACTAGCAAATGATAAAAAGAATATGTATATATAAAAATATAATACAGAAATTATATTATGTGCTAATGTCAGTTGCAAAAGGTGAAATATATTTCAGTCTATGGGGCCTGTGTTGGACATTCCCATTTTCGTATTTATTTCATGCCCTAGAATTCCCCTGTAATACAGTATCTCGCCCTTTTTAAGTCAGTAATCCATTAGTTTCAAAGTAGTTTTAACATAATAGTTTTACATGGTCATTGAGAGTTTTGTAAAGTCACTCATGGCTCACCTAATTATATGCCCTTGGCAATATTGATCTTTACTGATGATAGACATGATAGGCGTACGGCGTGCACTCTGCGCGTACACTAAATGTTTGCATCGGTGCACACACAATTTAATGAAATAATTCAGAGGTCATGAATGTATATGACATAAACGAATAAAGCAACAGTGAGAGGCCATTTTAATGTCTTTTAAAACAAACACGGCAACGAAAGACAGACTTAATCTAAACTTACGATCGCGTGCGGATGCCAGTTGCCCAAGCCCAACTTAACACTTAAACTGTCAATGAAATACTCATGCTTTTGGAGTTCAAACGCTGACAAGAAATACGGACAAAAAAGAGAAAACTACATAATTTTAGATCAGAAAATTCTTGTTATTTTTTGCAACCATTACGTCTCGCTCCTTGCATTTGAAATGTATCGCTTGTATGTGGAAGCATGTAATTTGATACTTTCGCCACCACACAGAGCAAAAGATTTTTGAAACAGTCACGTGACCAGCCTGAACCAGGGTCTTTCCACTGAGCTATACTATATATCTGGAGACTGCACTCCTTAATATTTTTGGTCAAAAAAGTGTAATCGAAAACATGGCGGATTGTGACGTAAAACGCGTCACTGGTCCCTATTTTTTTCGGATAATCGCTGACCAATAGGGGCTCAATGGATAGTGGGCTCGATTTTCACCCCCCCTGATTTGATGAAAAATAAAAAATCCAAAAATCAGATCCGATCAAGATCCCACAAGCAAACCACAAGTGTAAGTATTTTTTAAAATTTTATATTGAATTAAGGACTGTTTGAGTTTTAATGTACTATATGTTTTGCATTAACTCTCTGGCATATTCTCTGGCATTAACTAGAGGTTTTGAAAAAAAAGAGCTTATTTATAACATTTTTTGCTTATTAAAAATTACGAAGCGACTGTTTCTAATGCCGAAATTTAAATAGTTTTTACCGACCCTCACTGATAACTCAACATCGTTTTAAAACTTTTTTATTATATTTTGTCTATGATGACAAAAGTAATTTTGAAGACGATACACAAAGCGAAGGAAAAAAGAGGTTGTTTTTAAAAAATGCTCATTGTTCTTGTTTTATCATTAAACAATATGCTCGTACATAATAATATTATATTTTTTCTATTGCTCAAATAAAAAACTTTAACGGAAAATTTTGTGGTTTTTTTAGTGACAGATAGCAAACGAGAGAAAAAAGGTGAGATTTTTTTACATGTACGAAACCTTTACAAATGTGCTTACATACATACCTGTCAAATAAATTAAATGTCAATATATCATCACAGTCTGTTATCCTTTAGCAGACAAACAGGACGAAATGAATGAAGGTGTTTCATCTACAGTATGTTTCATGATCTGAGTTTTATAAAACAGTTATGTTGTCTGTAGTCTGTTTATATCATACTGCACTTGCATGACTATCTATCTATCTTATTTACCAAGTATTTTTTTGTAATTTGTAGATGAAGAAAACTATGAAGGGGGAAATGGTAAAAATTATACATTTTCTTTTCTATTGACTATTATTGTAATGCTCATGTCAAATATTCTTGAATTTCCTGATTTTCTATTATCAGGTGTGGAAATTTTTTTTCCTTTCTGGGACCATAGATCTGATATCAAAAAATTTCTGCAAACTGAAATTGCTTATACAAAAAAACAACAACATTGAGTCAATCAGTTTTAGCCGCTATTTAGCCAAATGCAATTAATTTATGACAATCATTTAGAAATATTTTATGCAACTATATTGGCTCTCAAATCTCTCATGATTACCCTGTCTCATGTAATTATATGAGAGATGTTCAGATGATTTTGTTTGATGTTTGCCATACAGATTACAGAATTTCATTATGTACATTTTCTCCTTACATTGGACCAGCAAAAACTTTCTGCTTTCAACTGATGCAGAAACTAGTGGAGTACAACATAAAAAATATTGTGAGGAAACTTTTGTACAAATCATTTACCTATTTATCAAAATTTGTTTCACCTAAACTTTTTTATAGAATGTAAACTTGAAATATTTTCTGGGAACCTCAAAATTTTCTGGGACCAATGGTCCCATGGTCCGATATATTTTCTACCTCTGTCTATTATTATGGGTGGTTATTTATTAAAAATTGATCTTTTGTTCACTTAATTGAAGGTAGTTATCTGTAGTCTGTTTATTACTTGCATGTGTGTATCTTATTTTCCAAGTATTATTTTGTAATTTGTAGATGATGAAAACTATGAAGGAGGAAATTATAAAAATTATACACTTTCTTTTCTAATACACTTACCAAATGGTAGTTAGGGTTAGGTTTCCAACAAATTCTTGAATTTGATGATTTATTAATCTTTACATTATTGTATTTTTTTAATTAAAAATTGGTCTTTTTGTTCATTGCTTAATAGTTATCTGTTATCATTTGTAGATGAAGAAAACTATGAAGGAGGAAATGGTAAAAATTATAGACTTTCTTTTCTATTGACTATTATTGTAATGCACATACCTAAGTCCTAATGGTAATAAGGGTAAGGTTACCACACATTCTTGAATTTCTTGATAAATTTGCTAATCTTTATATTATTGTAATTTTTTTTAATTAAAAATTGATCTTTTTATTTATTCCCATACAAGAAGCTGACCAGCCTTCAGGGAAGGTTAAAGGTATGGTAATAGTAATTGTAGGTTGAATTGAGTTACAGTGTATTAACAGGGGTGTAGCCAGGGCCCTGACTTTGGGGGAGGGGGAGCTCATTTAAGGGGTGTTGGGCAACATCCCCACTGGGGAAATTTAAAATTCTATATAGGGTTTCTGAAAAATAGGGGTTCCCCACTCCGGAAGTTTGGGCAAGAAGAATTTACGAGACCATCAAGTTGATAGAAAATAGAAATGACTTTTTTAGTAATTCTTTATTTGCCTTAGATTGGAAATGGAATAATTGCTTAATTTGGCGATAAATTCCAAAACTGGTTATTCTTTCACTATCAGATAGCCCCCCCCCCCAACAACACTTTTCTACCCAGATTTCAATGTTTTGAAAAAATGGTTTCTTGGACGATTGGGGGGGGGGGGGGGGGCGGTCGCCCTGAGTGTATATTGGTATAAAATGTGCAAATACAATTAACAACAATAAATAGATACGATTGACTTCTTTTTTAATTAGGGTGTTGTTAGAAATGTGGCCTAAAAGGCCACCAAATTAACAACTGCAAAGCAAGTATGTACAAAAATAAAATAATTTCCATATACTGTGCTATGTGTATTAAATTTTAAATTATGATTTACAGGAATGATATGCTGGCTCTGCCGAGAAAAGGGGCACACAAGATTGGTGTGCCTCTTGCACAAAAGAAAAGGTGAACAGGGCAAAAAAAATCTAACATTTTTAATAATTTTACTAATATTACACTTAATAACTAATTTTAATGAGTGTATATTTTGTTAATAACTTTAATAATAATTTAATGTTGAATATCGTAATGTATTTGTTTTAATTGTTTAATAAATAAATAATAACATTTTTTTGATGAATTATTCTATAAACTGAAATGTAAGGGACTGGTCATAAAGTTGTTTTTTTTTGGGGGGGGGATTGAGGGCTGGGTCAATAGGGTCATGAATTTTTAAGTCACAATAGGGCTGGGTCATGAATATTTTAAGGTATACTAGGGGGGGCATTATAATTTCCAGTGCCAAATAGGGGGTGGGTCATGTATATATGTACAAATATCAGGGGTAGGACACACAAAATTAGCCTTTTAATAATTAAATTCTTATAGCCCACCCCCACCCCCCTATACATTATGACAAGTCCCTAATCAGTATATATATTTTTTCATTTTAAGCAACTTGTCTTACCTCAATTTTATGGGTGAACTTAGTCTCCGTGCACTAGATATGTGTTATCTCTGGCTCCAGAGAGCATAAACATCAAATTGACCATAATAAAAAAGATGGCACTACTCTGTTACATATTTTACCAGAATGCATCGTGGTCCAAAATCTTTTAAAAAGCAAATTAATGACAGAAGATAGTGGGTTATTTTCTTACTTATGCCAAAATTTCTGTCAATTAGCTTTGTCACCTTTTTTCAGCATTATTTATATTTGATGCTCCTAATGCATTCTGGTAAAATATACATCATTATGGTCAATTGTAATTAAATACCAGAGCTAACTTACTCGCAACAACTAGTAAACAGATTTATTGTACATATTAGGAAAATCTACTTGCTAACTTCCTTCATTTATCTGCCATAATTTTTCTATATTATGACAGTGTTGGACACACAACCCCAAATTATTAAGACAATGTTGATACTGTTAACTGCATTAGATGCATAATGCATATACAATAAGCAAAATATGTCTTAATTGTTCTGACAACTTTCCTTGGTTCCGCTGTTCATTGCACACTATGTTTTAAATCATGACCGTACCAGCGAGCCATCTCTGTAATCAGTAACATAATATATTAAGTAAAATAACCAGCATTTCCTGTGATTCCAATGATATAGTATAGTGCTTTAGACACACTATTTCAAATAATACAATAGCTCAATACTTTCTTGGTCTACACATATATGCCAATGACATTCCAGTGGATCCATAAACCATCTGCGATATCTTCCTGGAATTAGAAAACGTCAATAAATTTACCATTTTAATTCACTGTTATAAATATGTACATTATGTTATATATAAAACATAATATTGGTGAATGTGTTGCTATTTATCCACTGCATCACTGATGGATAATGAGTGCCTAGGTATTCAGGGGCTTCAGTTTGCCAAAGCCAGCCTCCGGAAGGCACTACTCTCAAATTGCCTGGCTTGTGAGGTATGTTTCCTGCTAGCCAACCAGGAGCCCCCACACCAGGCACAAGAAACTGTAACACTGACTGGGTTAGTGTAAGGGAAAAAATAAATTAAAGAAACAAAAACCAACACCCCAGCCAGGCTAGATTTCAAAACCATGCATCAGGTTGCTGAAGTACTACTACTATGTGTATGCTGGTATGCTAGAAATCATACACTAACCATAAGAAGTGATCTCCACGTTATAAGTTGTATTGTCAGTACTGACATCACATTCAATAATATATCATATGTACACATATACTTTAAGAGAGAGGAATAGCAACTCAAAATATGCTCAAATTCCAATCATAAGTAACCTGGCAGGTACTTTTCATTGGGAAGATTATTGTATATAACTCCATTAGTTTTGTATAAAAACACGTAAAAATGCAAAATAATGTAAAACACTTCAAGCTAATCTATGTTGGTATAAGCATAATGTTTGGGTGAAAAATACTGACCTGAGAATGCACTTCAAATATTGTTGGTGTCGCTTGCTCGCTATGAAGTTCAGGATTTTCAAATATCGTTGGCACAGCATTTGATTTCAGTACTGCTTTCTCGCCATGCAGCCCACAATAGTCAAACATTTCAGCACTGAAATGCTCCGAACAAACTCGGCTGTCTTGCACAGGAACAATTTCTACTGGTGAACAGCTGTTTATTCCTTGAACCCATTTCCCGTGCAGTTCTGGATTTTTTATTTTATCTGGAAAACTGTAATTGGATAAAAAAACAATTGTCTGTAAATTTTATAAAGCATGTCGACGTCGTGCGTATGAAATCGGCTTCCGGTTGAGAAGCACTGTAAATCATTAACTAAACTTTCGCGAAGACAGCTCAGCTTTTGAAAGGAATTACGGTCGTTTCGCTACATAGTCGTTTCGCTACAAGTCGTTTCGCTACACGCATAAAGTCGTTTCGCTACACGCATAAAGTCGTTTCGCTACACGCATGAAGTCGTTTCGCTACACGCGCAAAGCTATGAATGTGTATTGTGTAATGCTATATATAAGTGTCAACTTGCTGTAGGGTGTTTAAAAAGTCTATCTTGGGCTAGAAAAGTCTACAGGGTGCCCTCCAAAAATGTCCCTCCATTAGAAATGGCCCATGCAAATTCAACATGCTCCCGTTATGCTCCCACAAGTATTGCTCTATGAGTGGTGGACCATTCTTACTCGAACTGATGGTATCACGAATTTATTATTTTTCACATAATAATGATAATAATTTATTAGTTTTTCCAAAAAAATTGGTTTTTAAAAAACTATTTACATTTAGAAACAACTGTAATAGTCAGGGCGCTGAACGGACAAAAGTACATGTTTACTTACCATATCGAGGGGCAATTTCGTTTTATGTTTATATTGTGCCTTTAAGCCTAATAAGTATATTTCTGTATGTTGGACGCGTTCAGATTTCTTGTGGGCTCCTGCCAACACGTATTGGTTTAAATTTTCCTATAAAACTATTATTGTCAAAAAAGGTGAAATTTCAGATTCATTTTTAGCAAAAACCACTTGTGTCATTGGAAAGGTAATAAAAAACTACATTTTCGAGGTTTTTGTTGAGTTATGAGTGTTTGAAAACGTATTATCAGACTAGTGCCCAGGAAATTTGCGCCATTTTAGGACTTTTTCCCATTTTGAAGGAGCAATAACTCATAAAAGAAGACACACTGGAGAGAAACCTTATGAATGTGATGTTTGTAAGAGAACATTTACAGACGCAAGCACCTTGGTTAAGCATAAAAGAAGACACACGGGAGAGAAACCTTTTGAATGTGATGTTTGTGAGAAAAGATTTACACAAGCAAGCACCTTGGTAAGACATAAAAGAAGACACACTGGAGAGAAACCTTATGAATGTGATGTTTGTAAGAGAACATTTACAGACGCAAGCGCCTTGGTTAAGCATAAAAGAAGACACACGGGAGAGAAACCTTATGAATGTGATGTTTGTAAGAAAAGATTTACATGTGCAGACACATTGGTACAACATAAAAGAGGACATACTGGAGAGAAACCTTATGAATGTGATGTTTGTAAGAAAAGATTTACACATGCAGGCACATTGGTACAACATAAAAGAAGACATGCTGGAGAGAAACCTTATGAATGTGATGTTTGTAACAAAAGATTTACGCAAGCTGGTCACTTGGTGCAACATAAAAAAAGACACACTCACGAGAAACCTTATGAATGTGATGTTTGTAACAAAAGTTTATGCAAGCTGGTCACTTGGTGCAACATAAAAAAAGACACACTGACGAGAAACCTTATGAATGTGATGTTTGTAACAGAAAATTCTCGTTATCCTGTAACTTATCAAAAAATATAGTGAAAGTACACAAGAAAAACAAGGATTTTGATCTCTTGAGTGAAAGTTTTTCAAGTTTTTAAGGAACTTCTCCAAAATATGCCAGAAGTGATCAAATGAATTCCTCAGCATTACCAAATGAATTCATCCACATTTTAGAAATGCTTTTTTTCGCACGACTGTAATTTCTCAAATATTTCATATTTACTGATAATGTAACACTTGGTATGACAAACGGAACCTTAATCAACTTTTTGATGTCCATGGCAAGTCCTCTATAATATGTAAAGTTACATTGCACCTGGTTCTCACAAGTGACATAAAGCGTAACCTCAAGGCAAACAAAACGAAGAAATCTGCTGAAAAATGGATTATATAAAAAGCACCAACATAAGCACAAGCATAATAAAACCACAAGCATAAAATGTTAGCAAATTCAAAACAAAACTCTTCCAAACATATGTAAGGAAAATGCATCAACAAAAAGTACAAATACAGCAAAAATACTTTGATGCTAAACTATATTAAAGGAGCAGTGTCACCATCTGCGCATCTTGTTCTGCGCATAGTGTAATTTGATAGCGTTGGGCCAACGTTTTCAAGTTCGGAATCCAAGATGGCGTCTTCAAAGGAGGGCGAGCATGGTCTGAAATTCGATATTTCCGGATGATAAAAAAGCAATGGAATAATAAAGGTCAAAGGAAATTATGCGAAAATCAACGCAAAAGAATTTATTTGGTGTACAATGTATTTAAAGCATGGAGAATGCAAAAATGGAGGCGGGATGTAACCGTTGGAATTGCAGTGATTTCGCCGCACATCTGTTGTCTCTTGAATACAGAAGAAGGTAAAAATAATGCAATTTATGTGCTGTAATCAAGCTGAATCTACAAGAAATTCGTAAAATAGCAAGAAAATAAAGAAGTAAAATATCCGTGAAACGGTGACACTGCTCCTTTAAGGTAAGAAATCGTTGAAAACTGATTCTTTAAACATTTTTTGATTATTTAAAACTTACGAAAAACAACAAAACGCTCAAAACGTCAAAACCTTGTTTATCGCCTAGGTAGTAAGTCGATCTTTTGATACATTTGCTGTATGTTAGTTCAGAACTTATTAAGCAACTAGCCGACAACCAACCTGTTACACCGCTTGCTTCATCTATATCATCGTACTCATGGCGACGGGCATGGCAAGGCTTGTAAAGGCTTCGTTCGTCGAGATGGCACTGTCAACGGCATTTGTGCAGTACTTGCATCGCCAATCGATATCTCGACCCTCCTTAACGGCTTCCCTGTACTCTCGTTGCGAAATCCCGGTTTTACAGGTTCTGTGCTGCCACGTAAAACAACCATCACATCGCAACCCCTCTTGTCGTTGTCGCACAGGCAGATAACATTCGGCACACCGATCGGCATCAGAAGACATTTTGTATTGTCAAAAAGTTGGAGACGCAGAGAACTTGGAAATCGCTTCGGAAGTTTGAGTTGTTTTCACAGTGAATGACTGGAATACTAGCATGCTCCCGTTTTTAACAGTAGCGCAAACTATTTAGCATATGAATACTGAGTATACAAATTGCTTGACAAAGGGCTGCTAAATGACCTGCCACTTCTTTGTTTTTAGGAAATCCAAATTTATAGCATTGAATTCTAATTTCTATAGCATCAGCATATCAATAACTGGTTTACGTAACTCAGAAAATTCCAAATGGTTGAGTCATACCATTTTATCATTAACTTTGAAAATCTTTCGTGCGATTTCGTGCATTAATCATATGGAGGGCAAAATTACTAAAATATATATGATTGGCTAATATCTCCGAGAAAGAGTATAGTAGCGAAGTTATGTTAAAATTAACCTATTTTCCCTATTTCCAAGGAAGTTAATAGCTTTACTATATCTGAGATGTGTTCAAAATTATTATTATTCACTTAGTATTGACATAGTCGATTTTTACATTTGGATTACATTATCCAATCATGTGTCAATGTTGCCATCTATTTATTTTGTTTGTTTCGAGGTTTCAAGGCAATTACTACCATTTGCATTCAATCGTTACACCGCGCCGCGAAATGAAAGTTGTTTCGAGTTTTCCAACGCGTGTTATAATTGGACAACTTTACGTTTTACATTTCAAACTTCTAATTAGGGGGCGTGAACGTTTACAACCGTTTTTGCAATTATATCCGGCGAACCGCTATAAATAGCAACCGCTAACGTAAACAAATATATATTAAATCGTTCTTTTGCAATAATTATCACTAAATTGTCTTGAAAACCATTCAATCATCTCTTTGTAAAGCAAATACATTAATATTGAACGACAAAATTTGAAACTGAACAATTTCAGCTTCGTGATCATGTAACATAAAACTGACGTGTCAGTCGAGCTATTTTCGGCGGCATGGTGGAAAAGACGGAGTGCGGAGTACGGAGTCAAGACGGAGCACGGAGTCACGGAGTCACGGAGTACGGAGTCAAGACGGAGTACGGAGTCAACACGGAGTACGGAGTCAAGACGGAGTACGGAGTCAAGACGGAGTACGGAGTCAAGACGGAGTACGGAGTCAAGACGGAGTACGGAGTCAAGACGGAGTACGGAGTCAAGACGGAGTACGGAGTCAAGACGGAGTACGGAGTCAAGACGGAGTACGGCCTGTCTGTAAAGTGTTTCCCCAGACCTGGCGGTGACTTTTAAACAGAATCCGTCTTTTCCACTTTATGGGGGCATAAATACATCTCCGTTCATATTACAGCGTTCTATTTTATTTAATCACATGTCATATAATCATAACTGATATCGATATCTTTATATCTAACCATATAAAAAATTTCAGCAGCGTCCAACCGCTAACACAATTATGCTCTTAACGTAGCAAAAAATAACATGAAATTAAGCTCTATCACTGGTAACTTTTAGCTATGGTTCTCACAAGCTACAATCATATCATGATCATTATTGTTGGAACAGCGATCAAATTCTGCCAACTATTTCCTTCCATGTTCAACGTTGCTGCCAATTTAAGCTTTGTTTGCAGTTTTCTAGATTCTAGAAGGCTCATTCATTTATTGGGATGAACGTGTCACTCGTTTGAGCATTCAACTTTGGGTGGCTATAAAGAGTTGGGGGTCAATAATCCGGGGTCAAGCATCTTTTTTACGGTTTAAAGCTCATTCATGTGTATTTCTCGGGTTTCAAGGGTAACATTGAAGATTGTAGCTCACGGAGACGCGTATCAGAACAGTTATAGTATCATACGACTCGCTTGTAATTTTCTTGATAACGACCGTTTAATTTTTAGAGTTAGCTTTTTAAACAAAACCGAAACCTCCTTTTGCGATTGGTGTTTCAATTGCGACATTTTCAGAATCGAAAGATGGCAGATCGCTGGTAATCTGTCGCGGTAAATCGCGCAACATGCAGTCGCGCAAGGTGCGGATTGCTGCGGCTTGCGGGTATTAAAAGCCAACAAGTGTAGAATATAAGGCACATGACAACATGATCCGCAAAATTGCATATAATGTCCTTTGAATGTTCCTGTTTCCTTTGGCACAAGTGACCAATCATAAAGAGGCAGGAAGTAATCACTCATTTCTAATTTAAATTACTCATGTATTCATCAACTATTGCAAATGAATTGGGTTCCCGCATGTGAGGATCGTGATCAATTGAATTAATACAATATTTTAGGTTTGTAACTTTTAATATTTTAGGTTCATGCTTGTAGCGAACTGACTCAAAAGTTGTAGCGAAACGACTTCATGCGTGTAGCGAAACGACTTTAGATTGTAGCGAAATGACCTTAGATTGTAGCGAAACGACCTGTAGCGAAACGACTTTGTAGCGAAACGACCGGATACCTTTGAAAGTGTCACAGCCAAAGGCAAGCTGTAAGTTTTTTGCATTATAGCATGTAAATTTCGCTTGTATTTGTCGGGCCTGTTCCTAATAATTTCAAACTTAAAAGCAAAAACAAGCTCGTATAGAATCACGAAAAACAAACATCGCCTTACCACATATTCAGCTGAAAAAATACAGCAAAAGTTTTGATCTCGTCAAAACATGGCGAGATGCAAAACAACTGAGTGACGAACATTTCGCGTATAAAAGAAATGCGTATAACTATAGCACAAATTAAATATTGAGGAAAACTTACCGGTGAAAAGATATTCCTTTTCTCTTTCGAGAGTTCTTGCACCAAAAAACGGAACAAGGACGAGGCATGTCTTATTAAAACAAAGTCAATCGCAGTTTAAAAAATTTCAACAAGGACCAGAAAATTTTGTTGAAAATTTAGGCAATGATCCAGGGGGAACAGGGGGGGGAGGAAAATTTTGGACTGTTTTTCTGGTCTGCGATTATCCGAAAAAAATAGGGACCAGTGACGCGTTTTACGTCACAATCCGCCATGTTTTCGATTACACTTTTTGGACGGGAATGCGGTCTCCAGATATATAGTATAGCTCAGTGGGTCTTTCTCGCAGCGCGGGCGTAGGTAAAGACCATAGATATAGTAGGTCTAGATTGCTGACTCATAGTATAATTACTATTGCGTAGGCGTGACCTGTATGATAAATCCAAGATGGCGCGGCAACCGGGCAAAAAACTATAAGACTCTACAGGGAAATCCATGTTTTTCGCGATTTAAAACGTCTCGTTGCTTGGAATCGCTTCAAATCAACATTTTTTGGAAAAAGCTAATTATTTTGGAAGTTTTGAGCACAATTTGTATAATTTTTGTTGAATTCCTCGTGAAAATCTCGCTCGTGAAATGTGTTGTGAATTGGTCACTTGGTCAGTTCGAGACATTTGTTGTCCAAAATATGTATTTTTGACCGGCTTTGGCCTCTTGGGTGTTATTGCGACCTACAGCTATCCTCGATCAAACATTTACAAAACGATGGAGCAAGATGTTCGCGTACAAATCGATTATTCGCTTGATTTGTGTGGTGTGTGATTTTCATTTACAATCATGTATACTGAAAAGTTTTATTTTGCGCATAAAAGATCCTTTTCACCACAGAATTTTGCGCAGGAATGTAGAAAACTTCTAGAGTCTAATCAGGTGGTCTGGGTTCAGTTTAGTTGATGACCCTCAGACTCAGTAAATAAATTTATCATCATCAATTTATCATTATCAATATTGAGCACAGTTGGCAGGTTAGCCTAGATTTTCTGATGGTTTTTGCAGATTTCTTCATGAATTATTAATGATCTTATAATCACGACTAATTGTTCATTGGAATATAGCAAATGGGCATTAGAGTATTGCTTTACCATACTCGCATGTTTGCAGACTTTGCTCCAATGTTGCACAAGCTAGCAAGCAGGTGCATGTTGCATTCTATGTACAGTGTATGCAAAAGTATGCCAAAGTTTACCATTATGTTAATTTTAAAGTAAACATATAGTTTAAATTCAAATAAAAAAATTTCAGTCATTAAACTGTGGATCGTTCAGTTAATTCTACCCACATTTCACACACAATTCACACGAACGAAACTAGCAGCTGTAGCACCAGTTTTCGATTATATTTTGGTAATGCATATTACATAATTCAGACAATATTTACTTGATAACCTATCCGACTTTGAAGTTCGAAAACAGTACGTTGGCTTGAAGTATCTATGTAGTAAATATTACAAACGTATCAGGTATCACACATCACACAAATCAAGCGAACAATCGATTTGTACGCGAAGATCTTGCTCCATCGTTTTGTAAATGTTTAATTTAGGATAGCTGTAGGTCACAATAACACCCAAGAGGCCAAAGCCGGCCAAAAATACATATTTTAGACAACAAATGTCTCGAACTGACCAAGTGACCAATTCACAACACATTTCACGAGCGAGATTTTCACGAGGAATTCAGCAGAAATTACACAAATTGTGCTCAAAACTTCCGCAATAATTAGTTGTTTCCAAAAAATGTTGATTCGAAGCGATTCCAAGCAACGAGACGTTTTAAATCGCGAAAAACATGGATTTCCCTGTAGAGTCTTATAGTTTTTTGCCCGGTTCCCGCGCCAT
Source organism: Muricea muricata (assembly GCA_963855995.1). Lineage (NCBI taxonomy): Eukaryota > Metazoa > Cnidaria > Anthozoa > Malacalcyonacea > Plexauridae > Muricea > Muricea muricata. The sequence goes on from OY979722.1 coordinate 9,322,354, forward strand.
CTTGGATTTATCATACAGGTCACGCCTCCGATTAGTGAGCCAGCAATCTAGACCTACTATGTCTATGGTAAAGACCCTGGCTTGTGAGGTTGGGGAAAGAGTGCATCACTACGTCATGTTGGGGAAAAAGTGCATCAGAGGTGCACTGGTGGTGCATCAGTCCCGAGTTTTTTTGGGCGAGTTTCCCCAATGACACGTCAGAAAAACCATTGTTCTCGTGCTTACGTAACGTTGGGAACTGGATGCTGAATGATTCATTTAGTCCGCGATCAAAATAATGCGCTTGTGACTGATGCATTTCGCCCGCAGTCAAGCGATTCTTTCGCCAGCGTTCCTGAAATGCTGAATCATCATGGCAGAACGTATGCAAATTAACTACGACCTTTGTTCGTAATCGTATCGTATTTTCGAAATAACAAAGCTGTCGAATTTGACGCAGTGAAGAAAAACTGTGAAATGAAAGTTATTACAGATTTACAGCCATTGCACAGACGAAAATTTGGGATCCATTTCGAAGTGGAGAGCATGAAAGAGATCTTTATGCTGGATCGCTTGTCCCTATGGCAAGGTGGAGTAGCACTACGAGCCTTAAAGTGAGTGTTAATTATATATTGAATATATACAATAATTATATTTACATTTGTTTACGGTACTAATTAATAGATAATAGCACATTTTGATTATTTTGTGTTTATAAATCAACTATATAAATATATAATGTCAAAATATGTGTTGAATTTATAGTTTATAAAACAGAGTGTTTAATATTTGAGGGTTATTTAGGAATATTCATTATCACTCATGGTTAAGAGGAAACTGAGGTATGGTTAGATTATATGCATACTGGCCTAGGGTGAGCTGCAACATGCAACCGACAGGCGACAGCATTCACAGCAAGCTGCAAACCTAACCACTTAGGCACTTATCAACCACTTAAGCCAGATCAAAATTGAAAGGGATGCTACTACAAGCCGTTGTTGACAAAATAATGTAAACAGGAGTGTCCTGTCAAGTGGGATAAAATATAACACTATTAAAGCAAAAGTAAAGTTCATTTCACTTACCGTTCTAAACTTTGTTGTTATGTTGTTCAGGCGGCCTGAGTTTAATACAGTACAACTTACAAGCTGACCTGTTTATTAATGATGAGTTGACTGAAAAGTACACACTGGTTACAATATGTCTACATTATAATTACTGGGATAATAATATATGATGGGATAATAATATGTTATATTATGGTGTACATGTATAATATAGGCACTTGCACTTGAAATAGATGCAGAAACCCAATATTATCCATTGTGATAGTAAACAAGTAGTTTTGCCAGCCAAATAATTAGAGAGAATGAGATGTTAATGAATGATTGAATAGTCAATATAAAATGAACTTTATGCTTGCTTTTTAGAATGGTCCAGTCATCCTGCTGCTGTTGAAATTATCTTTACTTTGACCATTTAACTTGATGATCCAGTCATCCTGCTGCTGTTGGAATAATCTTAACTTTGAACATTTAACTTGATGATCCAGTCATCCTGCTGGTGTTTTAATCTTAACTTTGAACATTTAACTTGATGATCCAGTCATCCTGCTCCTGTTGGAACAATCTTAAGTTTGAGCATTTAACTTGATGATCCAGTCATCCTGCTGCTGTTAGAAAAATCGTAACTTTGAACATTGAACTCGATGATCCAGTCATCCTGCTGCTGTTAGAGTAATCTTAACTTTGAACATTTAACTTGATGATCCAGTCGTCCTGCTGCTGTTGGAATAATCTTAACTTTGAACATTTAATTTGATGATCCAGTCATCCTGCTGCTGTTAGAACCCAACTCATTTTTTCTCTACTGCTCTTGTCCAAGCCAGCTTATGGAGATACAGGTAACAAAATCAGTGTGTTATATAACTTAGGCCTATCACGTTCCACTCAGCAATAGTGTTGTTTTTCCTGTTTCGCTGATTTTTACTTGCTATAAGTCAGTACCAAAGTGCGTTATTTATTCACTTGTTATCAGCTAAATGTGTGTAATCGATTCATAATTATGGAACATTTTGAATAAAACGACTCAGATAAACCTCTCTTTCAAATGTTGCATGTATGTCTTTGAAACATTTTTAGCTGGTATACACTGGAACGCTTTGGAACGCATTTTGGAACGCGTTCGGAACGTAAATGGAACGCGTTCGAAATGCAAATGAAGCGCGTTCGAAACGCAAATGGAGCGCGTTCGAAATTTAACTATATTTGTCTCTGAAGTGATTATCACTGGCCAGAGGCAATCGCTGTTTGCTTTTTATTATACAGTAAAAAAAATGGAAGTGAATTTTTATACCTGGAAATTTATGATAAAACAATTGCTCCCCTCAGGTTTAGCGATACAAGCATTCGGGTCAGTGAATATAGGCTTATAATCACCTTATCTTCGGGACTGATTGTTAAGTATGCTGTAAAATGTTTTTTACACATCATAGAGTGTGTGTTTATACGATAGTATTAAAAATGTATTGAACCGTCAAAAATGGCTTACTTGGCTTAAAAAGGCTTAAAGACGGTCCCAAAGGGATAAAATTTCAGCTGGGAATTGCCTATTTTGTGTTGGGAAAAAGGAGATTCCATGCATTGGGAAAAAAAACAATAGAACATGAGAATAGGAGTAAGATTTAAGCAAGACAGCCACTATAGGACTATGGGATTTTTGCATTTGGACAATGGGACTTATTCAAAATTCTGGCTAGGATATTGGAATAGAACCCCTCCCCTCCTCCCGATTTGGTAGGGACCTTTATAAACCGTGGCGTAGCCAGCGACGGTAATTGGAGGCTGTCTCGTCCCCAGACACTTGCTGTTAAAACGACGCATTATATAAACAGTTTACATGAAGTACTAGGGGCGGCATAAGCGGGCAAAGGAAGGTGGGATGTGGAGAGGAGATTGCTAGCCTTCGTAAACACATCCCATCGTCCTTTGCGCGCTTATGTTGCAACATAGTATTTTATGTATAACTGTTTATATAATACGTCCTTCTATCAGCAAGCGCCAGGGGACGAGGCCGAATTAGGGACTAGTATTTTTATAAACTGTCATGTTTCGCCTATAACTAATTTCTTTTGAGATCTATTGTTCATATGGTCTGTAAACATTAGATATGATAACAAAATTTATGTTTTTCCACTTGCATGCAGGTACCTGTATACAAGTGCAAGTAGTAATTGCCATTCTTAGTGACATATTTCAATAACAAATGCATTTATAGTGTTTTAGACTAGTTTTAAGCTGGCGGGTTTGAAACCGAAATTTAGCGATATTGCGATTAATTAAGATCAGCGGTTTTCTGTTTGCTCTTTCTAGCAAAGGTAAATTCAAGGCCACAATTACTGTAGGTTTCAGTAACAGTGTAGTCTAGATGCTGTCTTACTCAAAGAGTCCGGTCTTGAAGCAAAACATCATTAAGGTTACATTATATGAAAAAATGTTGAAATTACCAATTTTGAGCTTTTTAATGATTTTTACTAATTAATTAGCGAGCTTTCGAAATATGCAAAAAAAATTTTAAAACGCAAAAGAGATATGGGCAAATGTATTAAAGTTGCTAAATATTTTGCCGCGAAAGTTGCATTTGAGATTGGCATTTTCTGTTAACACGTTCATCAAAATTATCCGGTCGAGGTGACAGTATGTGGCCATTTGTTTTGCTTTCTACATCAGATCCTATTTCGCATGCTGATACGTAGCTATAACACTGATTATGAATCCTGGAAAAGGTATAAAAATAAAAAAATACGAATACATTTTGAAAACGTAAGTAGAAAGCGACCGTGGTTCTTGGTTTAATCAGGAAGAACAGTGGCAGTCAAATGACTCAACTAGCATGGCTTCAAGTTTAAGCTCGCCTTCTTCTAGCACAAGGAAGCTAAAAGCGAGTAAGCAGTCCTATTTAAATGATAGCTTTACTGCGTCAAGCGACAGTGAAACAGACTATTCCGGTTCAAGCGAGGAAATCAGCGTGACATTTACAAGTGTGATATTGCCTATGCGCCAATAAAATAAAATTTACTCGAGAACAAACATTTTATCCAAAAGGGTTTGTTTGCTTGCATTTCCGTCCTCACTATCTGCGTCTGTTGTTTCAGTCCATGTCCTTTTATCCGCAGACGATTACGAGGTTTCCTTGCCTTGTTTGCTCTTGCGTCTAACCGGCATTTTTCCAGTGTTTTGACTTTACCGAATGCTAAAAGGACTTTGCCGCACTAGTAAAAGCATTGGTGGAAAGAACACCTTGCCAAATAGCAATTACGAAAGTTGAACCTAATTGGTTAAGGATAAATGCGATTAAAGGATCAAGGAAGTAGGAGGTACAAATGCTAAGTGCCTCTAAAATACCCGCGAAATCTTTGATCGCCTCCATTTTCTAAAGAGAACCTTGCGCAATTCTCAATACAAAGTGCGCTTTCCAGCTCGTACGTTTTAACCGATTTTGCCCAAACTTTGTCACAATATAGGGAGATAGTTAAGGAGTAAAAACGTGTTCGGAAATTTGTTGTAACCTGATATTTTTTGAGTTATGATAGTTTTTCTCAACGCACTCCCGAACAGAAGGAACACTAAAGTTGCCTGGCTTATATCTCAGCTATAACGCAACCTGTCAAAAAATGCGAACATGTTTTTGTAACTTGATTATCAGAGATTCGGAAAATGTTAATTTGGAAGTTTCTGCGTAAATCTGGCGAAGGAAAAAACTCGTCGCGTCCAAGACTTCCGATTCTCAAAAACCACGCGACTATCGCTATAATTTTAAACTCACCTACATGGTTTTAAGTCCCGTATTTCTACAGCTATCAAGCAATATTTCTGCCAAATTTGAGAGACGTTCCGTTAAAACTGACTGAATAGTGAATGTTTTTTGTGCCAAAGGCACCTATCATATAATGTAACCTTAATATCTTATTTTTAGATCAAAGATTTTGAAGTAAAGCTCTGCCTAGTAGCCAAATAATTAAAAAGCTACAAAACTTGCCACCTGAAAATAGTAATTAGCGCACACTTATCGAGACGCCCCAGCTTGAATGTTCATTTTTAAACAATCCATATAATTCGACTCACTGTGTATTTTTAGTATTTTGCTGTCTACTGTACGGAAAAAAATAGTAATCAAGTTTTTGAGTGATATAGTACCTTTTATTCTAAGTACCTTCTATTCTATTACCGTGAGATTTATTCTAATAGTCGGCCAGCCAAGTTTTGAAATTGTGTCGTTTGATGGCATACAACGTTGTGTTAGAAAAGTACATTCGCGATATTTGTTTTTGTATTGCTCGCGTGATAGAGGTTTGGGGTGTTGCCGAGTCTAATTTGGGATTTTTATTGGAAAAATTGAGAGATTTTTGCGCTTCTTTCCCTGCACGATCATGCTATAGTTTAGCGTCAAAGAAAAACCGACTTCTTGTTTCAACGCAACAGAAATCGTTGTTTCGATTGGCTATCGGAAATGTTTCGTTTCGGAACGAGCCAATCAACGGGTGCCTGTAAATAACATTTAGCAATGTTCATTCCACGTGTAAACAATACAAGTCAGTTCGGAGCAGTTTTGTCGTGAAATCGGACGGTTTTCCTTGATAAAAGGTGTGTTTTGTTTTACTGATATTTTAATATTTAAAGTTTGTTGAAATCGTATTTTAGTATGGAATATTTTGTAATTTTGCTTTTTGTTGCCATTCCGAACAAAAGTTCGTAGTACTAGTAACGTTGTCCACGTCCAAGCGTCTAAGCGATAAAGTTTGAATTTTTTTCGAAACAAAATAAGCATACAAAAGCACTTAAACCTGTATTTATATTTAACTACACACGTTTGATTCCACTTAGAAGTCTAAGTGACTAACCTATAGGTTAATCAAACCTTGCGTGCGCGTGTGCTTTAAATATGTAGGCATATTTTGCAAAAAACAAATTGCTATTTATGCATAAGAGCGCTAAGTTTTGTTTTTTGCCAGTATATTCAAATTGGAATGTCAACAAAGTGTGATGTAATCCGAACGATTATTAAAGCTCTTTAATTCTAAGTCATGATTTTGTCTGGGCACAGAGCAGAATCTTACTTACCTTCTCGAGGGGGAAAATCCATTTTACTCTTACATTGTCCGTAGGATGTCTAATATAATAAATATGAATGTTGGCTGGCTTAATTTTTCTTGTGTGTTTCGGCCAATACGTTTTCTTCTGTTTTACCATAAAACTATGATATTGTCAAAAATAGCGAGATTTTGTAACGGGACAAGGTGTCGCGTGAGCATACTGTATGTAATACGATCTAGAGAGTTCAAAGTACTCAGCATGAATAGAAGCATAGTTCTTGGGAAAGTACGCATGCATGTAGTTTTCCCAAGATATCAATACTTTCATTGTGTAATGTAAGATACCTGAAAAGATTCACGTGTACAGAGATTACTATATATATAGCCCAAATTGTAAATACGAGTTAGTTGTGTTGTGGGTACATTGAAATAAAGAGAGACCTCTCTGAACGTGTGTCTGTGCACGTTACACTTTCAAGTTAATTTATTTAAAAAATAACTTTGATCATAAGAAAGTGAATAAAAATACATATAAGACTTTGCTACGGTTACTCTGGTTTTTCAAGCGGTTTTGAGTTATTAAATTACTGCTTTAAAATGGGGAAAAAATGGCGCAAATTTCCTGGGCACTAGTCTGAAAATACGTTTTCAAATAGTTATCACTCAACAAATACTTCAAACTCAAAATGACCATAATAATGTTTTATATGTAGTTTTTTAATACTATTTTAATGACATAGGTGGGTTTTTTATAAATGAATCTGAAATTTCACCATTTTGAAAATAATTATCAATTGTATTGCACGAATTTGAGCAAAAGAAGACCAATTATCTACCGATGGCGAAGGCAGAGGCAAATAATTTATCTGCGACCCACCGATAAATCACGATATTTTGCGAGAACCGAGTTCAATAATTGTTTTATTATTCTCTTACTTAATTTCTTATATGACTTTAAAACTAGGAACAACAAGCTTTTCACACAAACCTTTTGAATGTTGAGCACACCGACCAGCTGTACTTTGGAAATGACAAAATTGAAAGCAATGTACATGCTCAGTGTGTTATTTGTAGCTCAGCGATGTTTTTAACAAATGCGCATGCTCAGAGTGTTATTTGTACGCAGTTATTTGCGGATGAATTGACCAATCAGAATTAAGAATGTATATAAACAGAATGATAATATAGTTTTATAGGGAAATTTAATAATCGTGTTGGCAAGAGCCCACAAGAAATTTAAACGCTTCCAACATACAGAAATGTACCTTTTAGGGCTAAAGGTACAATACAAATTTAAAATGAAAGTGGCTATCGATATGGTAAACATGTACTTTTTTGACTAATAGTGATATCTGTGATGATAACCAATGCAACAGCTTAAATCTAATAAGTTCCTTGTATGATTAAATCTAAATTACCAGATTTTATTTTCTTATATTACTTTGTTTCCTTTGGAAATACAAGTGTACAGAAAGCACACAGGTGGATGTTTTGAAGAATTGTTTTTATGGTGTGGATGGGTGGATATTAATATGTAAATGATTAAAGCACAGTTTGCACGAGCAATTTTGTGTGATAGTTTTTCTAATAACAAATATATAAAATGGTAAAAAATTAGAGAAAGTCACGATTAATGTGTTGCCACCGAGATGCTCGCAGCAAGCCGTTCATGATCATGTATTTAAAATGTAGATATAATCTAGAATTATAACAATCTAGTTCTATGGTAAATTTTCGGACGGACAAAATTAAAAGTAAAAGCCTGGTATTTCGCAATGCAAACGAATTATTTCTGTGTATTAAACATCGAGTGGCATCGATAGCTATCACACCTACGCAATTCTATTAATTTGAAATCTACCATGACCGTAAGAGGGTAGGCATAGATAACATTTTAAGGCGCGTGAGTTGTTGATCTCTACAGTGTGCTCTGCGACTTTAGGCTAGCAGTGCCTGGATCTCTGCCGAGGATATCCTCTAAACATGACGAATTTATCAGACGCTAAAGCTCGATGTTAAGATGATATATTTTGATTAAACTACGTAATCAAAGCCATTAAACTAGCAGGTATAGTTATACAAAAACGTATGACCAAATTGAAAATTTTACCATTGCACATCGTTAATATTTTCTTGTTATATCGAATTGCATTTTTTAGTGTGTATTTTGCTGATGCAATGAATTTTTGAAAAGATATGATTATTTTAACACTATATATTTTCAGGTTCAATACTAAACTAGCTAAATTTGTAAAATGATGTGCAACAATTACTCAAATGGCACTTCGTTGATGTTGGATAAAGATAAATGTGTCTTAATCCTGAGTGTTTTGACCACTGAGCTACGGAGGTTGCTGACGAGGTCAAGAGCGAGCGTAATTTTGTGCATATAGGGTGGCGAAGCCTGCGAATACGTTAGGATAAATTTAATTTTTTCTAGGATAAATCTACCATCATGATTTGGCGGCAATAATTTAGGGGTCTATTTGTTTTAATCGTACAAAAAGTATATATATATACTGAAAGTATATATATTAAAAGTATTGAATAAAAGCAATATTTTTACTTTAATCTGTTTGCACGTGATATTATTGGTAACATCGACCCAAAACAATTGGAAGCAATTTTTATATAAAAACAATAACATCTTGAACTGTAATGAAGTGTAGCATTTGTAATTTTCTGTAAGCTCACGATATTAGGCCGAAATGTTACAGTAAATGAATACTATTTTTTTTTAGGAGACAGAATGATGGAAGATTCCACATGTGATTTAATTCAAAATGAAGATGTTGTTCCTGGAGAATCTGGAGAATCTCAAGAAGAAATTCCTCCAGAAATTGAAGAACCTGAATATAAACCAAGTAAGCGCATGAAAATCAAGTTTTGATTTTTCGTTAGAATGTCCATATGAATTTGAGCATGCCCGAATTTTCTCAAACAAACCATATTATCACTCTTTTCTCGTGCATTCTTAATTTTGTTTATTTAAATTATCTACATAAAAATAATGCAGTACAAATAATAGTTTGAGCATGTGCATTTGTTAAAAACATTGCTGATGGGCTACAATTAATAATGACATTGATAAGAGCCACAATGTTGGTAACGACAGGTGCTGCTATCTGGTGGGTTGTACCTGGTTTTATTCCTTTGTCGTTTCTGCTTATGGCTGGTGTTAATGCTTAGCGATGTCGAGGGCCGAAATTTGAGTTGACTATGGAAGTTGTATCCACTGTGTTCAAGCGCTCGCTAGTACGGGATAGCAGCTCGATCAAAGGATTCTTTGTCGGGTGAGATGTCAGAAAGTCATTTATTGACTGATTCAGGTAGCTTCTTGATAATAACAGGAGGGTGGTTAGACATAGTATGGATATATAAAGATGTATTATTTGGCTTTGTGTATGGCAGATGTACGATGGACGATGACTTTCGGCTCATTCAGGGGTGTAGAAAGGGGGGCTTCAATTTTCAAAAAAAAATTCTACTCCATGGTGGCGCCTCGTGGAATTCGCCCCCCCCCCCTCCTAACACATTAACTTTCCTACGCGCTTAGGTCCATTGGTGACCTGAATAGAACAAGCAGGATTGCTTTATAGCGTGGAAGTTAAGTTGCGTCTCGTCATCGGTGATGTTGTCGTAACTCGAGGCAAAATCTAAAGAAGCATTCAGGAGATCAATCGAGATTGAGGGGTTTGAAGCCCCCAAAAGTGACAAATGCAACTGCAGAAAACCCGAAGAATGACCACTCCTCGGCCAATGGCTCAAGAAATCGAGCCAATATCAAGCAACAGTGACCTGCGCTAATGACAACAAACCTGAAGAAACCTGTGTCAGCCTCACCTCCAACACCATCAAAACCAGATTCACTAACCATAAAATCTTCTTCAAGTACCTTAGAAAGAAACACTCGATTGAACTAAGCAATTGTATGTGGCACTGGCAGCTTAAAGATAATAACGTTGACTTCAACATTAAATGGAAAATACTAAAACAAGCCAACTCATACAACAACATCTTATAATTTCTAGACCCTCTATGGCTAGCCTTAGCAAACGTAATGAACTTGTACCGTCATGCAAGCATGCTGATAAATTCCTAATCAAGTACCTTTAAAACCCACTCTAGCAATACACGCTATGACTTTTTAACCCACCAATAATGAGCTTTACCTAATGTGCTTTGCCTCCATAAAAAACACTTCACTCAATTGTGTATAGATAATATTACATCGCAAAAAACGTTTACTTTTTTCAAAAATGGCAAATAACCAATAAGCACAATGAACCGTAATTTAAACTTTTATATAATATACACTTAATGTCTGCTCGCGAGGGAAATAGTTTTGTTTTCCCGAGAGTCAAACATTGAAACTCGAGGAAAAACAAAACTATTTCCCGAGGAAACAGACAATAAGTGTTTTGTTATGTAGCGACAAAAAAAATATCAACAACATTAATACAACAGTTGTATTTCGTACCAAAAAGTCAAAAACTCTATAGTGTAAACGAGTTTAAAATCAAAAGAAACGTACTTAAACTGTTTCAGCAGCATGTACTCCTATTTGTTGTGTATTTTCTTGTCTTTTACATTTTTTGTTTCAACACAAACTTGGAAAACCCTAGCTTTTAAATTTGCTTGTTTCGCGGCCATTTTGTTTATTTTATGTCGACGGGCGGGCAACAATTTTTCATTTATTGCCCTAGAGATACATTGCATTTATCTGAAGCTACGTGACCACGAATCAGCCAATCACATTTGGTTTCAACACTAGCTATATAACAATCCTTCATGTAAATATGTATCTTATCCACTAGAACATTTAGTCTGAAGAGTACCACACACATTAACGTAGTAACAAAAACGTTTATTCACAACTATTGACTCCAGACTCCCTGCCTTTTCAATATTATATTATGCTCTGGATTTCCTTTGAGCACTTTGCCAGCAGTATTTACAAAATTTTATGCATTTGGAGCATAGCCGAGAATGGAGAAAGCAGCTATGTGTCTAGATTTGAGAACATGCTTTTGGCCATGAACATAACAAACGCTACCAGAAAGAAAGCGATGTTATTACTTCACGTTCGAAAATATTCGAAACCTTGGACGTACAAGAAGCGGACGACACTGAAGAAGCATTCAGGAAAACAAAAGAACTATTTCACGTGGCAGAAGACCTTGAACTTGAAATCTACAAATTTCGCCAAGCCAAGCAACTTCCGGGAGAAAACATATCTGCACACTTTACAAGACTGTAAAGAAATACTGTGAATTTCACGACGAGAAAAGGGAAATAAAGACCCAGATAGTTCAGAATGGTTGTTTATCGAAGTTTCGAAGAAAAGCTTTGGCCGATCCTGAAATAATGTTGGAGAAACTTATTCAGGCCGCGAAGTCTATGGAGCTGTCGGAAGTTCAAGCAGCAAATCAACTCACAAAGAATGCCAGCCGCCGTAAAATTAATCAAGATCGGAACGCCAGCCAACCGAAAGCCAAACGAAAGCGCCGTTTTTGTAGTTTTCAACATGTTCTGGGCAAAAATGATTGCCCTGTCTATGGAAAGCAATGTCGTGGATGTCAGAAATGGAATTATTTCAAGGTCTTTTGCAAGGAGAAATGAGAAGGCTCCAAGCGAAACGAACACTCGGAATTCCCGAAGCAAAACGAAGAGTCGAAACTCTCGAAGCGAAGCAAGCATTCAAAGTCGCAGTCGTTTGACTCGTTTGGTAAACAACTTAAATACAAGTAAGGTCAAATCTAGCCCAGAAGGCGAGTACGTGTTTTCAACGTCGACAGTCAGTGCTATGTCGTAGCAGAAGTTATCCAAATCAATGGGACTACGATTAATGTTATGGCGGATACTAGCGCAAGTGTGAACATTTTAATTCTGCTAGGCTGAGAGCAAAGCTCAAGTTGAGCAAAACAAACGAGAAAATATTTCCATACGGCTCGAACAAGCCACTACCGCTCGTAGGCAAGTGCAATGGCAAAGTAGAGACAGAGGAAAGTTCAGCGTAGAAACATTCTTTGTTGTCAAAGGCGCAACTGGTGGTTTATGGTAAGCTGGAAAGGCTCACAAAGACTTGGCCTTGTTCAACTTGTCCAATCTGTCGAACAGTCAGAAGCAAACAAAGTAGATTCATTGGTGAAAAGTTACAGTGATCTATTTCAAGGACTCGGAAAGATAAAAGAATTCCAGGCTAATTTGCATGTAGATAAAGATGTACAACCTGTTGCACAGTCAGCCCAGCAGGTTCCGTTTCATGTCAGGGAGAAGCTCGAGGAAAAGTTGATGAATGATGAGAAACTTGGAGTTATTGAGAAGACAGAAGGTCCTACTCCGTGGGTGTCACCACTGGTCGTGGTCCCAAAGGAAGAAGGAAGGATTCGAGTTTGCGTGGACATGCGTCAAGTTATAAGTCCATAAAGAGAGAAACCCACATCATTCCGACGATCAACGAAGCTATCAACGATTTGAATAGAGCCAAAATCTTCAGCAAACTTGACTTAAATCAAGGTTACAATCAGCTGGAACCAGTGCCGGAACAAGATATTTGACAACATTTTCAACTTATCGTGGTCTTCGACGATATCGAAGATTGAGCTTTGGAATCAGTTGGGCTGCAGAAATTTTTAAAAATAATATTCGAGAAGCACTCAGTGGTTTAAAAGACACTTTAAACGTAGGCGATGACATCCTGATTTACGGGACAGATGACGACGATCATGACGCTTATTTGGAAGCTGCACTCGAAAGACTAAGAGAGCGTGGGCTGACGTTGAATAAAGGGAAATGCGTCGTTAGAAAGAAAAGTCTCATTTTTCAGGGATACGTTTTCTCAGAGCATGGAATTTCATTTGTCGTTTCATCAAGAATTACGCTACTTTGACCGAACCACTGCGAGAACTCACGAAAAAGGGTGTACCAATCGTGTGGACAAGGAAACAAGAGCAAGTATTGGAAAAACTAGGCGATGCCCTAACGAATGCTTCAGAAAACAGAATTACTCATAGTTGAAGAGAGACGCCCCGCCATCGTTTGGTCATGTGAGCAATTCATTTATACCTGTACGGAGTAGCATATTTACAGATCATTAAACGTTGGTCACGATATTCTCAAACCCGGCATCGAAACCGTCAGCTCGTTTAGAAAGGTGGTCCCTGCGTTTACAACCCTGCTAGAAATACATTACATGCAGAAACCCTCGCAGTTATAATTTTTCTTACTATGCGAAAGTAAAAGTTAATTCTTCGTCACAAGATGCAGTCCTAGTCCAGCTCTACACTTAGCTGGTAAATGAAAATGCTGGTAAATGACACTTACCTCTGCCTCCATTGATACCTGTACTTCTCCACTTGCTTGATCTTGTATTCCCATGCATTCTTCTTGATTCTCTTCTGCAACTACATCCATCGTAACACTCTTCATCTTCCCAGATGATTTGTGATTTACAGTAAAGTTAAATTGTTTAAAAATTGCTTTCCAGATCGATAGAAAGAAATTTGTAGACGCTATACAAATCAAACGTCAAGCTGTGTGGACAAAAAATGATTGAACATTAATTTACAGGTTTATTTTCAGGTTTATTTACAGGTCAAACAAGGCGTCTGTGAGCGGAATTTTTAATCACTTCAATAAATCTTTTACGTAAAATTCTTTACAAATGTGTGAGCTACCGCAAGCACCGTGGACCGAGCTGAGTATAGACTAAAGCCTGGTGCCTACTGCTTCTAACGAGCACCTGCCAGTTCTGATCGACAAATATTCAAGACTTCCAATCGTTGAACTGGTACGGTCGACTTCTTCCTGCTCTTTCATACCTTGTCTGGATAAGATATTTTCTAAATACGGAATACCTGAAGTAGTACGATCAGATAATGGTCTTCCATTTAACAGTCGCTAGTTCAACGAGTTTTCGAAGCATTTTGGTTTCACTCACAGAAAAGTTACCCCTTATTGGCCCTTTGCCAACGGTGAAGTTGAGAGATTCATGCGCATCGTGAAGAAAGCGATAAAGGCAACTGTGATAGAAAACAAAGTTTGGAAGCAAGAAATGTGCAAGTTTCTACGTAACTACACGTACGAGCTACTCTTCACACGTCAATCAAAACCTCACCAGCCGCCGCCCTGTTTGGCCGTCCAATGAAAACCCGTTTGCCTCAAGTGGGAATAGAGTCAGAATCACAGGATGAATTTATACGTAAAAACGATGATCATGCCAAACTTCAGATGAAGTACTATGCCGGACAAAAATCCAACGCCAAACCTAGCCGTTTAGAAGGAAGTGATACAGTAGTTTTGAAGAACGACTACAAAAGCAAAAGCTTAAAGACTGCTACCGTATGATCCTCGTCCATACTAAGTGGTGGATAAGTAAGGATCAATGGTCACTGCAAAGAGAGACTCCAGTACGGTTACCCGCAATTCATCTTTCTTTAAACAAGTAGTAAAGCAGGAAAAGGAGGAAATGGAATGCCAAGAGCCTTGTGTTCCAGAAGTGCAAGAAAGATCAGAAGAAAATCCTAAAGATGCTGACCATGAAACACCCGACAAGGAACAACCCTCCGTAGAGACACCAACACCCAGTTATCCAAGGAGAGTAAGGATTAAACCGGATAGATATCAATGAAAGTTGAGCCTATGGACGATGCTTTTGTAAAATTAATTTTGACTAGGATCATGAACGTTTGACATTTAGTAAATAAAATTAAATTGAATGGTACCTTTTTAAAAAATATTTTATAAAGTCTTTAAAAAACCCTTGTACATTTCGGACAAGTACTTCACAATTTGGACTCATATAGATTGACAATATTTTATTTATTTTAACTTTAATTCCAAAGACGGGAGAGATGTAATGTCTGTCTTATGAATAATTTGTATAAATAATTTGCATGAATAACTAGAGAACAAATTTTGTATATAAGGTAACTAACAGGCTTAATAAAGGGTTAGTTAAACTTTTATTAAGTTGGTGCGAACATCACAATATACTTTTTGCGCGATACTTTTTGCCACCCTATGTACACTAAAATACAATACAACGGAAACTCCAAAAATTGACAACATGATAAACTTTTATTTCTACGTTTCGACTGTTCTTTAGTCCTCATCGGGAATGAAACGATGATCTTATTATATACTACAGAACATATGCATACACTGAAGAAACATGATATGCTAGTTAAATATTAAAAGTTATTTTGAGGCCTTTGTCCCGTGATTCAAAGTAAGCTTGTGTCTGTTAACTGCTATTGATTCTAGATATAATGGCAATGACCGATGTCCAGATTTATCTATAATTTTAGTGTAAGTGAATATTAGATCTGTTAGTGAACAATTAATGGTAGTATCATCATAAGGCGATATTTGCAGAATGTTTTTGATGTAGTTAAATTTATTGTGATTATATATTTCAGAAGTGTTTTGGGAGGAGTGTTCTTTAATTCTTGTGTATATATAAGCAACGGTCGGTTTTTCCAATGTAGTTCGCGTTAAATCCTGGTTGTTTAAATTCATAACCAGTAGAGCTTTTGTATTGTTTAGATGTGGGTTCTTTAGGTGAAACGAAGGAGCCTGCGTCAGTTGTATGTCAATTAATGATGATTTTGCATTGTAATTTTAGAAGGGGTGTTATTTTGGGGATAAAACTGTTCGTTAGTCCAGTTCCATGTTTTCTAATGTATGGTAGCGCCGTAGCGGGATTTAAATTTACTTCAAATTAGGGTTATTGTCGGCATTCACATTTTATTATTGAGATTATCAGTAGTGGTTAAAGTAGAGAATAGGGAAATAATTTTTCTGGTTAGTCTCGTGGGCAACCATTCCATGACATAAATCGTTTGATGTTGTTGCTGTCTTTTTGTAGAAGATTTTGTGGGTACGATGAATAAGTGCACGTATCCAGGCAAGCTTTCTTGACCGTGGGGTATAACTGGAGAAATGTTAATATTGTCTAGTGTGAGTTTGTTTGTGGTAGACTGTGGTACTACTAGGGAGGATTTGTATGTCTAAGAAGTGTAGATAGTGTTATATTGAAACTTGATCAAAGTTTAAAAAATATCCTTCAGAAATTCAATGGTATAAAATATTATTGGATTACATAATATAATTACACATGAAGACGAAGAAACCACATTTATCGGGCACAAAAGCGGCAAGACTTCGTAATGGCGGCAACTTTGGCTAATTGCCGAGGATACAAAATAGGAGATAAAGTGGCTGGCACATTCTCAGAACAAGTCGCAACTGGGCTGAATTGTTCTTTAGTCATCTGTGATTATGGAAAAGTGCAAGAATTGTATGACACTCCGTGTACTCGGTGATGAAAAAGAAAACAAGACGGAAAATATGGCTGAAATCATGGTTTTTTTGTGTGGTGGGGGGGGGGGGAGTAAATATCACCAAAATAATGTCAATCCTTTTGAAATCTGCAATAATTGGATTCAGTTGAATATGGTTTTTTATGTTATGATAATTTTTTAGGAAATATGAAAATTTGAATTTCTGCCAGCGATTTTAATGATCTTATGTATAATTGGCTGCTGACCTGCCATGTTGAGTGGTGTCTTTTTTGGAAAATATTATAGTTGGCAATGTTTTGCTTCTAATAACCACCCCTATATAAACAACGCTTCTAAACACTATAGGCACTTCAGAAGCGCTGTGCTTGCATTGGTCTGAAGTTAGAGCTATGTCGGCGCTGCCGTTTCAGGGCGGGGTCGTTTTGAGCATTTTCGTCCTGAATTTGGGTTTTGGCACATATGCCATGTTGACCGCCACGGTCATTTTACCCTAAAACAGTTGAGATTATCTCTGGTAAATAAAACGCATGCAAAACCTTATACAGCATCTAGACTATATATATCTAGGCTAATAGTATTATATTTACAAGGTGTAAAATTACAATGGACAATATTAGGCATAACCAGGGAAAGATATGAACCTGTGATGGCGGAGAGGATATTACAAACACACACACACAGCATGAACGACAAATTTCGAAGAGGTTAAGAGGGATAGAATAATGAACCTCTACTTCCACTTTGACACGTCATGATAAAAATTTGAATTTCATTCAATAAAAATTAAATTTTCTGTTTTCTTACTTTTATAGTTATGCATCACGATGTGGTGGGTGTTTCAGCAGTTCTTGGGGAAAGAAGACCTCTTTTTGAAATGCCACCGGAAATAGAAGTTTCTCGAAAAGGTGATACATATGGCCGGGCAGAAGTTTAGTTGTTTACCCTGTCATTTTATATAGATACGTAGTCCGTTTAATTTAATGTTACGAACAAAAAGGCTAACATGCCCACATTTGTTCCGACGTGAATCCTGTAAAATCTCTCTCACTAACTCTGTCACTTCATTGAATTACTTCTATTAATTTTAACGACACTAGGATACTTATATAATTATAAGTGCCAGCTTATAGAAAACAGCTGTAGTGTAATTCATAATTCACAATTTATACCTGGCCAGATGAGCAACGTCGCATATGTGTAGGTCGAACTGCCATAAATCAGGCTTTTTACTCGTCTAAGACTTTGCGTCGTATTCAAGGCAAGTTAAGTGCTAATAATTCACAATGATAATTCACAATACGCGTCTAAGGCTTTGCGTCGTATGAAAGGCACGTTAAGTGTAATGTAAAGTGCATAACTCATACTTTTTGAGAAAATCGACATAACTTACTTTACCCTATTCTTAACTTCTTTGGAGACAATATTATATAAAATGTTGTTTTGAAAGCTTCAACACAAACCATTGTCAAGAAATTCGTTAAAAAGTATATGATAACCACAGAATGTGCACGGAAACTGAATATCTTGTCAAGGACAAAGATAAGAAACCTATGATAAAGTACCAAGACCAATGACAAAATCTATTAATTGAGTATAGATCTAGATGGCCATGAAAAGAGTTTCATGCATAAATTAGCGAAGGTAGATTGAGCTTCAGTATTTAGATGAAATATTGGGCTTTTAGCTTTCAATTTCCTCCTCTGAGCATTATAGTTTAAGTCAGAGAATAAGAAAAGAAAACTCCATATTCGCCTTTCTCACGCCTGCGAAGCGAAGCGTGTCGGTCATGTTTGGGTTGCAGAACGCAATGTTTGACTTGACGTTATTTAATTCAATTTAATTTAATTAAGGCGAATATGGAGTTTTCTTTTCTTATTTACTGTCTTAAACTTATTCTTACGTGGTAAAGAGATTTTACCCATGCAGTTTTGCGATAGAAATTAGGCTCAAAACTTGAAAAGTGCGAATATTGACCGGTATGAGTGTCCTTACGGTAAATATCAGTATCATCAACCGATACTTTGATGTCTAGAAAATGAACTATACCTTCTGAAAAAGTATCAACTGTAAATGTAAGGTTAGGATCGAAACTATTAAACTTAGCTAAGACAGAAGAAATATCGGAAGGTTTGACCAAAACAAGAGTATCGTCAACGTAACGTTTGTAGAATTTTATGGTACCGTCAGCAATTAATTCGGAATCTATAAGTCGTTCAAATTCAGTCAGGATTATATTAGCTAACACAGGTCCTAATGATGAACCCATAGATACGCCATTTTGTTGAACATAAATTTGTTCATCGAAAGAGAAGGCAGTTTTACTACAACAATCTAAAATAAGTTTTTTTTAAAGTGCGTTTTTTGAAAGTGGTAGTAGTTAATTCATCTTTGTAAATGCGGTCTAGAATAATGTTGACTGTGCACCTAAGCGGAACATTGGTAAAAATGGACTCGACATCGAAAGAAACGAACTGAGATCCTTCTTGGAACAAGTGTTTAAGAATATCGTTGATATTGGTCATGGCATAAAAAGAATAAGAAAGAGAATGAGCATTTAAAGTAAGAGGATTTAGTAAAGAAGATAAGAATTTGCCAACGTTATAGTGTGGAGTGTTAGTGGTATCAATTATAGGTCGGAATGTTGGTAAAGTGTCGAATTTCTTGTGAGTCTTTGGCAGGCCGTGTGCTCTGCCTTCTAACTCTTAAATTTGGAGGAGTCATGTGAGGAGAAGTTATGTAACCTCTGTTAAATCTATTTTTATGACTCCTCCAAATTTAAGAAGTTAGATTCTGACCCGACACTAACTAGACTTCATTCTTTACAAAACTATCTGCTCCAACTACAAAAGCGTGGTGAAACTACTGACGAACAACTTGACGCCTTAAGACCTATTACAGCACATTTTGGCAGAGCACACGGCCTGCCAAAGACTCACAAGAAATTCGATACTTTACCAACATTCCGACCTATAATTGATACCACTAACACTCCACACTATAACGTTGGCAAATTCTTATCTTCTTTACTAAATCCTCTTACTTTTAAATGCTCATTCTCTTTCTGATTCTTTTGATGCCGTGACCAATATCAACGATATTCCTAAACACTTGTTCCAAGAAGGTTATCAGTTCGTTTCTTTCGATGTCGAGTCCCTTTTTACCAATGTTCCGCTTAGGCGCACAGTCAACATTATTCTAGACCGCATTTACAAAGATGAATTAATTACTACCACTTTCAAAAAACGCACTTTAAAAAAACTTATTTTAGATTGTTGTAGTAAAACTGCCTTCTCTTTCGATGAACAAATTTATGTCCAACAAAATGGCGTTTCTATGGGTTCATCATTAAGACCTGTGCTAGCTAATATAATCTTGACTGAATTTGAACGACTTATAGTTTCCGAATTAATTGCTGACGGTACCATAAAATTCTACAAACGTTACGTTGACGATACTCTTGTTTGGTTAAACCTTCCGATATTTCCGCTGTCTTAGCTAAGCTTAATAGTTTCGATCCTAACCTTACATTTACAGTTGGTATTTTTTCAGTAGGTATAGTTCATTTTGTAGACATTAAAGTATCGGTTGATGATACTGATATTTACCGTAAGGACACTAATACCGGTCAATATTCGCACTTTTCAAGTTTTGAGCCTTTCTATCGCAAAACTGCAGGGGTAAAATCCCTTTAAAAATTTCGTGAACCACTGGGTATTTTTACAAAATACAAAACAACGGTAACTCCGAAAATAAACATTTTAATAATCTAGCTCTCGACTAAGTTTCAGTCATCATCAGGAATGATGCTAGGTTACATTTCACAAGTATATATAGAAGATTAATAAGGTAATATGATATATATGTACATATAGATAAGAGATTATATATATTATAGAGTTAGTTGAATATTATTAAGTCTTTAGAGGCCCTAGTTCCATGATTTCAGGTTTAAAACGTCGAATGGCAAGCGCTTCTTTGAATAGCAACAAGGACCAGTGATCAGATCTGTCTATAATTTTGGAGTTGTTAAATATAAATTATGGTAGTATACATGCTTGAGATAGATTCGTTTGGTCATCAGGATATAGTTCTAAAATGAATTTGATATGCTGGAAAAGTTCACATGATGTGATGTGTTCAAAGATTTCAGATTTACTGTCCCATGCGTGTTCTTTAATTACACTAGAATTGAGTTGTTTAATAAGAACAGAAGCCAAAGGCAAAACGAACAAAAAACCCTGAAGATTGGAGAATATATCGAAGATTAAGGAATCTAACAACCTACTCAATACGTAAGGAAAAAGCAAACTATGAACGATCTATATTTAACGAAAATGAGTTAAACCCTAAGAACTTCTGGAAACGAATCAAGAAATGTTACCCAGTCAAGAGTAAGTCAACATCAAGTACCTCGCTCAAAGTAGAAAACGAAGTAATAACGGACAAAAATAAAATATCGAATGCATTTTGTGATTATTTCAGCAACATACCTTCCTTAATGAAAACCACAACATGTAATTTCATGAATCCTGCATGGCAGTATAACGATATGGACGGATTATCAAGGAAAGTAAACCTGAATGACCACGCATTTTGCTTTGCAGAAGTACATTACCAGGAAGTGCTTACAATCCTAGAATCGCTAAACCCATACAAACCTGCTTGTGGTTATAATTTTCCACCTAAAGTTGTCAAGGATGCAGCCACAGAGATTTCGAAACTAATACTAATCTTGGCAAATCGTAGTCTCCAATGCGGCCAGTTTTCCAATGACGAGAAAATTGCGAGAATAACCCCAGTTTATAAATCCGATGAGAAAACTCTGCTCGATAACTACCGACCCATTTCTATACTACCGGTGTTTTCGAAGGTCTTATATAACCGAATCTCACGGTATTTGGAAGAAAATGGTCTTCTTAGCGACTATCAATACGTCTTCCATCAGAATCGATCAACGAAACATGCTATTACGATCTTGATAGACGACGTAAGAACTAGTATGGATCAAGGTCAATTGATTGGGTCAGTCTTTATGGATCTACGTAAAACTTTTGACACTGTTAGCCACGGTCATCTTTTAAACAATCTACCAGCCTATGGTATTAAAGATGTAGCAATGAAATGGTTTACGAGTTACCTGTTTGCACGAGCCCAAGTTGTGAACGTCCAAGGAACGCTCTCGGATAGAAAAACTATCACCCATGGAGTGTCTCAGGGCTCTATTTTTGGACCACTGCTGTTTGCCCTACTTATAAACGGTCTACATACTGAAGTAACTGAATGTAAAATTCTACTTTATGCTGATGATACGGTGGTATATTTTAGTCATAAGAATATCTCCCATTTGGAGACCATCCTTAATAAAGAAGTGAACAAGGTAGCAAAATGGATGTCGGACAATCACTTGATACTTAAATTTCAAGAAAGGAAAAACTAAATCTCTGCTATTTGAGACCGCCAAAAGACTAAGTAAAGAATCGTCCCCTCGTATCAATATCAATATCAATATCAATATCAATATCAATATCAATATCAATATCAATATCAATATCAATATCAATATCAATATCAATATCAATATCAATATCAAGATTAACGGTGAGCTTGTAAATTACACCTTACAATACAAGTACTTGGGTGTTCTGCTTGACCAACATCTTACTTTTCACACTGGTTCATCAACAGGTCCGTACTGTTTACCACAAAGTCTCTATGAGACTAAAGTTACTCAGAGTAAGGCACAATTTAATCACCTATGCAGCTGAGCGAGTCTACCTAAATATGATCCAACCAATCATTACATATTGTCCGACAGTGTATCTCGGTCAGTCAACGCATTTGAAAGAAAAACTTCAATATGTTCAAGATCGAGGGAAAAAATTGTACTTTCGAGACAGACGGATGTTGAGTGGAAACCGATCTCGGATATAATTAATCAAAAACTATTCTCGATGTTCATAAAGCGATTCAACGAGTTTCTCCTCCGTGTTCCAAGACTACTTCAAATTCTTCAATCACATGTGGTTCACATGTGACTTACATGTGGGGTTTTCTTCAGTGGTCAGTGATCAAAGAACTCGGGATTAAGACACATTTACCCGTATCCAAGACCGAGCGAAGTGTCACTTGAGTGATTGTTGCAATTCATTTCACAAATTTAGCTGATTTAATACTGAACCTGAAAATATTAAGGACTTATTAGGGCAATACTTTCCCGTACAGACCGAGCAAACGAGGTTAAGAATGGTTCGCGTTCAACCGTATTTATTTGGATCATTTGTTTGATCAGGATAGTAAAACTCGCTCGAGGAGTGATTTTCATCGTCATTATACGGCATAATAAGTTTTAATTTCCTTTAAAATCTTATTTGTGCAATGCTTACACGAGCGGGCAAAATGAATTTCTTGAGCGGGCAAAATGACTTCTTCCGGACCGCTAATGAACCAATCAGCGCGAGCGTGCGTCATTTGTCTCAGCAGTATAATAAATAGTGTTTGAATTTATATTCCTTTTCTAAAATTATACCTTTTATCAGTAAAATACACACTAAGCAAAATGCAATTCGATATAACACAAGAAAACATTAAAGAATGTTTTGCAATGGTAAACATTAATTACTACTTCAATTTGGTCATAAGTTTTTTTATGTCCGCCTGCTAGTTTCATAGCTTTGATTACATACTTTTAACAAAGTATATCATCTTAACATTGAATAGATAACAAGACAATGTCACAAATACGTTTCAAAAAAGGACAAAAAACAAATAATCCAGCTTTCCATTAAAACAAAAAAAGTAATACCAGCCGACAATATTAAGAAATATTGAATAAAACATAATCCGAAGTTAGCATCTTGAAACCCAGGATACGGATTAAAACAAGATGATATTGAGTTGTGATATTTCGATTTTATTGCAAAATCATCATCAGACAGACTAACCGTATCCTGGGTTTCAAGATGCTAATCTTCGGATAATGTTTTATTCTATACAGCTTTCGATTGTCAATTAACATTTGTGCTATGTACTTCTTTTCTTGACTATATCTACGCGAGGTAGGGAATCTTTACACTTTATTCTACATTTTCTAGCTCCAGTTTTTCTTCGTTTTTCTTGTCCTGTCCAGTCTTGTCTTGCTCGGTCTAGTGTTTTTGAGTAGAGTCTTCGCTCTCTTTGGCTACTCTGCAACTACTGCTGAAATTCAACTGTGGCGGTCCTTTTATACTAACGGTTGTAGCATTCGTCGTGCACGTGTACGAAAAGGTGGACAGATGTTAGCTAAACCAATCAGGTTTCAGATAGTTGATTTCTGAACTTTCGTACCAGCTCTCTTCCTCTGTTTGTTTAAGGCGTTGTCGCACTGTCTTAGTCAACTATATGCTCGCTCAATATGATTTAAAAAATGTTCAAAACTTAACTTATTTCGTTTACTTCTTTAGTAAAACTAAACATCTCCTCATATGTGAACTTAACTTCAATGTTTGACTTTTACTTTCCTACAATTTTACAATGCTACATTTTTGTGACGTAACGCTTTTATTACCTGACCGCGTGAAATATGCCTGGATATGATTGACGTTAATGCCTCAAATCTGTGCACGTGCAGTTACACGTGGAATTTTCCTTTATCTACATGAATCCAACCACGTTGTATGGTTTTTGTATCAAACCTTCACATGTTCAAATATACCCAGTTATCCCTTGATCCCAAATGGAAATGATAATTGGCATGTTTGTGCAAGATACAAACTTTTATTTACTTTCTCTGTTCTCGCCACAGAACTAAGTCCATTATCTTTCCCACTGACGCTTTTTTTGTTTATCTTGCCAGGAGAACTTAACTTGGCTATTTTTTTTTAATATACGGTTTCCTAACATTTGTAAAATACATCGTAATTAGGTTCTAATTATAGTTGGTAACGGAAAGACATTTCAATCATATTTAAAGATTTATGGGATAAAATGATGAACCAGTACTTCCACTTTGAACACGTCATTATAAAAATTGAATTTCATTGAATAAAAATTAAATTTTCTGTTTTCTTACTTTTATAGTTTTTACTAAAGAACTGCGGGATGTTTCAATAGTGCTTGAGAAAAAAAGACCTCTTTTTGAAATGCCAGCGAAAATAGAAGTTCCTCGAAAAGGTGATAAATATGGCCGGGTAGAAATTTAGTTGTTTACCCTGTCATTTTATATAGATACGTAGTCCGTTTAATTTACTGTTACAAGCAAAAAGGCTAACATACCTACATTTGCTCCGACGTGGATCCCTTAAAATTTCTCTCACTAACTCTGTCACTTCATGGAATTACTTTTATTAATTATATCGACACTAGAGTACTTATATAGTTATAAGTGCAAGCTAAAGAAAACAGCTCTACTGTAATACTACTGTAATTCTACTATTGCCACAGAACTAAGCTCATTATCTTTCCCACTGAAGCTTTTTTTGTTTATCTTGCCTGGAGAACTTAACTTGTCAATTCTTTATTTTAATATACGGTTTCCTAACATTTGTATAACATTTGTAAAATACATCTTAATTAGGCTCTAATTGTAGTTTGTAATGAAATGACATTTCAATCATATTTAAAGATTTATGGGATAAAATGATGAACCATTACTTCCACTTTGAACACGTCATTATAAAAATTGAATTTCATTGAATAAAAATTATATTTTCTGTTTTCTTACTTTTATAGTTTTTACTAAAGAACTGCGGGATGTTTCAATAGTGCTTGAGAAAAAAAGACCTCTTTTTGAAATGCCAGCGAAAATAGAAGTTCCTCGAAAAGGTGATAAATATGGCCGGGTAGAAATTTAGTTGTTTACCCTGTCATTTTATATAGATACGTAGTCCGTTTAATTTACTGTTATAAGCAAAAGGGCTAACATACCTACATTTGCTCCGACGTGGATCCCTTAAAATTTCTCTCACTAACTCTGTCACTTCATGGAATTACTTTTATTAATTATATCGACACTAGAGTACTTATATAGTTATAAGTGCAAGCTAAAGAAAACAGCTCTACTGTAATTCATAATTCAGAATTTATACCTGGCCAGAGGGCAACGTCGCATATGTGTAGGTCGAACCGCCATAGATCAGGTTTTTTACGCGTCTAAGACACATTAAGTGTTATCTTGTAATTTAAAGTGCATAACTCAAAGTTTTTAAAAAAGCAATATTATATAACAATGGGATGGGAACAATACTATATAAAGTCTTGTTTTGAAAGCTTCAACACAAAACATTGTCAAGGAAATTAGGCAAAAAGTACATAATAACAACAGAAAGTCCACGGAATCTGAAAAATCTTAATAAGGACGAAGATATAAAACCTATGACAAAATACAGAAAGCTATGACAAAATCTATCGATTGAGTATTGATGGCCATGAAAAGATGAGTTTCATTCATAAATTAGAGAAGCTAGATTGAGCTTCAGTATTTAGATGAAATATTAGGCTTTTAGCTTTCGATTTCCTCCTCTGAGCATTATAGTTTAAGTCAGAAAATAAGAAAAGAAAACTCCATATTCGCCTTTCTCACGCCTGCGAAGCGAAGCGTGTCGGCCATGTTTGGATCGCAGAACACAATCTTTGACTTGACGTTATTTAATGTAATTTAATTTAATTTAAATAAGGCGAATGTGGAGTTTTCTTTTCTTGTTTTCTAATGCTTAATGGTAAAACATAAAGCATGCAGGAAGTTTGTTTTGGCTTGTCAGTAAAAAGTGAATTCCTTTCATCCTGGAAAAATTCTGGTTTTTGGAAAATTTAAAGAGAAAATTATTTTCACATAGTTGGAACAATTACCAGTAGCGAAACCCATCTACTGGGTGTTTTGTTGCTGTGGTATAGCTTTTTCGTAACTTATACATTCAACACATTTTGACAGTACTTACTTTTTATTATCACTTATTATTATCTTCTTTTAAAACTTTGTAGCTCCACATAAGTAATTATGATATTTAAGTATTGATTTCAGCTCATATTCATTTAAAATTGTTTGATGTAAAAGGTCCTCGAGTTTTTCATTAGAAGCATTCGTCCGATGGAACAGTTCGCATAACTTTTCTTGACGATTTCTCAACGACATAGTTTTAGTCGTAATTAGCGCTTCGTCATACTTTTGTGTCGGTAGAATAATTCTGAGTGCCCGTTTTTGAATTTTCAGTCATACTGTTGAGATGGATACTGTTGGATATTATAATGCCAGACTTGGCAAGCGTACTCGAGGACAGGCCTGATTATTGTCGTACGCGTGTACACAGTAATCAATGTGTCGATGCTCGCATTTGACTTTTAGCACTATTAACATATAACTAAGCCTCTTACCGGCTTTTTGATTATATTGTGAATATGTTCTTTCAATCGTTCCACTTTATGTTATCTTGAACCGTAAGGCCAAGGCTACATGTAGATTTGACTCGTTCAGTATTGACGCCATCCACAGTTAAAAGCTGAAAAGGATGCTTCTTTTTTGCAAAGATGATTTTGCAATGATGCTTCTTTTTATTTGAATACATTTATACATATAACACGACCTAGGTATTTCTTAGTACAGTACATGCAGTTTGATTGTGATTTTCTGACTCAATTGTACCAAATGTGTTGGCTTTCGTAATGTCAGATAAAGGATCTTGTGTGCTGTGCCATATTGTTTTGTTCTTTTCTTTGAGATTGCCCGAATGGCTGATTTTGTAAAATAGCATTGTTTTCCTTCTGATTTGAAATTGCATTGTAAGGTAAAAAATTCTGGTTTTCCCTTTTTATTGAATTCAACTCATTACGAAGTTGATCAGTCGCCTGTTTATTCGACTGAAAGTTCCCTGTGTCCTTTAATTCAGCAATATCTATATGAAAACCTTTGATTTCAGTATGTAAATCGACACAAGAACATTGTGCATTTTATTCTTGCCGTTCAGTTCTTTGTTAAAGGAACTCGCATGTTTGTGTCCCAATTTCACAGCTGGTTTTAATTTCACCCTTACTCACACGCGTAGGGGAACGAGGAGAGATCTTGTATGCGTGTACGAAGTTATGCCTGATTGCAATAGTTTATAATAATACGCTTTAGCAGTGCCGCCAGGTGACAACCATACTTTACCCACACTAACGAGGAATTTTCTCACAAATAACTTTAAAATATCGAGATCACCAAACCATTTTATCTTTTCAGTTGAGTCACATTCTATATATTTTGACAGTCCAGCCAAATCTTGTTTAAGACTTTAAGTAGTACGTGTCTGCTTATTGCTTTAAGTATTAGCTAACTGTCGCCCAAAAGACTATATAAGCACATTTGTTTGCGTCCGTAGTTTGGCAAGCACTCATTTTCTTCTTCAAGACCACTATTAGCAAATATGACCATTGGCATATATGTGTATATGACTGTGTTGTACACGGCACACATGATTTATTTAACCCATATAATTTGCTACAGTTGTAATAATATCCAGTCCGCTTAAATAACGCATATCTTGTTTTATATGATGCAATGTTAACGTTCTTTTTATAGTTAACAATCCGAGATTCCACAAAAATGCGTGCCGAAACCTGGATTTGCTCACGAACCAGTAAAATTATATGTTTTTGTAGTTTCCAGCACAGGTGCTCAAGTTTTTTTTTGTGCTTGCAAAGCTCACGTTCACAGAATTTATAGATATTTTACTGCTATTTTACATCATTTTTGGTGTTTATTTTAATTGTACGTGGTGTGCAAACGTTTGCTATAACAAAAAACAAAACTTTTCTCTTTAGAACGACTCTATAATATAAACTCATTCCGTGAATACGGCTGCGTCGCGATACTTTTTTCTGTAGTGTCCGAGTTTTAGATATAGAGATGGTCCAACATGCATAGCAACCGAGCTATATAACCAAACTGTACCTGAATTGACATAGGTTGAGTTCGAAAAACTGTGCAAGCCATGCAGGAAATTTTGGAAGTTTGAAACCAGAATTTCTCCAGAATGAAAGATACTTGTTACTGACAAACAGAAATCAAACTGGCTGCTATGTATTTTTAACCAGTTTTTTCTCTAAAATCAAGTTTTCTCACTCAAAATTATATCGTTTTTATTAATTGTAATTGCCTGTAACTGTATTAACCTGTATTGTTAGGTAACGCCTTGGATGTACAAAATTTTATCATGTTTTATCATTTTCACGTTTTTAGAAGTGGAATTTTCACACCATGAGGAATTTGTTGAACCTCCATATGAAGAGCCAGGTTAAAAGATCAGTTTCACTGAATTTTGCTGAATTTTACTGAATTTTTACTCAAAATGAAAAATAATGAATTTTCACCCAAAAGCCGAAATGCAAATGTCGGGATCGCACCTCATTTGCTATGCTGTAAATGTTTGGAAAATTTTAATTCCAAGCCGGCAATATCTGTTAAAAAATATCTGCTGGCTATAACACATTTTATGTCATACATATCGAGATTTATGAGGTAAACGAGTGAAATAAAAATCGTATTTTCACTCTGGAGAAGCGAATAAGCATTTTCATTGGCCGTACGATTTTTTGACTAGTAAAAAATTATCGTATCAGCATTTTGATTGGCCATACGGTCTTTCTCAATAGTGAAGAAAATCGTATTGTCATTTTGCTCACAAAATGGCCGCCGTGTTGGGGAATGCGCGAAAGGGTATTTGGCTTTCATGCCTAAAAGAAGAAGAGTTTCTCCAATAAAAAACATAAAACGGAAAGAAGAACAGCTTTGACTCACTATTGAGGCCAAATAACGGAGAAACAAATGTTATGAATTTGTTTTGAGAGTCCAATGTTTGGTTTCGACATTGTTCGCCATTGACAGGTTTCCAGTGACAAAATAATCTCAAAATGTTTGGCACGAACAAATTACTGCATGGCTGGCTCGTTTGTACGATTTTTATTATGCAATTGATTTTTATTATACACTTGATGTAATTTTTCTCTCGAGTCATGGCATCACATTATAAATTATTTTAAAATTGCGAACATATATTGAGAAAATTGGGAGTATAATGTTGATCATACACTTAGTAAACTTGTTGCAATCATACATGGCATTGCATCTGTGGACGGTTTCGTCAATTCTAAAATGACGAAATTTTTCGAAGTAGAACTGAAAAGCGTACCAAATTCGTGTTTTCAATTCTTTATCTCTATTGGATTTCTCTATTGGTAAGACAAAAAACCGCACCCTTTTTCATCTCATAAGTAATTTCTAGAAAATTCAAATAAGCTTTACCTTTTTTGATAGGGCACCCTTTCTCATTGTTCAATCTATTATTGTTCAATAGATGTTTTATCAATTTGCTCTAGTAGCAACAAGATGCGAAAAGGGATTTCTTTTTTATTGATTTAGCTGTCACTTTAAAAGGTTGATAAAGGTTTCTCATCATAAAAACCCACGGGAAAAAACGATAAGGGCGCATTATCTTGAGCAGAATAAACGAATGTTTTTCCTAGAAAAAAAAGCTTGTCTAACTTCGGGAAAAAAGTTGTTGTCAAACTTTACTCATTCAACAGTTTCTGGGGATCAGACACAATTCCCTTCAACTATTTTATTTGAAACAAAGACTAGCCATAGGTTTGTGCACTTTAGCAAGTAAACAAGTCAATAAAAAAGAATATGCCCAGTTGTTTGCTTAACCACCATCTTATCTGGTTTTTCCCGCGGATGCTTATTTTGAGTGCCCTGCTGCGTCTTGTTGTTACTGGAGCAATTGAGAACCCTATAAAATATGAAAATTTGAATTTCTGTCAGCGATTTTAGTGATTTTATGTATAATTGGCTGCTGACCTGGCATGTTGAGTGGTGATTTAAGACAATTGTAAGACAAATTTCACAAATGTTTTTCAAAAAAGGACAAGGAAGAGATAATGTACGCCACCATTTTTATAAAATTTGAAGAATTAGGAAATAGAAATGCAATTCAAGCTCAATCGAAACTAAGCGTTTGAAAACCCAATTTACATTGCCATCTAAGGAGTCTAAAACATTTACCCCCAAGTACCTTTTTCTATTGAATTTAAGCACCTATAAACCATGCAAATAATGCATAATCATGCAAATTTTGAACAACCTTCACTTCCACTTTATACAAGTCATAAAAAATAAAAAAGTCGTTAAATAAAAACTAAATTTTCTGTTTTCTTATTTTGGTAGCATGTGCAATACGACATGTGGCAGTTGCTCGTGAGATACAAAGACCTTTGTTTCCAATACAAGCACATACTTTTTCAAAAGGTAAAACACAGAACTTTATAGTTATTTATCCAGTCATGTTATATAAAAACTCTAAAAGAGTGTAAGGTCTGTTAAGACTTGAAGGATTGCTTGTCCTGGCGAGAAAAGAATAACAAAGAACTTAACTTAAATGTGCTTATTGTTCTAGGTTTACATTGCAAATATTTGCTTGTGGTGTAATTTATCTTACAGATTTTTTGCCGGAAAATATAGGCAAGCTAACTTTAAAGCTTCGAAAATTTTCCTCCAAAACGATATTTTAAACACATCAAATGATGAATTATGCTATAATGTTGCGTAAACAAATTCTCCAAAACTTGAGATATAATTTACCCATGCATAAAAATGAGGACAAACAACGCGAAGACCAATGAGCATCTTCCTCTTCTTTTTCGCCTACACCTTATCACCTAGTTGGGGGTCGGTTGCCACGTTGCCTGTCCTGGGCATCTTGTTCCTTAAGGCCTAGCTCCTCCAATCTCTCTCTCAATCCATCTTTCCATCTTTTTAGCTGTCGTCCTTTACTTTTCTTTCTTTTAATCGGCTCTTCCCAAACCTGCCGTACTACTTCCTTTTATCCTTTCTCAGCAAATGACCATACCAACAGAGTTTGCTTCGTTCAACAATTCTTACCACGCTAGTTGTTACTGTTGTCCTTCTCCTGACTTCTTCATTTCTTAGCTTGCCTAGCATCATTCTTAACATTCTCATTTCTGTTATATTTAACTTTCTTTCACCCTTCTTCTTTAATCTCCAGCACTCTGAACCATACGTCATCACCGGCCTGTCCATTGTATTGTATATCTTTGGTTTTAATCTCATGGGCATCGTTTTGTCATTCAAGACAGTCTTCACTTTCCTATATTTCATCCAAGTAGCACTCACTCTTGCCTGTACTTCTTTTTTACATCCTCCTTTATTGTTGATCAGTGTTCCTCTCCATACATATCTCTAATGTTCACCTGCTCTTCTCCGTTCTTACTACATACCATCGTCTCCGTCTTTTTGGCATTCATCTTTAACCCATACTTCTCCAGGCACTCTTGCCACTTTAAGAGTCTCGCTTGCAGTTGTTCTTTGTTGTCTGCCATAATTGCTAGGTCATCTGAAAAAAGCAACTCCCGCAGGTTTTCTGCTCTCAGATGCTCTGACAGAACGTCGATGATGACCGCAAACAAAAGGGGATTCAATGCTGATCCTTGATGTAGTCCCACTCCAATGTCGAACTACCTCGACAGTCCTTCAATTGTTCTCACCGCTGTCTTACACAATCCTGGTATGTCTCCATGACCATTCTCACTAGCTTCTCTGATACTCCTTTTCGTCGCAGACACCAGTACAATACTTCCCTTGGTACACGATCATACGCTTTTCCCAGGTCAACCAAACCCTAAAAATGAGCCAAATTTCCTTCTATACTTTTCTCTACCAATTGCCTTACAATGAATATCGCATCTACCGTACTCTTTCCCGGTATAAAGACGAACTGCTTTGGGTCAATTTTTACCACTTTTCGAATGCACTTGTCCAATATCCTTTCCAAAATTTTTAATCCATGTTCCAATAACTTCATTCCTCGATAGAATTGAACCAATGAGCATCTGGCTCAAGTAATTTCAACAGCTCTAGCAGCTCGGAAGCAAAACAAGATTCAGGAAACCCAAGCTCGATGTTCAGATACTTAATGAAATGTTAAAGAAATCTCCAGGGGTATTTGAAGAAGGTCTCGGAACATTTAAAGCCACCACAGCGAAAATTGTTGTTGAAAGTAACGCATGTTTTAAGCATTGTAAGGCCAGACTAGTACTCTATGTAATCATAGAGAGGATCAAAAAAGAACTGAAGAAATTAGAAGATGAAGGCACCATAGATTAAGTCATTTTTTTAGAATTGGTTGCACCCATTGTGCCCATAGTGAAGGAAGATCAAACGGTAAGGATCTTTGGGGACTATGAAGTGGCAGTGAATGCTGTTTCACAGTTAGATAATTATCCAATTCCTAAAGCGGAAGTTTGTTGACAACTTTGGTAGAGGAGAGAAATACACCAAATTGGATCTGAGACAAGCTTACTAAGACGGAAGACTTAGAAGATGGAAGCGACCGGCCGATAGCGTATAGTATACGTCAAGAACTCTCGCAACACAACAGAAAAAATATTCACCAATAGACAAGGAAGGACGGGCAATTGTGTTTGGAGTGAAAAATCACCATTATGTATATTCAATACCGATTTACCATAATCACTGATCATTAACCTCTAACTGGTTTATGTAGTGGGCACAAGCCGATGCCACAGATGGCGTCTGAAAGAGTGCAGCGCTGGCCTTTAACAGTATCTGCCTATGAGCATTCCATTGTACACAAGGTTGGAAAAGCCCATGCATGCCAACGCCGATGCCTTCATTGGTTTTCCTCTACCTGATACACCAGCAGGACTCCAGAACCTGTCAACAATGTATTTGCAATGCAAGTCCTTGAATCAACCCCAGTTGATTTCGAATGGATAAAAACAGAAACCAGAAGAGATCCAGTGTTATCCAGAGTGTGTGAAATCATCCAACTGGGATTGTCAGAACGATGTCCAGACGAAACCTTGCGTCCGTATCACAACCGAAGAAATTAATTAAGTCTACATGAGGTTGTCTGATGTGGGGTACTAGAGTAGTCGTCCCACCCTTTTTGAAAAGTCAGACTATCCATGAGCTTCATGACACACATCAGGGAAATTGTAAAATGAAAGCACTAGCACGCAGTTTTGTTTGGTGGCCTAAGTTAGATGCTGATGCTTAGAACAGGAAGTTATAAGCTCCCCCGAATGCCATTCCTATCGCAATACACCAGCTGTGGACACCTGCGTGACTTGAATGTTAATTAAACGGTTAAATCAACTACGTCAAATCTAATTAACATTTAAATCACGCGAGCATACAAATCACGACATTTTACTTATTTAAGGGACGTGGGAATTTAGCACTAATGAAGATCCGAGTATGATCCGAGCTTACGGATCGAGAGCTCTGCGATGATAAACTTACGTGATGTTTCCACAAAATTATATTTTAATTTGATATTCACCATGCAAACATACAATGAAATGGTTCTCAGATAATGAAGGATTCATTATATATTTAATCATACTATTTATTCCGATTTCATACTTTATCGAAATTTTAGTCGATTTGTTAAATAAGGAAATTGGGTGCTCTATTGCGAGCAATATTGCAATATTTCTATAGAATGTTGCAATATTGATGTGCAAATTTCTCTCGGAAGAATTGCATCATAGCTTTTGCTGCACATTCGCAGTAGCCAGAAAAAATGTGAGTATATTAATTCCATAAAAATAATTATTAATTGTTTAACAATTGAGGTCAAATAAGGGGAAGAGATATAAACACCCACTCTGTTAACAGCAAGATGCTTCGTCATTTCTATTCTACAGCCTCACATTTATAAAAATTATACTGCTGTTTTACCTCGTTTTTAGTGTTTATCGTACCTGCAAGTGCATGGCCAGCAAACATTATTTTAAAAAGGAACAAACAAACGACTCTTTATTAAGGCAAACACAGGCCGGACACGAATTTTTCGATTTTCAACGTCCTTTGATCTTAATCCTTTTCTATTTTCCTTCAATCTTCGGAAGGAATTTAGCAACGTAAACTATTTGGTGTACATATCTAGCAAACTTTCTTTCCGTTGAGGCATTAGTTTTATTTGCCTTTGCCTTTGTTGGGTAATCGCGTCCGGTCTGTGAGGGCCTTTATTAGACTCGTCCGTGTCACGATAATTTTGTTTTAACTGTGTCCTAGTTCGTAAGAAATTTCCCATGTTAACATGCATGTTAACCAAGTTGCATGATGTCAGGTGTATTAGAATAATTGCCATAGTTCGAGCTTAAAAAATATCCTCACCTTGATTTAGCACCTCGATTATTCAGAGAAATTAGTAGAAAAATGGCCACCGCTTGCATGGTAATTAGTCCGTATTCCGAAAAGTCGTTTAGAAAATTATTTTCACTGCCACGGTCCGGGGAGTACTTTTTCTTTGCATGAATCTATAGATTTTTATGCTGAATTCGAATTCACTTGTTGTCACTTCCCGCAGTTTTTTTTTGTAATTTACGATCAAACATTGATACTTTTCACTTTGATTTCCGCCATTTTTCTCTAAAAGAGTCATGTTACTAGTTCAAGTCTCTTAGCAGGGGGATTTCTTACGGCTACATATATTATATTTTTGTATTGTTTTGATTATCGAGTTCAAAGCGTAATCAATCGAAATTATACTAAATGACAAAATACATATGAAACACGAAAAGCATTAGCTTGCGAAAATGTTGGCATATATCTATTGGAAACCTCGATTCAAGCTATAACGAACTATCATCCCTGCTTGGCAGTGCTTGCAATGCAAAGATTCTTTTATTTCAAATATGACATTAGCTTGAAGATTTAATCATTCAGTTCACATCATTCATGATTTTCATATAGCTTAGGTATGTTGTTCATTTATGTCAGAGAATTTGTGGACCAAACCATCTAGGCTGAACATTCCCAGATTGCAAAGTTTGCTGTGCGCGGAGAAGATCTTCCTGGTCATTATTTTCTGAATATTCTGTGGTGTAGAAGCAGTTTTCAATTTTCATTAGCATTAATTTTTGTAGCATTAATTCTACTTATACTAGGACTATAAAGTTATTGAGGTTATATGAGTGAACAAAGTGACAGTTTTGTTAGAATACAAGCAATACAAAGACAAAGTCATGCCATTTGTGTTCAGATTCATATCTTTTTACTAGGATTTCTAAAATATAGTCACTCTGAGTCATCATGAATACCTTTGCTGGCTTTGCATATTCACCGGATTAGAACTGGTACACAGTATACAGATTGCAAAACTGGTGTACAACTTTTTTGGAGTGTATTATTGATCGAGGTTTGATCGAGGTCTGATCCAGCCCTAAATTTTCTTGCAAGTATCTGGACACATTGCATTGTTTTCTTAAGAAATTAATTTTTAGTATTTATTTATGCATTGGAGCTGTCTAGGGGTTAGTTGGAGGCTGGATAGAAGTCCAGGTGACCACCCTCTCTTTAGATACCAGAAATTTCTCTTAACTTGTACATTTGCCTTTAACACCATGATATATTATATTTGCAGCTCTCACAGATCTTAATATAATTTGTTTGCTCATAAACACATCCTCAAACTGGTTAGGAAATGCGTATATAACTGGTCAAGTTCCACAATTTTTTGAAAACTGTTTCACGTTTAATAGAAATTTAGTTAAACGAGTACCTGCCAAGAGTTCGTTTAGAATTAGCTAAGAAGTCATTTTATTATCACGGCTGTGTCGTTTTTAATCGTTCGATAAACAATTAACTTTTAGCTAAGTTCTATATGTGTTTTAATATTTTGCCGTCTATAAAATTCTGTTTGTAAATACGTAGTTCAAAATTGTTATAGTTTTGTACACATATTTATATATTTATATGTAATATATATAGGGCTCCTAATGATAGCAATTAATTTTGTAACTGACTGGATTACCCTATTCAAATAAAAGTTTCTATCTATCTATTACATAGTTATTTTTTATTCAACACAAAACAAGGTCAAACTATGTATACCAACTCAAAAATGCTCACTAATCTCTAGGACATATATAGAACATATATATTGAAGTGTTGTGTTAAGTACTTAGGTATATTAATGGATAGCAATCTAACATGGAAATACCATATAGATTAGCCTATATCACCTTAAAGATAAGTGAAACTATTGGCATCATCTCAAGGATCAGACATTTTGTTCCATTTTGTACACTCTTAAACATATACCGCTTTTTGATACATCCTTAGATTTCTTTTGGCTTAACAGTATGGGGTCAAGCGAACAAGTTCAACAAACCTAAACAAGGTCGTCAAACGTTGTTGTCAAACGTTTTTAATGTCTTGTATACTTGTCTTCTTGTTTATTTTGTTATCAATTTAGCAGAAATACGATTTTTGCATTTGCATACTTATGTTTTAGTTTGTGTTAAAGTGGAAGAGCCTACAGAATGGGTGCATAACCCTGTCATCGTTGAAAAGCCAAATGGGAAACTCAGAGTCTGTTTAGATCCCAGAGAGTTCAACAAGTATCTAAAGAGGGAGAAATATCAGCTAACCAGGGGTACTGGGTACTGGATACTGGTACTTTCCTCTATGTGAGGAAAGCTCAAGGTTAACAGCGTTTAACAATCCATTAGGCGATACCGTTTCTTACAAATGCCCTTTGGAATCCACTCTGTGCAGGAAGTGTTCCACAAGAGAGTTAGTCAGTTATTCGAAAAGTTGGAAGGAGTTGAAATGGATATAGATAACGTATTGATTTGGGCAATAACGTACCATCGAAGAGCATGATCAGAGGTTGCAAAAAGCCCTGTACCGAACAAAGGTGATTGGTATGACTCTTAACCCAGACAAATGCAAATTTTGAGCTACAGAAGTTATCAACCATGGTCACAAGCTAAACGCAGAAGGAGTACGATCAGGTCAATCGAAAATTGTAGCAATCCTCAACATGCCAGCACCCAAGATGCCATCCCAGCGCCTGGTTTAGGCGTGCAAAGGCTACTCAGAATGGTAAACTACTCAGCCAAGTTCATCCCAAAGATGACCGAGGTCAGAGCACCTTTGCGAGAGCTTTTAAAGAAACGCCACCGTGGCATTGGACTGAGAAGCATCAAGCAGCATTTGAAAAAATAAAAGAAATCCTTTGCACCAATTGGATCCTGATACAAACTGATGCATCAAGTAAAGGGCTAGGCGCAGTATTATTACAAAATTGATATCCTATTGCATATGCTTCCAGAACAATGACGAAAACTCAAGAAAAATATGCACAGATCGAGAAAGAACTTTTAGCGGTAGTATTTGCGTGTGAGAAATTTCATCAATATATCTATGGGAAACAGTTGAAGTTGACTACGATCACAAACCACTCGAAAGTGTCCTAAGAAGTTCTCAGCGAAAACCCCAGCAAGATTACAGAGAATGCTTTTACGCCTGGGGAAGTACGACATCAACCTGATTTACAAACATGGAAAGCATGTTAAAGTTGCAGAGACGTTATCGAGAGCACATCGAGAGCACATTTAGAAGAAATAACTGAAGAAGAAATAAAATCACAAGTGCATCTCATTTATGCAAACTTTCCTTGTTCCAGCGAAATCCTCGAAGAAGTGAAACATGAAACGAGTCGTGATTCAGTTTCACAAAAGATCATCAAAGCAATACAAACAGGCCGGCCACGGCCCAAGAAATCTTTATCCGAAGATCTTGAAAAGTACTGGAAACACAAATCGGTTATGAGTGAGAGTAAAGGAATCGTTCTCAAAGATCAGAGAATCCTTGTACTTATTGCGATGAGAAGTACAATTCTCGAAAAACTACATCAGGGACATCCAGGAATTAAAAAAACGAAACAATGTTGTAGATGTTGTATATTTACATGATTGACGTCGCTAGGTTCTTAGCTATGTGTAGAATTTCATTAAACTATATTTTTCATTGGCTAGATTTCTTGCGGTGTCTGTGGGCAGATCATACATAACATTTTTTAACATGCTTAAATTTTAGGAGAGGAAAATATTGAAAAATCTGAAGACTTGGAATACGCTGAAACTCCTGGTATGAAAAATGTAGTAATTTGTTCTGCGTGAAATGAAACTATGAACTTTTGAGCCTTCATGAACTATGATTTTCACCAGTTTATCATTTGAAATTTTATGTTTAATTGGTAGATTCTTAATATAGGGATCTTCATTCTTGACTTATCTTCAACAGTATTTAGTACAATATAAATTTACTCGTTTAACGGCACAATTTTTAATTTCTGGTCCAGTTAGAGGCATGATAGTAAACGTATTGGGTACAGTGCTTCTATCAATGAAACAAATATTGTTTCTCTTGTCGCTCCCCGTAGCGTCCTTATCATTTCATGTTGGTAGAACATACATACAGACGAAATTTGATTTTACAACATTTACGATTTCGAAAATGTTTGTCTTTCCTCGCGATAGCATTATTTAGACCGACATATACATATTCCATCTTCATATGCTTAAAAGATATTAATGTGGAATATATCGTTCAGCTTTTATTATACCAATAGCAACAATAAATTGTTAGTTAAATATTTATTGATATGTTTACAATGAAACGAATAACCCTAATTTTTGTATTTAATTTTAGGCAAGAAATTATATCCAATTTTCGAACGTGTACATCAAACTATAAAGAAAATTGGAGGTTGGATGATATTTTATTGTTAATAGAGCTATGATCTGATTATACTTACTATTGCCGTAAGTCATCTTTGTGTCTGTGCATTGATGCACTACTCACGTTCTAACATTGTGAAAAAAGAAAAATGGAAAAATATCATATTGTTTTAATAACTGCTTTTATTTACATGTCCCCCAGCGTCGCCTCCCCCTGTCTTTCACGTGACCATGGCACAGTATATCATAACATCTTCCTTCTTTTATGTGAAAGGTTCAGACAAGCATGCAAAG
This sequence comes from Muricea muricata, assembly GCA_963855995.1. Lineage (NCBI taxonomy): Eukaryota > Metazoa > Cnidaria > Anthozoa > Malacalcyonacea > Plexauridae > Muricea > Muricea muricata. The sequence continues at coordinate 9,361,546 of OY979722.1, forward strand.
CAAACCGTTCAACGAAATATGAAAGTAAACACGAAACCCTAGTATGTTCAACTAGCAATAAATATTAAGATTTGTTTGTTATTTGATAAAATCCTTAAGCCTTTCAGGAGGCTTAATAACTCGTCCGTATCTCGTCCTCGGTGGTACTTGCTCTGGTTCTTCGACATCGCCTTTCTTGTCTGTATCTGGTGGCTGAGCTTGTACATTGTTGGAGCGTCGCTGAAGTAGCTTCCGATGATTGGATTGGGTTGATGCGGCCGGCGATATTGCCTCCTTTGTCAACGATGGGTTTAGCTTCGACACAAAGGAGTCTCTGATGTGTATGCGGTTTCTGCGATACTTCCTACCATCTACCTTGACTATATAGCTACGAGGCGCCGGAGTAGTTGATTCGACCATCCCTGGTCTCAAACTGCTGCGGGGTTGTTGAGGATGTGCCTTGACCCTTACTGGTTGACCAATAACTAGCTTGGGTAGGGATTTCGCTTGTTTCCGTTTGCGGATGATCTGCTCTGTAACTGCCGTTTGTACTTCAGGCTTATACATCGTTTGACCACAAGGAAGCATAGATCAGGTGCGCCGCAACATAAGTCGTTGTAACGGGCAGCTACTTGTCCCTGGTGTTGGGGAATTTCTCCATTCTATTATGCATTTTCACATGTCCATCCCTTCTTTTTTGCCTTCGAGATTATTCCCTTTATGATCTTGACTGCTGCTTCTGCTTTTCCATTTGACTTGGGGTGATGAGGGCTTGTTGTAATGTGGTTTATGTCCCATGCTTGGGTGAACTCTTTGAACTCCTGCGAGCTGTAAAAGGTGCCATTGTCTGTTATCAATAGTGCCGGTGTTCCATGCGTTGCGAGGATTGGTTTCATCAGCTGAATGAGAGTCTTCGTCGACATGTCGGGAAGGTGTGCGACTTCAATAAAGTCAGAGTATAGGTCAACCAAGACTGCGTAATGTTCTCCTTCTAATTCGAAACAGTTGCTCGCTACAGCTTGCCATAATAGCTGTGGGATGAGGCAGGACATCATGGCTTCTCTTTGTTGAGATGACTGTGCTTCTTGACAAGTGGAGCATCGAGAGACTGCTTTGGTAAGGTCGGTTGTCATCCGTGGCCATTACATGATCTCGCTCGCTGTGCCATTCGTGTATTGTATGCCTAGGTGCGATGCATGTGCTCGTATGATCATTTCGGGTCTCATCTGTGCAGAAATGATGATCCTCGTCCCTCAATATACAAGACGATTCTGTGTGGATAGCTCGTCTCTTTACGGCCAATATTCACGGATACACAAGGGTACTTTCGCTTTGCTGTCAGGCTATCTTTCATTAACGACACTTATCAACGTTTGGAGAGTGGAATCATTTCTTGTTGCGTATCGAATTTTCTCAAGTCGACTGTCCGTAACGAAGAGTGCTCTTCCATGTCGATTTCTTCCAACTCTTCCTGAAATGACTGCTGTTCTCGAACTTGAAAGATCTGGTAATCCGCCGAACTCGCTTTGTCATCGGTAAGAGGTAGCGATGTCCTAGATAGTGTGTCGCTGATGTGCATCTTTGGACCGGGTTTGCATTGTAGATCCAGCGAGAACTTCTGGAGTCTCAGTTGCATTCGCTGAAGACGTTCCGGAGAGGTGAGAATTGTGACCAAGGGTTTGTGGTCTGTCAGTATTGTGACGGGGTCTTTCCCGAGGATATACTGCTCGAACCGTTCGGTAGCAAACACAATAGCTTGGCACTCTTTCTCAATCTGGGCGTAGTTCCGTTCGGCTGGGCTAAGGGCCCGAGATGCATATGCAATTGGGTGACCTTCTTGTGTAATAACAGCCCCTAGACCAACATCATATCAGAGCTGTCACTCTCAATTGTTACCTCTTTGTTGACATCGTAGTAGCGTAGTATCGGCGCTTTGGTGATAAGTACTTTGATTCCAGCGAGTGCGTGTTCATGCTGTGGCAGCTAATGGAAGGTAGAGTCTTTGTCTGTGAGGCGTCGTTAGGGTTCTGCTATGGTGCTGAGTTGTGGGAGGAACTTGGCTAGGTAGGTCACCTCACCGAGAAGTCGTTGGACAGCCACTACATCAGTTGGGGTTGGCATTTCGCTGATAGCTTTAACTTTCAAAGGGTCGGCCGGTATTCCATCGCGACTCAGGATGTGGCCAATATAGCAGACTTTGTCTAACTTGAAATTGAGCTTCTTCTCCTTGAGTTTCAGGCCATTTTCTCTACATCTATCCATAAGAGCTGTGAATGCAGCATCGTGGGATTCTATTGCCTCTTGCTCTGTGTTGCCTGTTCCATAAATGATGATGTCATGGTGGATAACCGCTGTGTTTGGGAGTCCTTCGATGCACTCATCTATCTTTCGCTGAAACTCTTCCGGAGCCAATTTGATGCCAAAGGGCATTCACAGCCATCTGTACCGTCCGTGTGGTGTCCAGAACGTTGTGAGGTAGCTAAATTTCTCATCTAATACAACTTGCAAGAAACTATCTTTTACGTCAACGACTGAGAATATTGCATTTGCTAGTTTAGGTGCGATGCCTTCGATTGTTGGGGTTGGATAGTGGTTTCTTACGATAGCCTTATTGAGTGCCAGTAGATTTAAACATACTCTTAACTTGTTTGGCTTGCGGACAACGACCATACTACTGATCCAGGGTGTAGGTTTTTTTACTTTGGCCAGGATTCCCTTTCGCTCGAGTTCGTCTATCTTATCTTTCAACTCTTCTTGAACTGGGATTGGAAATCGTCTGGGGTTGTTTTGCACAGGTTTCAGTGATGGGTCAGTTTCAATGTGGTAGGCTCCCGGTAGTTTACCAAGTCCACTGAACACGTCTTTGTAGTCATGTATCACCTGTTTCTTAGTGAGTGACTCTTTCTTCATGGACGTAACGTGGTGGACACAATCTTCGTTGAATTCCACGAGCTTTAGGGCTTCGCATACTCTGCCTGATAAAAGTAAGATTGGTGCGTCCTCCACAATTTGGAAATGTACTTTCCTTGTGACTCCGTTTGCTGTACATTGCACTCTAACCTGCCCTACTGGTTTTATGACTGTCTTGTCATATAGGTTTAGTTCAATTTGTGATTGTTCTGGTTTCTTAAGGGTTAGTTTCTGGTAGTCACTGAGAGTTAAGGTGCTGCATGTGGCTCCTGTATCAAGCTGGTATTTTATTGTAGTGGCTTCTGCATCACCGCTTTCCACCAAAACATCTGAGAAGTACTTGCGCTTTCCTTGTGTTGAATTAACGACATATAAACTTTCATCACTGCTGAGATCTTCAGGAATATCACCATCACCCCGGTTATTTTCAAGGTGGTGGACATCTTGCTTTTCTTTCCCTGTTTTCCTCTTTGTCGAGTGTTGGTGACTTTCCTGTGGCCTTGATATACACACTTTAGTGAAATGGTTTCGTTTGATACACTTACTGCAGGTCTTGCCATATGCTTTGCAATTGCCCGCAGAATGTCTATCACCGCAGCACTTGTAATCCGTGATTTGAGCTCTTTGTCCGGAAAAAGATGTAGGCTTGCTGACTCTTGACCTTGCATAATCCACGGTATCTGTGGGTTCCATGCTGTGTAGTTTTATTGCAGCTGTTTCGCTTGTGCGGCATAGGTTGATGGCTTTGTCTAGGTCTAGGTCTTTTTCTCTTAGGAGTCGTTCGCGGGTGTTGTTGTTATTAATTCCAATCACAATGCGGTCTCGTAGCATCTCCTTCTCCAGAGCGGCATATTTACAATGGGATATGCGCTTTCTTAGCCTGTTCAAGAATCTGTCAAAACTCTCATCAGTTTCTTGAATGGTGGAGTTGTATAGTTACTTCTCGTGGATGATGTTTCTCTTGGATTCATTCTGCTGTGAGCTTTTCGATTATTGTAGAGGAGGATTTTTTTTCTGCATCACTTAAGGGTAGATTCTTGTAAATTCTATAACATTCCTGTCCCATGATGGATAGTAATGTTGCCACAACAACTTTCTGTGGGTTTTTTTCTAGTTCTGTAGCTATAATATAGTTTTCCCAGTTGTCTTTGAAGGATTCCCAATTAGTTGCTAAATCTCCTGTTAAATCCATGCATTTTGGCGGAGGGATTGACGATCTGGCCATGATCTGGGTTTGTCTTAATTGGATATTCAGATTATTTCAAAATGGTGGCCTCGTAATTATGTCAAATGACTCCAAATTTAAAGCAAATGTCCCCGTTTGTTCGAATCAACGATTAAATTAGTAAAAGATAACCAGTTATCTGTAAATTGTGCTTGCCAATTTTAAAGGACCAATTTGTTGTATAAAGGATGTAAAGTTCGTATTCCTGACACCATGTTTTATAGCTGCTTTTATTTACATGTCCCCCAGCGTCGCCTCCCGCTGTCTGTCACGTGACCATGGCACAGTATACCATAACACATGTAATAATATTTTTTCTATTTAGATTTGGAACATCTTAACAATTCTTCAATATGGTTTGAATATCCAGGTAGGACAATTTCAGTGACTAAACATTTATTTAGTGCACCATGAGGAGACTTGTATATCAGTTATGCAAGCGGCTTTTAAGGGACAATTTTTGAGAAGCATATATAGTATAAAACTCATTAATAATTCATGAAGCAAGTGCAAAGAAAACCAATGCCGTAGAGAACGTTTAGAAATCGGAGGAAGAAATTACATAAATGACGCCAATTTTCTCGCAAAATACTGATTTTTGTGAGAAGTACGTTCAAACTCTCGTAAGGAGGACTTCCTCTGATTTCAAAACACTTCGAAGTTCGTTAAAATACTCGGCATCGCCTCGTGCTGTCAATGTTTGGAAATCGGAGGAAGTCCCCCTACCCGTGATTGAACTATTACTAAGAATTCCGTATTTTTATTATAATTACTACACCTGCCAAGGGATTCTTAAAATCATATTTGTGTTGTACCCGCAATCTTGTTTTGGGGAAAACGCTTATTTGACTCACTCATGTACGTGAATTGCGCTTAAAACTATTAATTAAATTGCGCTTAAAACCATACTATTACCTGTACTTAAATATTATGTTACTGCGTTGGCTGCAAGTTCATAAAGTTTATCAGCATTTTCACAAAATAAGCCAGTGTCTAAATTCCTTTTATGTCTGCATGGCGATTGTAAATAATTATGTCACCTGCTATTTCAGCTGTTTCTATTTTAAGCATAACTGCTATTGTCTGGCACAAAAAATAGCTTAAAGTGCACATGCAGTCTTTGGGGATTTGACATACCTGTAATATTTAGGACATTTTAGGAGATGTAAGTTTCATTCCTAGAATAAAAGCTAGGTCTTTAAAATACCAGCACTGGCGCAAATAAGTTTTCCAATGTTTCGTGCTTAATGACTTAAATGACGTCAGCTCCTCTATCTTGAGAAACCAAAGCTTTTCTTTAAAACAGTATGTTGCATTTTGTCTTAAAATGTACTAAATTTTACAAATATATCAGATACCAAATAACAGCATGTGCACTGGACGCATATTTTTTTATCAGTTTTGTTACACCCTTCTCACATTTCTACCCAGTTTTGAAAGATTTAAAAAACTTGTCCAAAACGAAAGTGTGTGGGGGACCACCCTCCCCCAATCCTCCCGTGGCTACAGCTCTGAAGAAAACAAAAAATAAGTTGTTCTCCCTAACTTCTCCTTGAATTTTACTTTTTTCGCCCGTCATACATCGAGTCATGTAGAAGGATTATCATCATGTCCCAATAATTGTATCAAAGTCTTATTTCGTGGAAGCACCACGTTAATTTACTATCACAAGTGATCGCAATGCATCAGTGCTGATCAATGTAGTACTCGAGTTCGAGTACTCTAGGGCATGACTTGGACTTGAACAAATAGACTCTAGACAATATATAACTCGCACTTAAACTCGGACTCGACTCCTCTGCACTTTGGAAATTAGATCAAGTTTTGTACTATCAAGTAGATCTAGTCTTCTTTCGTAATGAATTTGTACGTATGTGGCTGCTTCTGAATTTTATTGCCAAGTCATGAAGCCCATAATTGAAATTGTCAAAACTGTTTTATTTTGCAGCAATTTTTCGCTTGCAGGCTTTATGTTCTTCCAGCGAAAACAATTCGCATCCTTATATATCCTGTGAATTTTTTTTTTTGGACTACAGGAGATTGTTGAAGATATCCGGATCCTAGAAATCAGTTCAAATAGCCGTGTCTTTGCTTAATAGCCGTACACTTACATGTGTGCACTTCTCTTGTGACACCGTGCAAGACATACTCTCAAAGTGCACATGCAGTCATTGGGATTTAATATATTTGTAAAATTTAGTACATTTTAACACGGAATACTATTGTATTCCTTGACTGCATGTGCACTTTAAGAGTACGTTTTGTACCGTGTCACAAGGAAAGTGCGCATATGTAAGTGTGTAGGATGGAATATTCTACTTAGTTAATACTTGATGATGGACTCAGACTTAGACTTGAAATATATAAGACTTGGACTCGGGAATGTCTGACAAGAAATTTTGCAAAGTGACTTGGACTAAATTTCGATTCTGACTTGAATTTCTCGCATGGATTATGAAGAACATTTTTATGCATTGGTAGCACTGATGAGGATCCGCTCTTACGGATCGAAAGCTTTGCGATGGTAAATTTACTTGCTGTTTCCGCAATATTATACTTCGATATATATAACTCAATGTTTGTTTTACTCCGAGTTAATTATAAGTGACAAACTGTACTTTCTTATGAGAATAACGAGAAAATTTTCTTGTGAAAAGAATTTATTCAAGAAAGTTTTCTTGAGAAGAATATTTCTTAATCCACATCCAAGACTTCGATAGAATAAAATCTACATCCGAGACCTCGATAAAATCTACACTTCTACAATCAGGAAGAAAATGCTTTCTATTTCCTTTATTAAATGGCGTTTGGAAGACAACAAAGATTATTATTTGGGGAGATTATTGCGTTCATTTTATTTACCTTCATTCAAATATTGCTTTCACCCTTCACTTTTATACTGCAATTGCGATTGCACTAAGCATTTCCCCTCCTTTTTGGCGTGCTAGCCCGCCCTATTTTGTATACCTTTTCCTTTTAAAATTTCGGTGTGTAAAATCTGCGAAATTTGCTTAAAAAATCAGTGTTTGAGTCGCCACCACTCTATACTAACAGGCTTTGTGAGTGGTTGATGATATAGAAATTGGTATTTTAAAGAACGAATCACACAATGATGACTTTTGTTTCGAATTCCAATCACAAAGCCTGATTATTTTGTGTTGATATTTATCCCGTGTTTGTAGTATAGTGTTATACTAAGTGGCATAAAAAGTACTGTTATGATTAAACGTTTTATTTCTTCCTGCGCGAGGTAGCTGATCTTTACAATTTTATTCTACAGTCTCCATAGCTCAAGCTCTTCTTCTTCGTTTCTCTTGTCCTGTGTAGTCTTGTCTTGTCTTCTCAAGCAGTGTTTTCGCTTCCTTTTGGTTTCTGCAGCTACTCAGGAACTACTCTGCAGCTACTCTGCTGTTACTTTGCAGCTACTACTGCAGATACTCCGCAGCTACTGCAGCTATTTTGCAGCTACTTTGCAGCTACCCTGCTGCTACTTTGCAGCTGCTCAGCAGCTACTGCCGTTACTGCTTATTCAACTGTGGCGGTCATATGTACCTGCAAAATCAAACATGCCCATCATGTTTCCTGCTGACGTATGTAGTGTTTACCTTACCTGGGTAAATATAATTTGACTATTTTTATGCTATTAATGTACTGCTTCGTAACAGTACTCCTCTTTGATTTCATGTAACAAAAAAAACTAGGAAAACTCAAAATTCTATGAGACAACCACGCGACGTGAAATTTAAAAAAACGCTCCAAAAGTCAATGGGTTGTTTTTAGGTTAGAGATAGAGGATGTACCAAAAAAAGGTTTGCACTTGGAAAATATGCACTAAACTATTTATTTATAATAAGCCCGAACAATGTGCACAAGCTTTTAGCTAGCCGAAGAGGTTTAACATGTCCTCTAATAAATCTAAAAATAAAATGGTATGGTGCGATTTCTGTTAAATCTCATATCCAGCTGTTGTTTTTCTGCTATAGTGTGATAACTAGTGTGATAACTAGTGGATTAGTTTTAAAAAAGTTACATGGTCATTAAACTCAACTTTAATTATTTTTTCTATTGTTTATTGTTTCATAAACAATTTCGACTCTGCCATGTGATAAAATGGTTAAATAATGGTCACACGTGTGACATGGGATTTAACATCGCTCGTGCTGCTTAACAGCCACTCACTCGGGGCCTTCGGCTCCTGTTAAGCAGCACTCGCAATGTTAAGTCCCATATCACACTTGTGACCATTATTCAACCCATACTTATTATTAAAATTAACATTTCGGGCTTTTGCAAATAAAGTTAATTCATATTATCACGAATAAGTGCAAGTGTTGTTTCATTTGCTCATTTTGCAAGAAAAGAACATGCGATAGGAACATGACGAGTTAGAACCGCCCGTAACATCCTCAAATCACAATTATCACAACACACAGGAAAATTTATTAATGTTATCCACTGTGTTAATTTCAATACAACGCTAATTAGTCATCAAACTCGTTAGTTTTTCATATTTCTGTTATTAATCTGATTGCAAGCAAATTTTATTCAGGGCAAGTAATTTTCATGACTTTTTTATGGCTATGATTATATATGATATTATTTTTCTTGCATTTTAGACGAGGAATATACCGAGAGTCCTGCAGAACCAGAACGCACTGAATCTCCTGGTAGGCAAATTTTTTAAATATCGGAAATACTGGCGTGTGCATACGGTAATATTTTTATCCAAACATTACGTTGCTTTTCTTGTCGCTGTTTATGTTTTAGGGAACAGATATAAAACTAATTATCAAACATCTATTCCTCCTACTGATGATCGCGGTCTCAGACTACGAGATTGTCAGACTAGTCCATTTGTAATATGTTACATTTATTTGAATCAAAGGTGTTTCCTGCAATCTAATTAATTAAAAATAATAGTGCGAATAATTTCGAAATCCCATCACTTTGGAGTATTAATCGCATTATTTTGGGTGAAATCGTACTTGAGCGTTCAGCTTAGTCAACGATTCAGTTTTTGACATCGATACTTTTTTAATGTAGTACATCTTACGGCAGAAGATTGTGATATAGTAAGGGAATGGGCATCTGAACTAGGTAATTCTACTTTGTCTAAATCTTTTGTCTCGCGTTAAACAGGTATATACTTATATAGTGTTTATGAAACGAAATTTTTTCCGACGATTTGTCAATTGCATTGTGAAAGTCAGTTACAGTCACACTACAACTTTTTTATAAAGTTTTTCTAACTGTCTTCTACTTGAAACTTATACTTACATTCGATTTTATTTGATATCAAAATAACACAACCATCGACTTCATTCTGCAAAATGACTTTTCAAAAAGCTTCATTTATTTCAAAAGTAGGTAAAATAATGCGCATGTATTGCCATGCAGGTCCGGTAACAAATGTTTTGCAAAGAAGTTAAATTGTCTTTTAAACTGGTCTTTGCAATGCCATGACCACTAATTAAAACACGACTGTGTGTACATACGGCCACGAGGCGCAGCCAAGCGTTTTAGATATGATAAAACGTGAGTTCAAATGACTTCAAATACGCCGTGTTGTATAATGCTAACTGAGATGAAACATCTTACAAAGAATGCTAATTAACGTGATAGATTATTTAATAAAATGGCATTCTAATTAGCACTTTTTCAAGTGTAAAGCACCTCGCATGGCCTATAACGGCTGACACCATTCGCCATACTAATGTGCATTTGAAATTAATTTAATTTAATTATGTACTATAATTAAACAGGAACAGGAATGTTCTGCAAAGCATGTCATGCCAGTGTTTTAAATGGCTACAAAAACGTTTGCATAGGCCTAGTCTTTATATGAAAATCTCTATATAAAAATCTTTACATAAAAATCTTTATATAATTTGCGTGACAATCATCTTTTGTATTACTGCAAAATGAGTGTTCTCCAGCAGGTTTAGAGAGGCATGCACGTGACTTATTTGCCACTCGAGATTGGATGATTAGTCATGAATTATTAATTATTGAAATTTATTTAATAGAAAATTGTCAACGTGTCACCGTAGTGCTTAATAATCATAGAGTGCAGGAGGGTTTTTGTACAGGTTAGTATCACCTTGCTGTATATGCATGTACTGGAAAGTGGGGTAAAGGTAAATCCAAAGAATAACAGATATTCAGTGTGCGCTTAACTATATACAAACGGGGTCCATGGAGTATTTAAGAAATATAAAACATTTTCCGTGTTTACATACAGTTATATCAACACGAGTGGAAATTGGAAAAACGAGAAATTGTGTGGAAATTGTGTTTTCACTAAATTTCGAGTTTTTCTAATTTACACGAGTGTTGATATAACTATATGTAAATACGGAAAAAATGTTTCATATTTCTTTTATAATATAGCACAAAGAACTTTGACAGAAAAGTGGCGAAAAATTTTCCGTGTTTACATTGAGTTATGTAAACACGGCTCTTAACCAATCAGCGTTCACAATTCACAAATGCTATATTATAATCAAAATTATTTTTTTATTTGTGCATGACTAGAGTTATTTTGTGATTTCCTGCAATTTGATTGGCTGCACGAGCGGGCGGCTTTTTACGATATCTTGGCCCGCGGGCCAAAAGAGTTATTTTTAAAAACAGACCAAGGAGTGGAGCTGATTGTTGAACTTGAATAAAAGTGTCTAAAAGCCAAAAAACAATCTAACAAAATTAAAGATAGGAAATAGACTGAATTGACTTCAGCAGATGTCTTTTGAAGATTAAAATTTTCTTCAAACAACGAAAAAAACGGCAGAATCTATAAAAAAATTTTACAAACAAAGCCGAGCAAAGCCGTACATGTTAAAGCCAGCGTACACTGTACGGCGTATACGGTACTCATCCAAAAGTAAAAAGCACACATTGAACAAACAGTGAAACATACAAAAGCCCAAAAATAATATTGTTTAGTAACACTTTGACTACTAACTTGCAGTTTAAAGTTGATTCCTGGACTTCAAATTTTATTATTAAATGTTGTCAAAAACTAAATCTGATTTTCGCTAATCGAAAACCAAACTTTCTGTGTCAAAACGCATATTTCAACCCTGTTTGTTTTGTAAAACGAACGATAAAAGAAAAAATCGTATTAACTTTACCTTTTTCATTGCCGTATTGAGTACAAAAACATCAGTAGCACAGAAAGTATAGTCTTCGTTTTAGCTGTTTGTCATCCATGCTTGAATAAATATTGAAGTAAAGTATAACAAACTAGCTGATCTCAAAGCATGTTTGCAACACTGGATTTTTGTAAGAGTTTAATCATGCATCACGCAGAAAAAAAAATAAAAACGTTATTTACCGTTTAGGTCGGTCCGTACTGAAAAATATTTTGTCTCGGTCTCAAAAACGTTTTTGAGACCTCGACAAAATGTTTTTCCAGTACGGACCTCCCATCCGGTAAATAACATATATATATTGCTTTGGAACAAGCTGTCACATAGAAACGACTAAAACTGCCAATTAGCTCATCAAATTTAATTTACTTTCTTTCCAAATATCTGCTGGACCTAAAACGTTTTTGTCAATTAAGACAAGTTAAGCCTTTCCCATTGTCGTGATTTTGTATGTCATGAATTAATAATGAACTTTCAATTTGTGTTCACTTTAAAGACTCTCCTAGCATGGGGTATGTATCCGATGAAGGTGAAGACATTCCATTGCTTCGCGAAAAAGAATTTAAAGGTGGAAAAGAAGATATTAATGATCAAAAGGAAGATAATACAGAGTTTTTTGATGGAAAAAACGCTCGGATAATCGAAGAAAAAATAGAAGGTAGAAGAGAAAATTCTTGAAACAAGTGCATTTAAACAGTTGATCTCAAGAACTTAAGTCCGCCAAGCATGAAAAAATGTGAAAGGTAATTGCTAAAGCAACACAGTACATTTTATTAATTAGCTATCTCAAGAAAGTACTATATTTTTTCTAGTTTTTCTGATAAAAAGTTTAATTGAACATTTCGTTTCAGATATTATACATGTCATTTAAATCCACCACAGTACAATAGTTATGTTTCAAATATTTAGCTATAGAGAACACATTCCCCCCGTCTATCCTTTCAAAACACAAGGGCAGGGAAGGGGGTAGCTGACATTCCTGCCTACACCAAATCCGTATCTCTGTAAAGTAACTAATTAAAATTAACAATGTGCCGACGGTCGAAGACCAGAGGTGTGAAGGCAGCGCGTCGAAATACCTGTATGTAGAAGAAAACGTAATTTCGGTATAAGCTGATCGATCATGCTGGAAAAATGAATTAGCAATGGTGGTATAAGCAAGAAATTCGGCAACCATCAACTGAGTAGTCCTTAACAATGGTTCAAGTCGAACATAGCATTGAGTGTACTGAGCACTCAACTCATACTTATTTTCAAAGAAAAATTGCAATGGTTGAAATTTCGTATAATTTCGTCTCAGTTCATGTTTACATGACTTACTAAAAATTATGTGTCCATATTTTTAGCTTGGAATATTTACATATAATTTACACATTTTTAGCTACCCGATTAGTTAACACATTACAAGATAGTGGACTTGGCCAGCCCCCAAAGTCAAAAGCTCTTTCCGCTCAAACTTTAGAGGATAAATGTATTCTTGCACTTATTTATGCTGCAGGTTAGTATTGTACTTCATTGTATAGAAAAGTTTATGCCATGAAGATTTTAGCTACAGCTTATTTTGTGATTTTTACTAATGTACATTATTTCGTTTGTTTTCCTCCCACTCTTGCGGGTTCTTAATATCAGCGGGCACCGCATGCAAAATATTTATTAAGCGCCTTATGGAGCTCTTGTGGAAGTCCATTTTCAATGTCAACATCATGTTTGGAGCTTTTGCTCGTATTTCATACGGCACGTTTATTAAATTCGTCTGAATCAGTTCCTTCTCTTGGAATATCTTTCTGCCATTTTTTGTTTCAGGAAAATCTGATTAGTTGTACTGCAGTACCATTTAGTAAATAGTTGTGCACCTCTTAACCAATTAGCATCCTGCATCCAGTACTTTTTTTAAGCTAATATCTAGAAATACATTACATGCAGAAACCCCTCGCCGTTTCAATTTTTCTTGTTTTGCAAAAGTAAAAGTTAATTCTTAGCTTCGTCACAAGCTGCATTCCTATAGTCCAGCTCGACGCTTAACTAATAAATAACAGTGACTATACCTCTGCCTCCATTGATACCTGTACTTCTGCACTTGCCTGATCATGTATTCTCAGGCATTCTTCTTGATTCTCGTCCGCAACTACATCCATCGTAATACTTTCTACTGTATTTTTCCAGATGATTTGTAATTTACAGTAAAGTTAAATTGTCAAGAAATTGCTTTCCAGATCGATAGAAAGAAAGTTGCAAAATGCAAAATAATTAAAGTTGAATTTCGTGTCGTGACTAATACAAAAACAAAGTATATCAATTCGGTCAATCACGACGTTCCTAGTCACTAGTCCAACCTCGGAATTGAATCACGTCCGCTAAAAGGTCGAACATCCAAACCAAACCAAACCGACACATGATGGCGGATGAATTTCGCATCTCAGAATTTGGTAACCCTCGCGCTTTTGCGCCGCTGCTCGGGGATAAGTACTGTTTAATACACGAGAAGGAGCGTTTTATCGTATTTAAAACGCGAGGCGCAGCCGGGCTTTTAGATATTGATAAAACGCGAGTTAAGTGTATTAATGAATTCAAATAAGCCGCATTGTAATTCTAACTAGAAATACATTACATGCAGAAACCCCACGCCGTTTCAATTTTTCCTACTATGCGAAAGTAAAAGTTAATTCTTCGTCACAAGATGCATTCCTAGTCCAGCTCTACGCTTAGCTAATAAATGACAATGACTTACCTCTGCCTCCATTGATACCTGCACTTCTCCACTTGCTTGATCTGGTATTCCCTGGCATTCTTCTTGAATCTCTTCCGCAACTGCATCCATCATTACACTTTCCATTTTCCCAGATGATTTGTGATTTACAGTAACGTTAAATTGTTTAAAAATTGCTCTGCACATCGATAAGAAAGAAATTTGTAAAATTTGCAAAATGCAAAACAATTACAGTTAAACTTCGTGTCGTGACTAATACAAAAACAAAATATATCAATTCAGTCAATCACGACGTTCCTAATCACCAGTCCAACCTCGGAATTTAATGACGTCAGCTAAGGTCGAACGTCCAAACCATGAAAACCGACACATAATGACTGATGAATTTCGTATCTCAGAATTAGTAACCCTCGCCCCGGGCTTACGCGCTGGCTCGGGGATTACGATGCAATATTCGCCGATAATCTTATGAATTGTTAATGAGTATTTGAAACACAATTAGATAGCCCACTTATCGTTGCAAAAGCCTAAATAGACAATTTTTTTGAAAACGCATGCTTTAAGGTCGCCAAAAATTTCTATTTCACATATTAATTTCCTTATAAATAGCAAGGCCAAATTTCCAAGCACCGTAACTCGTGCATATGATTTACTGCGACATTTTTGTAAATTTATGATTACTGGATATTGATTTTTTTTCTATTTTCATAAATTTTCCATCCACTCTTATTCGAATTTAAGGTCCCTACTTTGATTAGCAGTATTATGATTGGATCTTTTTTGGTTGGTAGCACTAGCAAAAGTAGAAAACATATAATATCTGATTGCAAGAATAGTAATCACTCATCTTCCTCTCGCCAATAAATAATGAACGCCAGCTATAAATATAATGTACGTCATTAATATTTGTTTGATTTCTTTTTTAGAAAATGCTTATTTGAATTCTACATTCGGAAATGAGTTGGATGAAGCAACGAAGGAAAACTACATGAAAATTGCTAACGCCTTATATTTTGATGATGTTGAAAAACTGACGAAATTAATTTTGAAAGATAAGGGTAAGGGACGCTGTAGCACCTATTACCTGAATGACCAGTCAAGTCAAAGTAGGAAATACTCCAAGGCATCTGTGTTGCGTTTTCCATGCATAGTTGTTCTCAAGGGGCACACATTTGGTTTAGTCTGACTATCAGGCCATATGAAAAAATGCCTTCGTGACATATAACAAAGCCGTTACTATTTCGTGTCTTCCTAGCAATTGATTCTTAAGATATTTTTTACTACCTTCCATCTTCGTTTTTCAAGTGCATGCATACGTTGCAAGTGGGATCACGCAACATTTAATTATTGACCAGCACTCCAGCGGTGGTCAGAACGAACCAGAAACTCGTTTCTGTTTGCTAGTTGATATCACGCATTGAGTAAAAGCATTTTAGCTTTTTACTTACTTTATTACAAGTAATTTTTAAGGCTTATCCCACTTATGAGGTCATGAAATGAGCTCAATTATTTACCCGAGATGGCGGACAGTCCACCCCCTTCAGGCCAAATGTCTAAGAATCAGTGGCGGATCTAGCGTAAGTCAAAATAAATTACCACAGCTCATTCTAGGATAGATTTACATTTTAAAATAACTTTAAAGCAACTTCATTGGTTAGATTTTATTCTTTTGAAATTCATAACCTATGACATTGTTATAAAGTTATTTTGAATTTAAAATTGAGCTGCTATAATTTATTTTGACTTACCCTGGATCCGCCGCTGCTAAGAATCAAGGTTATATGTTATAGTTTTTTCAAATGAATATAATGGTTCTTTCATTTTTAATTTTTTTTTGTTAATGCCCTTTAACATGTACGCAATTTGCGTATTTCATAACTATTATCATAAGTTTACGGAAGGTCTTGCTTCCTTTCTTCAATTATACAGCCATTGCAATAATCAGCTTTATATTTAATTTTTTTTCATGCAAAGGTCTGCCAAAGTTTAACATCGATATTCAACGTCGTATACTCGAAGCAGTTGAGTTAACCAACATGAAGTGCTTAGACAAACTTTGCGAAATTTACGAAGATAACAATAAATCATCAACAAACAACTACGTTCAACTATTTCACCGACGATTTGGTCAATCTGGCTGGCCAATGGACAAGCGTCCAAAAGAAACAGCCCTGCATGTTCTTGCAAGCAGACTTACATCAAGAAAAACAATGGAAGTTTTATCAAAGCGGCAAGTGTTCCTGAAAGTTTTTTCTGATGTTCAAGACAGCAATGGTTGTACACCACTTCTTGTGGCAGCAAAATGCAGCAATATTGAAGTAGTGAAATGGTTGCTTCCTGTAATGCTGTATGTAAATAAACGAAATCATAATGGCGAATCTCCAATTTATATCGCTGCTCTGAATGGCAATGTCGATATTCTAAGGGAAATTCTGAAAACCTGTACGTGTTCATACTAATACTTTGATATTTATTCACATGAAAAAATTACTGCATCTGATTGGTCAAGAAAATAGCAATGATTTCATTTATAGTTGTGTTCTCGAAAAATTAATTATATAATTAATCATTGTTAATCATTGATTCAACCTCACCCCAAGTGATTACCTATACTATTCTTGCCCACATATTTTGCCAGACTCGATCAATTCTGTTCATTACCACAGTTTTGGCGGCCACTTTCCTGATTTTTGTCTGGCCTTACTGTTCCACAATTACATGCAAAGCATATAAGAAATGTCGCACTAAGATAAATTTGAAGAAAAAAATTAAGCTTAATTGACGAAAGGTAGTGCAAATCCAACTGCAATCTTTGAAACGCCACTTTGTAGCTTCATTCCAAGATTTTCCAAGTGATCCAATCTATGAATGTATTGAAGATTTTTTATCTAATTTTTCCTAACTGCATAAAATATTAACTGAGTGTAGTATGCGGATTAAGAAGTTAATTTACATTGCCTCAGTTTTGAACGAGCTGTACCTATAAGTAACGCAATAAACGTCAAGCATAATTTTGTCCAGACTTTATGGTAGAATAGAAAACAATCATTGCTGAAATTTCACTAAATTTTTCGGAATATCAAAACTTTGGATTTATGTAAAATTCTGAATACACTGCGTTTCTGAATTTTATCCAAATTATTTTCTCACGCTCGTATATATTTTTTTAATTTATGTCCTTCACACTGACTATTGAAACAGAAAAATAACATTCTGATGCTATTTGAGTAATTCTCGGGTTTCACTGCGCTATTGTGTAGTGAATCTAAATATGAGGGGGGGGCAGCAATGTTGTATGATACTTATGTATGCACAGACGGGGTGAGAAAATAATATGAAATTGTTTTTGTTGCTAAACACAACGCCAAGGTACATTGTGACCCTTTAATTTACTCTTTTGACTGTTGCTCGATTTAGTTATCTTTCAAGTCAGTCTTTCTCTCATAAACATCACATCCTAAGTAGAACTTAATTTTATATTCATGTAGATTTAGAAAGCAAAGAACGCGACGATCTCCTAAAAATCATGAAAAATATCGATGGAAAAGGTCATTCGATTCTTTACCCTGCTTCCCTGAGTGGCAAACCAGAAGTATTGAATTTTATTATGGAACAGGATTGGTGGTCATTAGAAATTTTAAAACAGGAGGAAACTCTGACTGAATGGGAATCGTTCGTTTGTAACGTTTGTGCAGCAGGGTGTACAAAACTCGCAAAGATCATTTTAGAAAAAGAACGTAGACAAGAACGTGAGGAGGAAAAAAAACGTGAGGAAGCACGTCTTTTTAAAGAGAAGAAGACAAACATTTTTGCTCTAGCTTTGATGAGGTAATAACGTCATCTTCATGTATTCAAATTTTACTGTACAGTATTAGTATTTCCAAGGCAAAGAAGCATCAGCTGTTTTGAAATAACTGTATTTCACTCACTCTGAACCAAGTGGAGAGAAGTTTTTTCACCACACGGAGGCGTGCCTTTTGCGAGCTTTTGCCTTAAAATTGAAACTTTCGCGGTTAAAAATGAAAATTATATATCCTGTCACACAACCCTATAGCTTCCTGCTCAAGTGGGCAATTCTAAAAGTCTGACGTACTACTGGCATCAGAACCTAACAATAGATTTCCATGAGTGTTGCCATTGTGCATGATTATAGATCCTGACTAATTATCGTCAGCTTACTAACATATCTGCCTAAGTCAATTTTGGTCTGTTAGGAGATTTTAGTGCAAATGTCTCATAAACTCTCATACACTCGAATGAACTCTCTCAACAGGCCAAAATTGACCAAGACATAAATGTTAGTAAGCCATCGTTATATGACATGTCGTTTTATAAATTTTGCAGAGCGGCTGAAACAAACCAAGAAGAAATTATTCATTTTATCTTCGACATTAGAGCAAACTACGATCTTTTTACAACTTGTGACCAAAACCAAAGAAATGTTTTTCATTGTGCTGTAGAAAATCCAAATGTTCTCGAATATCTTCT
This sequence comes from Muricea muricata, assembly GCA_963855995.1. Lineage (NCBI taxonomy): Eukaryota > Metazoa > Cnidaria > Anthozoa > Malacalcyonacea > Plexauridae > Muricea > Muricea muricata. Next base: position 9,380,003 of record OY979722.1, read on the forward strand.
TCTCCAGTTCGTAACGGTAGGAAGTTCTTTTTTTTGTTTATTTTCATGAGTATAGAAACCAGCCCGATTTTTCAGCACTGATCTGAAAACTATAACTGAATATGAATTCAGCTAGCGAATTTTGATGAAACAATATTTATGAGATGAGGTACTAAAAATCGTTCAAGTTGTCTGTAAATTATATCGTGACGTGTACAAACTGAACAAGTTATCAAACAGATACCTTTTCCTATTTCACTGTCATCACATAGCTTGTCAAAATTTCATTTGTCGCATTTTCTAATGATTTCTAGAACGTTCAGACCTCTTGATAATGAGGCTCATGCATGGCGGTCACCTTGGAGTGACCTTCAGTTATTCACAGACAAATTTAAAAGAAAGAAGTAGCATTTTTGCAAATAAATTTAGACAGTATTTAACAATTTATTTACTAACTATTATTACCGATTGGTTATCGGTGTTAATAACATATTGTGATGGGCTATTCCAATATGTCAATGACACCAAAGTAGATCTGTACCCGAGTCGTCACTCCAATATGGCCGCCATTGGCTACGTTATCACGCGTGCATATTTTATTGCTGCAAAAGAAGCAACATACTTCAATAGATTACAGGAACAAACTTACGCTTCTCCAACGGTTCCTGGCAACAGAATATTATCAAATAGGTAAATCAAACTGATTTTCTAACGCTGCTTTGCAAAACCGTAGAGTGCGATCCATGTCAAGATCGATCGTTCAATGTAAAGGAATCCAGCTGGTGGGTTCTGAATTCTTACTAGTGGGTTATGAGGGGGGGGGGGGGTATTTTTGGAGAGAGTGTGGTAACAAAATTTTTAACCCTATTCGGAAAGTGTGGAGGCAAGCATATTTTAAAAAGATTATACATTTATGGTCATGTAGCTCTAAAATTTAAAGAAATTCTGTACACAATCATGTAGCTAATAATTTGTTGCAAATATTTATTATTATAAGTAATATCATGAAATGAGACGTATTAGCTGTTAAACCGCCCGCTCGACGAGGGTCATTAAGTAAATTCCTTACTAAATGACCCGAATCGAGTGGGCGGTTTAACAGCTAACACGCCTCATTTCATGATATTACTTTGTAATATTATGGTTGTCGAAATTTCCTGCACCCTGATAATGCTGAGATTTGCGAGAAACAGCAAATTTGTGCGGCCAATAGTAATAATACCGAAGACATTAGTTCTGACATGTTTGATGAATTTGATGTAAGTGATAGTGAGTTGATTCAGGCATTGGAGTCTTACGAGACTAGTGTGCAAGCTGAAGGAAGAAGTTCGTCAAGTGCTAACCTTCATTTTAATGGTTTTTTTCGAATAGTACTATTGGCACGTTAAATTTGTATATTAATAACAAATAAGGCATTTGTAGTTTGAAGCAAAAGTTTGTATGTCGTTCAAAGTGTGTGTGTTTTCTTTTGTTTTTATTATTTGCTAGGTGAGAATAGGCTAATACTACCTCGCATGACGTCATTCAAGGTTCTATTAGTTCTAATACGATCGCTAGATTGTATAAATGAATTTCAATGAGGTAAATTTAGTGATTAATTCAACTTGAAAAGACAAAAGAAATTGAGACAACTATGATATTACTATACTTATGCTTTAATTAATGGAAGCTTTCGTTATTTACTTTGTTACTTATGCTGTCGTATCTGAAATGTGTTGTAGTACCATGTAGCACAATTAATATTTACACAATTGTAGTGCTTAGTATTTGCCAATATAGTGAACTATGTGATTTATTGCGGGGATTTCTTTTCTCAGAATATCCGAACAGCGCAATTTTTAAATTAACCATATATAGGTAGCTGCTTTATCAGTTTCTTTGAAATACTGTGATCTACAAAACAACAACAATTAGGAACTGAAGAGGAAGCTATTGATGTTGACATGTTGGAACATGAGTTAACTGTGCGATCTGAGGACGACGAGATAGAGGTCCTGATCCAACTGCTCTAACAGAGCTCGGAGAAAAAATGAACCCTGCTTTAGTTGGGGAAAACATCACACACAGAGTCAGAGAGGAAATGTGGAAAATGTCTTTATCCATTCCCGTCAACAAGCAAAGCTAGCTGCAGATTCTAAAATCGATTTTCCTAAAAGTTACTCTTCAAACAGGCAAGAAGATACAGCGGCTCTTTTGGAGAAAGATGAATCTATGTGGGTCTTCAGTGTGCTGGACAGTTAGGCTCTCTTATAACCCAAATGACCCTTATGAAGCAAAATATTATCGCGTGCCTGTTGAAAGTCTAGAAGCTTTCTTGGTCGATGCAAAAAAAAGTGCCACAGAGCTGCGAGGAAATAGCAGTAAGAAAGGAAAAAAGTGTAGAATCGCAGATAACGTGTTTGGCGGAGATCGGTCTACAACAAGACAAAGAGATCAAGGGGAATCACAAGCAACCCCATTTTTTCAGCCTGGTACATCATTGAAAAAGGCGCTGTTTTTTGTTTTGTCTGCTAGATGTTTTCTAATATTTCAGATTGAGAACGGTCGCGACAGATTGGGACAAGATGAAAAATAGAGGCATCGGTAAGCCAGGGAAACTTTCGGAACACTTTTTTTCAAAAGCGCACAAGGCGTCATAGTCAGATTACGTCCAGGTTACGAGTAATAAGTCTCATATTAATACACTACTTGACAAGGAAATTCTCGAGAAAGCAATTCAAATTGAAGAAGACACAGAAAACAACCGAAGCGTGATAAACATAATAATTTACCTTTGTTGGACAATGGCAAGACAAGTGTTAGCACTGTTGTCAGGACATTGTTCTAAGTAGAGCCAGTGGATAACGATAAGCAAACGAGAGCTTACACGGTCACTTACACCAGTCAACAGTCCCAGAAAGAGTTTCTCTCCCTTCTTGGGTCAGAAGTGGAGAACGGAATAACAAAAGAGATCAAAGATGTTGATGTCTTCTCGATAATGGCAGACGCAACGCACGATGCCATTAAAAAAGATCAAATGAGCGTAAAAAAAAGTCCGTGACAAAGCACGAGAAGAGCACGCGTCTGCTGCTATACGATCAGTTGATAACAAAGACTTAGATAATACAAGTATTGCCTTCCAGTCGTATGATTTTACCAATAGTATGTCTAGACAATACAATTGCATGCAAGCAATAGTATCCCAGCAACTTTATAGAGAAGTACCATATATTCCATGTTAAGGCCACCGATCAAATACCATTAATGAACATGCTTGCGCAGCTAGCCTCATTTTAGAGCTATTCGGTACACTACAAACAACATGTGCTTTTTTCTCCGGCAGTACAAAGAGACACAGTCTTTTGAATCACGAACTTGATAATGCTGAAAACTCATGGACACTGCGAAATCATTCGCTTACAAGATAGACCGCTAGAGCAGAATCTCTTCGAGCTATGTGAATGTCGTAGAAAGCAGTGCTCGACTTCCTTAAAACAATTCAATCACAGCTTCTGTTGATGCTAATGGGAAAGCCGCTGCAACATAGTCCTGTCGTGTAAAGTTCTTCGAGTCGACTTCATAGTGTACTTATAATGTTTATGCATGAAGATCATTCATTGGAAGACAAAAGTACTTAAGAATCGCTACAGGCTAAAGAGTTCAACATTGATGATGCTATGCAACTATTGAAAGGCACCATAACCTTTTTTGAAGATATCAAAAAGGATGGCGCAAGCATTGCAAATCAACTCAGGCTTCGATCGAAATGTTATCTGCAAAAGGTGTAAATAAGTTTTGAGACTTTATCGGCCAGGAAGCACATCTCACCGTTTGGATGAAAACTCAGATACAGCGGCTGACGTTTCCGTGGTAGCTTTTTATGAGAAAGAATTTACAGCTTTTCTCAACACTGTAATCAAGCAGTACAAGGAGATTATGAAAGCATGCTTTAAAAAAGTGTAAGCCCTCTCAATAGTCCTGCAACTATGTTGCATTTGCTGCTGAATTTGAAGTTTTCGTCAATTATGTGGTTAACATGACTGAAGGGCCGAGACATGAATACGACTATCGTTTCTATATGACAGATGCTGCAGCAAAAGCTGAAAAGAAAGCACCTTTTTCTTTTGACAAATCGGATTTACAGGCTTGCATTAACTGCCCATGTGACAGGGGCAAGCAATGAAATAACTTTTAACAAGATAAAAATTGCTAAAACTGCCCTACGAAATTTGACAAACGATGACCGCCTGCTTAATCTAATCTTGCTAAATTGAGAAAAGGATATTACTGATACTATATTGACTTAGACTGCTTCGTTGACAGGTGGTCAACAAAAAGAAAGAGACGTATTGACTTGTAAGTGCTTGTGTTTGGCAATATCACGTAGTCGAATTCAATTCTGCTTAATCCGGAGCGAACAACAAACTCGTCTTTTAAACAGCACGAAACTCTTTCGAACTTGCCATTTCAACGTTTTATCCCTATTTCAGCGTTTTATCCCCATTTCAGAGTTTTACCCCCATTTCAGCGTTTTATCCCCATTTCGGCGCTTTATCCCGATTCAGCGTTTTGCCCCATTTCAGCGTTTTATCCCCATTTCAGCGTTTTATCCCTATTTCAGCGTTTTATCCCCATTTCAGCGTTTTATCCCCATTTCAGTTTCCGTTTTCAGTTTCCGTTTCCGCCATTCAGTTTCAGCGTTTTATCCCGACCCAAAATTTTTAGCTCAAGTGGTTAAGTTTGAACCTGTACGTGAAAATAAACAAACTATTGCTTCATTTGTGCATTTTACTCATTGGAGTAATTGGTAAAATATTTACTTTTCTATATTTGTTTAAATTAAGTCGATAAAATTTTGTGATATAATTGGGATTGCGTAATTAGGAAGGGGAAAAATTCATTCGGAAATCTTGGGTTGGCACCCCCCCCCCCCTTCCAATAACAATGTGCAAACTACGACCCTGGCCTTGTTTGCATTTCTACTTGTGGATTCCAGTTAATCGTACTGGTAAATTTTCAAGGTACGCAAAGGCAAGCGTTGTGTAAATGCTTAAAAATATTTTTTTTAGCTAAGCGAGGATAATTCTGCTGTCAACCAAGTAGATTATTCTGGCAATACTCCAATCAAGCTTGCAGCTCTTAAACGATTGACTAAGGTATAAACTTGAACCTAAATTATAGACCTAAATTAAATATATATAAACCTAACTTAATAATAATTCTTGGGCAAACTAGGAAATATTGTTGCGAAAACACTGTTTGCTTTTCTTCACTGTTTGCTAAGTTTTATCGCTATTATATATGTTTGCACGATGTTCAAAACACTGCTTGCACGTACATGCCTGATTGGGAAAACATGCCTGAAATATTTTGAAACATGTGCAAGGCAACATTGTTTCCGCTATCAAAATTTTTCTGAGTATTCTTGAAAACATTATTGTTGCTTCCATTGTCGATTGTTGCTTTTTTCTACACCTTGTATAGAACAGTTTGTATATCGTTATTGCCGTTATTGAATACAATGTTCTAAAGCATGATTTTTTATATATTTATGTTTATTCTATAGTAATTTGAATTTATCTCGGTAAACTTCTACTAACCATGTATGGCTCTAACATTTATATCTATTCGGTGTACATCGAGAACAATCTTCATATCTTTTTTTCTGGTAGAGTCTTGAGATGCTCTCTAATTACACTTTGAGCGAGGTGGACATATTCTCTGCTGATCTGGTCAATGTTGTCGACATCGAGGTACTTTATTACGTTATTTGTGATATATACTTTACTTGGTGTTACATTACTGTTAATCATGTAGCCAAGATTACATATTCAGAGTATATATTACAGTATACGTTTATTTTATTGGTATATTTAGATTATTATTCCTCCTAGCTTACATGCATGAGTAAGCAAATAGTTTAGCAATTAACGAAAACGCTTCTTACCACAAACCACCTTAGAGGACATGACTCGGACGAACTATTGCGTTAGTCAACCGCAACTTGTTTTAACGTACTATATTGCGTAGTGCAAATAAGTCATAATTTGTGGTTTTTTCCCGTACCAAGTCATATAAAAGCCTGAGCACAACAAGGCAATTCATGCATTATTCATAAGGCGATAGCCTGACTAGCACCGCCGCGACTAAGATGAAATAGATAAAAGAAATTAAACACGTACAAAATAGTCAAGTGACCAGAACCACTACGTATAAAGAATTGTCACGGATTGTTGAGTTCAAATCAAAATAGTCAGGTCGGGCTTGTAACATGGAGTAAGATGAATCATTTACCACTTGCGACCATATAATAAAATTAGTAAAACTACAAGGTTGGTTACAAAATACTGTAAAATGTGAAAAGTATTTTGCATTGCCAAGTTGGCAAACTTGTATGCGTTTCGCTAACAATGTTTATTCCGTTGCAACCCAATTCCCAACTGTGGATTATTCATATGATTGGATACCATTGTTCTGATTTGCAGAAGAGTACATTAGGACAAAAGTAATCAGGCAGACGAATGATGAATACGAGTTATTCACTCATGTCTATTCTTCTTAATGCATATATTTACTTTTATTCTCCGTTATTTTGCCGCATGGTAATATAATAGTAAGTAGGCATGTTTTCATCTTAAAATGCGAATTGGGTACATAAACAAATGTTAACCGATTTTGTTTATTGTATTGTTAACATTCTTGGCTAATTTATGGTACTTTACGCCCGTGATACAATCATGTAGAGAATATGTTAACTTAACGAGGCTATGTTTTTAGATACTTTTGTGTCATACAACATTTCATCACCACATTTTGCAATTTTACTTTTTATTTAATTGTTGTTTCGTTTTACTAATTATATCCCAGCTTTTCCGGCAATTTTCATGTCAATTTCAATCAGCATGGTAATTTGAGATGCATGCGTATTAATAAATCCGTTTAATATATGATCTTCGTTCACTGTTCAAAATCTGCGCACGAAATTGTATGTCCCGCGATATCCTTCCCTGTGCTCACTCGTGAGAAATGTATCCTTAACTCGTCAAAAGGGCTTTGACATGGGGATTGATCTTGCGTCTCCATTGCTCTCCCACTGGGAAAAAGGTTATGAAATCCGAATATTCAAACTGAATTATTAGATTCTTCGAGATACCCTGCAAAAAATGGATCCCGACACAGCGAGGTGTTTATTGTGTGGGAATCACGAAGAGCATCAACCCTTCCTGAATGTCACGAAGAAAGGAAACATAGAGTTGATGAAGTTTTTCTTAGAAGAAGAAGAAGCAGATCCTCTACAAAGAACGTAAGTGAACCGGTAAACGTAAACACGCTTATGCCAACAATGCAGCTTCAAGTTTTGAAAGACTTTGTCATTGTTTTTATCTCTTCAAAAATCAATGAATAATGTTCAAAATACCTTGTTTAGCAGTTTTTCAATAAACAGCTTAATAGATTTCCGTGATAAAAGCTACAAAGATTCACACAAACCTAGTTTAAATATAAGGTGGACAAAAAAATTATCCTTGCTTGGCCGTGTGAAAATATCTTCCAGCAGAAACGTGAGCCCGCAATACTGTGATGTCACACTAACCTTTAAATAGGCTTACAGAATACTCGTTAAGATATGCCCATCAGTAATTTACGAGCACTGATATACGGTGATTTACTGGAAGGCTCACAAACTGCGAGTTTGAGTGTTAAAAATTATGTAGAAATGCAGAAAAATTAGGCGTTATTGAGATATTTTAATTAGCCTTTCTCACGACCTGCGAACAGGTGCATGTCCGCCATGTTTGGGTACCGAGTAGCGCGAAGAGCGAGATGAAAAACACGACAACAGTTGTTTTTTAAAAGCAAACTACAATGTTGGAGTTGAAGTTTTAAATGGTTAAAAATGAGCAGGCAGTTTGATCTTTTGTTGGCGAGTAAAAAGTATAGTTACTTTCATCCTGGAAAAGTTCTGGTGTCAAACTTGCAAAATATAAAGAGAAATATGATTTTGAACGAGCGAGGAGCAAACTCAAGGTGAGAACATTTTTGTACTCAATTGCTGGGTTTTCAAATCCGAGCTATGTCAATTCTACTACATAAGGTCATATAATTTGGCACATGTTATCATGGACCGTTTCTGCATCTGGATTCGGTAAAAACAAGACACTAGTACAAAAATTTAAAGTTTTTTTTTCTTGTTTTTAAAACATGATCGCGACACGGCCGTATTGACTCAACAAAGTTTCATGATGATTTGACTCTGGCTACAGTTAATATTAGCTAAAACTTAGCAAAAACAAAACTAAAATAGAAATAAACAAGGCTGCTGACTTTCCTTTGTTAAATACCATAAATTACCTGCTTACTTAGTCATAAATCTGCATTTTTAGGAGTAAGTGTACGAAATTTTTGACGTTCGAAAACGGGCTTTTGTAGTAATAACGCCAGCCATTATAATCTTTGCAGTAGGCGGTACATGTACTGCTTTTGAAAGTGCTCAAATTTGATGTAGCTACGTGCATTAGCTCACATTTAAGAATTTATAGAAATTTTATATAACCACTTACAACCTTTTTTGGTGTTTATTTTGCTTGGGTTCAGAAAATATTACTTTACGAGGAACAAAATGTTAAATCGTCGAGTCAATATCGTTGTTATGTTTTAAAAACAACAAAAAAAACCTTTAAATTTTTGTACTAGTGTCTTGTTTTTACCGAATCCAGATGCAGAAACGGTCCATGATAACATGTACCAAATTATATGACCTTAGGCGTAGTAGAATTGACATAGCTCGGATTTGAAAACCCAGCAATTGAGTACAAAAATATTCTCACCTTGAGTTTGCTCCTCGCTCGTTCAAAATCATTTTTCTCTTTATATTTTGCAAGTTTGATACCAGAATTTCTCCAGGATGAAAGTAACTATACTTTTTACTTACCAACGAAAAATCAATCTACCTGCTTATTTAAAACCATTTAAAACTTCAACTCCAACATTGTAGTTTGCTTTTAAAAAACAACTTTTGTCGTCTTTTCCATCTCGCTCTTCGCGCGCTACTCGGTACCCAAACATGGCGGACATGCACCTGTTCGCAGGTCGTGAGAAAGGCTAATTCCATTCTACAGTGTGTATAAAAAAGGTAATCGTTCTTTGGGGAGTTCCAGGGCGCTCAATATCCTCAAAGGCTCAAAGGCCGGGCATTAGTTCGAAAGTTCCACAGTTCGATAGGCCGGGCATTAGCTTTTGAATATCAGATAAAAATAAGAAAAAATCAGGTAAAAGTTGTTGGTCGAAACCGCTGCTGAAATTTAATTCCAAATATGTAAAAAATATCTTCTCTTATACAAGCTTATCAACAAGTTGCTGTGAAATTTCTTTTGAATTTGACATTAACTTTGAAATTAACTGAAGAAGATTATTTCTCAAAACATTTAAAAATTATCCCAGGCAAATAAAGACTGAAAGAAAAAAAAAGTTGAGTTCTAATAAAATGCTTGCTGTTCTTTTATTCGAACTTATGTTCAAATTTATTCAGCTTCTTGACCACATTAATCCACACCTGTGGCGTGGAAAACTCGTTAATCGGGGTAGAGAGGATAATTGAGTATCTTTGTGTTCTGAAATCGATTGTTTTTACTATCGGTGAACATGAACATATGAATTGAGTTTGCTAAGCCACTACTGCTTTACAAATGTCTTTGTTTTTTTAATATAGTCCAGAAGATCAGACAGCAATCCATAATGCTGTACTGTCTATGAATCTGGAAGCAGTGAAATACCTATTAAAACAAAAGTGTTTCCGTGAAATGATTGATTTCACAGATGACCTTGATACCACTGCAGCGTGTTATGCAACACAGGCCGGCCTTACCGAGATTCTCGAGTGTCTGTTGGATTATAAAGCACAAATAAAAAGTGACGCGAAAACAGGAAGGCTTAATATCTTCGATGCTTCATATGGATATTTCAAAACTGGCGAAGATTGTCTCAAAGCAATTATTCAATTTTGCGCAAAAGACGAAAAATTTGCAATTGTTAACGTTCAAGAGGTACTGACCCGCCCATAGTTTGCAGACGCTTATTGGACCGATCTTGGTCTGCCGATTTTAAGCAGGCATTATCTGTGTCCGTGAAGGGTATAAATAATCTATAGACGGTCTTAGTAAGTGATTTATTGTAAGGGAATATTTATGTTCAAAAATGCTCCTTTATTGAAAACAGCAATGCTAATCAGAGGTATTACGCACCCTTTTAGTACTGTAATGTTTCCTTTCAGTTATTGGAAGATTCACGTTTTGGTGCCGACCATATCATGTCAAAACTAATCGAAGAAACGCCCGATGTTGCCATGTTGATTTTTAACCTGTGCATTTATCAGGATCAATATTTTACGTATCCATCTTATGGTAAAACAAAAGTCAGCAGAAGAGTTACTTACACATTCTTTCCATTCAAACCGAAACATTGCGGTAAGTACAATAAGACTACCATAAAAATAAACACAATTCGAATAATAGAAGCAGCTTGTAGCTCATATAATAAATAAAAACAGGACAAACAGTTGAACTTCATATAAATCTATCACTTTATTTCAAGCTAAAGTCATCATTAGACAGAATAACACTCCACACTAACAGTGTCTATAATGTACACACGGCTCAACACAGCGAAAAGACTGAGTTACGGGAACATGACAAGAATTTACATTCACTTATGGACAATGATGCCCTGATTGACTCAACTAGTATGAAGGCCATATTAATGTAGCTAGAGAAAACGTCATTACTTTGCTAGTCTGCAGTCCCGTGTCAGGTTGTGGATTGTTTTATTTAATTAGTAATACGTCATGGTAATTTAAAGAATGATATTCATCATTTATATATTCGTAGCGAGGGGGATTCGGTGAAATATTTCCTGAATATCATCACTGAAGGAAACATTTCACCGAATCCCCCAAGCGGAGGGTTTATAAATGATATATCATACCGAAAATCAAAAACTTCCGTAAGAATAAACTTTTAAGTTCTTCAAGTTGAACGAACCTTTGTGAATATGATGCTCTAAAATACAAAATAGCCAGATCTTTGTTTATTTTTATAACGAGAAGTACAGAAAATTCCTTTTAATTTTTTAAATATTTGTGTTTTCAACGCCCTCCAAAATAATTTATAATTCTTCATGAAGTTCATCAAACTTTTTGCACATTCCGCCATTTTTGTTTACGAAAACCTGCCAATCTGTGCTTGCGTGTACAAGCGTTGCCATGACAGCGTGAGATATATAGCATATCTCACTAAAGTGAGATATAGGCATATCTCACTTTTAAAGTTAGATACCTGGCGAAACGTCGTAGAAATACGATATTTTGATTGGACTATTTGAATTTGAGGTATAATATTGTAATTAGTAGATCTAGTTAAGTGCAAGGTTCGGAAGGTTTCAATAGGGGAGATACAACTTTTCTAGAAGGAAGATAGATGCCATTAGAAGTAGAGAGATTTTGTTTTTTTTTGGGTGCTAAATATAGCTATTTCGAGTGCTCATAGTCAGAGAAATGTTTCCTATCTCACTGGAATTCTATTGACTTATGCAATTGCTTATAGTCTTTTAGACACATTGATTAGTTATATCTATACAATATAGCTTTTTCATGTTTAGAAGTACAATATTTCGCTATTCTTCGAAGTTTGTTTATTTTTATATTTATATTTGTTGCTTTCAATCTAGCCCTGTGCTCAATTTTGTTAATGTACATATTGGTAATTGGTATAGAAAACCCAGCAAAGGAGGGCATAGTACAAAACATGGACTAGACTGGACTGGACTGGACTGGACTGGACTGGACTGGACTGGACTGGACTGGACTGGACTGGACTGGACTGGACTGGACTGGACTGGACTGGACTGGACTGGACTGGACTGGACTGGACTGGACTGGACTGGACTGGACCGATTTTAACATATATTTTTAAATGTTTTGCACCTCAAAGTTTTCATTCTCGGAAATTTTACGTACAAATATTTACCGGTAATATCGAGTGGCTGGCCATTTGTTTCAAAATGGGTTCGTGATATATATGGGCTCTAATCCAATGTATATTTTTTACTAAGCACTTTAGACGCATTTATATGTGTCTTTTGGACGCGTGTATATTCGTATTTTTGACGCACATTTACATGCGCTTTTGCTAAACACCATATATATGGGTACAAAACACGCATATATCTATATGGGTACAAAACAAACATATATATGGGTACAAAACACGCATATATTTGCGTACAAAACACGCTTATACCAGTGAACTGCTTGTCTTATTGGCGGGCATTACCAATTCGATCCAAAAGATTTTGATCAGAATGCAAGGAGAAAAGCAAGGATGAATGGTGAGTTATTGTAAGATATTGCACTGAGATTAACAGTTTAAGATTTAGACTAGCAAATATGCACAATACACTACTGATTTACTTATATTTTATATTTATTTATGTATTGTATATCATGTATTGAATTTGCATAATAAACACGACATAACTGCTCTGCTGATTATAATTAAGGATTTTTTTTTATAAATAACTGCAAATTATAAACGGATTTGTCAACGTTTCCCTTATACCTAATACAGTTAAGTTGGACTATGAATAATTGCACTCCAGTCCAGTCCAGTCCAGTCCAACCGTCCAGTCCATGTTTTGTACTATGCCAGTGGTTATGAGCATTTTAAGAATCGCGCGAAATCATAATTCCATGTAATACAAAACATTTTCATGCGAATGATCACGTGATCGATATTTTGACTAGTGAAGATATGGAAAATATCTCACTGCATATTTTTAGTATCATACGGTCTGTTGTATAATAAACGGAGAATCTCAAAAGCGATTTTAGTAAAGTCAGTGAATCCCGTTCTTTATCGGCGAATTCCATATGTAGTTACCGTACGTATTCCATATATGGACTAATATATACTTAATATGCAAGAGCATATACACGACGCTGAAGAGCATATGCACGACGTTTCAAATATAATAGGTTACATAAGCAGTATAAATTTAGTTTTTAACGGGAAACTTTCGATTGGTTGCATTAGCTCTGTGGTCTAGGTCGTGCGCTTTAGCCCTGTTTGTTTCGGGTTCGAGCCCGGTTACGTGCTTTTCTTTTATGCTTTTTTTTTTCTTAACACACGAATACTTTTTTTTCTTATATTCTTATATTTTTTCTCAATTTTAAAAGGGTTATTCTCCCTCACTGGGACTGTATCTACTTCACCAAATTTAGCTTAAGCGCGAGCCCGAAGGGCGAGTAAGGCTGAGCCTCTCTCTGTATGCGACATGTTATTTTCGAGCGTTATGTATATGCTCTTCAGCGTCGTGTATATGCTCTTCAGCGTCGTGTGTATGCTCTTGCATATTGTGCAAATCACTTACCTTATATGGAATACGTACTATAAGTGCCTATCGCGAATTCCTCAAACATTTGAGTATCTTTTATAAGATGAAGGCAAGCTTGAAGCTATTGAGAGCATGGTGAAATTCAAGAGAGACGAATGCTTGAAACATCCTCTGGTCATACGATTTTTAAACAACAAAATGAACCGTGGTAGCATCGCAGCTTTGTTTATGTTCAACATTGCACTCTACTTTACATTTTTGGTAACTTTAACGGCATATGGTTCCATTCAAAGCCAGGGTAAGAAAAGGCCTAATTGTGTTTTTAAATTACTTGAAAATCTAATTGTATTTTTAACGACTTTTCTGAGTTTTATAACCTCCCCCTCTTCCCCAAGTTTGAATTTAATAATTTAACTTGACTACAGAACATAATCCTAAGTAATTAGAAACATTCCCACCTTAACCCATTCGTTTCTAACATCCAGTCAGAAATGGGGAAAACTAGACAATTTGAATAAACAGCTTCTAATCTAGGCCAAGCAATGTATGTTCCTGGAGAATATTTCTTAGTTAAATTAATAAAACTAATTGGCAGTATTGACGTGGATTTTGTATATGATTAGTAAAACGTGCAAAACAGTTCAATTTTAAGGAAAAAGTGGTAATATCGAGAACAATTAAATCGCTGCAACTAGCAGCCAAGTTTATTTTCTGTGCATGTTAGCTGAAGACTACAACAAATGTTGTTTGCTTTTAATATTTGCTGCGTTCTTTATCAACATTTAAAGAAATAATTTTTGTTTCGATTTGCATCAATTTTTAAAATGTTAATTTTCTTTGAAAACTGATACATTATTTTAGGAACACACAATTTGCATACTCCTGGAATGATTGCGTTATCAGCCATTATTATGAGTACATGTGCATTTAACATGATAAAAGAAATAATTCAGGTTTGTACCTATTAATTTTTATTGAAGAATATATTATTTTTTTCTTCATTTCTCAAAAGTGATGGTCTTACAGGATAAAACTGCTTGGAGTTTATATGTGCAAAAACCAATCCCATGACAAACCCAAACTTCAAGTACTCATTAATAGTTCATAAGACTATTGGTTAGTCATGTCAACGATAATAGGTCAACGATAGTAAGTAGGATAGATTATATAATCTGTCGCATTCATTAGTATTCGTATGTGACGTTGCATCCAAGTTTGCATTACAATGCAGTCTATTTGAAGTACTATTTAATACATCAGCAGGAGTGCATTAGCAGATATAAAACCCGAGGCGCATCCGGGCGTTTTATATCTGATAAAGCACGAGTTACGAGTACAAAAATGATCCATTTTATACCCATCTTGTCAGTTTGTTTGCGAGAGAATTTCCACTATAGATTTGTGTAAGCCGAGAAATTTGAAGCAAAAGTTCTGTGAAAATCCACGTGTGTTTTATCACATATAAAGACCCCTTCACGGCTATGATTTCGTAGTTCATGGGAATTATCAATGTGCTTTTGAAGGCATTTAAGTGATATCTACAACATGAACGGCTGCATTGTATAAGCATATCCCAACTCGAGGCGAAGTCAAAAGTTTGTGTATCTGATACAACCCGGGCGCAAATGTTGTAAATGGCTTGTGAAACCCTCCAATTTTATGGATCCATTTGCGAAGTAATTTTGAAAATACATCTTATATATAAGGCGAGAAAATCAAAGTTAAATTTTGTAAAAATCAACACACTCATGATTTCTGTGTATTTTCGTCATGAGTTTCACAATAATCATGACGCATCCACAACCCTTGGCTGCGCCTCGTGTTTTTTAATATAATAAGCCTTCTTGTCTGTTAAACAATACTTACATGCATGCAAATAATTGAAATGTATCGCCAACAGTTCATGGTGGCAATAATAGTACAACTTTTTTTGCATAGATGGCGCTAAACAAAAGCGATTACCGCAGAGACATCGATAATTACATTGAGTGGGTTGTTTATATTTGCGCATTGATTTATGTCGTGCCTGCGACCAGTACGAAAGGAGACATACAGATTGCAGCTGGAGTTATCGCCATATTTCTTGGCTGGATAAACTACTCTTTTTTTCTAAAACGATTTTCGTTGTTTGGAATCTACGTCATAATGGCAAAAAGAGTTTTTATTACCGTCTGCAAGGTTAGTCGTTTGTTGTCATTCTCTGGCATCAATCTACCACACAATGTACATACACCATCATAAGTATAACTTTGTGGAACTACTGTGCACGTAAATTTATTATTAGCTAAATTGTTTGATGAAAATGGTATATTTTAGGCGTATGGTCGCCCTCAACATAGCTACGTAGTTTTGCCTTCGTATCGTCAATTCTATTGGAGTCTTCAGTTCTAGTTCTCAAAAATAGTTCTGCTGTAAGAAATATTGCGATTGGTAAATTTGATTTACTACGTAATAAATCTTGCGATAGTAAATATTGCAGTAATAAATTTACCACGTAAATTTATCATCGCAATGCGACAATAAATAGTGTGGTGTCTCCACAAAAAAATATACTTGATTGATAATCACTGTGCAAACATACAAAAGACTCCACCAACAAGGCCGCTAATTACGAGTAATTAACGCTTTCCCCCGTTAGCACGGCACTCGGTGAAGTTTTGGCCGAACGAATTTTTGTACTCATACAAATATTTTGCCACATTGGCTCTCCCTTTAAACGGTATGGATCAGACACTACGGACAGAGTAAGGATCGATTCTTTTGGACTTTGTTCGCACTGTTATTTTCAAGGAGTAGATTTGACTCCAAAAGTGGAGTAAAAAAAAAGGCCCCAGTTCACTCCAATTTGAGAGTACTTTTTACTCCGGTATTTTAACTCTCTTTTCAGAGTAATTTTTACTCCAAAAGTAGAGTGAATTTTACTACTGATAGGAGTCATTATTACTCCTATTAAAAATGTACTCCCCTTGGGAGAGTGAATTTTACACTCATAAGTGGAGTAATATTGACTCCAGAAATTACTCTTAAACTAGTATGTGGAGTAAAAATTGCAATAATTTCAATACTTATAAAATCAGATGAAATATTGTGAACATTTATTCAAAAAAGAAAGAATTGAGTTTTTATATACACTTAATTAAGTCACTTCATGCTATTCTACAGAACTATAAAATACGGTTCTAAACATAATCATCCAACACATGAAATGTTTTTGGGCTGTTTTAAACCTATTAATTTATAGACAATTTGATCAACATATTAGTTTCTTTGATAAAACTGGTTGTCTCACATGCATGTATATCATACTGTTCAATGGCTTTAGGTTTATCAGTTAACTATGAATAAGTAATTATAACAATATTATTAGGTTATTGCTAACTATTGCAGATTTTGAAATGTTGTATTGTCTCATACATTCCAAGTAGCTGTTCGAATACTGTGAAACTGCTTACATGAGCTCCATATTTTCCAAGGCTGAGTATCTTTCATAAATTAAAATACATTGCATCCAATTGTCCAAGCCTTGCATCATTAGCTTTGACTCCTTTCAACCAATGGTGTTTCCAGGCAGTTGTATGTAATCAAAATTTTGTAAGGCTGCAATAAGATAAGTAAAGTCGTAAGTTAAGATAATCAAATAGCTATCTACCATACATGACAGGATATATCTTGGTCATTGGATCATTCCAGAAAAGATCCTGCACAGAGGAAATTAAAAATACCCCCAGCCTCTTCAGATATCACACAGGTATTCAACCTCCCCCCTTCCAGGGCATCATCATCATCTATGATTCAATTTATTCTTGGTTTAAATTTACAAACATTTTGCTTGATAAATACAATGGCTTTTTACAAAGTGTAACCCCTTGGACAAACTTATACATGCCTCCCTTCCCCTTTGGGCATCTTAAGACATCCCCCCTCCTTGAATGGCAGAAATTTCCTCTGAGGGGTATAGATCTTTTCTGGAATGACCTTTTAATGCAATAATACATGAGGCAATCATAAATTTTTCTATGCAAAATGTTCTAGTGTGTCAGCACTTTTCCTAGTACAATCATTTTATATTAAATAGAATAAAATAGCAAAGTTTACATTAACAGACTGCTTGGTTAAAAGTTTAAAAAGTAGCACTTTTATTGATTAGTAGAATAGTCTGCTGTCAGACAAATTGGCCTGGTAACAAATCCAGTATATGAGACGGAGAGTGAAAAAAATACAGTATGGCATAAAGGTTTATATTGTCACACACAAGATGCACTACTGGCACTTCTAAAAGTGCAGTGAGACTAATTAATGGTGAATTACATGTTCCACTGTCTTCCATTATTACCATGAGTCAATGTTATTCCTTTCCTCCCTAAAGGGCAGCAAATTTTACCAGAGGGCCTGCAAATCTTTATTGGAATGACCCAAATTCAAGTAGTGTGGTGTAAAACATGGATCGCATTAAGGACTATTCAGTAATAAGATGTTGACAATAGGGCAATTAGTATTTTGTTACTTTTAAACTTGGTGATTTCATATCACTTCTTGGAGGCTGCAGCTCCTTGGGTAAATATATTACTTATATCTCTTTTCTTGTTATGCAAGTCTTACTTATAATACTCATGAACATTGTTCTCCTATTTAATAATATCAGTAACATCAGCAGCAATGCTAATAGGATAATTAACAGTATAAATAGTTTTGATTGTTATTATATTTTGCTGTATCTTTTATAGCAGAGAATTTTGCTCATCAAGAGGAGAGCCTTGGGAATCAAAAATACAAAATACACTGTATAACAAGATATATAAAAATAGTATTCTAGTGTTTTGCTGAGAAGGAAATGGTTGAGCACATTAAAGCTGAGTCATCATAGCAAATTAGCAACACACAAATTTCCCTGCTACAATATTACCTTAAGCTGGGTAGCTAACAAATTTTGGCTATACTTCTATGACATGCAACAACACACTCACGAAATAATGCACATACTATCGCCGGCTTCCCCATTAGATTGGCACTCAGTCATTGTGTCATGGCCACATTACAATATAAGGTTCTAACAGTTAGGAATACAAGATAAGGTTATAACAGTACTGATCCTAATAATATTGAGCCGAATTCCATGCATCAAGGAAAGTAAAAGGCATTTATTTATTTAAACGTATAAATTCCTTTTAAATCAAATACTATCGCGCCAAATTCAAATTTATAATATGGAACACGTGTTTCGATGGACTCATGGAAGGCAGTAAATATCAAACATTCAAATTGTTTTATCTATACAAAAACCACAAGAATTTGCTTACCGGAGTTTTACGTTGTCCTTCGTGATGTATACGGAGTTATTTCATCGTTCATCTTGGTTAAAATGGTATCTTTCTTCGCTGTATAAAACCTTTTAATTGTGGAAAATATAAAATATGGCGTCGCTTCGAAGTGACGCTATCCCGCCGAGCTTTGCGCGCGTAGCACTGCCACTGGTCTGTGTAAGTAACTGGACACAAAGCTACTTGTCAGCGTAATCAAAATAGTTTATATTTTTTAATCAACAATATTTATATCATACTGCTATTGGACAAACGGACGACATATATTCTTTTCATCACGAACTTACAAGAGATTCAATCACATTTTGGCTGCACAAATAACGCAATCTTGCGAAAACAAATCTATGCCCGATATTTTGAGTCGTCTTTGTGACATGGATATGGTGCATTTATCGTAATTATAAATGAATACATGTCTGTAGATCTCTACACAGAGTATTCTGTAAATGTACTCCTTTCACTACAATGTATAGTGGAGTCAAAATAACTCCGGGAGTAATTTTTTTGGAGTAAAAATTACTCTGGTATTTCTACTCCATTAGTTGTAGTTATTTTTACTCCTTTAGTGGAGTTAAATTTACTCTTGGTGGAGTAAAGTTTGGATTCTAGAGTAGTTTTAACTCCATTTTTAGAGTAGATTTAACTCCACTAGTTTTACTCTCCTATAAGGAGTTATTTTGACTCCCCACGTGGAGTTAAAATTACTCCCTGAAATTAACAGTGCGGCAGATTACAGATTTTCTCGGATATTGCTCGAGTCCTTGTTTACAAATTGATAACCTGGCTGTGATACAATGGTATGATATTTCTCCAGCAATGTGCTTCGCTTTGCAGCAATATGGCCGAACAAACACAACTCTGATTGTAAGTTCAAATCGATGGAAATTGTCTTTTGCGACCAGTAAAGACATGCTTAGCATCTGCAAAGCAGAAATAGTTAACAATAGTGTTGTAGTAAATGCAAACAATATATATTCTGTTTTATTAAAGGATTTATCTTTTCTTTTTTGCTTTTTTCTGTCTATTATGTAGAACTGTTCTGAAACAGTACCATTACAAAACTATAAATGGCTTTGAATGACGTGTTAGCGTAGCTTTTACACTTGGTACTGGATTGAATCCGAACAAATATTTGTTCCGTTTGCACACGGTACCGGACAAACATTTACGCTTTCGCAGCAGGTTAAAAACTTGTAGGAATAGGTGGTCGAAAACTTGTTCGAATAGGGTAGTGCCGTGGTATGCGCAAACAGTATACGAGACCTTTATAGCAAATATTTTTATAGTTACTTTATACTTGCATAAAATCATCACTTCCTAACATCCATCATGTTCTAATAAAAACTTCGTAATACCCCATCGTCTTAGCGGAGATTTAAAATAATGCTGACGTCAACAGCAGTATTTAGAAAGCTATGAAACTCGAATAGAATTGACGGTACGAAAGCAAAACATAGTCATGTTGAGGACGACCATACGACTAAGATGTTCGATTTTCAACAACTTAGCTCAAATTCTACAACTGCGCCGGTTAATCTCGGTGCAGCAGAGCAGTAGTTGTCAGGCGTACATAGCGTGATATGTTATAGGTTTTGACGAGTCGATACGAAATAAATAATTCGTGAGTCTGAACAAACGAAGGCAAAAAGGAAGACTTTTATATGGTTGTTTTAACGGCGGATATTTTTCATTTTTGATGTTGAACGTTTTATGATCGTAATTCTTTCGTAATCTTTGTAATTCCATAGTGATATGTTTCGTAAAATAATGATATGTTTCCATTAAGTCATGAAAGTCGTAAAATATCGAAGTGACCGTTGTGACGCTGATGTACACTTAAGGTGGCTCGATACAGTTTTCAAAAAACTAAGCTATAGTTTACTTGACACCTTTAATTTTTGTGCTGTTAAAGAAAACTTCTTCAATAAAACTTTTATCGCTTACTTTTGTTTCGAAATTTTAAAAAGTCGTAGTATTTTAAAAGTTTTATTATACTGTTCATGTATTTTATCATATTTTCTTTCAAATTATGGCAGTTTTGATAACCAATGCTCCGTTGCTATCGCAACACTTGCGTATGAAATTTACTCAGAAACGAGATATTTTGCTACTAAAAGAATGACGGTGACCCCAATTTTTTGAATTATGTTACAAACGCCATCGACAAACATTGTGCTAAATTTAAAAAAAATCCTGTCATGCCAATTTTTCTGAACTGTGAAAATGCTGTTTTTCTTGAAAAACCTTTTTTTCACATTGAGTTTTTTTATTTTTGGTATAATGCAAGATTTTTGTGATATGCTGCAAGAAAAATTTGAAGATAGGTCACCATGCAAAATCAGAAGATACAGGAAATTCATTTTTAAGAAACTCGATTTTTTGATGACATCTGCAATTAGAAAATCCACACCAGTTTGCATTTTTACGCGCGAAATCGCGCCAGTATCTCACATGACATGCAATATCGGACGTTTTGTGTGTCTATTTATTGTAAACGTGATATATAAGGAAATCTGTTTAAATAACATTAAATTTGACACATGTCATCTTTCTTTGTGAGCAATCTGAATACAGCCCACGAAAAGAACGCTGGATGCAAACTATGTCATATCGTCGACAATAAGTTACGACCAAATGGAAACTAAGCGTAAAAATTAAAAAATATTTCTTTGTCGACAAATACTCTGTTTAAAATTCTGATTTGTCTGATTAGAATGTCTCGAATAAATTGTTTAAAATGTTTTGTAAAAATCTCAACATCATTCAGTAGAGGCAAACTTATTTTTGTTACGTTTTTTCAAGAATCTTATCGTATAACCGTTTCTTTAACAGGTGTTACCACTTGTTGTTTTGTTCATCACTGCCTTCTCGCTGTCGCTTTCCCTACTCATGCCTCTTGATCAAGGCTTTACAAATATTCCAATTTCGCTTCTGACCACATTTGTCATGATGACGGGCGAATTGGATTACCGAGACACGTTTTTGGCTGGTGGACCGCTTCATATTCTTCAGAAAATAATTCTTGTGCTTTTTATACTCGTGATCTCTATTGCTATTATGAATTTACTCACTGGCCTTGCAGTTGACGATGCGAACGAGATAATGAAACGAGCGAAAGAAGAGAAAAGAATGTACAAGGTGTGACTTAACTTCGATCACTTAACAATTCACTATCGACAATAATGTAATCAGTACCTGAATGGGCATATGTAACAATACAACTACTGTATCGTTGAGTTGATAATATTATTCATTGTTCATCTCTCATCTGCTTTTCACATTTTCAGATACAATTTACTGTATATAGTATAGTATGAACGTATATCCCTGCACGTATATCCCTGCACGTATATTACTGCGCACTTTGATTTATATGTAAATTTTTCTTAGTGAAATATGAGCTCGAACACCCAGTATATGGTCCGCCTAGTATACGGTCTAGTCGTCTACGACTACAGCCTCAGCAAGCCACGTGATAAGAATATCCGTTGCCCCGCTTTAAATTATGCGGTTCATTCTGATACAGATTTTATTGTTATCGTATATTTGCAATGTTTATGAAAATAATGTAATTGCATATGCTTTAATTCACCTGTCACACTCAGATTCTGATGTGCTCGCACTGGGCCTGCATGTAGCACGATCAACTTTTAGATTTTTTAAGATGTACAAGATTTATTCACAAAACAGATAGTAAACATAAGTATACACTTTAGATATGGTAATACTTCAAGTTGGGTAACTATAGTTGATATTATTGCATAAATTAATTTCGGACACGTGATTAGTACGTTTGTCGAACGTTCAAAATGTCTGCCATATTGTTTCGAAGCGAAAAAACCTTTTGTAAACCTTTTTTGTTTATTCCATAAATTAAATTACATAATCTAACAGGTTATGGGCCAGGATCGTAGTAATGGATAGCCAAACGATAAAATGGTTAGTTTTCGACGGAAAAGCTGAGAATTATCCGGCTTGGAGCACGAAGTTCACCGCGTACATGCAAACGAAAGGTTTATACAAAGCACTTCTCGGGAAAGAGATTGAACAAGAAGAAATAGCACCGTTAGCAGAGGATGCCTCAAATGAGCAGAAGACCGAACAAGAGGCAAAAATACAACAAAGAAATAAACAGATCGAAGAAATTAACGACAGTATAGTGTCATATTGCTTTAGCCCTTGACAATAATAGTCTGTCATATATACGACACGATTGCCTATCAACAGATGGTGTTGGGGACGGAGCGAAAGCGTGGCGGCTAGTACAACAGAGGTATTCCAACGTCGAGAAGCCAACTGTCGTAAGTCTTGTTCGTCAAATTTCTCGATTACAGTTAGATGAAAATGAAAAATTATCAGAGGATTTTTTTCAAGCACAAAAGTTAATGTCGCGATTAACTGAAGCTGGTGAAAAGATTTCAGAAACATATTCAATGCCTTGGTAGTAAACGGACTACAAAAGAAATATGAACACTTCATAGTACAAGAAAATTTCAATCCTGTAGCAAATTTCACAGAATTACGAACACGCCTACAAAATTTTGATGATAGCCGATTCCAAAGAAACCAAGCAGAAGAAAGGAGTGCAACAGCTATGCATTCTAATATACCAGGTAGAAATAAAGGTCCAAGCAAGCCAAAGGGAAACTGTTTTGTGTGCGGATATCCTGGTCTTTTTGCCAAACAATGTAGCAAAAGAAGTTCATTAGTTCAGCTTACATGGTTCAAAGTGCAAGAAAAGGGGTCATTTACCGAAAGTATGTCGAAGTAAACCCGACAAGACCACGACAAAAGAACGTGATCCGTTTGCATCATATTTCAATGTATGAACAGTGGTACTGAAATAAGCCGTAATGCTGCAAATTGAATTTTCTCATCATTGATACTGGTTGTACCGATCACATCGTTACTCAAAAAGAACTATTTGAGAACTTAGAACCCTGCAGCGTCAAAAATGTTAAAGATCCAAAAGATAACCTTACACCTGTTGAAGGAATTGGGGATGTACCAGTAAAGCTTCATTTGAAAAATGGAAAAGAGGAAGAAATGGTTCTACGAAATGTTTTTCATGTGCCAAACTATGAAGTAAACCTACTCTCTGTCAATCGATGGGTCAAATTTGGACACAAATTTACGTTCAAAAAAAATGATGCGAAGTTAATGTTAGGGCATGATCCACAAGTCGATCTCATCGAGGACAGTGGTTTATTTTATCTGAAGATTACCTTTCAAGGGTCAAGTGCATGTCATTCTACCACTCACAACACAAGTAGAGCAGCAATTGAAGGAGGTATTGACCTGTGTCATCAAAGGCTCGGACATCTGAACAAGGAAGATGTCAAATGCACCATTGGTTGTGAAGATAACTTAAAGGAAGTATGTGAAACATGTGCACTTGGAAAACAATCTGGTAAGCCTGTACCAAAAGAGACGAAGAATAGGGCGCAGAAACCACTCGAACTTGTTTACTCGGACATACTCAGTCCATTTGAAGTACCTAGCCTTAATGGATTTAGATATGCGACTACATTTATTGATGAATGGTCAAAACATTCCGTTGTGAAATTTATGAGCAAGAAAAAAGTTTAAAAAGTATGTGGCTGAATTTGGAACACCCGAAGACTGAGAACAGACAATGGAGCAGAATGCACAGCAAATAAATTTAAGGATTACTGCAGAGATTCAAGAATAAAACAAGAGTTCACTGTACCAGAAACGCCACAACAGAGCAAAGTAGCAGAACGTTTTAACCGAACTCTAGTCGAGATGGAACGATCGTTATTAATCCAAGCAAAGCTACCAAAGCGTTACTGGGTAAGAGCGTTATCTGCTGCAGCTCACATTAGAATCTCATTGAACTCTTCACTTGAAAACCACATAGACCCACATATGTTATGAGAGAAAGGTCAACTTAAAGAAGTTAGATCCGAGATTCGTTAAAGCGAAATTCATCGGATATGATGACAAAATTACAGCCTACATCTTGCAAGAATTCGAATCAAAAAAGGTCATAAAAGCTCGCAATGTTGTCTTCAAGGAAAGTAAAATACTGTCCCTCTCGGCAAAGGAGACACTAAGTACGAAAAACCCAAACCTTTTGAGTCCCAATATGGATTTTGAAGATGATTGCTCCAATGACGAAAGCACAAAGATACCGGTCCAAGATAAAGTGGGGGAAGACAATACAGCGACACCTGTCGTTCAAAATCAGCCAGAAACCGAAGGAAACCCCGAGGAAGAAAAAATACCACTACCCAGAGAAAGCAGAAACCGTCGTCCACCGGAAAGATATGGATTATCCTGTTAGTTTGAAACAGGGTGGTATTGTTTTCTCTTCATAATTTGCCTTCAGGCGTTAACGCCCTTGTAGCTGTTTGCGTGACACTAGGTCACACACGTTAATGTGAAATTGATCCTTGTATGTTAAAGACGTCTTAACGCAGCTTATGCAACTTAAAGTTCAACCTTATATATAACTATTGGAGTACAAGTGTAAACCAAAGTACGCGTATTGGAGTACAAGTGTAAACCAAAGTACGTAAGTTCACAGTTAATCTTTATGGCTTTCATCATTTGGTTAGTTTGGTTAATGACATTCTTAGTTAGAGCATTATTTAGGTAATTTAGTTAAGAAGTTTATTGCTGTCGTATTTCAGCTCAAACCTACAAAACCTACAAAAATCGACAAAATCTATGAACCTAGAAGTCTACGCGAATCTATCAATATATTAATCTACGCCTAACCTACAAGTCCCACATCGTGCTATACCTGTTTATCTATATCGCTACCTCGATATATTGCGTGACGTGTACAAAGGCCCTTGTTCCTATTTTGTTCAAATTAAATGGTTAAATTTGTACATTGATTGTTGAGTATTTACGTCAACCCTGTGACTCTTGTACTGGCAACCGGGAGTTACATATCCTACACTTTCAACATGACAAAAGAAGAAAACGTAAAAGAACCCAAGTCGTATAATGAAGCAGTGAATTCACCGCAAGCAGAAGACTGGAGAAAGGCCATGCAAGCAGAGTACGATTCACTAATGAACAACAATACTCGGACATTTATTTAGTCGACGAACCAGAGGATCAGCAAGTTTTGCCTGGAAAATTGGTGCATAAAGTAAAGTATGGAGCAAACGGTCAAGTCGACAAGCTCAAAGCAAGATATGTAGCCAAGGGTTATGCTCAAATCGAAGGCCTAGATTTTTTTGACACATACGCTCCAACTAGTAAACCAGAAACGCTTCGAATTCTACTGGCAATTGCAGCACAAAAGGATCCACATCTTGGACACATGGACGTGAAGTCAGACTACCTTCATTCCAAAATAGAAGAGGAAATCTATCTGGAGCAGCCACGTGGTTTTGTCAAGAAAGCTAATTCGGGACAAAAGCTAGTATGTAAATTTAACAAATCAATCTATGGTTTGAAACAAGCTGCGAAAAACTGGTATGAAGCTCTGATAAGTCTACTTCTCAAGAAAGGATTCAGGCGAAGCTGCAACGACTACTGCCTATTTGTAAGAGAAGAAGAAGATGGAACATTTTCCTATGTGTTAGTCTGGATGGATGATTTAGTAGTGGCTGGAGCTACCGAAGAAAAGCAGTTAACGAAATCAATTCAATGCTGAATCAAAATTTCAAAATGGATGATCGTGGCGACCTAAACTGGTTTTTGAGAATGCAAATCCTGCGATCGCACGACAAGATTACAGTTGATCAAAAGAAGTATATCGAGACTATTCTACAACAATTCAACATGAGTGATTGCAAAGCAGTGGCAACACCCGGAGAAGTAAATCTAAAACTAGTCAAAAGTAACGAAGAACAGAAATTGGTAGATCCGGAGCTTTATAGAAGCTTACTCGGTTCTCTTTTATTCATTGGCAAACAAACCCGTCTAGATATTCTACACATCGTTAATCAGCTGTTAAGATTTTTCGATAAACCTGACGAATCACATTAGGCAACTAAGAGCTTTGAAACCCGTCAGACTCATAGTAGGACTAGCTGAGTCTGAGTGGGTGTGTTGACATGAATACTTCAAGTTGCATAACTATAGTTGATATTATTGCATAAATTAATTACGGACACGTGATTAGTACGTTTGTCGAACGCTCAAAATGTCTGCCATATTGTTTTCGAAAAAACCTTTTGTAAACCTTTTTTGTTTATTCCATAAATAAAATTACATAATCTAACTGTAATCAAGATTATATAAAATCTGATTTTAACTGAATATTTATGTCGGGAACGTTTTGAAATAGTCGTGATAAAGCAGAAGGGTTTGGTTTGATATATTTTGGTTTGTTAATATACGATGAATTGCAACTTAGCGGGCTGTAGAGATTTTAGAGGCAATATTTGTAATTTAATCATGAAAATTTTTTATTAGACTATTTTGATTTGTGGTAGTTTGTACTGTGATCAATTTGTTGGTCATAAAAATAATATTTACTTTTTTTGTTTAGGCAATGCTGGTCATAAATTTGGAAAGAAATTTACATAATTCGCTGTTATTTAAACCGCTCCAAAGCACTTACGATGAACTTTTAGAGGACACACCAGATGAAAAGTCGAAAGAAACGTGGCTATTGCGAGTGTGGAAAATGGTACGCACAATTTTGAAATGATATTTTTGTTAACTGAATGTTAAATGGTCTTTAGTATGCATTTTCATTCCGAGGTTATGTTTTAAAATGGAGTTAATAGAAATCTCTGTGCCTCATTGCCATTTAGCTATTTCAATTAACGTTTTCCCAGAGCCAAGCGGAAAACTCAAGTGCAAGCACGAAAGGCTTTCTGGGAATCACTGATAATAATAAAATTGATTTGTGATTCCCAGCCGGCCTTTCGCGTTCGTGTTCGACTTTTCCACTTTCCTCTGGAAACAACCTTAATTGAAATAGCTCTGCAGGGTGTCCCAAGAAAAGCGGAAGCATTTAAACATATTAATAATATATGCAATTCAAGATGATAAAGAGTACATAATAGAATACGTAATTATTCATTTCTTGATGACGAGCTACTGTAGTTTACATTAGCGTACTTGTTAGGGATTATTGATTGTTCTTGTTCTGCCAGGAATCAGTAAACGAATCATGTGCAATAATGACTTGGTCATTTGTACGGTGAACATGACTGCACAACATGATAGTGAATACTTGATGTGTGAATTTAATGTCTTACAGTTATAGACGGAAGGGTAAGGCTGCTGCTTAAATGAGTTTATACTGTGACTTTAAATTTTTTTGAACTTTAGGTTTATGGCGACGACTTAGAAGAACATTTGATGGCGTTGAAAACCAACTATGAAGATGATCATTGATCAATGATGAATCACGAAAAGTGAGAGGAATGAATGCTAGCAAAAAGTTCAATCTATGGGTGAACTTTTCAGTAGCTAAAACCGTAAGAAGCTGTAATACCATTGCTTTGTATGTTTAACACATGTAATTAGCACGATATTATCTGTAAACTAGATAGAGTTGATCGTTGTCTATGCAAAAATTGTTAATTTTACTTAATTTTCACTAAAGTCGTCTCTACTAATTCTTTTCATATTCTTTGGAACGCAATACTGTATATCTACCATTAAAATTTTGTATACCAAATCACAATGGTTAATAGATCAAAATTATATGCGTATATAGTAGCCTCGCAACTGATGCGTAGAAAAAATCCTTATCCCATTTAGCCCGTTTTCCATTGTGCGAATTTGTTCGCGAGAACAGAAAAAAGTAGGAACGGTTTTTATTTGTTCGCGGCAATTTTTTTGCCTGACCAATTTTACCAGCCACGTTGCCGAATTCTTGTTCTCGCCTTCCCGTGGGAAGAAATTCGCCTATACTGGAAAACGGGCTTTAGTCGTTTGGAGGGAAAAGGCGAGTACAACTCGAAATGACAAAGTTAAGAGCTCTGCTGTTCTTCGTCGTTATTCAAAGGCTATCGAATACTGCAGAATGAATTTTTCATATGCATTAGGCATTTTATAGGCATATCATAAACTTGTGTCTTTCCGGCTATGCTTACCTAGTAAACGCATGCATGTGACGCGCAAGCAAACCAAACACATCAAGTTTCCGTATTCATACATGTGTACTGATCAAGCAAACGAAACGTATCAAGTTTCCGTATTGATAGAGGTGTACTGATCAATGCATTGCTTCTTACGGTAGCCTCCTACCTGCCTCTTCCTCTGGTTCTTCTGTTGTAATATTGTATAGTAGTTTAGTTGTATACATAGATCAGTGGTTGCAGGCAAATAACAGCCTGATAGACGCCTGCAAGTGGAAAATGGGAAGGCGAAAAAATTGTGCCACACCTTATTATTAGGGTATTAGCAAATTATATCGTATATTATATCATAGCGTTTTGTCAATAAAAAATGATCAGGCTTTATGATTGAACTTTTAAAACAAAAGTCATCATTGTTTATGATTCGTTCTTTAGAAAACCTTTTCTATACTTTATTGTCTTCTATTGTTATAGCCAAGCACTCACAAAGCCTGTTAGAATAGGTTGGTGGCAACCCATAAATGTTAAAAAATAAATCTTAATCGACAGGGACAAGGCAGGCCTTCTACGGCAGCATTCGCCGCATTTTAGGTACCCTAGTGTTTTAGATTAATTAATGGTTCACTTATTTGATATGCTTCGTATGCCCATGAGGTATTTTGGCAACTTCTGGCTAATTACAGCCGCTATACGGACACCATTATTTTGTTTAACATACAAGTCCTCCTAGTATCACGTAATTATACTGTAATAGAAACAGTCTTGCAAATTTGTTCCCACGTGCACCGACTAAAAATGCAAACTGAAATTAAAATCCATCACCGAAAATACCTTTATCACGAGCTTCCACAGAAGATCGATTTAAATGTCTTTCGATAATTTGGTAAACGTATGAAATAAATGCAGGGGTTAATTGCAAAGTTAACCATATATACAGCGTTTAATAAACTTGTTAATATTGCAGTAGTTTTGCTGTCAAATTGTTGGTGAAAATTTAACTGAGGATCCACTGTTCTCCAAATCATATGGGTGAGATGCTGATTAGTGTTATACTTGCTATGAGAATTATAGTCCTCAAAACCGTTTCTCCTTTAATACTCGCTTTTGTTGGGCACGATTTTCGCCAGATGTGGCATTGCAAAGTACCATGTGTCGAGCTTGTTTCTTCAGTTTGAGGAGCGTTAACATATACATAGCGCTGGTAAAAAAGGTCGCAATTAGAGCTAAAATGTTTTGTGATAGTTCATCCTTATTCGTAGTTTTTTCGGTGAGTACCGATTTTGTTGGGTAAAAAGAGGAAATGAGCCACGAGGCAAGCGACCAAATAAAAATTATCTTCTTTTCCATTAAGAAACGATGTTTTAAAGGATAGGAGACCATTAAAAATCGATCAACCGATATTGAAATGATCGTAGCGAAAGAGACTCCTGCACGAATCATGATTATTAATTCCACCATGTAGGAAAACGACCGGCAATTCAGGATGATCATTCTAGACAAACACACAAAAAAATCTGACAACGCTAACTGCGCAACAAAATACGTTCCCGAATGTCGGAAGCACTTAAGTGGATCCTTTATGAACGAAATGAAGAGAGAGACATGAGAGATCGCTCCAAATAAGCAGATTAGATAAATCGGTACTTTCATAAAAAACTCGAAATTTATTTTGAAGTAAAATTCACAAAATATTGCCATGATTTGAATTAAAATCTTTGCTCGCGGGTTACTGAGTAAACCATGAGCGACCTTCCTGCCGCGTTGAAATGTACAAAAAAAATTGAAATTATTTTCAATGTGATATTTAATATCACAGTCTTTAAAAATTAATGTAACAACGTTGAAGTGTCTGTATTATTAAAAAGCAAGACTCCTGCTGAGGCATTCCAATTCACTTTCGAAAAAAAGTAAAAAAGTGACCGCCTTAAACAACAGCTCACTAGTCCTGGCGAGTCTCATTCGAGGCTTTTGCATAGGCCATAGGATAAGGCTTGGTGGTGAACTTTACACATATTGCCGCCTTGTTTGGCTACCAAGCCTTAAACATATTACCTAACTGAAAACAGCTATATGTACAATGCAAAAAATTGTTAATAACCTGCAGAGTTATTTATTGTGTAAATTTTATGCGGCGACTTAACTCCATCGTGTTGGAATCTGTGGAAATTAATTTGTCGTTTTAAAACATTTTAGTTAAGAATTTTTCACGAAGAAATCGTCTTGCAATTTAAATCTATATTTCATGAATATGATAAAGTGTGTTTTTCTGAGATTCTCGGCTAGAGATAAGTTTTTAAATGTGTTGATACGGCTGTCGAGAATGTTGCCTCCAAACTGTAGTCCTCGACAAAATCACTCACTTGGTATTTTCAATGTATTTAATAAACTACACAAAACAATAGCGCACGGGCTTCACATCACAGACTCACTATCAACTCTCCTTACACACTAATCTTACATCTTTATATACAGAGCCGTGTCGAGGCTCCTACGTCATACATGGTTATATTAAATGTCAACTAATTAACTAACTAAACCGGATATATATTAATTACGATTAGACACCAGTCTCCAACACACTCCCCCATATAGTTCATGTATGAGCTATATGACCAGTTGAGACTGAGTTTGAGAACGTTCGTTTGACCCTGTAAACAAAACAAGTAATC
Source organism: Muricea muricata (assembly GCA_963855995.1). Lineage (NCBI taxonomy): Eukaryota > Metazoa > Cnidaria > Anthozoa > Malacalcyonacea > Plexauridae > Muricea > Muricea muricata. The sequence continues at coordinate 9,411,353 of OY979722.1, forward strand.
TATAATAACTATATACGTTATGCGTTCTATATATGTTCATTCATGCGTATACTTAGCTATCATTCAAAGTTCATTGAATGCTATTGTTCATCGTTCTTTACGATATCTTGCATGCGTAGTTTTGCTGTGGCTGCTGCGTCTCTCGTTGCTCGTGGGACAAATGTGGGTGCCGTGGGATCAGGTTTCTTGAAGTTCTCTACGTCGCAGGTTAGTTCTAGGGGGTAAAGGTGTTGAATTGGTCTTTCAAACTCCCCGTTCGCTGTTTTGCTCTCGCTCCTCGCACAATTCCGTCTTTTCCTTTGAAGGTTTCTCTCACAACTCCAAGCTTCCATGTGTTCATCTTCTTGTTCTCGTCCTTGATGATCACAGCTGTTCCTCGTCGTGGTGTGATGGTCTGCTTGCCTCCCCCGTTCACGTGACGTTCACGCAGACTTTTGACGTACTCCCGAGACCGTCGATTCCACACTGATTCTTTGCATTTAATCATAAACTTCGCACGCTTCCGTAAATCTCGGTTGTCAATATGGTGAGGTTAACTCTGGCAGAACACTGGGGTTTATGTTCAGCATGGAGCTAGGGGTTAGTACCGGAAGTTCAACATCGTCCTCGATATAACTTAAAGGTCGGTTGTTCAACGCAGCTTCGACATCCAGTACCACTTCTGACAACTCTTCCCATGACAACGTATTGTTCCCGATAGCCTTGTAAAAGGCTCGTTTGAAAAGACCGATTAGCCGCTCAAACTGTCCTCCCCACCACGGGACTCGACTTAGATTGAATCTCCAATGGTCGCACGATCTGCAAGAAACGCGTGGAACTTTTTGTCTGTTCGAACCTTGTTGAGCCACTTGTCTGCTGCTTTAAAGGTTGTCTGAGTAGATAATTTCTGGGCGACCACATCTCGCGATTAATCTTTTGAGGCTAAGTAGGAACTCTTCAACTCCCAAAGACTATAAAACTTGGAGGTGGACTGCCCGCGTTAAACTGCAACCGTATAGCACCAGGTATGCCTTTTTTTGGGCTCTCGTTTTTGATTGGTAGCGAATTGGTCCTGCGAAGTCTACCCCTAGGACCTGGAAAGGCGCCGAGCCTTCTGTTCGCGTAGCTGGTAGATTTCCAGGTGGTGGTTTTTGGTACGCTTGGCTTCTAAATTTCACACAGCCAAAACAATCACTTCGAGCCTTTTTCACCATTCGACGTAACTTTGGTACCCAATATCGTTCTCTGACTCGTGCCATGGTTGAAGCCACTCCACCGTGGAGTGTTGTGAGATGAGCTTGTTCTACGACTTTTCTCGTAAATTCGCTCTTTTCTGGAAGAAATATTGGATACTGCCCCGCAATTCTCACTCTACACTCGAGGACACCCGTGTTGTTAGGTTGCAGATTCAACAGCACTTTCACGCCTTCGATCTCCCCTCTTCTGTCTGCTTCTTGCTGCACACGTTTGATCCACCAAGTCGTTTGGTGCTCAATTTCATTAGTCTTCAATGGGCCATATTCACGCTCAGCACTGGGACTTCGACAGATGCGGATGAAACGTTGTATCCACGCTCCGATTCTGAGCACTTTTCGCAGTCGATATGATTCTAGTAACTCGTTGAATTCGTCGCGTTGTGGGCTTGCTGTTACTAACGCGTGAACTTATCGTGTGTGCTTCAATTCGTCGGTTGTTTCCTTGCTTGGCTTCAACGCTATTTCTGGTGGCCACTTCGTTTTATCACTCAACCAACTCGGACCATTTTGCCACAACTCGTTGTTGGTCACGTATCCGCTACGACTTCCGAGATCAGCCGGGTTCTCATCAGTCGTTACATGGTGCCATATTACTCGTTCGTGCTCGCGGATCTTTTTCACACAGTTGGCCACGAATTGACGATACTCGCCCTGACCGTTGATCCAGTACAAGGCTACTGTAGAGTCCAGCCAGCAATGCACTTCCGTAACTTTCTCGACTCCAATCGCTGTTTCAACATTTGTTACGAGATTCACCGCCATATGCCCTGCTACGAGTTCCAACCGTGGAATAGTGAGGTTTTGTTTTGCTAATCGAGCCTTAGCACACACCAGACCTTGCGTAGTTGCTTGATCTTGTTCGACGACAGCGTAAACAGCCGCGGAGACTCCCTTTTTGCTGGCATCACCAAACGCATGTAGAGTTATTGCCTTGACAGGTTGTTGACGAGGGACCAATGATCGCGGTATTTCGAACCGTTGTGGTAACTGTAGGCACCAGTCTCTCCATTGTTTCGCAATTTATGCCGGAAGTTCGGTGTCCCAGGAATGATGAGCTTCACACATTTTTCGATAAAGGACCTTTCCAAGTAGCGTTGTTGGGGAAATCGACCCGAGAGGATCATACACACTGGCGAGCTGCGAAAGGGCACTTCTTTTCGTTGTTGCTGGTTCCTTGTTTACCGTATCGACGCTTAAGGTGTCTTCTTTCTTGTTCCAAGGAAGTCCAAACAACTTTGTCTCAACGTGTCTCGGTCCAAGTTGCTGTTTAGCAAAGGTGGATTGGTAGTCGTTTATCGCGTTCTTCTTTGAATTACGTTCGTCACTTTCGAGGGTTTCTACGTTGGAATGCCATTTGTGCAATTTGAAGGTTGCGTCTTCGAAGATTTCGAATGCTTTTGTCTTCTTTTCTCTCACTTCGGTCGTGGTTGTTCCTCCTGTCATCAAATCGTCGACGTAAAGCCCTTTCTGGAGTTCTTCTACGAGATGTGGGTACCGCTCTTTCCATGATTTTAAATGTTCGTTCAGGACTCCACCCAGCAGAAATGGAGAACACGTAAGACCGAATAACGCTCTTGTGAACCGATACACGACCGTGTCATCACTTCCGGGGGACTTCCAATGAAACCTCAAGGCGTCACCTTCCTCTTCTTTGATCCTGATCAGCAGGAACGCTTTCTCGAGGTCCCCTGTGAGCAGAATGGGAAGGAATTTTGCACGGACGAGTATGGACCAAAGCAGGTTTTGGAGCGTTGGACCAGGATTGAGACAATCGTTTAACGACGGTTGTGTGTTAGACTCCTTCGCTGATGCGTCGTACACGATGCGCAGTTTTGTACTTTCTGCATCTTGTTTTGCGACTCATTTATGAGGAATGTAGAACTCTTTCTTTGTTGGATTTGGTGGCGCAGTCTCGATGACTCCTTGTTTTAACTGGTCCTGGATGATTTCGTCGTATTGCTCGTAAGTTCCATTTCTTTCGAGTCGTTTGACGAGATTGGCAAGTCTCCGTTTACTTCCGGCTTCGTTTGTTGGTAGGTTTGGATGATTGGGCTTCCATGGAAGATTAGTCTCATACCATCCCGCAGAGTCTCTCTCAAGTCGTTCTTTGAAGTACACCGTGTCTTGGTTCTCTGGGGTGTCAGCGAGACCTAGGATGTCCAGACGACAGAGATCTTCGAAATCAGCGCGAGAAGTTTGTGTGAACAGCATGGTGCCTTTGTCAAACTCGGCCCCAGGGCTCATGATCGACCACCCGAACTTCGTTTGTTCCGCCACAGTTCCGCAGGACCACCCACGAGAGGTTTTGAGCACGTCTTGATCCGTGCGTACTCGCTTATACCAGTTATAACGTGGATTGGCAACTTATCTTTCGTATCGTTGTCGTCCATTCGAACAGCGTTGAGATGTTGATATCGTGCAATTAAAACATCATATTCCGGATTGTTAATTGTCAAAAGTTCACTTTTGCTGACCTTAGTTAATTTCGCATCTAATTCAAAGTTTCCGTCTATCGAGCTAATTTTCGCGTCAAAAATTTCCATTAGCGCAGTTTTCGAGTTCATTAACATGTCAATTCGCTGACGCTTAGTCTCGCTTGGTTTTATCTTGACGGTTTCCATCAACTTAGCAGATACATATGAGCTCCCGGCGCCTGAGTCAATTAGAGCTCGACACTTAAATCCATTAATTTTGACAACTACTACCGGGAAAATGCCATCACTACTTACACCATCCGTCATCAGCTTCGGATTATCCTGAGATTTATCATTCTTCTGCTCGCAAATGGAAGTATGATGACGTCTGCTGCAGTGGCCGCAGGATACTTTGCTAGAACACTCCGAGGCACGGTGCTTTTTAGTTGCGCAGTTAAAGCAAAGTCCGTTTTTTGCTAGGATCCCTTTTCGCGCTTTCACATATCAGTGATTTTCATGCATTGGTTTGCTTTATGCCCCACGCCTCCACATAAAACACAACCCCGGGGTTTAAAATCACCGTCTCTGGTGTGGAATAATTTTTTTCGATTGGGCTCGTCCCGTTCATTGGCGGATATGGGGTTCCTTTTCACCCATTGTTTCAAAGCTCCAGTCAGGTTTCTAAAATCCCAAGTCTCCCATTCAAGGTCAGTGCGCACGAGATCCCCCCGAATTCCTGACAGTTTATCCAAGGTCATCGACACGTTTCCGCTGATAAGGTCTAGTTTTCCTATTGTCTCAAGGGCTTGCACTGAATGAGAAAGCTTTTCGTAAAATTCAGCTATTTTACGAGGGTTGGCACTAGTTATATACGGTAATTCAACAATTTCCTTCACGTAACACTTTACTATCTCGGATTGTTTACCATACTTGTCTTCGAGAATGGCTTTCGCACGATTATAGCCTTCGGCTGTGAAGGGCTGGGCTTCAACACTACGTTTAACTTTGGGTTCAAGCAATTCCAACAAGTACGTTAATTTACTAATCGGAGCGATAGAACTTTTATCAATTGCCTCAGAGAATTGACCCCAAAATCTGGGCCAATCCATAAAAGATCTATCGAATTTAGATATCACAAGTTTTGGCAGTTTGGCAACTCTAATATCAGATGTTTCGCATTCCACGTTTTCGGATTTTTTTTAGACACGCAAAGTTCAGCTTGCATCTTCAACTTTTTCTCATGCATTTCCATTTCTAATTTAAACAACTTCTCTTGTGCTACAAACTTCTCATTACGTTCGGCGTCAGCTAGCCATTGTTTTAGCCACGTCACTTCTTTATCTGCGATTTCTAGTTTGGCTTCGATTTCAACGTTCCACTCATCGATTTTTTGAAATATCTTCTTTATCGTTAATTTTTTGCGCTTCAACAGTGCCTTTGCACTGGTTTGCTTCTTTAATGATTGTTTGTAGCGTTTCAAGATTCCGTTTAATGGCTTCACGCTTACCTGCATCCAGAATCTTGCCTGTTCTTTTGACTGCCATAGTCAGTTGGGTAAGTTTAGTGTCCAGATTCGTCTCCATACTGGCGAGTTTTTCCAAATAACTGGCGGTACAGCTATCCCGTCGGAGGTGCCACTATGTCGAGAATGTTGCCTCCAAACTGTAGTCCTCAACAAAATCACTCACTTGGTATTTTAAATGTATTTAATAAACTACACAAAACAATAGCGCACGGGCTTCACATCACAGACTCGCTATCAACTCTCCTTACACACTAATCTCACATCCTTATATACAGAGCCGTGTCGAGGCTCCTACGTCATACATGGTTATATTAAATGTCAACTAATTAATTAACTAAACCGGATATATATTAATTACGATTAGACACCAGTCTCCAACAACGGCAATACTAGCGGTATCACATTACTTACGTAATTTTTATATAGGTTCTAAACTACAGGCAGGGCCGTCGAGAGGGGGGGGGTACCCGGGGTAACTACCCCAGGGCCCGGGCCTAAAGGGGGCCCGGGATGATTTAAGTACGAAAAAATTATAAATTACAATTACTTTGAATTTGAAGTGAATACTAGAGCGAATAGAGCCTATAACTGACGTTAAGTCTTTGTTGATTTCGATTTAGTTTTATGAGATGAAGCTATGTAGAAGAGCTTGGATAAGCTCTTTCTTATTACCTGGTTATATTAAAATCTGTTATTGCCTGTTTGCTAAGCACGCTGTGTGTCCATACTCATGTCGTCACGGATAGCTAGAAAATTAAAAACTGTGCAATATCGTTTGCGATCGCTTCGTACGCCGCAGAATTTGTTCGATCATATGAAAAACTGCATTGAGCGTGTAGAGCTATCTTTCGGCTTTGCTGTGAAGGTTTTTGTTTTCGTAGGGAGCTTGTCTAACTCGAAATATTTGCGTTTGAATAAGGGCACTTGTTGGCCGGGTGACTTGCCTTGTCGTTTATTTATACCAGTGCCACATGAGCCTTAAAAGTCAGTGCCGAAAACCACTGGAAATCGAACAAAGCGCCACAAAAATTCTAAATAATACATGTTAAGCTTATAGTGTTTATAAAATATTAATATTTAATGCCACTGATATAATTTGTTCGTTTTCTATTACGCTATTCAAATATGTTATATAATATTCAAATATTCAAAATGGCCGCCATTGCAACAGCTACTACAGGAAACAAAACCAGGAGATTGGGCTGTGCAATAACCAAAATAACAATTTCAAAACAAATGTGAAATGTGACAAAATTGTTCTCAAAATGCTCACTGTCCACTGCGATGTCGTCGTATAAACATAAATCTGGTGCTCAAAAAAGGCAAGATCGAGAGGCAACGACGCGTGAATGAAGAAAATAAAGGAAGCCGTACGTTATTTGATGTTGGCGTATTCGATGGAAGTGCTGACCCGGATTCACAAGTCCCTCTTGAACATCCTCAGAAAGCAAGAGACGTGGATTCTACTGACGATGACAGTGAATAATCCGTTGACGGAGATGCAGCTTCGAGTCAAGTTTATGGTTTAAACGTTTCCTCAATCGAACGACAAGGTTTTGACATCGGAACACTTACTAGATCACCAACATCAAACGAGTTAGAAGAAATTGTCAAAGCTGGTCATATTCCTCATCCGAATCAATTTCCCCGAGACGTCACTGGAAAAAGATTTCCGACCTCTGTTCTAAGTGTAAAAAAGCAAAATGGCGAAACAAGCCGCCGCTGTTGGATTGTTTATAGCCCAACCAAACAAGCCATTTATTGTTTCCCTTGTAGGATTTTTTGGCATACAATTGATAACCCAGCTCATATGCAGTCATCATTTTCCTCTCGTGATGGATGGGGAACTGAGAAAAAGTGGAAGAAGTTATGGGATAGAATACATGATCATGAGAAAAGCGATGCACATAAAAATTGCTATTTGCGCTGGCGAGAACTTCAAAGACGCCTTGAAAACGATACCGGTATAAACGTCATCATCGAAGAAAACATTTCGTCTGAAGCCGAAAAATGGAAAAAGTTGCTCTCGCGGATAATAGACGTGGTTATTTTTTGGGGACAAAGAGGGCTTGCATTCCGTGGATCATCTCTTAGGATCGGTGACGTTGACAATGGTAATTTTCTTGGGTTATTAGAGCTCTTAGCGCATTATGACCCCATAGTGGAGGAACACGTTACCAAAGTGAAAGTTGCCCAACAAAAAGGGGAACGGTTGCAAGCGCGCTACCTATCACCAGAATCGCAAAACGAATTCATCAGCTTGTGCGCTGCAAGGGTTAGAAGATGCATCCTAGATGAACGAGAGCTTGCAAAGTACTACTCAATCATGGTTGATGCTACACCAGATTCTAGCCATATAGAGCAGACGACATTTATCTTGAGATTCCTGACCAAAGCCAACGATTGTTACGTAATTAATGAACGCTTTCTCGCCTTTGTTGATTGTTGTCAAAAAACAGGGATCGATATTGCCAATTTAACACTAGAAACCCTGAAAGAATATAGAATACCAATCGATGATTGCCGAGGACAAGGTTACGATAATGCTGCTAATATGTCTGGCAAATACAATGGTGCACAGCAACACATCAATTCAGTGAACCCCTTATGTCTATACTCCCCTTGTGGCTGCCATTCTTTAAACCTGTGTGGAGTGGACTCGGCTTCAAGTTGCACTGAGGCAGTCACTTACTTTGGTATGGTTCAAACAATATACAACCTATTCTCCAGCAGTCCTCAACGATGGCAGATTTTACAACGCAACATCACATGCTCTCTTCATGGATTATCTGGCACCAGATGGACAGATCGTGTTGCCAGTGTGCGTCCATTTGCAGCTCATTTACCGATAATAAAAGTGGCATTGCAGCAGCTTCTGGCCTTGAATCTAACTGCGAAAACGACCAGCGAAGTGAATGGCGCCATTAAGTACGTGTCGTCATTTACCTGTCTTGTGATGTCCTCCGTGTGGTTAAAAGTCCTGGTAACAATTGATCAAAGAAACCAAATCATCCAAGCTAGGAAAGTAACAATTGACGTGGAAGTGTCCAACCTCAAGAGTCTACTTGAAGATCTGAAGAAGCTGCGGGAGCACTGGCCCCTAATTTTAAGGGAATGTAAGTTAGTGGCCAGTGCCGCAAATTTGCGAAATGAATTTCCATCAAGGCGCAAAAGTAAACGACCTGCCGATTACGCCGAAATTCAAGTTCTTACAGCAGAATCAACTGGTGCAGATCAGTGCATTGAGAGCGAAGAGGAACGTACATTCAAGCATAACGTATTTTTCGTCATTGTAGATTGTGTTATAGCAGGCCTAACAACACGCTACGTTTCCGCTAACAACATTAACAATCTTTTTTGCTTCCTCTGGCAGTATTTGGAGCTATCAGAAGATCAAATTCTTGAAGCCTGTAACGTTTTTGGAAAGAAGTATGCCAATGATGTTTCAAAAAAAGATTTAAAAGAAGAAATGCCTCGCCTTAAAGCCATCCACAGTGCAAATTTTGGGCATAGTTCTCTGCCTCCTCTTGAATTATTGAGCACCATTAGAAAATTTAGGCTGGAAGAAATTTTCCCCAACGTCTGCATTGGTTTGAGAATGTTTTGCACCTTACCTTTTACCGTAGCCTCCGCCGAACGTTCATTTAGTAAGCTCAAACTCGTTAAGAACTTTCTGAGAAGCACAATGGGTCAAGAGAGATTGAACGATCTCGCAATGTTGAGTATTGAGGCTAAAATTGCTAGGTGTGGGGACTTTCAAGACATAATCAATGACTTTGCAACAAAAAAAGCACGGAAAGCTTTTTGTTAACTAAACTGGCATATTGGCCTATTATAGAAGCCATGACATATAAAATTGTGCCAAATGCGTGTGGAACTTCAAGTGGTTTAGATTCTGCCATAGTTCTTACGTTTATTGGCTTAATGATTGTTAAAAACCGTATGCCAAAATATTTACTGACTGACATTGTAAAACATAGTGCATATTTAATGTTACGGACTAAACGCTAACAGTTTCTTCACTTTATAAACTTATATTTGATACATTTGCGTTAAAAAATACTTGTTTATGTGATAGTTTGTGCTCGGTTCATTTCCTGTTAGAACAGGTGGCGCAGAAGCTATTTAGAAATGAGGCCGGGGGTTATCAGAAAGGCCATTCCTAGTTATATATTCGTACTAATAAATTAAACCGAATCTCATCAACCCACTAGCCCATGGGTTCCGCCGCCGCGCCGCACCTTTAAACATACGGGGCCCGGACCAAAATATTGCCCCGGGGCTCGCTCTGCCTCTCGACGGCCCTGACTACAGGGTATATAAAAAAACCCTGAATAAATCTGAAATCGCTCTCTACTTCACAAAACGCCTCAATTTACGATTTTTTTTATTGAAATAGATTGTTTGGGTGCTTATAATGTAGAGTGAGGAGAGAAAAACTAAGAGATTTAAAACTTCAAAACCCGGGGAATTGTGCATGTTTTTCAGAACAAGTTAAATGCAGCTCGCGCAAGAAACTTACATGCTTAAAGGTAATTTTGACTTGCTAGATGGTGGTCTATTGCTGTTCAAAATTTCAGACTAAGTTTGCTTGAGTCCAAGCCGTTTAAAAAGGTCGCGCAAAGTTCTATATTTTGAGCAAAATCAGCTTTGTGCATGCTTAACTTATGTATTTACTTTATTTGCATACAACTCCCAAGATACATTCAATTAAAGTTAGAATTTTTCTTAAGAAAAACAATTCTCATTTACAAAAATACAAGTTCCCTTGATGTTTTAAAGGACTTAAGCACGAGCAAAATGCTTGAAATTTTAAACAGCAAAAAAACAATCAAATTTAATACCTGCCAACTCAAAATTACTTCTAAGCATTCCAATTTCGTGCGCAAGCAGTTTCTAATGTGTTCCAATACATATACCCCCCCCCCGCTTTGTAAACATTTAAATTTCTGAATTTTTTGTTTATTCTACAACACAAGCTAGTACCTAAGTGATCTATATTTAAAAAAAAATCATATTTCAAGCCGCTTTGCGACGTTAAGAGCGATTTTATACACCCTGTATACTACATATCATTATTAATGTTGATATGTACAATGAATATTAAGAAATTTATTATTAAACTAACAAAGTTAAGATTATAGCTAAAATTCTCACCCATCTTCAAATTTTGAAAATAATATTTTAAATACCTATATTTCCAAAACATTTAATGTTAGAATCAAGAGTGCCATTCTAATAATCCTAAAATGGGTATTATACAAAAAATTTAGAAATTTAGTCAAAATTTTTTTTGTCTATTATAAAGCATTAAGCAACTAAAAATAATGCTATTGTTACGAAGCAGTACATCAATAGCATAAAAATAGCCAAATTATATTCTCCAGGCAAGGTAAACACTAGATACGTCAGTGGAAAAGATAATGGGCATATTTGGTTGCCAAGGAAAGATAAAGTAAATAAAAATTCGTATATCTTTCACGACCTGTCAGTTGTCTTTTCCATTAGGCTCACAGTATAACTAATGATACTTGGACTTGTCAATGTTTGATAAAAACAAAATACAAGGTGGTCGGATTTATTTAGATAAGGAAAATTCCAGTGGTGCACAACCTTTGTACTTACACGTGCACAGGTTTGAGGCATTACTGTCAATCATTTGTAGAGGTATTTCGCGCGGTCAGGTAATAAAAGTGTTACGTCATAAAAATGTAGTATTGTAAAATTTTAGGAAAGTAAAAGTCAAACATTGAAGTTGAGTTCATATGTATAGAGATATTAAGTTTTACTAAAGAAATCAACGAGATAAGTTAAGTTTTGAAAATTTTTTAAATAATATTGATGGAGCATACGACCGACTGAGACAGTGCGACAACGCCTTAAATAAATAAAGGAAAAGAGCTGGTACGAGAGTTCAGAAATCCAAAACCTAGACCTGATTGGCTGAGCCCACATCAGCCCACCATTCTGGTCACCTGCACAAAAACTCCTACGACCGTCAGTATAAAAGACCGCCCCAGCCAAATCTTGAGAAGTAGCTGCAAATAAGCTGAGAAGTAGCGGCAGTTGCTGCAACAGTAGCTGCAGAGTAGTTGCTGAGTAGCCGAGAAGTGAAAACTCTACTCAAACGAACAGACAGAAACAGACAAGACAGACCAACAAACTCAGAAGAAGAAGACGACTATTGAACTGTAGAATTAATACCTGTAAAGAAATAAAAAGAAATAAAAAGAATACATAACACTATTAATGTTTTGCATGGAAAAGGGAACTTTTAATATGTTTTTAAGAGCTTTTAGAAATAATTTTGAGCTGACCGCGTGCTGTATTCCTGATATATAACTAGTTTCTGTTTCCGGTACTAGAGTCAGAATGGCGGTTAGGAAAACAAGCTTTTCGAAGCAGGGTTGCCATATCACTGCATTTTTGAGGCTAAATCTTCAACAATGCTCTTTGTTTTTCTTTGTACTTGCCTTTTGTTTTCTTTGTTTACTTTACTACACTAATGACGATTTGGCCTTAAAAATGCAGTGATCTGGTAACCCTGTTTCGAAGCGTGAAGCTTGTAAAGTGTTTACTGCCTAGATTTAACCAGAATCAGTTGGGTGAGGACATCATAAAGTCTGAGGATCCCAATCTTTGCTGCACGAAGAAGTGTGTGATGTAAACACTTCGTAAGTTGTCGAATATTTAACGAATTTATACTCGACTCGGTAGTGCCGGGAGGCTGATGTTAAATCTGTCCACAATCATTTGAAATTATATGAAAACTGGCTTGATATCCGTAAGTTAGAGGTGTTGAAGTAGCGCTCTAGTGTTTCGAAATATTTGTATTGTACAATGCTTGTGGATAGATTTCTATAATTTCTTTGTTTTGGCAGGGGGCTATGGGTCATGCCAAAACTTTTCACCATTACCCAGAGTTCTTTATGGTCGTAGTATCTTTCGCTCTCATTCAAAAGGCTTAGGTGAAGTATTGCAAAGCGTTCATATCGAGAAATTTAAGTTACAGGTACTTTCTCATTAAATGCCTAATGTGTAAAACTTTAGAACAAATTTACTCGATTTAAAATTTTGATTTAATAAGCAGTGTGCCAAAAATGATATCTCAAAATGTATTTAACCAATTGACTTGAAATGTTTGGTGAAGCTTTCTAAGATAACTATCTATGCTGTGAACTAGGATTTTTTTAATTGGAGATATACTTTTGACATAATTGCCATTTTTTCGGTCGAAAAAGGCAGAAAAATCTTTGGATATTAATCTCTTTCAAAAAGCTAAAACTCAATGTTTTGCAAAGATCCTAGTTCACAGCATAGATGTGACATTGTAGTATCCATTTGTACCACTTTTAGTTATTTATCATGTTTTGTTCTTTTGTAATCCTTTTTGGCGTGACACCATTTTTTTCACCATTGGGGGTAATTATTTTGGTAACCATGGCAACGGTGAGTGTAGAAACTATGTCATTGCTTATTATTTTATGACAGAAGTAGTTCTATGTAAATAAAACAATGAAATATCTTATTTTAAAGAAAAGTTATTCACTTGTGGTGTACCACCTCAAGATTATAGCTAAAACTTTCACCCATCTTCAAATTTTGAAAATAATATTTTAAATACCTATATTTCGAAAACATTTAATGTTAGAATCAAGAGTGCCATTCTAATAATCCTAAAATGTGAGCATACCCTGTCACGACTTTTTTACCTTAGGTAATTGCAAACTATCTTTTACGGAGGTCCGTGTCTTAAAACTAGGATACTTGAAATGTAGTAAGTGCTGCGGTACAAGGCTACCACAAGAAGCAAAAAATTGATCACTGTTGCTTGCGCGATGAATCCTTGCGCAAAATACACATGCATCACCCTGGTAAACAAAGACAAAAGGATAAGAGCAAACAATGCATCTCTTACAGTAAATATTGCCGTTGAAGGCTACAGAAAAACGCAATCAATTGATCAGTACACATTCTATCAGTACCGTAAACTTGATACTTTTTGCTTGTTTGCGCGACGTATGCGTGCGTTCAGCACAAAGAAAAGTCGGAAATATACAATTTTATGATACAGTTTGCGACGTGCTATGTCTATGAGATTGAAATATAATTGTTTCATAAAGCACCGACAGCCCACCAACACAAGTTATACCACTGAGTATTTAATTAGATAAATACATTAAGAACATGAGCTCGGTGAAGTTTGCTTATATCGCCGCGCGTTGTATGTTGGTGAAATGACCTTTAACCGACATGGTTGGCGGCTCATGCGGGCAATATTGAAATTTTGAGTATCTGTACGAAGTTAGAATGCCGTCTTGTTATTAATTAATATATGCAAAAGAAACATCAAGCTATTTTCTCAGACTGATGAACAGGCCAATTCCCTGTGAGTCCAAGGAATGCTCTGACTTATTTCTTCGTTCTTGGTAGCTTAGTTTGGCTTATCTTGACTACACTTCCATCATGAAGGCCCTTAATTGGTCCATCAGTAGAAGTTTGGTAGCTGACTACTTCAATGCTGTCGCCTACTAGGACCCATTTCTTCAACTTCGCAGTCCATCCAGCTTTGGCATAACCTCAGCGAGGGTTACTGGCAGACCCGTAGTCGCTGAGACAGCGTTCGTGCCCCAAGACAGTTTGTATGAATTTGTAAAAATGCTATTCAGGATTGACTGTGGTGCGAGCCATCAGGAAGTTGTTGGGGGATCTTGGCGAATGTCGATGACATTATCATTTACACAGATATGTCAGATCAACACCTCGTGGTAAGGTATTTTGACGGGGAAATACTAGCCTAAAACGATCAGGCTTTGTGACTGGTTTCTCGTTTATTGTCTTTCATTGTCTACAGTATATTTGTCTATGGTTTATTTTTCTATAGTTTATTCATTGTCATAACCAACCACTCACAAAGTATGTTAGTATATGTTGGTGGCGACCCATTTTGACATCTTCTGAAACATATTTCCTCTGTCGTGGGCTTCGGGCTAGGGTCAAACTCGGTGTCAACGCATACCTTTTTGGTGTCATATTTTGTCGTAGCATGAGTAGGAAAATGGCGATTTGAACTCTTTGATAACTCCCAGCCATCTTTTCCATATCTCGGCAATGTTTCTTCAGTGAGAATCGTGCAGGGCTTCGCGTGGATGGGCTCATTCGACTTATTGTTAATCTGGAAGATTATTGAAAAAGAAGATAATTGCAACCTGTATTCGCACATCTTATCGTATATTCTGTAGACGAAATAAAGACTGGGACAATCCGGAACTTTTTGGCATTTGACCTTATTAAAAACTTTTATCGTGTGTACATAAATTTTTGTTAGTATTAAATTCAACTCAAGTCAACATCAATAAGCTACCTTTTTTTAAGTAAGGTTTATCAATGTATTATATTGTATATCGTTAATATCTAATAAAAAGTTTCCATTATTATTATTATTTTTATTAGGCAAAGTCCCCAGAGCAGGGGCGAAGTCTCGAGAACCATTTTTGTTATATAAGACAAATGAGTCAACAACTGTTTTTTTTTAAATTGTGCAGTGATCATGGCTTTATGAGGGTGGTAAAGGGTTTTTTCGTGAGCCATGAATTGCCAGTATTTGTTGTTGTGAAATGAGATAGGCCGAATTTTTGTGTCGTGAAATGTGATTTACATGCCTATTTCTGAGCAGTGATTGGCAGCTTGACGACTAAGGATAAGTGCTAAAAAACTAAGCACGATGCATTGATTACAACAATTACTAAATTCATTTATTTTCTTCATTTTTTCTACATATATTGGCTGCTCTTACAAAAATTCGGCCGAATTTGAGCTTTCAATGGTGCATTTTATTTTCTACAATGTAAAAATAGGCTGACGGGTTAAGAAAGGCGTTAAATTTACACAGCTAAAAACGAGTTCATTAAATTTCGTGAAATTACTAATTTTTTACCTCTGAAATGTAAAATGGCTGTTTTTCCCTCTCATGAAACGTGATCCGATTCCCCCTTTATCACCCTCTTTTATGTCTAACGTTATTTTTTACAGTAAGTATAACATAAGTGTTCATTTTATTGGCGCATACGAATGGAAAAATGTTACGTTTACATTAGTCTTGTTAACATTGATTATTAAAAACTGTAACGTAGTTCATTATACTAACGATTACACTGAATGTTTATTCATATTTCATTTGGTCATTCAATTCTTTGAAAGCCTTTGCCTTGATGATGTAACCTCCGTTCTGCGCATATTTTCTGCGCATAACAAAGTTTGTTTACATTTTTCGATATCATGTTACACGAAGTATTTCCGGCTTGTTTAATTTTTTATCTGAGGGACTTGAGCACATTGACCTCATAAAAATACCTGAATCGCCGAACTGTATTAGCAATGTAATGGTCGAACAATAATGATTTGGTTCTTTGTCACTTTTTACCAACAAATCGTTTTTTCATTTTGCCATCTTGAGTGCTGATCACTCAAACTAACCCTTGTCGCGTTTGTTTGCTCGTCATAGCACTTGCTGCTTGCGGCCTGTACGCGACACCCGCCCATGACAATCCACCATGTTTATAATACCATATATGGATAATAGAACATGCTTAATTATGCAAAATTCCCTCAACCGCCCCGGTTCTTCGAAATGTTGTTATGCGCGAGAAATGTGCGTAGACGGATTTTAAATCTTTCTTAAAACGGTTTTAGTTTATTTCAAATTGAACACTATACATCCTGTAATAGAAATCTTAGCATTGCTGCTCAAGTGGAGTCTTCCAACATGGCCACAAGTCTAAAAATATGGCGTACTTATACCATTGATCTGAATAATACTGGATCGCGCATACATATGCATCAAGTGAAGCCCAGTGAAATGACGAATTTGGAGTACCAAAATGGCGGACAATCAGCATTTTCAATAGATAAATAAACTTCCTTATTTTAAGGAAATTTACGGAAATTGAAAACTCTGCTTAAAAGATTACTCTTACACCCGCAAAGAACACTGGACCTGGAGTACCAAGATGGCGGCGATGACTTCAAAATTTTATTATGTATGCGCGATCCAGTATTATTCAGATCAATGACTTATACGCTTTAAAACCACGTGGTGCCGTCGAAGGTCAAGGCGCTTGATATTTGTAATTTTTTTAAATAATTATACAGGGTGAGTAAAAAAAAACTGATGCCCTTTCAAATTCAAATTAGCCGCGAATTTCATTACGGAACTTTAAGTATTCCCATAGGTATACAGAGAACAGATCGTGACTAAGTACACAGTGCAAGGTGAGTAAAAAAACTGATGCCCTTCCAAATTCAAATCAGCCGCGAATTTCATTACGGTTCATTGAATTCCCATGGGTCTGTAGTGTTGTCTTGTTTTACATTTTGTTCTCTGTTCTCTGGGAATAAACCGTAATGAAATTCGTGGCTAATTTGAATTTGAAAGGGCATCAGTTTCTTTTACTCACCGTGCACTGTGTACTTATTAGACACGATCTGTTCTCTGTATACCTATGGGAATACTTAAAGTTCCGTAATGAATTCGCGGCTAATTTGAATTTGAAAGGGCATCAGTTTTTTTTTTACTCACCCTGTACAATAAGCGAAATTTCTATAGCTTGGATAATATGATGTATTTTCAAATCCCCCGAATGTAATAAGTGCATAAGGACTGAAATGTTAATACGCAAATCATAAGTCTGCAGTTTTTGAAACTCCATGCGTGCAAGACAAATCATTTGAGAGATGCCTCCAAGAGCTAGACCAAGACAACCTCGAAGATTAATTCGTAAAGCTGAGCGAAATATGCTTCACCAAATGTACAATATAGGCCCGGCCAACATGTATGACAGACACGCAGCTAGAGTATGTTATTCATCTACAAATTGTCTACAAATTGTAGCTGTTATAATAGTGAAGACTAATCACAAATCCCATCGGTCATTAGATTACTGCGAGTTGCAAGCATAATCCGTCAAAATGACTTTCTTCATACAGTAAATTTGCATGTATTGACCATGCAAATTACAAAACGATTAACTCAGAACAACATGCATAGTTAGCATATAAGACAGCTCATGCCATAGCCAATCAAATATTGCTATGTTTAGTTTAGCCATATTTTGCATATAGGTGATATAGCAAGAGCCAATAAGAAATGGCGATTTTCCGTGTCTTTCGTCCCGTTAATGATATTAATGAGGTTTTACGTCCTTAGATGCAGGTCAACTATTAAAACATTCAAATTCGAACGGTCGGCACAAGCGCTTGATTCAAAGTCTTTCTTGGGCACACTGTAGTACAATCTCCGTAAAAATCTGGAATATCTCTTGGATATCTTGGAAAGGTAGGTTGATTTTATGTGCTCGTTCATGTCAGAGATAGAATTTCATTTGGCTTGCATGAGAACATGTTGTATTATTATGTTTATGATCACCGCATGGACTCAGATGGCGCTAACCTACTTTAGTATACACATTGTATATGTCCTTTTGAATACCTGCATAAAAGTCTTTCAAGCTAGAACTTAGAAGATATGACCAGCAAAATTTTGATTTGACCCTCAATCTTGTATTTTAATTTCAGAGGTTTTGCCTTACATCTACAACGAGCTCTTGACTGACTGTAGCTTTTGATTTTAATAACGAGGGCCACTTATGTTGCCGCCAACCGCACATTTTCAGCTTCGTCCATCAACCACAAGTCATTTTGTTACATATAACCAGGCACTGGTGATCATCCAATTTTTTTTCTTTATTAGGAAAAATTTTAAGCATTTTATTTGAGTGAAATACGATTTACAATGAGTCAGATATAGTGTGTATTAACGGCATCAACACCTGAGACTCTCAGAATTGACATTAAAAGCCTGGTTCACGCTTGTAAGAATCGGGAATTTTCTCCTTCTTACGTATGTGAATGAATATGTAAACAAACTAAAATGTTTGACAAACATTATGCTTTTGCAATGGCATAGAATTCACTTCACTCATTACGACAAGTGTGAATCAGGCTTTGCATAGGGGTCGTTCACACTAGCGATATAGATCGAGCTGAGATCGACTCACAGCCGTGACGGGCCAATTAGTGTGGACGGTCAAAAGCGAGTTAAAACTGATCGATCCGAGATCGATCTAATTAGAGAGATAGTCTTGGATCGGCTCGATCAAATTTTAGATCGGTCTAGTTCTATGTTTAACGCCATGAGTCGGTCAACTCACCGATGTTGTTTTTCAAATGCGGATATTCAACGAAATCGTGTCACAAATGATTATATACATGACAGCTAAAATAACCGGATGTAACCTATAACGTCACAGAATGAGAAATAACAAAAAGGCCACCTTGTTCGGAGCCTTTGAGGTTTTTTGCCTGTCTCAAACTGCAAGAGAAAACCGAACCTAAAATCGCAGCAAATCCTATTAGTTGCGGAAACGTACGTTGTACGTCGCTCTTTGCCATTTTGATATCTCTCGATGTAGGTGCATGTGACATATCCGTGGGGCTTATCATTGTTTTCAAATTAGAGGAACTTTTTTAATGTCAGATTAAAACAAAGATAATGTGTTCTTAATTGCTTTCTGACGACAGTTATTGGTTCATCGAACACACTTCCTTGATATTGAATCTAAGCACACTAATTCTTTTCCGCTAATTTACAAAAGAGGTGTGACATACAACACGCAATTGCTATAAGACATACAATATATAAAAAGCAAATCATTTACAAGTGAATTACAATAACTAGTTAAATAATACACACTGATTTCCACAGTCGAAGAAAAAAATTACTGCAAAACGAGACTAGCGATACCGGATTTTTCACTTCGTAAGATATCTGGTTCATAGTTTATAGCTCCATTACAGCAGTGGTTTATGGACTCGTAGGAGAGATCAATCATTAAACTCACTAACGTTTTGCTAAAGGTTATAGACTCTACTGGGATTTATTGATGTTTTGTTCATGATTCTAGCTTTCATTTCAGCTCTGCGTTCTTAAAGTTTTCAACCAAGTTTTCAAAGATCTACCTTTCAAGTTTATATAAAAGGAAGATCACGGAGGAGAACTACTTATAAAGGTAACGGTTTATGGTAAAATACCGTTCATTTGTATAATCCAGCAATGTTGTGGTTGTAGAATGGTAGGGTCCATAACAAAACTGCACGATGTTTCGATAAAAGGGCCTTTTTTGTAATACAAAAGTCTTTCTATTATTTTATTAACTACTGAAAGGATAGAAATTGTCTATAATTGCCTTGTTTTTAAACAATGGAATAACTCTTGCTGTCTTCCAATCCGACGGAAACTGGTTAGAATTAGTTAACATGTTGAAAATCTCCGTGAGACTGGGTAGATGTAATTGCAGAAGCAGCAATCCGAAGCACCTCAGAAGAAGGTAAGTTCAGAACCTTGCACTGTTAATTTCAGGGGGTCATTTTAACTCCAAAAGTGGACTCCGACTCCTTTTTTGGAGTAAAAATTACACCAATATTTCAACTCCAGTCGTGGAGTAAATTTTACACCCAAAGTGGAGTAGATCTGACTCTTCTCTTCATGGAATTAAATCTAATCCAATTTGACTCCAAGAGGAGTACAGTTTAAATTCTGTGCTGAAGTGGAGTAGATTTAACTCCACTATTTTTACTACCCTAAAAGAGTTGTTTTAATTCCACACGTGAAGTGGCATGTTTGTTAATATAGAAAAATACAATTTTCATTTCCCTTAGCTAGATTGGCCGATATTGATATCGAATGCTCATTAATAACATCGTTTGTAGAAGAAACAGCTTTCCCTTCAGTTGGATATCTTTTATCACGTCCTGTTCCGTAGTTCTACCAAGAAAATCATTTATTGATTTTCATAAAGTTTTTGGGTTTTGATCATGGTTTAAAAATTTATTAGCATAATAGCTTTCTGGCTACTAGTTCTTAAAAAATAGCAACTGGTTCATCAGAAATTCTGGAGTTAAGACAAGTTTCCATAAGTGCCAGAACATCTATATAGTTTGTTTTTTTTATCATAAAGCAGCAACCGGCCGATTTCCGAAGATGTTTTGTTAGAGTGGCTAAATTTAGCATAGCCATTTTTTTAAACCTTTAGCTTTTGAAATATGATAATAATTGCTGTGTTAAGAATGGCCTTCCTTCCAAGTTATCTTTCTATATTATGCAGCTGTCAATGACAATAATGATTATTTGCTATGTGAATGACTTAGTTTACCTGGAAGACAAAAAGCCGCTATTCTCTCGCTGACGACTCGCTGTCCTCGGCTCTCGGTTGCGGGGATTTACATTGACTGCTGTACTTCCCTTTACTTGTTATCTCTATAAAATGAGCGATCTTTTTGTTTTGTTATGCGAATGATATAGCCCCGATTTGTAAGAATTTCATTTTAGCTGGTTAAAACTTCGAGCCAGTTGTATCACCATAAAGAGTGTTTTAGTGCGTTCATTCTTTAATCTACAGAAATCACTTCTTACAGTCGGAAAGACCAACATTACCATTCGAATGTCACCGTTTTGATAATTTGAAGAACAATTATGCAAATAGTCGGTCAGAATCGCATAATTCCACCTCAGAGTAGCTATCATCGAGGCAGCGAAATAATTACCTGTCGTTAGAAACAAGTAACGTCGCTAATAAGATTCAGTAATGCGAAAATTTTTCAATTTCGTTTCCTAAATGGGATAAAACTTGAATATATATAATTATTTAAATAATTATTGTATATATAATTTGAAATTGCAAAGATAAGGCCTTTTCCAATCAGTAATCTGAATCCCATACAATCATAATCTGGATTATAAATGGAACGCGGCTCTCATTTATGCCAATCATGATTTTAAAGCAGTTGTTTACCAAAGAACTTGCACTAAATGATTAGCACGATTGCTTTTAAAGCTACACCATGGCCAATTTTTGTTGATTTGACATCCACCATTAAACTAAGCGAGTAATTATTCATCAATAGAGAGCTTAAAGTGTACATGAAATGTTGGGGACGCTACTAATTTTTGCATGTTTTCTTCGAGATAATTCCATTCTTTATTTTTTACATATTTTTTAACGGCGAGAAAACAAACAGAAAGCTAAATATTTAGCCTTCTTTGTCATGCATTCAGTCAAATATATGTCAACCGGAAGCTTTCACTGTGTGACGTCACAGTATGGATCATATTTCAATTCACCTTGGTGTTTGTTTCGTAATTCAACTAAATTGTTGTAAACACAAGGTTCAAAAACGATTTTCAGACTTTTAGACACAATGTCAGAGTCGGACAATACTTCTACAACTAGCAGTGACTTGGATATGTCAGGTGATAGCAGTTTGCTTGAATCAGACGTGGACATTGGCGGCTTGGCGCCGTAGAACCGTATCAAGACGAGCCTCCTCTTGCGTCCGAGACTAGTTCGGATTCTGAAAGCGATGCAAACGACATTTCAGACCCTGATAAGATACCAAGAGAAGTTTTGGAACAACGCTTTGATCGAATTATTTCCGTTCAAAACTAGTATGTTACGATTTTTTAAAGGTTTTTACCGCAATGACTGTTTATTTTGAATATTTTACTGTGATCAACTAAATAGTATTTTTCATAGATGTACTTGTGAGCTTGTGGCCATTGCAGTGACGAGCATTTAGTAGGCTTAATAGAATTTCGTTGTTGCCAAGTGGTCGATGAAGTTGTTGAAAAATACACCTCCGAAGGTTTTGATCCTTCTTGTATTACAAGCTATCCACATCACAGAGCCCTTACACAAAGGGTGGTTTTAGAACAGATTGCACCTCTTCTAAAGCGGAAGGATGGTCTCACAATGAAACGGGGAGAAAACATGACAATGAACGAGTAAGTTAATCTTATATAAAAATACATTAAAGCACCAGTCATTGGCATTACTATTTCAAACAAAATATTACTAAGAGTAAACACGCCATTTCTATTTTGAAGACGAAGACACTTGAACTAATTTATATAGGTATTATCACAATATATTATTATCTATAGGTTTCAATGTGCTGTGGCTTATCAATTCATTATTCGCTGGCTTTGTGGACAATGGGGTGGGACAATACCAGACCACTGCCAGCATGTATTTATCATGAAATTCGAGAACGATTTTCTACTCAGGGTGCACATACTGGATATTTAGCAGTTGAAAACAGAGACTAAGACTTTAATAGCATAACTGCTAACATAACCTTATTCCAAACATTTATTTGAGGTTATTTAACTTTGCTGAGGGGCATATTTTTAGTAAATTATTTCTCATATACATCTTCTGCCTGGAGTTTACATGGAATATGCACCCCGGTAATCCTTGATGTATATATATGAGAAATGATTTACTAAAAATATGCCGCTCAACAAAGTTAAATAACCTCAAATAAATGTTTTGAATAAGGTTATGTTAGCAGTTATGCTATTAAAGTCTTAGTCTCTGTTTTCAACTGCTAAATATCCAGTATGTGCACCCTGAGTAGAAAATCGTTCTCGAATTTCATGATAAATACATGCTGGCAGTGGTCTGGTATTGTTCCACCACATTGTCCACAAAGCCAGCGAATAATGAATCGATAAGCCACAGCACATTGAAACCTATAGATAATAATAGATTGTGATAATACCTATATAAATTAGTTCAAGTGTCTTCGTCTTCAAAATAGAAATGGCGTGTTTACTCTTAGTAATATTTTGTTTGAAATAGTAATGCCAATGACTGGTGCTTTAATGTATTTTTATATAAGATTAACTTACTCGTTCATTGTCATGTTTTCTCCCCGTTTCATTGTGAGACCATCCTTCCGCTTTAGAAGAGGTGCAATCTGTTCTAAAACCACCCTTTGTGTAAGGGCTCTGTAATGTGGATAGCTTGTAATACAAGAAGGATCAAGACCTTCGGAGGTGTATTTTTCAACAACTTCATCGACCCCTTGGCAACAACGAAATTCTGTTATATTAAGCCTACTAAATGCTCGTCACTGCAATGTCCACAAGCCCACAAGTACATCTATGAAAAATACTATTTAGTTGATCACAGTAAAATATTCAAAATAAACAGTCATTGCGGTAAAAATCGTAACATACTAGTTTTGAACGGAAATAATTCGATCAAAGCGTTGTTCCAAAACTTCTCTTGGTATCTTATCAGGGTCTGAAATGTCGTTTGCATCGCTTTCAGAATCCGAACTAGTCTCGGACGCAAGAGGAGGCTCGTCTTGATACGGTTCTACGGCGCCAAGCCGCCAATGTCCACGTCTGATTCAAGCAAACTGCTATCACCTGACATATCCAAGTCACTGCTAGTTGTAGAAGTATTGTCCGATTCTGACATTGTGTCTAAAAGTCTGAAAATCATTTTTGAACCTTGTGTTTAAAACAATTTAGTTGAATTACGAAACAAACACCAAGGTGAATTGAAATATGATCCATACTGTGACGTCACACAGTGAAAGCTTCCGGTTGACATATATTTGACTGAATGCATGACAATAGCCTGTGCACAGACGTAAATTCTCCCGTAATTAACGTCTGTGAACAATTGCAGCAAACCGTGTATTGCCACGTCAGCTTTATTTCATTTTTCTATAACAATTTCTTATTGGTTCGTTTGTTTCTACGATGCAATGTGCGTTTTTATTGGCTTTCCTGTTGTGATGGACGGAAATATTAAATTTCTATATGAATATCTAATTTCACGCTATAAATATTAAACTAGAAGTTACTATCGCAAGGAAAGTGCTGCCGTACCACCTATGCAGCTATGCCTTGACTATACCAATTTATTAACATCATTTTCCACACTGTACGAATGAATTTTGTTTAAAATATTTGAAATTACAATATGCTATAAATTAATTACTATATACTATAAAGTGCACTTTGAATTACATTTGTGCACTGTCATCGATTCTTGGTGCCAATAATAATTTTAAACTACCATTCAACATGTCAATGGAAGTCATACCAGACTTCAAGAAGAAAATATGTCTTTCCAGGTGATACACACCTTCTTTCTTGCAATACTATTTCCAGGTAATTTAAATAATGATAGTAGTCAACAGTATGATTTTTTGTCCAATATGTAGATGTTCCAAATTTATTTAGCATCTACGTACTATCGATTAATTAACTAGTTAGCATGTAGTATCGATAACTTGTTATGGTACTGTACATGTACGGATATTATCTTGGCATACAGATTTATCCCAGATGTGCATGTTGTAGTTTGAGAATAAGTATGGTAATTTAACAATACTGTGCTTGACATATTCCATCCAATTGCATACATTATGATGAACCCAAGATCCATCCATTTGGTGGATTTGAAACAGGCAACGTTAGGTACAGGAATTTAATAATACATGGGATAACACATTCCATCCATTGCATATGATGTACTATTCCATACAATCTTGAAAATCAGCATTTTTCTTTCAATGGAATACATTTCTGTTGAGAATTCCCATCCTATTTTTACATGTGGTGTAACATATCCAGATTATAATAAGACTGTAATAACCATTTGATTTTATCCAGCAGTTTAGTATCTTTTATGTTTTATCCAGCAGTTTTGCAACATATGGCACCTTTCAGATCAATCTGGATTGCAAAGAAATAATTGATAATATTTAATTAGAAACCAAAATAAATGAAATGGGGGGGGGGGAGGGGGTACAAAAAAAACTTACCATTTTCTTGTCTTGGAAATCATTATTTTTATCCATACAGTGATAACAATGAGTAAAGTAGTTATTATTCTATAAATTAAATTATTATATCTTAAAAGGTATATAGCCAATTACATACAAGATTATGACAGGGATCTACATATTGAATCCCTCTATTGTTGAAACTCAATAGTTTTCTGTTCTAAATGCACTGGTAGTAGCCTGTGCTAACTGATCTAGCCTGTTTTCTTCTTCAAGCCTATATTGTAAGTTAGCTGATGACTTCAAGGATGATAATCGTTCATATGTCATTGGTTCAATGACACAGGATGCAAGTGATTTTACTCGGCTAATAGCAACATAGGAAACTCCAGCAGTTCTTTCAGATTTGCCAATATCAATCCATGCTTTTGCAAGTGTTAGTCCCTGGCTCTTGTGTATTGTTAGAGCCCAGGCAAGTCTAAGAGGTAACTGTTGCCTCTCATGGATGCCTATTTCTGTCTGCGATGAGACAGTGATTGGACATATTGGAATGCACAACGGTTTGCTTTCAATAAATGCAGGACCTCTGTAGTTCTCAAATTCTACCATTACTGCAATAGGTAAATCTGGTGGTTGATAGTTATTCTGATAGATTATATCAACAACTGTTCCAGTGGCCCCATTGCAAAGACCAACACATGACCATAAATTCATGGTTAACATGACTCTAGCACCTTTTGCTAGAAACACAACAGGTTCTAATCCAGACATGTCATCTGAGGATATTTTCTTGGCCACTGCAGAAGAATGTAGAGCATTGATATGAGCAATTGGAAGCCCAAGTTTTGTTAGTTGCTCGTGGTTGTAATTACCAACTTGTTCATTGCTGTAGAAGAGTCTAGTAGAATCTTCAAATTCATACAAGTTAGTGACATTAGATGGCTGACGAGTCAGAAGTAATTCCCAGTCATCAACTGTGGATTCGCCTTTGCGAAGTCGTAGTAATAAATCTCTGAACTGAACTTGTTCAGGTGTCATACCTTGCACACGTTGATTTACAGTCAGTTTAACAACTTTGTCAAACATATGATATGCTTGAAAACCTTGTTCACCAACAGCATTTGATGGTTTAGCATGGTAAAGAGGCTTATCTGCTACTGGTGGTAATTGACCTGGATCACCAGTCAAAATCAAAGATTTGCCTCCAAATGCTTTGTCATTATAACCAGTTGCTTGTTTACAACGTTTGTCCATCCAACCAAAAGTAACTTGGCCAAGCATGGAGTATTCATCAATAATGATGCAATTAATGTTATTAAGACTCTCTTGTAACCTACACAAACTTTGTCCTGTTAGATCTTTATTACCCCTTGACCCTATAGGTAACTTTAATAGAGAATGTATAGTTACACCTCTAATATTATATGCTGCTTTACCAGTTGTAGCAGTAACTGCACATCTGCTTTGTAACAAGTTGCGAATTGCATTAATAAGGTAACTTTTACCAGTTCCTGCAACACCATTTATAATGAGACATAATGACTCTCTGTCAGATGATGTATCATCAAAATGAGACTTGACAATATCATAGGCAAGTTTTTGCATTTCACTAAAACTGTTGATGTCAACAACCTCATATTGCTCATCAATAGTGTATTCCTCTTTATTCTTTTTTATCCAAGTTGGCATTTCTTGGATTTGTTGTTCTGAATAATTGGCACTGTCAAGATGCCAGTTTTGCATTGTTTCTGGGGTTTGCCCTAGTGAGTTATCAAACGGAGTGTGAAGGTCTGATATTACCATCCACTCTTCCCGAGTTCTCTCTTGTTCTTGAGAAAGTTCATTTTCTGGCTCTTGACTTTGAATGACAGCTTGTAACTTGTCAAACCAGTGTGGGACATTAGATTGTCCATATGGTGTTTGTAAGAATTCTTGCCATGAATTGATTAAAATCTCATCTGTTGCTTCTTGATCACCCCAAGCATTATTCTGGGTTGTTTTCCAGGGTTTATACCTTAAAAGTTGATATTTACAATAAAGCCCAAAATTTGGGCCTTTGGGATTAGGAGAATATGTTGGGAATATTCTGGGTATAACATTTTCCGGCAATTTTGTCAATTCATTATTGGAAACTTTGTATGTTGTTGCAAATCCAACAAAGTTCATATTCATTACATTTTGTGAACTTTTATACTGCTCTCGATTAGCATACACATCAAGAAGTGAGTAATCAGTACATGATTCACCTTCTTCTGTTGTATCACGCACTCTACGTGATCCATTCAGACTGACTGGCATCACTTTGAAGGATGAGCTGTGAAGTTTTAAAGACAATAAATGATGCATTGTCTCCTGAGCTGCATAATCTCTTTCTCCAAGAGATTTCATAACCACCTTCTTAATAGCTCTACGAGGGTCAGTATTACTGTCAAGATTTTGCACAATTGAATTAAATGCCTGTGTTAACATAGGTGACCTTGGTTCACCTTTTGCTGCATATTTTGTGAGATATTCAACACAAGCATAATGATCAATAACAACTTGAATATCACAGTTAGCTCTCCATCCTTGGAGTTGAAGTTTTTGATGGTTATTTAACCTTGAATCATTTCGTTTAGTCACAATCTTAGCTCGATAATGTTCTTCCCCTGAAGTGTGAATCTTTTCAAATTCTAATTTTGTCTGAAGACAATGATCAAAAGGGAAATGAAATCTACATTTTAATTCAGTTTCATTTGACTTTTTTCTAAGGCAATAGCTTGTACTACAACGAGTGTGTCGCTGAACCATGTTTAACAGATCTATATAATCTGATTGTTTTTCATGTTCTGGAATATCATTATGACGCCTTTGACATGGATGAGCTTGAGGTCTTATCCAGATGTCCTCATCTGGTGAATTCGGATTAACAGTTGATAATAGCCAGTCAACATACTGACATACTGTTTCAGCTGCTCTTTGCCCAGCTTCAACATCTTCATCTAGTTCAGTTGTGTCAGAACAATCGTTTTCATCTTTGTATTTTCGGGCTAAGAAACCTTTCAAAGCAGTTTGTGTAAGTTGACACAAACCTGGGTCATTATTTAGTTTTGCAGTGCCATGACAATGGATACTGCCTCTTCCCTGATATTCATATCGAAACCAGTGCCATTTTGCCCCCAGTGATTCGTAAAGCCAGTGTTTTATGAAGCTTTCTAATCGTTGGGTAAAAAACCAATCCACAAGATGGGGATTGCTAATAACATTTTGGCGCCTTACATCACTGGTAGAGTTACAAGTTTCACAGTCAGGATCAGTTTTAAACAGGTCATGTAATTCTGGCCAATGCATATCTGCAGAGGAGAAAGTAAAGAATAATGTTGGTGCTCCAACATTAGTTATAATAGCTTTCAGGTCTTCCCGTACTCTATTCCAATAAGAACTTGTGCCAGCAATGTTCCCAACATATCTAGATACCTTAGACATAAATAGATTAGCATTGTTGCTGGCAGCCATTTCACGCAGTTCATCAATCGTAAGATGTGCTTCACCTGGGTTCTGTTTGAGGAATATTCCACTTTGTTGCAAGATTCGTTTCCTCTGAATCATATTAAAAGCCCAATAAGAAAATCTGGGATGGTTAGCAAAACGGTATACCCATTTACCATCAATAATTTCAGCAAATTTTAATAGATGCTTTATTCGTTCTTGAAGAGGGACATCTCTTAGAAGTCCTTGATTAGTAGGATCACCTTGCCCATCTGGAAATAAGGTTGGGAAAGCCATTGTGGCCAGATGAGATATTTGATATTCATTTAATGGCTCGTTGTCAACTGATGGCCATTGCATTGGTTCATTTTCAGAAAGCTGGTTTCTAACAGCATTAATTTCCTGTTGTTGTTGTTCACCAACAGGTAGAAAACTACTCATTTCAGTAGCAGCATTATAAACAATATCATCTGATGGGTTATCAGTAGGAGGACCTGTATCAGGTGAACAATCATCATCTGAGATGATATCATCATCAGCCTCAACTGTCATAAGCTCTGATGGTACACCATTTTCAGGCAATATGTTTAATGCATCTTCATTTATTATCAACTCAGAATAATGTGGGTTATTGTTCTTAAGCCAAACTAAAGCATTGTGCACTTTTTGTTTTCGCACTGTCACATCTTTGAAGGTATTGTCTCTACCTTTAACCTTAACAATAATCACAGCCAAGTCTTTGGGATATCTTGGCAAAGATGTCGCAAGTTCTGTGACATTTTGGGGCAAGTTAATACAATGCCCTGAGTAACCTCGTTGACCACCAGGTTTAATATAAACTCTCATGATTGGCAAAGCACGAGCAATTAACATTTCTTCAGTTTGAGTTAAATTTTGTAGTTCATGTGGAACTTTTGAAGGTATCATTGAATTTTCTGAAGAAAATTTCTTTGGAGATTTTTTATCTCTACAACATCGTGAACACACATAAGGTGTCCTAGGTTTAGATTTCAAAGGCCATGCCTCCTGACACACTGTACACTGACTGACAATGTACTTAACAGACTTATGGAATTTATTAATGTTAGTTTTAGCCCAACATTGCTCTTCAATAACACCATTGTTGGTGTTATCAAACATATTTAAATAGTGCTGTTGATTTATTTCATGTTGAGACTGTGAAACTTCCTTTGCCCGCTTTTGTTTCTTATCATAGCTTTCTTTCTCAAGTCTGAGTTGTCTCTGACTTTCAGTTTCATCGGACCGTTTACTTTTTTTAGACACACGGTCCTTTTCAAGTCTAATTTGTCTCTCACTGTCAGTTTCCTCTGACCGCTTACTTTTTTTAGACAGACTATCCTTTTCAAGTCTAATTTGTCTCTCACTGTCAGTTTCCTCTGACCGCTTACTTTTTTTGGACAGATTATCCTTTTCAAGTCTGATTTGCCTCTCATTGTCAGTTTGTTCTGACCGCTTACTTTTTTTAGACACACGATCTTTCTCAAGTCTGATTTGCCTCTCATTGTCACTTTCTTCTGACCGTTTCCGTTTCATAGACTCACTTACTTTATGAAGTCTAATTTGTCTATCACTGTCAATTTCATTTAGCTGTTGCCTTTTTTTATACACATTAGCATTTTTAAGCCGTAGTTGTTTATCAAGTTCATTTTCTACTGACCGCCTTTTTTTCTGGTAATCTTGATCTTTAGCACATTTAGCCTTTTGCTGAGCACCACATTTATGTAAATGGAGAGGCACAATTTCAAATAAATTGGTATTTAATGCCACTGCAAGGCAATACAAGTATTGTTCTAACTCTAGAATATTGGCAAATTTCATTACAACAGCAGTGCCATTGGGATTAGGCATGCCATTTAAGTCTCTAGCATGGGAGTCAATCAAATAGAAAAATTCTGTTTGCTTAATTAAGGCCATCATATAGCCTTCCAAAATTAAAATAGCATAACTATCATTAAAAAATGCATTCAAAAGTGCTGTGTGAATATTATAATAATGAGATTCAATCTCTCCTTCCATTATAACAAGACCTTGACACTCATCACCATACTTTATATACAAAATTTGGTTTTCATTTTTTTCCTTATTGGGTTCAATGGGAACTGGTAAATTATCATTGTTTCGTGCCTCAGATGGCTCCACCACAATGGGCAGATCATTATTATTTTGTGCCTCAATGGGCAGATCATTGTTATTTTGTGCCACAATTGGCAGATCATTGTTATTTTGTGCCACAATGGGCAGATCACTGTTATTTTGTGCCACAATAGACAGATCACTGTTATTTTGTACCTCAATGGGCACATCATTGTTATTTTGTGCCTCAATGGGCAGATCATTGTTATTTTGTGCCTCAATGGACAGATCATTATTATTTTGTGCTACCACAACGGGTAATCTAACAGGCTGCAAATTGACTGTGTCGATTATATCGTAAGAAAACATGGTCGAACAGCCTGAAACACTAACAACTTTTGGCAAGTTATCTATAGACAAAAACTCAACACCCTGTTCTAACACAATTAAGCCTTTATTCAGTGCTTTTAAGTACATTTGGTCACCTTGTGATAAAACATTATCAAGCATTGTTGTCGACCAATCGATCAGTGGGTTATTTTGGGCTGTAATAACTGCCGCTAAACTCATAAAAGCACACTGCTTTCCCCTAGTTTGAACGCTAAAACGTTCATCGCCTTGGTGCATAGTAGCACAAAGAAATAAAGCCATATTTACCTGATTTTTATATCTTCCAAAAAGTTTTGTAAATTCTCGCTTGACCCTTGAGTCACAGTCTTCGCAGGAGACCACATGGAATGAAATGCGTGCGCATTACAAACGAAATTTGTTCGATTCCCAACCCCTTCTTTTCACAAACGTAGCTAAATTCGTCCCCCCGGAAATACGACATCTTAACAGACAGACAGACAGACGGACACAAATCGAGATTTCGACTATACATAGATCGGGGCGGAAGACTGGGTCGAGTCGTCGTCAAGAATAGTGTGCTGCCTCGCTGGCGCTCGGCAGCAATTACAAGATGGCGGCTCATGGAGATGACACTGTATCTGAAAGTCTTTGGCGAAAAGCGGTTGAAAACGTGTTAAATGTATTTGGGATACCTTCTTTGTATGATGAGCAAAAAGATGTCTTGAGTAAGTTCTTCTCAAAGCAAGATGTTTTTGTAAATCTTCCTACTTCGTACGGAAAATCACTGATTTATCAAGCAACACCAATTATGGCAGATGTTCTCCTTCGAAGGAGCAAGGGGACAAGCATCGTTTTGGTTATTTCTCCTTTAAAGGCCTTAATGGAAGACCAAGTTGATTATTTAAATAGTCTAAGTATATCAGCAATCAGCGTTACTGATGAACACAACGACAAAACTATCATTGATATCATTGATGGCAAATACTCTCATGTATATGGTTCTCCAGAATGTTTTCTTTCCACAACATGGCGAGGATTGTTTACAAGTAAGAAATTTAGATCGTCATTGGTATGTGTTGCTGTGGATGAAGCTCACTGCATCAGTCAATGGTAAGTGTAATGTATCACTTTAAAAAAATTTTCTGATGGCCTCAAGCTTATATTTAAAATAAGTGCTTCATGTTACATTTATACTGACGATTGTGTGATTGTATGCTAAAATTATGGAACTTTTTGTATTACAGGGGTTTGCCTGGTGCCAGAAAATGTAAACTTCCATTTCGAGAATGGTATGGTAACCTTGGGGAGTTGAGATCTCTTGTTCCACAAGACGTTAAAATGATTGTAGCAACAGCATCAGCAAGTAAAAGTACTGTGACTGTCATATATGAGAGTTTAAAATTGGCTAATGATACCTATGTGGGGACAAAGTCTCCCGATCGGACAAATTTAAAGTATTATGTGCAATATATAGATAAGGACATTTCCCTGGAAATAATTTTTTCTAAAATAATTGATGATGTCAGAAATGAAGGTATCAATGCTCCAAGAACAATCATTTATTGCCAAACCCGGAAGCAGTGTGCAATTTTATACAAAGTATTTGAAACTAACCTGGGTAAATTATTTTACAAAGATGCTGTCCCAAACTGTAAGAAACGTTTGGTTGAAATGTACCATGCTGGCACTCCTGAAACAGTAAAGAGGCACATTTCAAAGAACTTAGCACATGATGAAAGTCATATAAAAGTACTTATTGCAACCATAGCATTTGGAATGGGAATAGACTGCAAGAATGTAACCAGAATATTGCACTTTGGGCCATCCAAAAATATTGAGAGCTATATCCAGGAAAGTGGGCGGGCAGGAAGGGATGGATCCAACAGTGAATGTATTTTATTATTCAATGGATTGCTTTCTGTACATTGTTCATCAGATATGAAAGAACTGCTTCATGATGAAAGTGGTTGCAGAAGAGAACTACTTATGAAGTCATTTGGATTCACTCCTCAAGCTCATACAAGAAAGCACATGTGTTGTGATAACTGTACTAAGAAATGTAATTGTGGTGCAAAGGAGTGTAAAACAAGAACTGGCCTTCCAATTTATAATGAAAAAACAGAGGATGAGGATCTCTCCCACAAAACAAGACCTGTCAGCCTTGACCAAAGAAAACAACTAAAAGCAAAACTGGAATCATTAAGAGAGGATATAGTAAAGGAAAATAAAGAAAAACTAATTAATACAGTCTCCCTACCAACTTCCCTTCTTGAATTTGGAAGAATTCAAATTTTAGGCGTTATTGGCAATTGTCACAAGATATTTTCTATTTCTGATATCATGCATTATGTTGAAATCTGGCGTATATCACATGCACATGGAATTCTAAAGGCTGTAAATGACATATTTAATGACATCAGCATTATTCCTGATTTAGATAGTGAATCAGACGAAATTATTGGAGACATGGACTGGGAGGAAATTCATGATGATTCAACCTTGCATTCTTTATTTGACTCAGAAGAGGAAAACATGTCGGTAGATGAAACACAGTTCTCTGGGGATGGATCACTAAACACCAGCAGCTTTTTCCTTGATTTAGCAATTAACCAATAACTTATTTTTATATTATTTGCACAAACTATGTTTTATGTCATCCTCAATTGGTGGGCAGGCTACATGAAACAGGCTGTGGACAGTGTTGGTTGTTGGCACATTGAGTGGAAAACAAGTACAGTAACTCTAGAGACATTGAATTTTGTGGGTTTTTCTGGCAATTTGTGCATCTATCTAGTGCATTATAGTCTAATGATAATTTGCATCATGGTGGGCTATTGAATTGAGCCATTCATAGAATAGCTTACTGGAGAATTTATACCTGTATACAGGCTGTTCATAGAATAGTGTATTGAAACAGGATGATAAATCAAAATAGGTACAAATTTTTACCAGCAACCACCCAGTTCTATATGCTATACAACTGCATTATCTAGCACGCCGTTGCAGCAATATATGCTTCTTGTGCTGCTCAATCCAATGATACATATTTTTCAAATCAAATCCAGCCAAGAAACTGTCTTTGAACCCATCAAAAAAGAGGTAAGATCGTCCGGGTGTTTTCACAAGTGCCTGATGATGTAGAAGTTCATTTACAATTGTTTGCATATCCTTGTTAAGTGATTGTCGGATATGCTTACCCGAACTCTTGTACATTTTCACACTTTTATCAAAGTTCTCCATCAGTGCTTTAGTTGTTGACATGCTATGACAAATTCGGTCAATAGACCTCTTGCTAGCATTTGGGCCAAGTTTTTTAATCGCCTCTTTAACAACCCTATTGAGGAATTCAAGGTTCAAATCTAAAGGAATGTTACCACCAAATCCTCTTTTTGTTTTGATAAATCTATTCCACACAAGTTGATGGGCAGAGCGAGGAGAAAGCAATGCATAAACCTGGAACAGCATGTACAAAATTTCAAGGGAGTATTTTGAGCTGCTGCTGTCATGTTTGAAATACAGAAGGAGAAACTTCCAGCACCTTAGAACTCTCTGTCCATCACCTATGAAAAGTATTTAAAGCTGATTACTTGATCTATTTATTAAAGTAAGCTTTGTCACAAGTGAAACTTGGCTGGCACTCAAAACAATTTACCTGCACTGAACACCTTCTCTTACAAGTAAAATTGTCTAACATTTGTGAAATAAAAATTTAGGAGTATGCACATGGTCCACTGGAGCCTAATATTTATTTTTTTAAATTTATTCATTAAGCTTAGCCACAAGGGCAGAGTCAGCACATCAGCGTGAGCCAATTACTGTGGGCCAGTGTTACCTAACCCTGTCAACATTCCCTGTGGGAGGAAACCGGAGTACCCGGAGAAAACCCACGACTTTCCGCAGAGTGTTGACTATTCTCTTTTCACATGAGGACTGGGTTCGAGTCCACCTTACTGGGAATCGAACTCGGAACCTTAGAGGTGAAAGGTGAGTGGTCTGACCACTACACTACCTTAGCCACTGTATATTAATGTAAAATATTAATATACCGTATTCTCTCTATTTAGCCCCCCGTGGGGCTTATTCATTTCTAGACCTTTTGAGGAGGTCTTATTGGAAAGGGGGGCTTATTTATTCATCCAAAAAACAGTGATGGAGATTATCTCTTTGAACTTCAATAAGCTCAAAATCATTACACAGTATATATCATATAACAACAACATTTATATTAACAATATAACAACATATAATATACATGGTAATAACAACATATAATATATATATATATATATATATTATGAAGGGGGAGGCTTATTAGAGAGGGGGGATTATTTGAGGGGGGTGGGGTAAATAGGGAGATTACAGTAAAATATATAATATAAAATAATTGTAGCATATATCATATAATTATGCACCTTCACTTATAGCATCCTGCAAATTTGCAAGAATCATCCCATATTCCAGTAGTGCTTTCTGATAATTTAACATGTCATCATCTTCCTCAGGGCTTTCATTAAAATATCCGTCACATTGTTTGTCTTCGTCTGGTATAACAACTGGTGGATTATGCTTTAACTCATGATTTCTCCGCCTCTGACCATCATGAACAAATGTTGATTTGCACCCTGTAAAACGGCACATATACCTTCCATCTAGTGTGATGTACCTTCTCTGTTCACTCTCGTTCAACTCCATCTTCTTACATGCTGCAACAAAAGCATCATGCCTTGATTTATTGAGAACATACCTATCGACAATACGTGTTGCAAGCTTTCTTAGAGAGTTTTTCTTTTCTTCTTTAGTTGAACATTTGGGATCAGGTAAATTAGTTAACTCTGGTGTGTCATAGATATCGTCAATGCCTAGCTCCAATAGTCCAGCAGTGACCAATCTTGCATCAACTTCAAGTGAAAAGAACCTGCGGCAAGCATTTACATTACCCTCAACATCAGCTTTAACATTTCTTCTGTTTATTAAATTCCTATCACTGTATAATGTGCATTTGTCGCTGGATGATGCAGTGCTGTACAGTTTGGAAAAAGCAACCTGTCAAATAAAAATTCGTGTTATTCAACATTGGGTATTGGACATGACAGTCTAACAAATATATAGAGGATATTACACAGCGGCATGAAGATATGAATATTATTTTTGAATGGTGAAAACAATTTTATGAACAAGTGCAGCAATATTGTTTTTAACACAAGAAAATAGTATTTATTTAATATCTTTTAGCCACCATGTAATGTTCTTTTTATTATATGGTGAAAAGTTGGAACAAGCTAGCTAACAACAGTGAGAGAATTTTTCATGCATTACATATTTTTTACATCTGTACTAGTGCAATATGGAAAATACAAGTGTTTTAGTTTACAGTGAAACACCCATAACCACATAATATAAAGTAATAAATTCAGTTGTTTTGCAAAGGTTAAAAGAAGTTATCCACTGGATTGCAAGTTTTTCAGCATCTCAAAATTATTCATCTATTAGTATTGTTAAAGTTACTTATTTTCATGCTGAAATAGTCTTAAATAATGACATATTTAGCATATCATGTTTTCAAGCTTTTCAACACAAAAATCCACTATTCTTTCGATAGCACCTGACTCATGTAGACTTACATGTAAAAACATTTTACTCACTTCTAAAGCTTTATTAGTACCATGCCAATCTGCAAATTCGAAGTGTAATCCATCCAACCTTTCTTGTGGGGTAAATCCATTAATGAGAGTATTATGTGTGTTAACCCCTCTTTCGACCGTTAATTGATCTCCTACAATAGCTTGATCTGCATATTCCCGATTATGACCTTTACCAACATGTGGAACATACTTATGCAACTCTTTTAGAATTGATGTCATCCCTTCAGCATCATTTTCATTATGATACAACACGCCAACAAAGGTCTGCATGTAAAAGACATCATGCTATGCATTAGGCATGCATGCTAATAAATTATTTTCAGTCATCAATATCTTAAAAAAATAGGATTCTTTTAGCTCTTGCTATATTAGCCTGATATTTTAAGTCCTTTTTTCTATGTTGTACTTACAGAATTAGTAGGCTCTCTTGTTTCCTTACTGTACATGTGTGGGATATGATTCACAATGACATTTTTAAACAATTCTAAGCATGGTATGTTGTGTACAAGGATGCGTTCTACAATGTGAATATAATTTTCTCTCTGCAAGACTTGGTCCATGTTATTTGGAATACATTTCCCATTTTCCATAGACTTTAACTTTTCAACTGGATGCAAACTGCTTAGGTGATTGCCATGGACCCTGTTGTTGGTGGAACAGACGGTGAGATAATGTTGATCTATTACTTGATGTTCTTGAGTCATGTAATGCACTTGTTGTCGGAAGTCGATGTTGTCAATGGTCAATTTTTGACCACTAGGTCGACATGGAAGCTGACTAACTTCTGCTGTGTGACTTTCAGTAAAAGATTCATCACTGGATTGTGTCTCAACAATCTCCTCATCATTCATGCTTAATGGTACATGTTGTGATTTCATCCAGTCACATTCTTGTTTCATCATATTTTTCACAGACGCATCATAATCCTGGCCATATTCATCAAGCTTTCTGTAAAGCTGAGTATGAGAAACAACCAGTCGTAGGGCCTTTAGCCGGCGCATCATTGGCTATATAAAAAAAATTGGGATCTATCTTAGAACATGTCACTTAAATGTAAAAAAATTGTTTACGTAGTTGGAGCTTCAAAAAGGATAGATATATACCTGTACATGCAATGACCATTAAACTAATTTAATTTAATTGGTATATAAATACACATTAAATGCAGGAAACCTATAAGTAATATATACACAGATTTTAAAAATCTTATACCTACCGTCCAACTTGAGTGATACAAAAAAATGCTCAGCAGTACCTGCACTGCATTCAATCGTGAGGACTTATTTCTTAAAATGATGGACGCAGCCATACCAATAGTGGGTACCCATTCACTTCTTTCCTTGGAGTTCCTTTTATTGACACAAGATGTACGCAAAACTGCATGCGTAAAGGGAGCTCTTCGTTCAAGTTCTCTTTCAAGCTTTTCAAATGAAAAGTCCAACAACTGATTTTTAGTTGGAGACCGTAAACAACTTGGTTCTTTTCGGGAGCATAAATTATGGCATTCATTATCAACTTGTTTCACAGCAAGAATCTGTAAATGCTTGCGAATAATTGGGTTATTCCAAGCAGCATTGGCAATTTGCTTATATGTTCCTCGTACTAACATTTTTCCAAGGGATTGTAAATCCTCTGGCAAATGTCTTTCTCTTGTTTGGCTCGGCCATTGTAGCTTGACCGTAACCAGACTACTTGAAGGTCTCTCGTTACGGGTCTCAAGGGAAAGGCTTGTGGGATTAGATGATGCACCACTTGTTTCTAACTGGACTTTTTTGGGTGTAGAGTGAACAATGTTGGAAGTCGATGATAAGACAGCTGTTGACAAAGAGTCAAATGTACCTAAAACTGGCGATAATGGTGCTGTGAATGATGGCTCTATTCGAGGTCTTTTTGCAACATCCGCTTGCTCAGTTAAATCTGCTGTTATTCTCCCTTCCACACAGGTTTCATCAAATTTATAAGTTTTCTTTAAGCATTCTAAAAGTTCATCTTTTTGCCTTTTAAGATTTTCTAGCTTCTTCAATTTATCAACACAAGGTCGACAGATATAAATAGAATTCTTAACCTCTACATCAAATGGAAGATTCAATAGTGATTTTCGGACATCGAACTTTCCCTTACCATCCACTAGTAGGCGGTTATTGGGTTTGTCTATTGGCAAATGACAAAAAACGCAGGACATGAAAGATATGCAAATTATAGCATTTACCACTTCAATGAACACGATGCCACATCAATAGCCGCCATTTTGTTTTCTTAAATTGCATGCACAATTTCATATGAATATTTATGCAAAATTATGCTAATAAGCTGGGCAAGCTTTTGGCCAATTGTTCACAGACGTTAATTACGGGAGAATTTACGTCTGTGCACAGGCTAGCATGACAAAGAAGGCTAAATATTTAGCTTTCTGTTTGTTTTTTCGCCGTTAAAAAATATGTAAAAAATAAAGAATGGAATTATATCGAAGAAAACAAACAAAAATTAGTAGCGTCCCCGACATTTCATGTACATTTAAGCAAGGGACGTTTTTGTCAACACGGACGGCAGCCGGAAGTAAGTTGCGTCGTTTTAAATGGCGAATGATGGCGTCAGCCGTTCTCGTTTGATATGAACAACGGCAGTCAGTCAACTTTCACGTTCATGATTTCAAACGAGAACGACGCAACTTACTTCCGGCTGCCGTCCGTGTTGACAAAAACGTCGCTTGCTTAAGCTCTCTAATAAGTAACATTTAACGCACGTAAATTGTTGTTAATATCTGGAGTGCCGCACAATTTCAGGAGTGGATCTCCAAGAGTGCTCATTTAATTAAACGATCGATTTATCTAACGCTATATCAAAAGCTCAATGTTAAGATTATAAATTCTGAGTCAACCACATAATCAAGGTCATATAAGAGTAGCAGCTAAATATACAAAAACCTATAACTTAATAGGAGCAGTAATTAATGTTTACCGATGTAAAACGAATATTTAACTCTTCCTTTGTTGCACTGATTTGCATGATCATACAATATATAAGTTATCGGAAAGGAATGATACTTTAGGTATCAAAAATGAAATCAATATAAATTTCATTTTTCAGGTTTAATAGTAAATTTTTTAAATTTCGGAGCTGAATTCCGAGTATACTTGATTTTGAAAAAGGATAAATGCATGTGTCTAAATCTCGAGTGGAAATCATACACATTTTGAAATTCAAGCCTGGAAAAGTTAAAAAAATTAGCAGAATACAGCAATTGTACGTGAATTACGGGAAACGCTTTTGCATGCGAACTGATACGCCTACGGAGGATGCTAACAAAAGGTCGAGAGCGCAATTTAGCGTATTTTATGCTGCAAAGCCTGCAGATTAAATCACCATTATGATTCGGCGGCACTGGTTAAGGGGTCCATTTATCTTAGGTGTCATTTGCCTGTAACACTTGTACACAGTGTTATAAAAACAATGTTATAAAAACAACGTTAACTTGAACAATAATATAATTTCCGATAAACTCACAATCAAGTCTAAATGTCACAGTAAATACAATATATATGTTTTAGGATACAATAAGATGGAAGATTCCACAAATGATTTGAATCAAAATGAAGATGTTATTCCACATTCTGGAGAACTTCGACAAGAAATTGCTCCAAAAACTGAAGAAATTGAATACATACCAGGTTCGTCAGGAGAACGTCTATACGAATTTAAGTATGCTCGGATTTTTTTGTCTCAAATAAGCTATATTATAGCTCTCTTTTTATGGATCTTAATTCTAATTATTCACATTCTCTACAAATAACACCGTGCAAATAATATTTTGAGCATTTTCATTTGTTGAAAACATTGCTTACTTTGCTAAAAACTTTGCTACAAATAACACCATGAGCATGCGGA
Organism: Muricea muricata; assembly: GCA_963855995.1. Classification (NCBI taxonomy): domain Eukaryota; kingdom Metazoa; phylum Cnidaria; class Anthozoa; order Malacalcyonacea; family Plexauridae; genus Muricea; species Muricea muricata. The sequence continues at coordinate 9,451,608 of OY979722.1, forward strand.
TTGCTTTCGAATTTGCAAACAATAGAAGCTTGTTTTGATCAACGTTCAGATAGTTTGCTTGGACAGCTTGTTGTTCGTAGTTGTCTTAAAAAAATCTTGAGTAAAGACTTAGCTGATATGAGCACGTTTTGTGATTGGCTTTCGGGGTCAATAGTGATCAGTGCTTATGGTTCGTTCTTTTGAATTACAATTTCTATTGTTTTATTTTCTTTCATTGTCTTGATCAACCAATCACAGCTGCTGTTCGTATACGAAAGTGGCGACCCAAAATCTTTGCAGGAGAATGGCAAAACAACTATTGAACAATTTAGCATAGAAAAACGCAACAAATGAAAAAACACCATAACGCGCACGTGCTTTCTGGTATCCTTTCAATGCCTCTCCATCCCAGTGCAACGAGCGCGACTGGTTACATATTTGTCTCAACTGAATCAAATTTTCGTCGATCTAAATTTAAGAGGTTAGGAGCAGCTGATAACACGTAGCGTTCAAGTTCGAGGAGTGAGAATGAATTTAATCTATATGATAATCCGACTCTTTCTTCTTTTAAAATAAGCTTTTTTAGATGCATGCAGTGCAATAGATATGCGTTGATAGATTCAAGCAACGTATCTGTTAGTGATAAAGTGTTTGCGACGAACCGTAATAATGGTTCCACATAAAGTAATTCTTTACACAGTTGACATTAGGTGTGAATAAAGCAAACCTAATGTCATCTGTGCAATGAATTACTGTGGATAGTTAGTACGGGTAACATATCTGCTTTGGGCCTATATTCCAATAATCACGTGTACTGCCCAAGCAAACTACTTTATGAAGGGTTCTGAAGTTCAGACCTTACTGACCTAAATTTTCCGTCATATCAGTTTAACCATTTCGACGGTCGTAAGCCTATGGTGTACGTGACTCATATGCTGATGGAAGAATAATTTTGTGCTAGAGCGGAATAAAAATAAAGCCGATTTTATCAATGTAGCATTCATAAGTTAACACTATAGGAATTCAGTATAAATTTCTAGGTGAACTTGATTTTCCTGGATTCTGATTGCTCAAGATTCACTGTCTCTGAAGTGATTATCACTGGCCAGAGGCAATTGCTGTTTGCTTTTTATTATAGAGTAAAAAAATTGGAAGTGAATTTTTATACCTGGGAATTTATGATAAAACAATGACTCCCCTCAGGTTTAGCGATACAAGCATTCGGCTCAGTGAATATAGGCTTGTAATTACTCTACCATTAGGACTAATTGTTAAATATGCTATAAAATGTTTTTTGACATATCATAGAGTGTGTGTTTATACGATAGTATCAAAAAAGTAGTGAACTTGGTTCATATAGGCTTAAAGAGGGTCCCGAAAGGATAAAATTTCAGCTGGGAATTGCCTATTTTGTGTTGGGAAAAAGGAGATTCCATGAATTGGGCCAAAAACACAATAGAAAAGGAGAGTGGGAGTAAGGTTTAAGCAAGACAGCCACTCTAGGACTATGGGATTTGTGCGTTTGGACTATGGGAATTATTCAAAATTCTGGTTAGGACATTGGAATAAAACCCCTCCCCCCATTTGATAGGGACCTTTATAAACAGTGGTGTAGCCAGCGACGATAATTGGTCGCTGTCTTGTCCCCAGACACTTGCTGTTAATACGAAGCATTATATAAACAGTTTACATGAAGTACTTTCTGGCGGCATAAGCGGGCAAAGGAAGGTGGGATGTGGAGAGGAGATTGCTAGCCTTCGTACAGGTATCCCATCGTCCTTTGCGCGTTTATGTTGCAACATAGTATTTTATGTATCACCGTTTATATAACTCGTCCTTCTATCAGCAAGCGCCAGGGAACGAGGCCGAATTAGGGACTAGTATTTATATAAACTATCATGTTTCGCCTGTAACTAATTTCTTTTGAAATCTATTGTTCATATGGTCTGTAAACATCAGATATGACAACAATATTTATGTTTTTCCGCTTGTATGCAGGTACCTGTGTACAAGTGCAAGTATTAATTGCAATTCTTAGCGACATATTCAAATAACAAATGCATTTATTGTGTTTTAAACTAGTTTAAAGATGGGGGGTTTGAATCCGAAATTTAGCAGTATTGTGCTTAATTAAGATCAGCGATTTTCCGTGTGTTCTTTCTGAAAAAGGTAACTTCAAGGCCACAATTACTGTAGATTTCAGTAACAGTGTAGTCTAGATGCTGTCTTACAAAGAGTCCGGTCTATAAGCAAAACATCATTAATATCTTATTTCAGTTTAGATCAGAGATTTTGAAGTAAAGCTCTGCCTAGTAATTAATCTACGGAATTTTACTTACCTTCTCGAGGGGGAAAATCCATTTTGCTCTTACATTGTCCGTAGGATGTGTAATATAATAAATATGAATGTTGGCTGACTTAATTTTTCTTGTGTGTTTCGGCCAATACGTTCTTCTTCAGTTTTACCATAAAACTATTATATTGTCAAAAATAGCGAGCTTTCAAGTTAATTAATTTATTTACTAGAAATACATGCATGCAGCAACCCCTCGCCACTAACTAAGAGCATGCAACTATATTTTCGGAATTACATGAAGTCCTTTATTAGGTTGTTGTCATAGCAACACGGCAATTGTTATTCTTTTTGCATATTTTTTCAAAATGACAAAATATCAGTTTTTACCTTGTTTTATTAACAATTTTTTTAAATGGCACAACATTTGTCATCAGTATGTTATTACGCCTAATGTGAGCTTAAATTTGGTATAAAATACGACCTATTAATTACATTAGTAATAAGAAGACAGTCTTGCATTTACTAAACATAAACTTACTCTGGGATTTAAACAGTGAATAGACTGGATGAGTACGGCTACGCCGGCCTTTATAAAGCATTAAAACACAAGTATAAATACGCATTATCAACAAACTTGCCTTGTGTTTCACGCTATAGTCAATTCTTGGCGCTTCTCTGTATTTTCCCCGAATTTAATAATCTCTCTTCAAGAGTCTTGTGGCTGTCGTTTCCGTCTTATTTCTCGCCTTTTTTGATGCCTTAAGTGTTTGCTACTTCTGATAGTCCGCCATATTTCTGAGATCAGAAATGACCACCCTTCGTTGGTTGTGAAAGTTGCCAAATCTTTTTGCAAAAATACGAAATATTGTAGTGCAATATAGTCCGCCATATTTTTGAGATCAGTGATGACCACCCACTCACCGCCACCCTTGAACCACGCGCCCGCGATATTTGATGAACTTCAGACTTCGCTATGCTTTCCTTTTCCCGGGTGTAAATAGCCGTGCGGAATTAGTACCCTCGCACGGCGCTTCGCGCCGTTGGCTCGGGGAAAAAACAACTTTGATCATCAGAAAGTTAATAAAAATACATATAAGACATTATTACGGTTACTCTGGTTTTTCAAGCGGTTTTGAGTCATTAAACTGCTGCTTTAAAATAGGGAAAAAATGGTGCAAATTTCCTGGGCACTAGTCTAAAAATACGTTTTCAAATGCTTATAACTCAACAAATACTTCAAACTCAAAATGACCATAATAATGTGGTATATGTAGTTTTTTTATTACTATTTTAATGACATGGGTGGGTTTTTTATGAATGAATCTGAAATTTCACCATTTTGCATGACAATAATTATCATTTATTGGACGAATTTGAGCAAAATATCGTGATTTGTCGGTGGAGAGAAGACCAATTATCTGCCAATGATGAAGGCAGAGGCAAATAACTTATCTGCGACCCACCGACAAATCACGATATTTTGCGAGAACCGAGTTCAATAATTGTTTCATCATTCTCTTACTTAAAACTAGGAACAACAAGCTTTTCGCACAAACCTTTTGAATGTTGAGCACACCGATCAGCTGTGCTTTTGTAAATGACAAAATTGAAAGCAATGCACATGCTCAGTGTGTTATTTGTAGCTCAGCGATGTTTTCAACAAATGCGCATACTTAGAGTGTTTTTGTACGCAGTTATTTGCAGGTAAATTGACCAATCAGAATTAAGAATGTATATAAACAGAATGATAATATAGTTTTATAGGGAAATTTAATAATCGTGTTGGCAAGAGCCCACAAGAAATTTAAACGCTTCCAACATACAGAAATGTACCTTTTAGGCCTAAAGGTACAATACAAATTAAAAATGAAAGTGGCTAGCGATATATATGGTAAACATGCACTTTTGTTGACCAGTAGTGATATCTGTGATGATAACCAATGCAACAACTTAATTCTAATAAGTTCCTTGTATAATTAAATCTAAATTACCAGATTTTATTTTCTTATATTATTTTGTTTCCTTTGGAAATACCAGTGTACAGAAAGTACACAGGTGGATGTTTTGACGAATTATTCTTATCGTGTGGATGAGTGGATTAATATGTAAATGATTAAAGCACAGTTTACACGAGCAATTTTGTATGATAGTTTTTCTAATAGCAAATATATAAAATGGTAAACAATTAGAGAAAGCACGATTAATGTGTTGCCACGGAAATGCTCGCAGCAAGCTGTTCATGATCATGTATTTAAAATGTAGATATAATCTAGAATTATAACAATCTAGTTCTATGGTAAATTTTCCGACGGACAAATCGAAAAGTAAAAGCCTGATATTTCGCAATGCAAACGAATTATTTCTGTGTATTAAACATCGAGTGGCATAGAGCACTCCAAAGTTTGACTACCTTTTCTATATAACATGCATTCTTTAAATGACAAACGCCAACCAGTCAAGCACACTCAGGATTTCGAAAAATACACCCGACAATTACCATATCCTGCACAAAGTGAGTACACGTTTGGTTTATCATGGCCAGTAATCGTAACCGTGGCGCCGGCACTGTGACTTGCACATGTTCTTTTTGTTTGCATTGCATGCCTCACTCAGAGTTACTGTTGACAGAACCAATCATGCAATCCAGAATGCTTACAAATCATTACTAAAAATACAGGGATAGAATGCAAGCCGATCAGCTCGATAGCTATCACACCTACGCAATTCTATTAATTTCAAATCTACCATGACCGTAAGAGGGTAGGCATAGATAACATTTAAAGGCGGGTGAGTTGTTATTGATCTCTGCAGTGTGCTCCGCGACTTTAGCAGTGCCTGGATCTCTGCCGAGGATCCTCTAAACATGATGAATTTATTAGACGCTAAAGCTCGATATTAAGATGATATATTTTGATTAAACTACGTAATCAAAGCCATAAAACTAGCAGGTATAGATATACAAAAACGTATGACCAAATTGAAAATTTTACCATTGCACATCCGTAATATTTTCTTGTTAGTATCGAATTGCAATTTTTAGTGTGTATTTTGCTGATGCAATGAATTTTTGAAAAGATATGATTATTTTACACTATATTTTCAGGCTCAATATTAAACTAACTAAATTTGTAAAATGAATGCAACAATGACTCAAAGGGCACTTCGCTGATGTTGGATAAAGATAAATGTGTCTACTCTTAATCCTGAATGTTTTGACCACTGAGCTACGGAGGTTGCTGACAATGTCAAGAGCGAGCATAATTTTGTGCATATAGGGGGGCGAAGCCTGCGAACAGGTTGAGGATAATTCCACCATCATGATTTGGCAGCACTAATTTAGGGGTCCATTTGTTTTAATCGTACAAAAATTATATTATACATTCAAAGTATATATATTAAAAGTATTGAATGAAAGCAATATTATTACTTTCATCTGCATGCACGTAATGTTATTGGTGACATCGACCCAAAACAATTGGGCGCAATGTTATATAAAAACAATGATATCTTGAATAGTAATTTTTCTTACTGAAGTGTGCGATTTTCTGTAAACACACGATGTTAGGCCGAAATGTTACAGTAAATTAATGCTATATATATTTGTTAGGAGACAGAATGATGGAAGATTCCACAAAAGATTTAATTCAAAATGAAGATGTTGCTCCACATCCTGGAGAACTTCAAGAAGAAATTCCTCCAAAAATTGAAGAAGTTGAATATACACCAAGTAAGCGCATGAAAATTAAATTTTGATTTTTCATTAGAATGTCCATATGAATTTGAGCATGCCCGAATTTTCTCAATCAAAACATGTTATCACTCTCTTTTTATGCATTCTGAATTCTGGTTATATAAACTATCTACATACAAATAGTACAGTGCAAATAATAGTATGAGCATATGCATTTGTTAAAAACATTGCCGATGAACTACAATTAATAATGCCCTGATTGTTTTCAATCAAATTTGTAAATCATCGCTGCTCGCTTTGCTGAACTTTCATAAATTTTGCGTGGAGAACTTTTTGCTCATATAAGTAATAACATGACTAGAGGGAAATTAGCGATTAAATTTCCCGACGCCAAGGGAAGATTTGTGACTTTCACAAATCTTCCCGAGGCGAAAGGAAATTTAATCGTTAATTTCCCGACTAGTCATGTTATTAGTTCGTAATATTATCCTCGCCGAGGAAAACTCAAAACATTTTGCTGCAGAGATAAGTCTAGCTGTTTGATTTTGTATTTTTCAATGAAGTTGTTTATGAGTTTGAATATTGGTTGAAATAAGTGTACCTTTGGGACATGCTTTGTTGTTGTGAGACATATATAAATCACTGCATTGATTTTAAACTTAGTTTTCGAATATGGCTGCAACTGGAAGGTTCTATATTGTTGAGTGTTTTAGGTTTTCCGATTGCATTAAATATGGAAGCGTTCAACTTAGTAAAAGACAAAGGATTTCTTTGTCTACTAATCATCCCGTGCATTTTTAATGAGGGAAGATTAGTAGAAAAGAAATCTTTTGTTTTTTACTAAATTTCCCGAGGAAATTTAGTGCACAAAGCGAAATATTCCCTGTTGCATGCGTAATGGAGAAAATACGAGATTTAAATTCCCTATGAGAACAGTAGAAAACGAGGCAATCATGATATTACTAGTTATATAGTCTGCAAGAGAATGGCAAATCGTCATTTCGATGTAATATCGTCAGTTTACAGAAAATCTCAAATGCCATTATTCAGTCCAAAAAATTTTGTTCAAGATAATATTGTTTTTATATAGCATTGCATGCGTCTAATTGTTTTCGATCGATTTAACCAATAATATTATGTGGAGTTTTACAATGAAGGAGTTTTTATAATTAGCAAATCAGGTTTTGCAGGTGTTGGAGGTGAGGTCGACGTAGGTTTGGTCAGGTTTGTTGTCATTAGTGCAGGTCACTGTTGCTTGGTTTCTTGAGGCATTAGCCGAGGAGTGTGCATTCTTCGCGTCTCTGCAGTTGCAGTCTCTTTTTGGTTTGTTAAACTTAAAAGGATGGACTTGAAGTTGTAGCCATCAATCGTCTGTTTGATGCTGGGGAAACAGACGTAACTGATTTTGACGGTATTTCTGTTTAATATTTTGTGCAACACACGTTTCTTACGAAAATCTCCGTCTAAAATATGGAGAAAAGTTTTACCGATGTTGATGGCGGCATTCGTGCTATATGCTGGTTTGTACCAGGTTATATTTCGATTCTTTGCCGTTTCTGCTTTTGGTTGGCGTTAATACTTGGCGATGTTGAGGGCCGAAATTTGAGTTTGTAGTTGTACCCGCTGTGTTCAAGGGCTTGCTGGTGCGGGATAGCAGCTAGGTCAAAGGATTCCTTGTAGTCTTGGACCTGTATAGGAGTTTGTATGCATTTCATTTGCCACAAGTAATCTCAACTGTTATAGGGCAAAATAACCATGCCGGTCAACATGGGATATGTGCCAAAACCTGAATCCAGGGCGAAAGTCCTCAAAATGACCCCACCTTGAAATGGCAGTGTCGACATAGCTCTAACCTCAGACCAATGCAAGCAACGGCATTTCTGAAGTGCCTACAGTGTTTACTAGAAGCAAAACATTGCCTAACTATAATATTTTCCAAGAAAATCACCACTCAACATGCCAGGTCAGCAGCTAATTATGCATAAAATCTTTAAAATCGCTGACAGAAATCAAATTTTCATATTTCCTGAAAAAATATTATAACATGAAAAACCATGTTCAATTGTATCCAATTCTTGTAGATTTCAAAAGGATAGCCGATTGCATTATTGACAGAATTTTGAAAAAAGTTGAAATGGGAAAATTCATTACCACAGCATTGAAGAGCATCCTAAAATTAGTAAAATTGCAAAGTTTGGTCGCGAAATGTTGTAAAATGAGAAAAATATAGCCCTGCAAAGTTTGCGAATTTTGTATACTTTTGTATTACGCACAGGAAATTATACCGTTTTCTCGAGGAAAACGGTATAATTTTCCGTGCGTAATACAAAAGTATACAAAATTCGCAAACTTTGCAGGGCTATATTTTTCTCATTTTACAACATTTCGCGACCAAACTTTGCAATTTTACTAATTTAAGGACGCTCTTCAATGCTGTGGTAATGAATTTTCCCATTTCAACTTTTTTCAAAATTCTGTCAATAATACAATCGGTCTATTGACATTATCTTGTTGATATACAAGGCACTGTATTTCATTTACCCCCCCGCAAAAACACGATTTCAGCCATATTTTCCGTCTCGTTTGCTTTTTTATCGCCGACTAGCCGAAGTCTCATACAATTCTTGTACTTTTCCGTAATCACAGATGACTAAAGAACAATTCAGCCCAGTTTCGACTTGTTCTGAGACTGTGCCATCTACTTTATCTCCGATTTTGCATCCCCGACAATTAGCCAAAATTGCCGCTATTACGAAGTCTTGCCGCTTTTCTGTCCGATAAATGTGGCTTCTTCGTCTTTGTGTGTATTTATACTATGTAATCCAACAGTACTTTATATACTATTGAATTTCTGAAGGTCATTTTGTTAAATTTGATCAAATTTCAATATAAAAATCCACCCACATAAAATCGAGTCTCTTCAAACTTCAAAATAATTTGAAAGTCACGCGCAATCGTCACGAAAATTCCTCGTGGGTGACCTTACAGGGGGGAGTGAATATTTTCACGAATGCGTTTTTTGTTTGTATTTGCGTATTGTTTTTTTTAAAAAAGCTTTAACTACAAGAAAATCTGACAGTTATGCATTTCTCCCATGTTTATTTTGAGGGTTATGCCAGTGCAGATACGTACGATTCAACTTTAAAATCTTAGTGGACTAATAGTTGCTTTTAGTGGCTTAGACGCTTAGTAATTTTATACTTTGGCATAATAAAAATCGCCCTTTAGATAAAAATGGGGAAATGCGTAAGTCTGTCTGATTTTCTTTTAGTTGAAGCTGAAAAACAAAACAATACGCAAATATACATGAACATAGAATAATATGAAATGTTTACTTGGCTTGCAGTGGAAACGAGCAAACGTATTCGTGAAAATATTCACGCCCCTGGTATGATCGCCCACGAAGAATTTTGGTGACGATTGCGCGTGACTTTCAAATTATTTTGCAGCTTAAAGACACTCGATTTTATTTGGGTGGATTTTTACATTGAAAATTGATAGAAGTTTACAAAATCACCTTTAGAAATTCAATAGTGTAAAGTACTGTTGGATTACGTAATATAAATACACATGAAGACGAAGAAGTCACATTTATCGGACACAAAAGCGGCAAGACTTCGTAATGGCGGCAATTTTGGCTAATCATCTAGGATGCAAAATCGGAGATAAAGTAGACAGTACAGTCTCAGAACAAGTCGAAAATGGGATGAGTTGTTCTTTAGTCATCTGTGATTATGGGAAAAGTACAAGAATTGTATGAGACTTCGGCTACTCGGCGATAAAAAGCGAACAAGACGGAAAATATGGCTGAAATCGTGTTTCTGGGGGGGGGGGGGTAAGTGAAATACCATGCCTTTATATATCAACAAAACAATGTCATTCCTTTTGAAATCTGTAAGAATTTGATTTAATTGAACATGGTTTTTCATGTTATAATAATTTTTTTTAGGAACTATGAAAATTTAATTTCTGCCAGCAATTTTAGTGATTTTATGCATATTTAGCTGCTGACCTGGCATGTTGAGTGGTGATTTTCTTGGAATATATTATTGTTAGGCAATGTTTTGCTTCTAATAACCACCCTATAAACAACCTTCTAAACATTATAGGTACTTCAGAAAGGCTGTTGCTCGCATTGGTCTGAGGTTAGAGCTATGTCGACACTGCCGTTTCAAGGCGGAGTTATTTTGAGGACTTTCGCCCCGGATTCGGGTTTTGGCCCATATGCCATGATGACCGGCATATGGTCATTTTACTCTAAAACTTGTGGCAAATGAAATGCATACAAACTCCTATACAGGTCCTGGACTATTATCGGTTGAGATGTCTGACAGTCGTTCATTGATTGATTCACGTAGGTTCTTGATAATCACGCGAGGATGGTTGGTCTCAGAATTAGTAACCCTCGCCCCGGGCAGCGCGGAGCGCTGCCCGGGGCGAGGGTTACTAATTCTGAGATGCGAAAATCATCCGCCATTATGTGTTGGTTTGGACGTTCTACCTTTTTGCTCATGTCATTGAATTCCGAGGATTTTTTAAAAAAGATGTCAAGAAATCTGCAGAGAAACAAATTGAAATCATTAAAAAACAAGAAAAATAAATCAAAAATACGGAAAAGACGGGCCAACAGAAGGAAACAAGAACGGAAACGTACATAAAAGGTAGCCATATTCAGACTATTCAGTAGCCGTAATGATTCCACATTTAATTTCGAAGTTTACGTTACCTTGTTTTGTAAAAGCAAGACACTGTGGTTTTATCATAAGTGTGAATATAATTTACAGGTAAAAAATACGACCGTAGCTATTTTGATAAAAAATGCATGGCTTGAAATGGTTTTTATTGGAAAACCAAGATTTAATAGTTCATAAATATTCATCAAAACGTTTTAATAATGTAGCGTAATAAATTGTATTTCAACCGTACCAAAGTTCACATTACGCATGATGACATACGGACCATAGACATTTAAAAAATTAAGTATTTTTTCATTAAAACTGGTAATTCTTTCATTATTTTCACAGTTATTTAAAAAATATAGAACGCATTATTTAAAACTACCGTGTCAGCGTGTTGCTATGACAACAATCCTTGAGAATACTTCATGTTCCAAAAATATAGTTGCATCTTTGATGTACTGAGGCGAGGGGTTTTGCATGCACGCATGTATTTCTAATATGGACCTATAAAGGTATATTATTCGGCTTTGTGTATGGCATGTGTTTGCCAGTCGTTAGATTAAGTGTTACGTCAAAAAAGTCTACACATTTTTTCTTAGCTTTGAATAGTAATTATTAGGCCGTGATCATTCAAAATTGCACATAGTAAACTCTACTTGACGGGAGGACCTTTTAGTGATTCCTAGGCTGTCATCCTTTTGGCCTATTGTTCACCTGAATGGAACAAGCAGGATTGCTTCGCGTGGGTGATAAGTTGCGTTTCGTCATCGGTGATGTTACCACAATTCGAGGCAAAATCTAAAGCAGCATTTAGGAGATCATCGAGATTGAGGGGGAAAAGCCTATTTGATCGAAGGCGATGAATGAGTACTGACTCTTTATCGCGATATTATTAAACATTATTAAACTATTTGAGGACAGCAGATGTATTTTTCCATTAGTTGAGTTTAATGTTGGTGGTGACATCTTGTTATTTCGATCAAGGATCAAAAAAGTTTTCCCCTCAATCTCGATTGATCTCCTCAATGCTGCTTTAGATTTTGCCTCGAATTATGATAATATCACCGATGACGAGACGCAACTTATCATACACGCGAAGCAATCCTGCTTGTTCCATTCAAGTCACCAATGGGCCAGAAAGTCATCGTCCAACCTATTCGACATCAACATGGGCTGATCTGAATTTTCCGTCATGTTAATTTAACCATTTCCACGTTCGTAACCCTACCATGTGACTCATATGGCGATGAATAAAAAAATAATGTTGTGCTAGAGCGGAATAAAAATAAAGCTGATTTTATGAATGTAGCATTCATAAGTTAACACTATAGGAATTAAGTATAAATTTCCAGGTGACTTTTGATTTTTCTGGATTCTCATTGGTCAAAATTCACTGTCTCTGAAGAGATTATCACTGCCCAGGGGCTATCGCTTTTTTCTTTTTATTGTACAGTAATAAATTTGAAGTGAATTTTTATAGCTGGAAATTTATGATGAAACAATTAGCCCTCTCAGGTTTAGTGATACAAACGTTCGGCTCAGGAATATAAGCTTGTAATCACCTTGCCTTCGGGACTAATTGTTAAATATGCTGTAAATGTTTGTAAGACTTCATAGAGTGTGTATTTATAAGATGGTATTAAAAATGTAGTAAACCATCAAAAGTGGCTTACTTGGTTCATAAAGACTTAAAGAGGGTCCCGAAGGGATAAAATTGGAGCTGGAAATTACCTATTTTGTGTTGGAAAAGAGAGATTCCATGCACTGGGCAAAAAAACAATAGAAAATGAGAATGGGATTAAGATTTAAGCAAGACAGCCACTATAGGACTATGAGATTTGTACATTTGGACAATGGGATTTAGTCAAAATTCTGACTGGGACATTGGAATAGACATCCCCATTTGGGAGGGACTTTTATAAACATTGGCATAGCCAGCGACGATAATTGGAGGCAGTCTCGCCCCCAGACGCTTGCTGTTAAAACGATGCATTAATTATATAAACAGCTTGCATGAAGTACTTTGTAGAATAAGCGGGCAAAGGAGGGTGGGATGTGGAGAGGAGATTATTAGCCTTCGTACACACATCCTATCGTCCTTTGCACGCTTATGCTGCAATATGGTACTTCATATAAACTGTTTATATAACGCGTCCTTCTATATCAGCAAGCGCCTAGGGACGAGGCCGAATTAGGGACTAGTATTTATATAAACTATTATGTTCCACCTATAACTAATTTCTTTTGAAATCTATTGTTCATATGGTCTGTAAACATCAGATATGTTAACAAAATTTCTGTTTTTCCACTTGCATGCAGGTACCTGTGTACAAGTACAAGTATTACTTGCCATTCTTGGTGACATATTTGAATAACAAATGCATTTTGGCCACAATTACTGTAGGTTTCGGCAACAGTGTAGTGTAGATGCTGTCTTATACTCAAAGAGTAAGCAAAACATCATTAATATTTGATTTTTAGCTAAAGAAAAAAGCTACAAAACTTGCCACCTGAAACCCTTATCGAGACGCCCCAGCTTGAATGTTCATTTTTGAACAATTCATATAATTATACTCACAGAGTATTTTTAGTATTTTGCTGTCTAATGCACGAAAAAAAGTAATCAAGTTTTGGAGTGATGTAGTACCTTAAGATTTATTCTAATAGTTGGTGAGCCAAGTTTTGAAATGTGTCGTTTGTTGGCATACAACGTTGTGTTAGAAAACTACACTCGCGATATTTCTTTAAATTGTATTGCTCGCGTCATATCGGTTTGGGGTGTTGCCGAGTCTAATTCGGGATTTTTATTCGAAAAATTGAGAGATTTCTGCGCTTATTTCCCTGCACGATCATGCTAGTTTAGCGTCAAAGAAAAACCGACTTCTTGTTACAACGAAACCGAAATCGTTGCTTCGATTGGCCATCGGAAATGTTTCGTTTCGGAACGAGCCAATCAACGGGCGCCTATAAATAACATTTAGCAATGTTCATTCCACGTGTAAATAATACAAGTCAGTTATAAAGTCAGTTCGGATCAGTCTTGTCGTGAAATCGGACGGCTTTCCTTGATAAAAGGTGTGCTTTGTTTTACTGATATTTTAATATTTAAAGTTTGTTGAAATCGTATTTGTATTTTAGTATGGAATATTTTGTAATTTTTGCCTTTTGTTGCCATTCCGAAGAAAAGTTCGTAGTACTAGTAACGTTATTTACGTGACTACGTCCACGCGTCTAAGACTAAGCGATAAAGTTTGAATTTTTTTCAGAAACAAAATAAGCATACAAAAGCACTTAAACCTGTCTTTATATTTAACTACACACGTTTCATTCCACTTAGAAGTCCAAGTGACTAACCTATAGGTTAATCAAACCTTGCGTGCGCATGTGCTTGAAATATGTAGACAAATTTTGCAAAAAACAAATTGCTATTTATGCACAAGAGCGTTAAGTTTTGTTTTTTTTCCCAGTATATTCAAATTGGAATGTCAACAAAGTGTGATGTAATCCGAACGATTATTAAAGCCCTTTCTAAGTCATGATTTTTTTAGGGCACAGAGCGGAATTTTACTTACCTTCTCGAGGGGGAAAACCTATTTTGCTCTTACATTGTCCGTAGGATGTCTAATATAATAAATATGAATGTTGGCTGGCTTAATTTTTCTTGTGTGTTTCGGCCAATACGTTTTTCTTCAGTTTTACCATAAAACTATTATATTGTCAAAAATAGCGAGCTTTCAAGTTAATTAATTTATTTAAAAAATAACTTTGATCATCAGAAAGTTAATAAAAATACATATAAGACATTATTACGGTTACTCTGGTTTTTCAAGCGGTTTTGAGATATTAAACTGCTGCTTTAAAATATGGAAAAAATGGCGCAAATTTCCTGGGCACTAGTCTGAAAATACGTTTTCAAATACTTATAACTCAACAAATACTCCAAAGCTCAAAGTGACCATAATAATGTGTTTTATGTAGTTTTTTATTACATATGACAATAATTATCAATTGTTGGGCGAGGTTGAGCAAAATATTGTGATTTGTCGGTGGTTAGAAGATCAATTATTTTTCAATGCCGAAGGCAGATGCAAATAATTGATCTGCGAGCCACCGACAAATCACGATATTTTGCGAGAACCGAGCTCAATAATTGTTTTATCATTCTCTTACATAATTTCCAGGTTTTTATAAGACTTTAAAACTAGGAACACACAAACCTGTTGAATGTTAAGCACGGCGACCAGCTGTGCTTTGTAAATGACAAAATTGAAAGCAATGCGCATGCTCAGAGTGTTATTTGTAGCTCAGCGATGTTTTTAAAAATGTGCATACTTAGAGTGTTATTTGTACGAACTTGTTTGCAGATAAATTGACCAGTCAGAATTAAGAATGCATATAAACAGAATGTGGCAAGAGCCCACAAGAAATTTGAAGTAGGCCTAAAGGTACAATACAAACTTAAAATGAAAGTGCCTATCGACATGGTAAACATGTACTTTTGTTGACTAATAGTAATATCTGTGATGATAACCAATGCAACAACTTATGTCTAAATTACCAGATTTTATTTTCTTATATTACTTTGTTTCCATTGGAAATGCAAGTGGACAGCATGCACACAGGTGGATGTTTGGGTGAATTTTTTATGGTGTGGATGGGTGGATTAATATGTAAATGATTAAAGCACAGTTTACACGAGCAATTTTGTGAGATAATTTTTCTAATAACAAGTATATAAAATAGTAAACAATTACAGAAAGTCACGATTAATGTGTTGCCCCGGAGATGCTCGCAGCAAGCCGTTCATGATCATGTATTTAAAATGTAGATATAGTCTAGAATTATAACAATCTAGTTCTATGGTAAATTTTCGGACGGACAAATCGAAAGGTAAAAGCCTGGTAATTCGCAATGCAAACGAATTATTTCTGTATATTAAACATCGAGTGGCATAGAGCACTCCAATGTTTGATTACCTTTTCTATATACCTGCATGCATTGTTTAAATGACACTCGCCAGCCAGTCAAGCACACTTAGGATTTCGAAAAATACACCCGACAATTACCATATCCTGCACAAAGTGAGTACGTTTAGTTTATCATGAATCAGAAATCGTAACCGTGGTGCCGGCACTGTGACTTGAACATGTTGTGTTTGTTTGCATTGCATGCCTCAAAGTTCCAGCTGACGGAACCAATCAGTTCAGAATGCTGACAAATCATTAGTAAAAATATACTGAACAGGGATAGAATGCAAGCCGATCAGCTCGATAGCTATCACACCTACGCAATTCTATTAATTTCAAATCTACCATGACCGTAAGAGGGTAGGCATAGATAACATTTTAAGGCGCGTGAGTTGTTATTGATCTCTACAGTGTACTCCGCGACTTTAGCAGTGCCTGGATCTCTGCCGAGGATCCTCTAAACATGATGAATTTATTAGACGCTAAAGCTCGACGTTAAGATGATATATTTTGATTAAACTACGTAATCAAAGCCATAAAACTAGCAGGTTTAGATATACAAAAACGTATGACCAAATTGAGAATTTTGCCTTTGCACATTGTTAATATTTTCTTGTTATATCGAATTGCAATTTTTATAGTTTGTATTTTGCTGATGCAATGAATTGTTGAAAAGATATGATTATTTTAACACTATACTGTATATTTTCAGGTTCAATATTAAATTAGCTAAATTTGTGAAATGAAGTGCAACAATTACTCAAATGGCTCTTCGCTGTTGTTGGATAAAGTGTCTTAATCCTGAGTGTTTTGACCACTGAGCTACGGAGGTTGTTGAGGAGGTCATGAGCAAGCGTAATTTTGTGCATATTGGGTGGCAAACCCTGCGAATACGTTAGAATAAATAATTTCAATTTTTCCAAGGATAAATCTACCATCATGATTTGGCGGCAATAATTTAGGGGTCCATTTGTTTTAATCGTACAAAAAGTATATATATAATTATTGAAAGTATATATATTAAAAGTATTGCAAAAAAGCAATATTTTTACTTCCAAAACAATTGGATGCAATTTTTATGTAAAAGCAATGACATCTTGAACAGTAATTTTTCTGAATGAAGAGTAGCATTTGCAATTTTCTGTAAGCTCACGATATTAGGCCGAAATGTTACAGTAAATGAATACTATATATATTTTTTAGGAGACAGAATGATGGAAGATTCCACAAAAGATTTAATTCAAAATGAAGATGTTGTTCTACATCCTGGAGAATCTCAAGAAGAAATTCCTCTAAAAATGGAAAAACCAAGTAAGCGCATGAAAATCAAGTTCTGATTTGTAGAATGTCCATATGAATTTGAGAATGCCCGAATTTTCTCAAACAAACCATATTATCACTCTCTTTTCTTGCATTCTTAATTTTGTTTATTTAAATTATCTAAATGCAAATAATGCAGTGCAAATAATAGTTTGAGCAATGTGCGTTTGTTAAAATCGTTGCTGATGAACTACAATTAATAATGCCTAGATTGTTTTCAATCAAATTTGTGAATAATCGCTGCTCCCTATGCTGAACTTTTATAATTTTTGCGTGGAGAGCTTGTCGTTTCTAGTTATATAGTCTGCAAAAGAATGGCAAATTTTCATTTTGACTTAATATCGCCAGTTTACAAAAAATCTCAAATGCCATACTGCAGTCCAAAAAATTTTTGTTCGAGATAATATTGTTTTTATATAGCATTGCATGCGTCCAAGTGTTTTCGGTTGATTTCACCAATAATATTATGTGCAAGCAAATGAAAGTAAAAATTTATTCCGCAATACTTTTAATAACCTTCAATATATGAAGATTTGTAATCCAGACATTTTATTAAAATTTAAATGTTTTGTGCAGTGCATGATTCTTATGAAATTCTTCGTCTGAAATTTGGAGGAAAGTTTTACCGATGTTGGTAACGATAGGTGCTGCTATCTGGTGGGTTGTGCCAGGTTTTATTTCTTTGCGGTTTCTGCTTATGGCTTAATGCTTAGCGATGTTGAGGGCCCGAAATTTGAGTTGGCTATGGAAGTTGTACCCACTGTGTTCAAGGGCTCGCTGGTACGGGATAGCAGCTCGGTCAAAGGATTCTTTGTCGGGTGAGATGTCAGAAAGTCGTTTATTGATTGATTCAGGTAGCTTCTTGATAATAACAGGAGGGTGGTTAGACATAGTATGGATATATAGATGTTTATTTGGCTTTTTGTATGGCAGTTGTACGATCCGGTCTGTGGCAAATGTTTAATACACCCATTGTTCGTTTTGTACCTATTTTGTTCAAATCCAGCCAATGTAGTCCATATAGTTAACAGTCAATAGTCTTCAAAAAGGTATCCACCGAATAGGATAGAAATTCAGACGTAAAAACGACGTCTAAGATGAAAAAAGTAGTGTAATACACAACTTCATGTTGCCAACTGATGTCAGTGGCGCCACGAAGAATTACAAATTGCTGCTTCAATATCGACATTTTATGCATTAAATAACGTACGTATTTCGCTTAAATCGATATGGGTGTAACTTTGAAGATCTTTTCCCCCGATAAGCTTAATAAACCATGTATTAATTGTGGTAGAGTCGAAAAATATTGTTATAAATCGACACAAGTGTTACACGTTCACTTTGTCGTTCATGTTTCTTTGCCGATTTCAGAATTCGTAAAATTGACCAATCACAGCGAAGCACAAAAGTTCTAAACATTTGCACAGACCAGGATGGACGATGACTTTCGGCTCATTCAGGGGCGTAGAAAGGGGGGGGGGGCTTCAATTTTCACAAAAAAATTTCCACTCCCTGGTAGCGCCTCGTGGAATTCGGCCCCAAACACATTAACGTTCCTACGCCCCTGGATCCATTGGTGACCTGAATAGAACAACCAGGATTGCTTTATAGCGTGGATGTTAAGTTGCGTCTCGTCATCGGTGATGTTGTCATAACTCGAGGCAAAATCTAAAGAAGCATTCAGGAGATCAATCGAGATTGAGGGGTTTGAAGCCCCAAAAAGTGACAAATGCAACTGCAGAAAACCTGAAGAATGACCACTCCTCGGCCAATGCCTCAAGAAATCGAGCCAATATCAAGCCACAGTGACCTGCGCTAATTACAACAAACCTGAAGAAACCTGTGTGAGCCTCACCTTCAACACCACCAAAACCAGATTCACCAACCATAAAAACTTCTTCAAGTACCTTAGAAAGAAACACTCGACTGAACTAAGCAATTGTATGTGGCACCGGCAGCTTAAAGATAATAACGTTGACTTCAATATTAAATGGAAAATACTAAAACAAGCCAACTCATGCAACAATATCTCCAATCGCAGCAACTTATGTTTGCGGGAAAAATACTTCATAATTTGTAGACCCTCTATGGCTAGCCTTAGCAAACGTAATGAACTTGTATCATCATGCAAGCATGCTGATAAATTCCTAATCAAGTACCTTTAAAAACCCACTCTATACATGCTATGACCTTTTAACCCACCAATAATGAGCTTCACCTAATGTGCTTTGCCTCCATGAAAAACGCTTAACTCAAGTGTGTATAGATAATATTACATCGCAAACAACGTTTACTTTTTTCAAAAATTGTAAATAACCAATAAGCACAAAGAACCGTAATTTAAACTCTTATATAATATACACTTAATGTCTGCTCGCGAGGGAAATAGTTTTGTTTTCCCGAGAGTCAAACATTGAAACTCGAGGAAAAACAAAACTATTTCCCGAGGAAACAGACATTAAGTGTTTTGTTATGTAGCGACAAAAAAAATATCAACAACATTAATACAACAGTTGTATTTCGTACCAAAAAGTCAAAAACTCTATAGTGTAAACGAGTTTAAAATCTAAAGAAACTTACTTAAACTGTTTCAGCAGCATGTACTCCTATTTGTTGTGTATTTTCCTGTCTTTTACATTCTTTGTTTCAACACAAACTTGGAAAACCCTAACTTTTAAATTTGCTTGTTTCGCCACCATTTTGTTTGTTTTATGTCGGCGGGCGGGCAACAATTTATCACTTATTGCCCTAGAGAAACATTGCACTTATCTGAACCCACGTGACCACGAATCAGCCAATCACATTTGGTTTCAACACTAGCTATATAACAATCCTTCATGTAAATCTATATCTTAGTCACTAGAACATTTTGTCTGAAAAGTACCACACACATTAACGTAGTAACAAAAACAGTTATTCACAACTGTTGACTCCTTATGCCTTTTCAATATTATATTATTCTCTGGATTTCCTTTGAGCACTTTGCCAAAAGTATTTACAACATTTTATGCATTTATGACTTATGAGATCTTAGCCGAGAATGGAGAAAGTATGTGTCTAGATTTGAGAACATGCTTTTGGCCATGAACATAACAAACGCTGCCAGAAAAAAAGCGATGTTATTACTTCACGTTGGAAAATATTCGAAACCTTGGACGTACAAGAAGCGGACGACACCGAAGACGCATTCAGGAAAGCAGAAGAACTATTTCAGCCCGCACTCGCAGAAGACCTTGAATTTGAAATCTACAAATTTCGCCAAGCCAAGCAACTCCCGGGAGAAAAATAGCTGCACATTTTACTAGACTAAAGAAATACTGTGAATTTCACGACGAGAGAAGGGAAACAAAGACCCAGATAGTTCAGAATAGTTGTTTATCGAAGCTTCGAAGAAAAGCTTTGGCAGATCCTGAAATAACGTTGGAGAAACTTATTCAGATCGCCAAGTCTATGGAGCTGTCTGAAGTTCAAGCAGCAATCAACTCAAAAAGAAAACCAGCCGCCGTGAAATTAATCAAGATCGGAACGAAAGCCAACCGAAAGCCAAACGAAAGTTTTGTAGTTTTCAACATGTTCTCGGCAAAAATAATTCCCCTGCTTATGGAAAGCAATGTCGTGGATGTCAGAAATGGAATTATTTCAAGGCCTTTTGCAACGAGAAAAGAGAAGGATCGAAGCGAAACGAACAGTCGGAATTCTCGAAGCGAAGCGAGCAATCAAAATCGCAGTCGTTTGGTAAACAACTTAAATGCAAGCAAGGTCGAATCTAGCTCAGAAGACGAGTACGTGTTTTCAACGTCGGCAGTCAGTGCTATGTCGTATCAGAAGCTACCCAAATTTAAAGTCAATCAATAGGACTACAATTAATGTTATGGCGGATACTAGCGCAAGTGTGAACATTTTAGTTCTCCTAGGCTGAGAGCAAAGCCCAAGTTGAGCAAAACAAACGAGAAAATATTTCCATACGGCTCGAACAAGCCACTACCGCTCGTAGGCAAGTGCAATGGCAAAGTAGAGAAAGAGGAAAAGTTCAGCGTAGAAACATTCTTTGTTGTCAAAGACGTAACTGGTTGTTTGGTAAGCTGGAAAGGCTCATAAATACTTGGCCTTGTTCAAGTTATCGAATCTGTCGGACAGTCAGAAGCAAACAAAGTAGATTCATTGGTGAAAAGTTACAATGATCTATTTCAAGGAGTCGGAAAGATGAAAAAATTCCAGGTTCATTGCATGTAGATAAAGATATACAACCTGTTGCACAGTCACCCCAGCGAGTTCCGTTTCATGTCCGGGAGAAACTCGAGGAAGAGTTGATGAATGATGAGAAACTTGGAGTTATTGAGAAGACAGAAGGTCCTACTCCATGGGTGTCACCAGTGGTAGTGGTGCCAGATCAAAGATAAGAAAACCTATGATAAAATACCAAGACCAATGACAAAATCTATCAATTGAGTATAGAGGGCCATGAGAACAAGATGAATTTCATGCATCAATTAGAGAAGCTAGATTGAGCTTCAGTATTTAGATGAAATATTAGGCTTTTAACTTTCGATTTCCTCCTCTGAGCATTACAGTTTAAGTCAGAAAATAAGAAAAGAAAACTCCATATTCGCCTTTCTCACGCCTGCGAAGCGAAGCCTTTCGGTCATGTTTGGGTTGCAGAACGCAATTTTTAATTTGATTTAATTAAGGCGAATATGGAGTTTTCTTTTCCTATTTTCTGTCTTAAACTAATGCTTAGTGGTAAAAAATAAAGCAGGAAGTTTGATTTTTAGTTTGTCAGTAAAAAGTGAATTGCTTTCACCCTGGAGAAATTCTGGTTCCAAATTTGCAAAATTTAAAGAGAAAATTATTTTCACATGGTTAGAACAATTACAGATCAAATTGCGCGCAGGTTTCAAATCCGAACTAGCTATGTCAATTCTATTGCGCCTAAAGTCATATATTTTGGCACAAGTTATCCTGAATGGTTTTTATGTCCGGAGTCGTTGAAACTAGTACACGAGTAAGAGAGTAAAAGGGTTTTTCTTTCAGGACAAATCGATCTGTTTTGATTCCAGCTACTGCAAAATAATATAACTGAACTTGGGCAGAAGCAAAACTCAACGTGTGGAAATGAACCGCTAGCTGCTGACTTCTCTTTGTTCGCTTGGCAAAAATTAGCTGTTCATTAATTCATAAAAACACATGCAATCACGGGCGTTCAAAGCAGGATTTAAGCAAACAAGCCCATCTATTGAGCGTTTAATTGCTGCGGTATAGCTTTTTCGTAACTTATACATTCAACACATTTTGACAGTCCTTACTTTTTATTTATCACTTATTATTATCTTCTTTTAAAACTTTGTAGTTCCACATAAGTAATTTGATATTTAGGTATTGATTTCAGCTCATATTCATTTAAAATTGTTTGATGTAAAAGATCCTCGAGTTTTTCATTAGAAACATTCGTCCAATAGAACAGTTCACATAACTTTTCTCAGCGATTTCTCAACGACAAAATTTTAATCATGATTAGCGCTTTGTCATACTTTTGTGTCAGTAGAATAATCCTAAGTGCCCGTTTTTGAATTATTACTCATACTGTTGAGATAGATACTGTTGGATATAATAATGCCAGACTTGGCAAGCGTATTAGAGGACAGCGTGTACGCATGTATACAGTAATCAATGTGTCGATACTCGCATTTGACTTTTAGCACTATTAGGATATTAATGAGCCTCTTACTGACTTTTTGTTAAGGCCAAGGCTACATGAAGATTTGACTCATTTGTACATGCACACATGATTTAAACATGCAACCCATATAATTTGCTAGAGTTGTAATAATATCCGGTCCGCTTAAATTACGCATATCTTGTTTTATATGATGGAATGTTAACGTTCGTTTTATAGTTAACAATCCGAGATTCCACAAAAATGCGTGCCAAAACCTGGATTTGCTCGCGAACTAATAAAATTATATTTTTTGTAGTTTCCAGCACAGGTGCTCAAGTTTTTTTTTGTGCTTGCAAAGCTTACGTTCACAGAATTTATAGATATTTTACTGCTATTTTACATCATTTTTGGTGTTTATTTTAATTGTACGTGGTGTGCAAACGTTTGCTATAACAAAACTTTTCCCTTTAGAACGACTCTATAATATAAACTCATTCTAGGCCGTATTCTGTGGTCGATTATCGTTCAGTTTCGTTGCCCCCCTTCGGGCACTAATTGAAAACACGATAGAAAATTAGGATAAATTATAAAAAGTCCGAATTCACCTGTTGGCACCTCCACAAACCTGCAGTTTTCGAGAACTTCGTCTTCGAAAATTCAATAAATTGACATGTTTCGCAATCCATGAACGCCATTTTGTTTTATAAAATGTTGGGATACTTCGTGTAATATACGGTATATATAGCATATTCAGCAATTTTATATTAGGACTTACATGAAGTTTGCATCCCCCGCTGTGCAAGCAAGGCTCAACAAGTTTTCAACAAGGAAGTTTGGGTGGGGTTTTAGAAGGTTTTGAGCATAGATATACCAGGTTTTGAGAAAATTTTCACAGGAATTTTGAAAAATGTTTAGAGAACAGTTTCGAAATAAAAAGTATCAGAAGAAAAATATATATAACAATAACTTTGAACACATCAAATTCATTCACAAGTGTCTTGTTTCTAATTGAAGTTACATGCAATACCATATTCTCTCTATTTAGCCCTCTGGGGGGCTTATTCATATTAGGACCTTTTGAGGGGGGTTTCTTGTTGAGGGGGGGAGCTTAACTGAGAGGTGGGCTTATTTATTCATTCAAAAAACCAAGGTTGGAGAATATCTCTTTGAACTGCAATAAACTCAAAATCATTACACAGTATATATCATATAACAATAACATTTATATTAACAATATAAAAACATAAAATTTATATGGTAACAACAACATATAATATAACAACATATACTATATATATACATTATAGGGGGCTTATTAGAGAGAGGGGCTTATTTAATTTCTCACTCAAAAGAGGGGCTTATTAAAGAGGGGGGCTTATTTCATTTTTTCACTCAAAAGGGGGGCTTATTTAATTTTTCACTCATAAGGGGGGGGGGGGCTTATTAGAGAGAGGGGCTTATTTCATTTTTTCACGCAAAAGGGGGCTTATTAGAGAGAGGGGCTTATTTCATTTTTTCATGCAAAAGGGGGGCTTATTTGTGAGGGGGGGCTAAATAGAGAGATTACGGTAGGAATTTTTAAATAACAAATGTTTTTCAAGTAAAACTATTCACAACTTTATCTTGTTGTCATTTGGGAACTCACTAAAAAGATATAACTGCAAGTGCTAAGTCCTTTGGTGTCTGCACAGAGAAAAAATCATCGCTGTTGTTTTTTCTTCCAATGTGATGTACTGAGCATCCTCTTGTACTGAGCATCCTCTAGGTCATCTGAGAGACCCAGCAACCATGCCATGAAATTAAACAAGCAAGGAGATACCAATTTTTTAATGTTTTTAGCAGTGATATCCAATGTAAGTGGTGGCCAGTTCTCATACCAAATGAGTGTTTGGTTTTGCAAGTCACTCTTTAATGTCTATGCCTACTAAAAGAGTGATGCTCTCTAATCACGCTTGCTTCCATATCCTTTTAGCAATTTCAGAAGCTGAATCTGAATCTTGTGAACTCTAAGAGGTTTCTCTGTTATTGTCAATGAAAATTTCTGCTACATTTGCTGGACTGAGGCACTCTCTATAAACAATCTCACTCTTAGATCACACCTTTGATTCATGTAACATGAATTTTGAAAACCTTTCATGCAAGCGCTCAAATGACTTTTGTATTTGTAGACTTGCTTTTCATTTTCCTCTCCAGTTGACTGCATGCTGTGTCTAAGGAACAATGTGTACTTTCATAACAACATTTATGGTACTTCACTTCCAAAGCCACCGTATCCTTATCAGCAATTTGTATTAAAATACTTTCATCAGCTTTCCTTGTTGCAGTTTCTTTGAGTTTACCCCATTTTCTGTTTCTGCTGACACCAATTTGTCCAATTTCCTTTTTCTCATATTCTAAATAAATACATGTAACAAGCTATTTTTAGAAATTACACAATCGTTAATTGTTACTATAATGACTGCGACACAATTTAAAATTTCACAACTACAGTCAACAATTAATGGAACAATTTAGCAATAAATTTAAAAAAAAACAACTTTAGAACAAACTCACCGACTCAGTAAAATACGACTTTTCTCTCTTGCAAATAATACATAAGTGCGGCAACACGTACAGATTTCTTGATTTAACTGTCGAGCTTGTTGTTTCGGAACACGAAGATCGCAGCATCTTTTTTACAGGTTGAAATTCTTCTTGTTATTCACATTCTGTGTTCTTATGTTGTCAATGCCGAATAGCAAGCTCTATGATACAAGAAATTTGCATATAAATCAATACATCGGCTGACATTTTTGATGTTCTTACTTTTTACCGACAAAAGCCAAACTTCTCCGTGCAACATCACGATCTTCTCCATCTAGCGTTAGTCAAATACTATGACAATCCAAAAATGTTTGAAAAGACATTTCACTAAAAGTTGTAAGTGGGCCTTTTTTTCGTCAAATGAATTAAACATATGAGTTGGAAGACGCCATGTTTACGAATGAATATGCTGATTTTGCTATATATGTCATATATTACACGAAGTAACCAAACATTTTCCAAAACAAAATGGCGTTCACGGTTGTGAAACGCGTCAATTTATTGAATTTTCGAAGACGAAATTCTCAAAAACTGCAGGTTTGTGGAGGTGCCAACAAGCGAATTCGGACTTTTTATAGTTTATCTTGATTTTCTATCGTGTTTTTAAGTATTGCCCGAAGGGGGGCAACGAAAATCATTTTCTAAGCGACTTTCCGCGCCAGAGAATACGGCCTATTCTGTGAATACGGCCGTGTCGCGATACTTTTTGCTATAGTGTCCGAGTTTTAGATATAGAGATGTTCCAACATGCATATTAACCGACATATATAACCAAACTGTACCAGAATTGACATAGGTTGAGTTCGAAAAACTGTGCAAGTCATGCAGCAAATTTTACAAGTTTGAAACCAGAATTTCTCCAGAATGAAAGGTACTTGTTACTGACAAACAGAAATCAAACTGGCTGCTAACTATTTTTAACCAGTTTTTTTTTTCTAAAATCAAGTTTTCTCCCTCAAAATTATATTTTTTTATTAATTGTAATTGCCTGTAAATATATTAACCTGTATTGTTAGGTAAAGCCTCGGATGTACAAAATTTTATCATGTTTTATCATTTTCACGTTTTTAGAAGTGGAATTTTCACGCCATGAGGAAGTTGTTGAACCTCCATATATAGAGCCAGGTTAAAAGATCAGTTCCACTAATTTTACTAAATTTTACTGAATTTTCACTCAAATGAAAAAATTACTGAATTTGCACCCAAAAGCCGAAATGCAAATGTCGAGATCGCACCTCATTTGCTATGCTGCAAATGTTTGGAAAATTTTAATTCCAAGCCGGTAATATCTGTTAAAAGATACCCGCTGGCTATAACACATTATTTTCAATCATGTCATACATATAGAGATTTACGAGGTAAAAGAGTGAAATAAAAATCGTATTTTCACTCTGGAGAAGCGAATAAGCGTTTTCATTGGCCGTACGATTTTTGCACCAGTGAAAAATTATCGTATCAGCATTTTGATTGGCTATACGGTTTTTCCGAATAGTGAAGAAAATCGTATTGTCATTTTGCTCACAAAATGGTCGCCGTGTTGGGGAAGGAGCGAAAGGGTATTTGGCTTTTTATGTCTAAAAGAAGAAGAGTTTCTCCAATAAAAAACATGAAACGAAAAGAAGAACAGCTTTGACTCACTATTTAGGCCAAATAACGGAGAAACAAATGTTATGAATTTGTTTTGAGAGTTCAATATTTTGTTTCGACATTGTTCGCCATTGACAGGTTTCCAGTAACAAAACAATCTCTATATGTTTGGCATGAACAAATTACTGCATGGTTGGCTCGTTTGTACGATTTTTATTATGCACTTGATTTTTATTATGCACTTGATGTAATTTTTCTCTCGAATCATGGCATCACATTATAAATGATTTTAAAATTGAGAACATATATTGAGAAAATTGAGAATACTATGTTGATCATACACTTAGTAAACTTGTTCCAATCATACACGGCATTGCATCTGTGGACGCGGTTTCGGCAATTCTAAAATGACGAAATTTTTCGAAGTAAAAAATGAAAAGCGTACCAAATTCGTGTTTTCAATCCTTTATCTCTATTGGATTTCTCTATTAGTAAGACAAAAAACCATACTCTTTTTCATCTCATAAGTATAATTTCTAGAAAATTCAAATAAGCCTTACCTTTTTTGATAGGGTACCCTTTCTGATTGTTCAATCTATTATTGTTCAATGGATGTTTTATCAATTTGCTCTAGTAGCGACAAGACGCAAAAAGGGTTCCTTTTTATTGATTTAGCTGTCACTTTAAAAGGTTGATAAGGGTTTCTCATCATAAAAACCCGCGGAAAAAACCGATAAGGGCACCTTATCTTGAGCAGAATAAACGAATTTTTTCCTAGAAAAAAAAGCTCGTCTAACTTCGGGAAAAAATTTGTTGTAAAACTTCACTCTTCAACAATTTCTGGGGATCAGACACAATTCCTTTCAGCTATTTTATTTGAAACAAAAACTGGCCATAGGTTTGTGCGCACTTTAGCAAGTAAACAAGTTAATAAAAAAGAATATACCCAGTTGTTTGATTAACCACCACCTTATCTGGTTTTTGCCGCTGGTTCTTATTTTGAGTACCCTGCTGCGTCCTGTTGTTACTGGAGCAAATTAAGAACCATTCTTTATCTTTTGCAAACAAACCTAATCGCTCGTTAATGCTACCCTTTTTCCCACTTTGCGGAGGAGGCTTATGAAATGAAAAAGGGTATGGTTTTTTTCTATTACCTATAGAGATAAAACAATTAATAAGACGAATTTGCTACACCATAATTGCCGGAACCGTCCAGTGATTCATTTGCATTTTTGCACTGGGATATATGGTACATTGTTAGACAATTTCACAAATGTTTTTCACAAAAGGACAAGGAAGAAATGATGTACGCCATCATTTTTATAAAGTTAAAAGAATTAGCAAATAGAAATGCAATTTAAGTTCAATCAAAACTAAACGTTTGAGAACTGAATTTATATTGCCATCTTGAAAATCTAAAACGTTCATTCCCAAGTATGAAATATTTTTCTATTGTATTTAAGCACCTATAGAACCAAATAATGCATAATCATGCAAATTTAGAAGAACCTGTTTTCTTATTTTAATAGTGGAATCAGTGCCAGATATTATAGAAGTTCTTGAGAAACAAAGACCTTTAATGCAAGTACGAACAGGTAAAGGTGTTTTTCAAAAGGTAAAAAAGTATGTTTGTGGCCGGACAGAACTTTATAGTTGTTTATCCAGTTATGTTATATAGAAACTCTAAAAGAGTAAGGTCTGTTAAGACTTGAAGGATTGCCTATCCTGGCTAAAGAAAAAGGACAACAAAATTAAGTTAAATGTGCTAATTGTTCTATGTTTACATTGCAAATATTTGCTTGTAGTGTAATTGATCGCTGAGATTTTTACAGGAAAATATGGGCATGCTAACTTTGAAACCTTGAAAATTTTCCTCCAAAAACGCCATTTTAAACACATCAAATGATGCATTATATTATAATGATGCATAAATAAGTTCTTCAAAATTTGAGATTTAATTTACGCATGCATAAAAATGTGGACAAACAACGAGTGACCAGTGAGCATCTGGTTCAAGCAAATACCGCCAAATAACAAACTATTTAGACCAAGATGAAGAAGAAGTGGAAGTGATTCGTTGTATACTATTGGAGCATCAAAATCCGATCCCTGTTGTGTAAACATGAAAATAAATGGCCAGGATGTAAAAATGGAACTGGATGTACGGGCATCTGTAGCTGTAATAAACGAACAGACCTTTCGAGAAACGTTGAAATCAACGCCGAATATTCAACCGAGCGATGCGAACTTGCATACGTATGCAGCCGAAGAAATTAAATCAGCAGCCGAAAAAATTATCATTGTTCGAGTCGATGGCATTTTAGTATTGGGTATACAATTGATGAAGAACATCCCGCAAATCTTGAGTAAGTTGTAAGGAAGCTTTAAGAGGCGGTAGTAAGGTTAAAGGAGTCGAAGTGTGTTCTCATGGCCCCAGAAGTAACATACCGAAAAGGCAACGGAGCAACCGCGAAGGAATTAAAGCTTCAGGTTCGTGCCGTAACCGACGCACCAAGCCCAAAGAATGCATCTGAACTGAAGTCATATTTGGGGATGATAAATTATTATCAGAAGTGCTTGCCCAACCTAGCAATAGAATTGGCACCTTTACATGAGTCAATCAAGATAAGATCGCATTGGAGATAGGGTACGAAGCAGGAAGAAGCTTTTAGCAAATTCAAGAAATTGTTAAAATCGGCCGAGTTATTGCCCGGCAGATATTGTATATGATTATATCATTGTATATGTTTACAACGTCTGACACCCGTGCTAAATAGTTTTATACATTCGTAACTTGCACCAATACGACATTAAACTTTTCTTTTCTTGAGCCATTGTCAATGGAATATCGCTACAAACAATAATATGTAGGAATAGTTTCCATAAGTGTGTTTACAGACTGAAAATAGCCGATTATATGCATGGAATCCCTACGAAAACCACGGTTTGATATCAAACGACTGCTTCACCGACAGTGCACCGATAACTCCCCGAAGATTCAGTTGTATCTTCGAAAAATCTTCGTATAAAATGGCGTCCGCGATCAGTCACTTAGTTCATACGGTCCGCGGTTCGATGTTACTAAATATAGTAACTTTTCGATACACTGAAGTGTATCCAGCGAATCAAATGGCTGGATCCTCTGTCTTCGGATACACTCTGATACCAGAGCTCTGATACGGTATCCTTGATTTTGTTGCGCAATCGTGTATCAACTGTACCACAACATGGTATCAACGTATAGGTACCAACAATGGTATCAACGAAGGCTAGCCGGGAATCGGTAAGCTCGAAAAATCGTAGGCATACTATGCCTGTTCTTCTTGTACAAGATAGCGTCTAGAACGAACCTCAACAATGTGCTCAAGCATCTACTGCTATTTTCCGTCGCTTAAACTCCGGAGAGGATGCTTTGAGCGAACTACATGTGTTAAAAAAACATTGCGGCCGTGTTTTGGCCGAAGAAAGGAAACTTGTGTTGAGCAGCAGTGCCAACAGAGAGAGTTTTCAAAGCTGCAATTTCCTAAAAGCCAGAAATATCGTTCAGGACGATGTGAACCTGTAAGGTGAGGCTGGTGAGCACTTCAATAATAAAAGTATTTAATATTCAAAACGTTATTGAAATCGGTAATTATGTAAATCTCCTGTTATTTGTATGTAAATGTTTATAAATATTTCAATCAAACGAGATTTCACAGTGTGTTGTATTGGAGCATGAATCGATCAGGCGCGGTTGGGGCTGTATCAACCTGTCATCAACCTGTGTGACTGGTTGATTAACAAAATATGTGATTTTATATTGCTGAATTGTGTAAAAGATTTTAAGTATAAGTTACAAAATGCAGGTTATACAGCCTGAAATAACTGCATAGATAATCATAGTAAAACATTCTGTGATAAATTAATAATAATGATTGATTTAAATTCATGTGCAAAAAGACCACTGATTTATTTGATAATTTTGTCCAAAGGTCATATTTTTAACCAGTAAAAAAATAGCAATTAACTGTATTAAGACCACACAAGCACAAATTGCAGTTTTTACAGTGTAATTGGGATTCTCTAAACACCCTAATTGTTCGTAGTCATTAAATTATATAGTTAAATTTATATTATAACCAAACTAACTTTTCTTTTACAAGCAATGTTTCAACACAGCATCGCAAGAACAACTGGTTTCAATATAGTTCAGACCTCAGAAGTAATTTTAAGCCACAAATTTCTGTCCCATTTAGTATTTACTACACTAGAATTAAATAAAGAATTTCACTGATATAAAAATTATATTTTTTAACGAAATTCTTTAATTCTTTGGGTCTACCAGCAAAGTGAACATAAAATCGGCTTCAATTTCCCCGGACTTATCGTTCCAGATGTATTGTAGTTCAATGGGTTGGTCAGCCATGTTGGCCATGTGCCCGCGATATTTGATGAACTTCAGACTTCGCTGTGCCTTCCTTTTCCCGGGTGTAAATAGCCGGGTGGAATTTCTACCCTCGCCCCGGGCTGACGCCCGGAACGGTGCTTTGCGTCGTTGGCTCGGGGATAATCGCGTAAAATAACTCAAAAACATACTACAACAGTCTGTTTCATCCAGAAGGAATCTTCAGATGGTAGACAAATTTTAAAAATATGCGAGCTTCTTTTTATGCTTAAGGAAGAGGCGTGGGCATGTGTGTGTTCAAACAGTATGCATTCCTGTCTTTGTTTAGGTTGTTTACCCGAAATCTATTTATTTTTGTGTTGGCAGGCCGAAACAATTTGCGATTTTCTATTAAGCAAGCAATTTTTCTCCAAACATAAATTACATCTTTTGGATCCTTCCGTATAAGAAATAGACTTTTTTATGATTGACTACTTTATGGTGAAATCTGTTTAGTTTTTGTTTTAAGTGGCAAACGTGTTTCGAAAGTTCCGTTCCGTTTGAATATTTTTTGTGTGTGAAAGATTTAATATGATTCCTGTATCGCTCTTTAAATGTGCATGAAATCATGCCAATGCAGTGCTTTGTGTCCTGTGTGTTGCCTGTATTAATGGTTGGTTTGTTACAATGTCCTTACTCATGCACTTGTTCTGCAGTGACCATGCGTGCTTGTTCCTACAGTTACAGTTCTATCTGCACTAATGTCTTGTGGCTGGCTTTTTCTAATTATGCGTGTGTTGTGGCTTGTGATAATTGACTCAACGTTGCACATGCAACTGTAACTCACCTTAACTGTGATCCTATTGAAAATTTTGTGTAACTTGTGGCCTATTAGAAAGTGCGTGTCTATAACCTTGAGGAAACTGCGTGCAAAGTTTGTCTTGACGTTCTTGCTGAATGTAGGGTTAAACCAAATGATGTTGCGTTGTCTGTTCCTGCGTGGTTTTTGTCTTGCATGTGGCAGGTATTCCAGCTTGTGGCTGAAGTTGCTATGTCCTAGTGCGTTTTGATACGTTTGTGCTGTATCGTCGAATACTTGTTTGTCAGATGACTGTGTTAAAATGCGCTTGTTGATAGATGCTGTAAGTTGCCTTAAAATGCTAAGTGGATGGTTAGAGTGTTGTGTATGTATAACGGATCGTCATTGGGCTTCCTATAAGGTTTATATTTTCAGGTAGTATAAGATCGAAAGTAACGTCTAGAAAGTTTACCACGTGTAAGTTTGCTTCAGATGTTATTTTTAGGCAAAATTGTTCGAAAGATTTTTAGGTTTTGTCTTCCAAACGTGCTGATCTGCTTTTAATAATTGCCAAGCCGTCGTCCCTATACAAGCCAATATTTTTCTTGCCAAACTTCTTTCCTAGATGGTTTAAGATAAAAAGACCTACTAGTTCACACATTTCTGCCCCGGCATAGCTACCCATGGTAGCATTACATTGGCATGACTTCAATCGCATTTAGAGAGCGATACAGGAATCATATTAAATCTTTCACGAACAAAAAATATTTAAACGAAACGCGTTTGGCACTTAAAACAAAACAAGATTTCACCTTAAAGCTATCAATAATGAAAAAGATTATTAATTTATAAACAATTTGTGAAAAACCATGTTAATTTTAATTGATTTTATTATGAATTTAAAATTAACATGGTGTTTCCACAAATTGTTTATAAATTAATATAAAATTCACCATGCAAAGTCTAAAATTACATCACCATACATTTTCGAAATTTCTCTCCCACCTGAAGATTTTTTCTGGATGATTTTGCACGATTATACATTTCGCTCTGTCTATATGTCATTTAACACTTTTTTATTTCGCAAACCAAAACTAGCAGGTACAAACACAGAAGGAATCTTCAGGTGGATGAAACAGACTGTAGT
The DNA here is from genome assembly GCA_963855995.1 of Muricea muricata. NCBI lineage: Eukaryota > Metazoa > Cnidaria > Anthozoa > Malacalcyonacea > Plexauridae > Muricea > Muricea muricata. Next base: position 9,484,675 of record OY979722.1, read on the forward strand.
GGCAAGTTTTTGAGGTGTTTTGCAAGATTGTACACTTGTTTATGTGTCATTATATTATAATATATCATATTAAACTTGCAACAATTTAGAAATGATTTTAAACTAAATATACATGTTCTGAAACAAAATACAAGAATACAAAATGTGACAGGAAAAAGGAACAGGCTACACGTCCAACCTGACACCTAACCCCTAAGACTAACATATTTATACGACAAATACATACATCATTGACAAGTTCACGACGTATCTTCTGAAGAGAGAAAACATTATCTTAAGAAAGTACAGGTGTCGTCATGGCAGCACCGCGTCAACAAGTCTCCGCATATGGCCATGTTATACAGGGTGTATAAAAAAGATAATCGTACCTTCGAGTGCCCTAGAGCGCGTAATATTTAACATATAGAAAAAATGCTTTTACTAATGGAAAGACCAGGCTTTTAGTTTCTAAATACCACCATTATTGTAAAATTTGAAAAAAATGAGCAAAAACGAATCGGATAAAAATTACCGGTCGAAATCACCTTTTTTCACCATTGGTAATTTTGTGAATATATGTTGCGATTTAATCCCATTTGGGAATTAAAATTTACAAATTTTAGTTTAGGTAAGTCAACCTAATGTTTCTTGTGACAGGCAAATGATTACTTTTTTGATACACTATGTATATGAACCAGTAGCCTGGAGAAAGTGTGCAAGAGACCAAGAACAACAGCGCGATCTACAACGTCTTTGGCAACTACATCCTATCCCCAAATCAACCTGCGCCTTAAATTTTCGCTATTGGTTGTGGGTCCCACACAAAGCGGAAAAACCTATTTTGTCCAACAAATATTGGAACGCAATCCTATCTTGTACGAAGAGCAAAAGAGTATTCGCATTTTTTGGTACTACAATTAATGGCAAGAATGTTACGGAGGGTTCAAAAATTCTATCTGAAGAGCATCCGGTTTAAAAGAGGTGTGCCCGAGCTGTCTGAAGATCTGTGTAAAACTAATCCCCAGTACAACAACATGATTGTCCTAGACGATTTGATGGTTGAAGGGACAGACACTCCTGTGGTATCTTGATTGCTTACGGAAGGTCGTTATAGAAACGCAAGACTCATCTTATTCCTGCAAAACATATTTCCAAAAGGAATATATAATACGGATATGAGCCGAAATGCCTAGTACACATATCTCCTCCGGTGTTCTAGCGATAGAAAACAAATAAGAGTAATCGGAGAACGCATGTTTGATAAGAACAAAAGTCATTTTATGAACGCTTATAACGAAGAACGCAGAGACTCAAAAACCGTTTGGATACTTGTTGGTAGGATCAAAACGCGTTAGGAATAATGCTCGTGGCGTCATCAAAAAAATGCGTGCCGAAACCCGGATCAGGTTCTCTTGAAGAGTGCTTAATTTTTTGCTTGCAGAGCTAAAGTTACAGAATTTATAAATATTTTATTGCTATTTTACACCACTTTTGGTGTTTATTTTAATTCTACGTGGTGTGAAAACGTTTGCTATAACAAAAAACAAAACTTTTCTCTCTAGAGCCACTCTATAAACTCATCCTGTGAATACGGCCGTGTCTTTTTGCTATAGTGTCCAAGTTTTAGATGTAGAAATGGTCCAACATATAGATTAACCAAACTATAAAACTTTATGTATAATAGAATTGACATAGCTAGAGTTCGAAAAACTGTGCAAGTCATGCAGTATATGAAAAAAAAATTCTTTTCAAATTTTGCAAACTTGAAACCAGAATTTTTCCAGAAAATAAAAGATACTTGTTACTGACAAACAGAAATCAAACTTGCTGCTTAATATTTTTAACTAGTTTTTTTTCTGAAATCCAATTTTCTTACTCAAAATATAATTTCGATTATAATTGTAATTACCTGTAACTATATTTATTAACCTGTATTGTTAGGTAACGCCTTAGATGTATAAAGTTTTATCATGTTTTATCATTTTCATATTTTTAGAATGGAAATTACCACGCCTTGAGGAATTTGAACCTGTATACGAAGAGCATCCAGGTTAAAAAATCAGTTTCATTCATTTTACTGAATTTTCACTCAAATGAAAAAATACTGAGTTTGCACTCAAATGCCAAAATGCAAATGTCGAGATTGCAAACCACATTTTTAAAACGATCTGATTTAAAAGAACCTTTACTTCCACTTTAAACACTTCATAAAAAAAATCGTTAAGTAAAAACTTTCTGTTTTTTTTTTATTTTAGTAGAGGAGTGTGCAGCGCATGTCGCAGCAGTTCTTGATGAACGAAGACCTGCTTTTCAGATTTCACGGAGAATACAAGAACACACTTCTTCAGCAGGTAAAAAGATGTTTGTGGCCGGACAGAACTTTATATTAGTTGTTTATCCAGTCATGTTTATGTAGAAACTCTAAAAGAATAAGGTCTGTTAACACTTGAAGGATTGCTTGTCCTGGTCGAGAGAAGAATGACAACGAAATTAAGTTAAATGTGCTTATTGTTCTAGGTTTACATTGCAAATGTTTGCTTGTAGTGCAATTTATCGTAGAGATTTTTTACAGGAAAATATGGGCATGCTAACTTTAAGGCTCCAAAAACGTTATTTCAAAACACATCAATTGATGCATTATATTATAATGTTGCATAAATAAATTCTTGAAAACTTAATTTACGCATGTATAAAAATGTGGACGAACAACCCGAAGACCAATGAGCATCTGATTCAAGCAAATACCGCCAAACAACAAATTATTGGGGCCAAGATGAAGAAGTACTGGAATTCATTAGTTGTATACTATTGGAGCATGAAAATCCGATCCCTATTGTGTAAACATGAATGTAAATGGACAGGACGTACAAATGGAACTGGATTTACGGGCATCTGTAACTGTAATAAATATTATAATTGAACAGACCTTTCGAGAAACGTTGAAATCAACGCCGAATATTCAACCAAGCGATGTGAACTTGCATACGTATGCAGCAGAAGAAATTAAAGTGGTTTGAGTGATCCAAGTGCTCCGATGGAGTACAATAATCAGAAAGCGATCTTAAAAGCCATTTTCGTTGCAAGGAACAGTCTAAAATTGTTAGGGAGGAACTGGCTTGAGAAAATAAAATTTAATTGGCGGCAAGTATTTTCAACAGCCTCTAGCAGCTCGGAGCAAAACAAGATTCAGGAAACCCAAGCCTCGATGTTCAGATGCTTAATGAAATGTTAAAGAAATCTCCAGGGGTATTTGAAGAAGGCCTCGGAACATTCAAAGCCACGGCCGAAGCGAAAATTGTAACGCATGTTCTAAGTATTGCAAGGCCAGACCAGTACCTTATGCAATCATAGAGAAGATCGAAAAAGAACTGAAGAAATTAGAAGATGAAGGCAGCATAGATCAAGTCAGTTTTTCAGAATTGGCTGCACCCATTGTGCAATCAGTGGTAGGTTTCGGCAAGTTTTTCACTAAATCTTGATTTTTCGAAAACTGAATTTTGCACAACTTTCAAATTTCTACTTTTTACTGTTTTTGATTGACACGAATTTCCTACTCTTTTTCGCGTTTTCCATCAGTTTGATATAACGTGGAAAAGGGTACCCTTTTTGATAAATATGTCAAAACGTGTCCACCTTTTTTCATCTGAGCACAGCGAATTGAAAAGCAGCAAAAAAGGTAGCTTTTTCGAGCTTATTGCTTCCAGGCAAAAAGCAGAAAAGAGGTACCCTTTTTGAGCTTATTGCGCGAAGGCAGAAAGCAAACAAAAAGGTGTCTTGTCAGATGAGGACTTCCCGAAAGATTAGCAGCAAAATGGTAGCAAAAATATATAATCTATATGATAATTTTTTGCCGCAAAATTCGTCGCCGTCTGCATGTCACACTGTTTATATCAGTATGGACCATTTCTCACTTTGAGTTAGCACCTCGATCATTCAGAGAAATTAGTGACAAAATGGCCACCGCTTGCTAGGTAATTAGTCCGTATTCCGAAAAGTCGCTTAGAAAACTATTTTCGCTGCCACGGTTCGGAGAGTACTTTTTCTCTGCATGAATCTATAAATTTTTATATGCTGAATTCGAATTCACTTGTCACTTCCCGCAGTTTTTTTTTGTAATTTACGATCAAACGTCGATACTTTTCACTTTGATTTCCGCCATTTTCCTCTAAAAAGTTCATGTTACTAGTTCAATTAAGTCTCTTAGCAGAGGGATTTCTCAAAGCTACATATATTTTTGTATTGTTTTGATTATCGAATTCAAAGCGTAATCAATCGAAATTATACTAAACGACAAAATACATATGAAACACGAAAAGCATTAGCTTGCGAAAATGTTGGCATATATCTATTGGAAACCTCGATTCAATTAAGTTACAACGAACTATCAGTCCTGCTTGGCAGTGCTTGCAATGCAAGGATACTTTATTTAAAATATGACATTAGCTTGAAAATTTCATCATTCAGTTCACATCATTCATGATTTTAATATAGTTTAGTATGTTGTTTATTTATGTCAGAGAATTAGTGGACATTAGCCCAAGCCATCTAGGCTGAACATTCCCAGATTGCATAGTTTTCTGTGCGCGGAGAAGATCTTCCTGGTCATATTATTTTCTGAATATTCCGTGGTGTAGAAGCAGTTTTCAATTTTCATTAGCATTAATTTTTGTAGCATTAATTCTACTTATACAAGGACTATAAGCCTGATGGGATAATTATTGAGGTTATATGAGTGAACAAAGTGACAGTTTTGTTAGAATACAAGCAATACAAAGACAAAGTCATGCCATTTGTATTCAGATTCATATCTTTTTACTGGGATTTAATTCTGAAATATAGTCACTCTGAGTCATCATGAATACCTTTGCCGGCTTTGCATATTCACCAGATTAGAACTGGTACACAGTATACAGATTGCAAAACTGGTATACAACTTTTTTGGAGTTTATTATTGATGGAAGTTCATTCATGCCAAAGGAGTGGTCAATTATCATATGGTGTGATCCAGCCCTAAATTTTCTTGCAAGGATCTTGGCACATTACACTGTTTCGTTCAGAAATTAATTTTTAGTATTTATTTATGTATTCGAGCTGTCTCGGGGCTGTGTTAGTTGGATTCTAGATGGAAGTCCAGGTGAAAACTCTCCCTTTAGATACCAGAAATCTCTACTGCAAGTGTGTGTGTGTGTGTGATGTCAAACAGATCTAGTACTTAACTTGTACATTTGCCTTTAACACCATAATATATTATATTTGGAGCTCTCAGAGATCTTAATATTATTTGTTTGCTCATGGAGAGAACTATCTATTAGATAGTTATTTTTATTCAGCACAAAACGTAACAAGGTCAAACTATTTACCAAATATAGAACATATATACAGAAGTATTGTGTTAAGTCCTTAGGTATATTAATGGATAGCAATCTAACATGGAGATACCATATAGATTATATCGCCTTAAAGACAAGTGAAACTATTGGCATCATCTCAAGGATCAGACATTTTCTTCCATTTTGCATATTTATGCTATAGTTTGTGTTAAAGTGGAAGAGCCTACAGAATGGGTACATAACCCTGTCATCGTTGAAAATCCAAATGGGAAACTCAGAATCCCAGGAGGCTCTCTGGGATCTAAACACATCCAGGAATTGAAAAAACCCAAACAACGGGCAAGAGAAACAGTCTTTTGGCCACGAATCAATGAGGACATTGAAAACTTGGTCTCCAAATGCTTGTTTTGTCTAGAATTAAGAAACGCCAATTCGAAAGAGCCACTTAACCCACATCCAATTCCGGTATATCCATGGCAAGTTCCGGAACAAATATCTTTCATTGGCAGAATTTTAACTATCTTTTGGCAGTAGATTACTGCAGCAGATATTGGGAAGTAGTTAAACTCAGAAGTATGAGTCAGAAGGCATCATTACTGAGATAAGGAAGATAGTTTCAAGATATTGAATTCCAGGAGAAGTAAAGTCGGACAATGGTCCACAATATGCAGCAAGAGAATTTCAAAACTTCGATCTGACCTGGAGGTTCAATCACACAACCTCTAGTCCAGAATATCCCAGAAGTAACACATTAGCAGAAGGGATGGTGCAGTCGGTGAGGAATATATTATCGAAGACCTTAAGCAGTCAGCAAGATCCTTACCTAGCAATACTTGAAAGTAGAAATACCTCAGTGGATGCACTCGCAAGTCCAGCAAAGCTCCTAATGAGTCGTAATTTAAAATTCACTATCCAATCATTACCTCAGGATTTCCAACCCAAAGTCATTGAGGCTCAAGCTTTTTGAGAGAATCCAGAGAAGATGCAACAACGACAGAAACTTTACCATGATGAATATTCTCAAAGTCTTCCTACGCTCGTAAAAGGAGAACATATAAGAATGAGAGATGGGAGAGTGGAAAGCAACTAAGGTTACGAGTAAGGCAAGTAAGCCACGTAGCTATATTGTACAAACTCCTGAAGGAAGAAGTTATTGAAGGAATCGCAGCCAGTTGTTAAAAGCAAATGGACAGAATAGTTGGCAACTTAAAGTTACAGAAGAAGAGTTTGAAGAGTCAGAGGAAATAGCTGATAAAGTGGTTAGGGAAACAAGTGAACAGTTTGAGGACACGAATAGGCATTATATAACTAGAAGAGTGGTCGAGTACCCAAACCAAGTCAAAGATTTAGAATATTATAATAGATATAAAAGCGATTGTTTTATAGCTTATTAGTTTTGAAAAAAACACTCAGATGTAAAGACAAAATCTACCAATTACGGAGATGGCCATAAACCACAAGTTTCTTTGATGAGAGAAGCTAGAATGATTGAGCTTCAGCCTTTAATACATTTATGTACGTATCGAAGTGTGGCTAGTCACCTTCTTATGCAACATCGTATTGATCACATAGTATTTTCGAGAAATCATCACCAGAAATTAGTGGCAAAATAGCCCCTGCTTGCTTGATATTTAACCTCGTAATTCGTACTGGTAATAAAATATAGGTGAACTTAAATTCCACTTCAATCTCTTATTTTTCTAGATGAGGATGAGAAATTAGACTTGCTAGATACAGAACCAAATTCAGGAGGTCCCAAAATGAAATATCTAGGTGAGATAAAACTTGTTAGTTTGTTAAAGTTAGTTCATAATATTCTTGAACTTACGAGAAAGTCGAAATCAATTTTGTCATTATGATAAAACCTCTAACAGTACCATCATCATCAATATGTAATAATAAAGAGCATTAATAAATTATTGCGCAAGTTAATAAGTTCGAATTTATGCGCTAAGACGCGCCAAAATACAATATAATCAGATAAACAGATAAACTAAGACAAAGCGCATAAATTCGAACTTATTAACTTGCGCAATTGATTAAACAATTAAATTATTGTTTGTGAAAAAAGAAAAAAACAACTTTCTTTGCCCTATTCTAAACTTCTCGAACCATTGTTGACAAAATCCACTAAATAACGACGAAAAAATGAAAGCGATTGTTTTATAGCTTATTTGTTTTGAAAAAAAAACCCAGATGTAGAGAGAAAATCTATCAATTACGTAGATGGCCCATAAACCACATGTTTCTTTGATGAGAGAAGCTAGAATGATTGAGCTTCAGCATTTAGTACATATATGTGTGTATCGAAGTGTCGCTAGTCATCTTCTTATGCAACATCGTATTGAGGACATAGTATGTTCGAGAAATCATCACCAGAAATTAGTGGCAAAATAGCCCCTGCTTGCTTGGTGATAATTAACTTCGTAATTCGTACCGGTAATGAAATATATGTGAACTTAAATTCCACTTCAATCTCTTATTTTTCTAGATGAAGATGAGAAGATAGACTTGCTAGATACAGAACCAAATCCAGGAGCTCCCAAAAGGAAATATCTAGGTGAGACAGAACGTGTTAGTTTATTGAAGTTAGTTCATAATATTCTTGAACTTACGAGAAAGTCGAAATCAATTTTGTCATTATAATAAAACATCTAACAGTACCATCATCAATATGTAATAATAAAGAACATTAATAAATTATTGTTTCTAAAATGATTCAGCTTCAGCATTTAGTACATATATGTATGTATCGAAGTATCGCTAGTCATCTTCCTATGCAACATCGTATTGATGACATAGTATTTTCGAGAAATCATCACTAGAAATTAGTGGCAAAATAGCTCCTGCTTGCTTGGTGATATCTAACTTCGTAATTCGTACAGGTAATTAAATATATGTGAACTTAAATTCCACTTCTCTTATTTTTCTAGATGAATCTCATTGTGTCGATGGGAAGTTAGACTTGCTAGATACAGAACCAAATCCAGGAGCTCCCAAAATGAAATATCTAGGTGAGACAGAACTTGTTGGTTTATTAAAGTTAGTTCATAATATTCTTGAACTTACGAGAAAGTCGAATTCGAAAAGTCAGCCGTGGTTAAACACTCACCGACTAATGACCATCACATAAAGTGAAATGAAGTGACCATTTCAGTGATGAATAATCATAAATTCTCCCGCAAAATGAGGGAATCAATTGAAATTGAGAAACATAGCGTAGATAAGGAAGGTAAGGCACTGGATTGTACGTGGTGCGCTCTCTTTGCTATAGGAAATTGATTTCTCTTTCTTCTTTGCGCGGGCATGAAATAATTAGAACCTTTTTTCTAGTTTGCGATAATAAATTTACGTGGTGTTTCCACAAAATTATATTACAATTCTTCAACTTGTTGAGGCCAGAACCTTTATTCCAGAAGAATTATATTGCCACATTGATCAGGTGAATATCGTGTTTGTTTTTACTTCCAGAAAAACTCGAGATGTTATATATTTACATGATTGACGTCGCTAGGTTGTTGGCTATGTGTAGAATTTCATTAAACTATATTGTCTATTGGCTAGAGAAGAGGAATTTCTAGCGGTGTCTGTGGGCAGATCTGCGTGAAATGAAACTATGAACTTTTGAGCCTTCATGAACTATGATTTTCACTACTTTATCATTTGAAATTTTATGTTTAATTGGTGAATTCTTAATATAGGGGTCATTCCTGACTTATCTTCGACAGTATTTAGTACAACATAAATTTACTCGTTTAACGGCACAATTTTTAATTTCTGGTCCAGTTAGAGGCATGATAGTAAACGTATTAGGTACAGTGATTCTATCAATGAAATGAAACAAATATTGTTTCTCTTCTCGCTCCCCGTAGTGTCCTTATCATTTCATGTTGGTAGAGCATATATACAGACGAAATTTGATTTTACAACATTTACGATTTCGAAAATGTTTGTCGTTCCTCGCGATAGCATTATTTAGACCTACATATACATATCTCATATTCATATGCTTAAAAAAACAGTCGGTATTAATGTAGAATGTATGGTTCAGCTTTTATTATACCAATAGCAACAATAAAATGTTTGTTAAATTGATATGTTTACAATGAAACGAATAACCTTAATTTTTGTGTTTAATTTTAGGCAAGAAATTATATCTAATTTTCGAACCCCGTGTACATCAAACTATAAAGCAAGTTGGAGGTTTGGTTGATATTTTATTGTTAATAGAGCTATGATCTGATTGTACTTTATTATTGCCGTAATAAGTCATCATTGTGTCTGTGCATTGATCCACTACTCACGTTCTAGCATTGGGAAAAAAGAAAAATGGAAAAATAGTGCTTTAGCATATAATTATATTTTCCCTATTTATTTAGAATTGGAACATCTTAACAATTCTTCATTATGGTTTGAATATCCAGGTAGGACAATTTCAGTGACTAAACATTTATTTAGTGCACGATGGGGAGACTTGTATATCAGTTATGCAAGCGGCTTTTAAGGAACAATTTTTGAAAAGCATAGTATAAATGAAATTCATTATTCAATAAATTTCATTATTAATGAAATAATTCATGAAGCAAGTGCAAAGAAAACCAATGCCGTAGAGAACGTTTGGAAATCGGAGGAGAAATTATATAAATGACGGTAGGATTGATTTTCTCGCAAAATACTGATTTGTGTGAGAAGTACGTTCAAACTCTCGTAAGGAGGACTTCCTCTGATTTGAAAACACTTCGAAGTTCGTTAAAATACTCGGCATCGCCTCGTGCTCTCAATGTTTGGAAATCGGAGGAAGTCCCCCTAACCGTGATTGAACTATTACTAAGAATTCCCGTATTTTTAATATATTACACTTACAAAGGGATTCTTAAAATCATATTTGTGTTGTCCCCGCAATCTTGTTTTGGGGAAAACGCCTATTTTGACTCACTCATGTACGTGAATTGCGCTTAAAACCATAAATTAAATTGCGCTTAAAACCATACTATTACCAGTACTTAAATACTTTATTGCATTGGCTGCAAGTTCATAAACTTTATCAGCATTTTCACAAAATAAGCTATTAAAAATGACTTAAATGACGCCGGCTCCTCCATTTTCAGAAGCCAAAGTTTTTCTCTAAAAAATATATTGCATTTTGTCTTAAAATGTACTAAATTTTAAGAACATAATCGAAAAAAACATGCGAGAGGCCACATGCCGATTTAGAACTGCACGTAACATCCTCAAATCACAACATAACCAGGAAAATTTATTAATGTTACCCAGTGTATTAATTTCAATGCAACGCTATAATTAGTCATCAAACTCGTTAGTTTCTCATATTTCTGTTATTAATCTGATAACAAGCAAATTTTATTCAGGGCACGCAAGTAATTCTCATCACTTTTTTTGACTAGGATTATATATGATATTATTTTTCTTGCGTTTTAGAAGAGGAAAATACCGAGAGACCTGCTGAACCAGAACGCGCTGAATCTCCTGGTAGGCAAATTTTGCAAATATTGGAAATACTTGCATGTGTATACAATAATATGTATATCCAAACATTACGTTGCTTTTCTTGTCGCTGTTTATGTTTTAAGGAACAGATATGAAATTAATTATCAAACATCCATTCCTCCTACAGATGACCGCGGTCTCAGCCTACGAGATTGTCAAACCACAGGCATCCCCGCGCACGTTACGTCATTGCATACATTATTATATAAATACCATAAGGCTGGCAACTCTTTCACCATATTAAACTGACACACGCTAGACTTTCGCTTCAAACAAAAAATAACACAATTTACTGTAAAAAAAAACTAGATACAAATGACCTTGAGTATCTCTTTACATTTCTAGATAGTTTTTAGACAAAAACAAGATTCGGAAATACTGAAATTTGTTCAATAAAAAGTGTTTTGTGATCGAAATTTTCCGTGTAGATAGGCGGGATGCAAATTGCCCTGCAAACGTCACTATCGGAAACAACTTGGGCTAAGCTGCTATTGGCTGGTGAGAACTCGGAAACGCCGAAGAAAAGACGAATTCAATTGCAGCCAATAGGAACTTAGACTGGCTTGGTCAAACTAGTCCATTTCTAATATGTTACATTTATTTGAATCAAAGGTGTTTCCTACAATCTGATTAATTAAAAATAATGGTGCGAGTAATTTCGAAATCCCATCACTTTGGAGTATTAATCGCATTATGGGCACATGGAGTATTAATCGCATATACGGAGTATTAAACACACACTTTGGAGTATTAATCGCATTAATAGGCACACGAATTCTACAAACCAACGCCGTTGTGTAAACACCTCAAATTTACAATATGTCAGTCAGTGCCCAATTGGTAACAATTACCCCGTCTTTAAAAGTACTACTGCTTATTTGCCAAATTTTTTATCTACAAACATCAGATCATTGTTTCCAAAAATGGATGAGTTCGCACTTCTTCTTGATCACCTATGCATCGATATTGCTGCTGTTTCTGAGACTTGGCTTCATGAAGGAATAGAAAATGACATTTTGTCTATTCCAAACTATAATTTGGTCCGCCAAGATAGATGTGTTGGACGTGGCGGAGGAGTATGCGCCTTCGTATCCAATTCAATCCCTTATAAAAGATGGACTGACCTTGAAAATCCTCTTTATGAATGTTGATGGTTGTCCCTTAGACCTCATCGTCTCCCCAGGAAAATCTCGTGCATTGTCATGGGCATATTATACAGCCCCCCGGATAAATCAGCGCAAGATCAACGAGATACAATTAATTATTTAATTGAAACCCTCGACCACGCTCGCAACAAATTCCCTGATTGTGGGATTGTCCTAGTGGGAGACTTTAATAACCTTGACATTTCTGATTTATTGACCGATCATGATCTGAACCAAATAATTTGTGAGCCAACTAGAGGCTCAGCCATCCTTGATCTAGTAATTACGAACTTGCAGCAGTTTTACAAAAAGCCTTTAATTCTTGCACCCGTGGGTACATCTGACCATAGTGTTATTAATTGGTGCCCAGATGATAGTTCGTTTAGACCGCGCGGAAAAGTAATCAAGCGACAACGGCGTTTCTTTCCTCAGTCTCAGCTAGCAGCTTTTGGCCGATGGTTGACCTCACATGATTGAAGGGTCAGTTGAAGAACTGGTTTTCGATTTCACTGCAAGAATTACTCAGGCTATGGATACCTCTTTCCCAATACAGACAGTCAAGCTCCACAGTAACGATAAACCCTGGATGTCGGCATCGATTAAACAATTGATTATCGCTCGTCAACAAGCTTTTTCTTGTGGAAATATTGATCTTTGGCGTCATTATAAAGGCAAAGCAAAGTACGCAATTCAACTCAAGAAAAAGAATTTCTATTCTGATAAAGTACGTCATCTTAAAAAGAGTGACTGTAGATCTTGGTGGAAACTGATTAACCAACTCTCTGGCAGATCAAATCCTTCTACACCAATCTACCTGGAGGAGAATGGCGTCCTACTTACTAACGACAATCTGGTGACGACTTTGAACCATTTCTTCCTTTCCGTAAATGAAGATGTTCCAACTCTTGACTTGAGTAAGTTACCAGCTTACTTACCTGCTGCTGATCAATTACCTATTATTCATCCTTACCAAGTTTGTAAAAAGTTGCTTTGTCTCAACTCCTTTAAAGCTGCTGGTCCGGACAATATCCCGCCTCGTATTCTTAAAGATTTCGCTTATGAATTGTCTGATCCACTTGCAGAAATTTTTAACCTCTCTTTAGCATCGGCTACCTCCCCTTCTCAATGGAAATCTGCGAATATTTCTCCAATCCCAAAAGTGACTCCTCGCAAAGAAAAAGATGATCTACGCCCAATTTCTCTAACGTCGTGTATATCTAAAGTCTTAGAGGAATTTGTGGTTGAATGGATTTTGGAAGATATCGGACATCTAATCGACCCTAAGCAATTTGGATGCCTTCGCGGTTCATCTACTACTCTATGTCTACTTGACATGTTTCATTCCTGGTTATCCAATCTAGACACCGACGGATGCTCACTACGGATTGTCTTACTAGATTTTAGTAAGGCATTTGACAGAATCAACTTGAACGTATTGATTACTAAGTTAATTGACATGGGGCTTCGTAGATCTCTTATTCCATGGTTATGTGACTTCTTGTCTAATCGCAGACAGAGAGTCAAACTTGGGGAATCAATCTCTGAATGGGCACAAGTAAATGCCGGTGTCCCCCAAGGAACTAAATTAGGCCCAATTTTGTTTTTGGTAATGGTAAATGACCTAAAAACATTACAGTCAGATCGTTGGAAGTATGTAGACGATCTTACCATCTCCGAAGTTATACAAAAACATAGTCAATCTAACATGCAACACGAACTTGACTACATTTCAAATTGATGCGATCATAATTATATGAAACTTAACCCAAAAAAGTGCAAAGAATTGAGAGTTAATTTTCAACGTGCCCTGCCTGATCTAGCACAGCTTACTATCGATGGAACGTTACTTGAAACGATCAACAGCCATAAATTGTTAGGTCTTCGCATCCAAAATGACTTAAAATGGAATAAACATGTTGACATTATTACCAAGAAAGCTGCAAAACGCCTGTATATTATTCGTACTCTGAAACGTAGTGGAGTACCTGTCGATGACCTGATTAGTATATACACATCTCTCATTCGCTCCATTTTGGATTATGGTTGCGCTGTGTGGCATACATGTCTTCCCTCCTTCCTTGTTGAGAAGATTGAACGTATACAGAAGCGATTTTTCCGGGTTATATTCCCGCACCTATCTTACCGTGAAGCCTTAGCCCTTACTGGATACCCAAGACTAGAGGACAACCGCCAAAGTTTGTGTTTAAAACTCTTTAACAAACTTAAAACTCAGCCAAGTTCGAAACTCTCCCACCTAGTACCCTGTACAAGGTATGAATCCCATGGACGATTGTTACGTGGCGGAAATAATTTATCTTTATATAAATGTAGAACAGGCAGATATAGAAACAGTTTTTTTCCAACTATGACGGAGGTTTATAACCAGAATCATTTAAGTTCTTCAGAATTTTAATTAACTCGTAATATCGAAGTTCTTGTAATTTTTAACTATATTGTAAACATATTTAATTTATAGTCATTCGTGTAATATACAATGTAATTCACCTTACATGGTGCGAATTTATATATTTTAATAAATTGAATTGAATTGAATTGAATTGAATCATTTTGGGTCAAATCGTATTTGAGCGCTCATCTTAGTCAACGATTCAGTTTTTGATATAGATACTTTTTTTATGTAGTACATCTCACGGCAGAAGATTGTGGTATAGTAAGGGGATGGGCATCTGAACCAGGTAATTCTACTTTGTCAAAATCTTTTGTTTCACGTTAAACAGGTATATACTTATAGTTTTTATAAAACGAAATTTTTTCCCGACGATTTGTCAATTGCATCGTGAAAATCAGTTAAAATCACACTACAACTTTTTTTATAGAATTTTTTTAACTGTCTTCTACTTGACACTTATACTTATATTCGATTTGATTTGATTTGTTACGAAAATAACACAGCCACCGACGTCATTCTGCACAATGACTTTTCAAAAAACGTAAAACATTGAGCATAAATTGCCATGCAGGTCTGGTAACAAATGTTCTACAAAGAGGTTAAATTGTCTTTTAAACTGGTCTTAGCAATGCAATAAACACTAATTAAAACACGACTGTGTGTACATACGGCCACGAGGCGCAGCCGAGCGTTTTAGATATGATAAAATGCGAGTTCAAATGACTTCAAATACACCGTATTGTAATGCTAATTGAGATGGAACACCATACAAAGAATGCTAAGTAACGTGATAAATTATTTAATAAAATGTCATTCTAATTAGCACTTTTTCAGGTATAAAGCACCTCGCATGACCTATTACGGTTGACACCATTCGCCATACTAATGTGTATTTGAAATTAATTTAATTTAATTATGTACTATAATTAAACACAACAGGAATGTTCTGTAAACACGCCATGCCAGTGTTTTAAATGGCTACAAAAACGTTTCCATAGGCCTAGTTTTTAAATGAAAATCTCTATATAAAAATATTTACATAAAAATCTCAATAAAAAATCTTTATGTAAAAATCTTTATATAACTTGCATGACGATCATCTTTTGTATTAGTTGACCTGCACCTAAGGACGTAAAACCTCAATATCATTAACGCGACGAAAGACACGGAAAATCGCCATTTCTTATTGGCTCTTGCTATATCACCTATATGCAAAATATGACTAAACTATAAGCATAGTAATATTTGATTAGCTATTATTGTGTGAGCTGAAATTTCGTGTATTTTATAACTGCCTCATTGTGTTTAATATACACCTTTCGGACAATTAGTCCAAAACATACAGTGTGTGTTCAACGTGATTGACATTGCATTATACAGTATTGTGAGTTGTGATGTTGTGAAATGCCCGCTCCACAATTTTGACGATAATTCATGAACAATATAATGTAAGGTCCAGTTTCTAACATGTATCACAGCTTTAGGTAGCTAATACTTTGAAAATCATGATCATTTTATTGTGTACGAGAATTTAGTGATTACTATTTACGCAACGAGATGTACGTAATTTAGGTTGGTCGCTCGTTTAGCCCTTCTATGCACCTTACTATCACGTAGCCTTCATGGAACCAATCAAGATTGAGATTTTAGCGTTTCACGTTTGTATAATTGAATATAAGCACGTTTACGTCCTTAGATGCAGGTCAACTATTACTGCAAAATGAGTGTTCTCCAGCAGGTTTAAAGAGGCATGCACGTGACTTATTTGCCACTCGAGATTGGATAATCAATCATGAATTACTAATTATTGGAATTTATTTAGAAAATTGTCAACGTGTCACCGTAGTGCTTGATAATCATAGAGTGCAGGATGGTTTTTGTACAGGTTAGTATCACCTTGCTGTATATGCTTGTACTGGAAAGTGGGGTAAAGGTAAATCCATAGAAATAGAGATTACTTCATGGTTGGTGAATGCGTGCGATTTTTATTCACGAGTTGTGAAGGATCGTTAAACGAACGAGTGAGCGCAGCGAACGAGTGAGTTTAGCGATCCTTCACAATGAGTGAATAATAAAAATCGTACAAACGAACCAAACATGAAGTAATTTGTTTATTATATGAGTATAAAGACGATTGTATAGAGATACGCATATATGACACTGACAAAAACAATTAAACACACCAGCAAAATATCAAAATGGAATTTCTTACCATTTATTGCTTTGTTTTCTTGCTGAAAATGACACCGTGAGGTTCATTTCAAGTTAATGAGGGCATTATTGTCCTCTTTATGATTTTAGGTGGTTGTTTTATCTGTGAAATTGTCTTAAATCTCTCTTTTCGGTGAGTTAAAAAATACTTTTAAAATCAGACGCCATGTTTACATTAACCTGCGAGCAGGTGTTGCACGTTCGGGTCAGCTAATCAAAACACTGAACGATAAATTTTCACCAGTGCAAAAACATCGTTCGTCCAATCAAAGGCCCTGAACGATGTTCTTTCACTGAGTGAAATTTTATCGTTCTTGATGCCGATTGTCTATTGCTAATTCGGAACGATTATTACGCACAACCATATCGATGAATAAATCTCTATACTCATATAATAATAACAGATATTCAATGTGCGCTTTACTATATACAAACGGGGTCCATGGAGTATTCAAAAATATTGCTTTGGCACAAGCTGTCACATAGAAACGACTTAAACTACCAATTAGCTCGTCAAATTTAATTTACTTTCTTTCCAAATATCTGCTGGACCTGAAACGTTTTTGTCAATTAAGGGGAGGGTCTACCTTAAATTATATGGGTACAATCTACAGGCTATTATGGGAACACTTTGCAAAATACCTAAAGCAAACTATATATCTACTCAAAGCTAATAAAATGAAGATTCTGAAAAAACATATTTTGAGTGGCAAAAATGCGTTGCCAGTGGCAACAAACCACTTAAAGTGGCAACATGCTGTTTTCTAATAGACTTCAGTTGAGAAAAAATATCTTGTTACAGATAAGTTCAAAACAATACATTTTTTGATATTTAACATATAATAGAGTATTCTTGGGGATGAATTGAGGAATTTTTAATATTTCAAAAATTTAGGCACTTGCGGCCTTTTGAAAAAGGCCTATAAACTATGATGGGGTTTTTTAACAATATCTGCTGCCAAAGATTGAATATGAAAAAATCCTCAATTCATCCCCAAATATGCAATGAGACACACATATCCTGAAAATTTGGTGACAAATGGTTAAATCCTTCCCGAGATATCCTTTCTCAAATCATAAAATGGCTGAACTTGAGAAATTGAGCTGTAAAGTTAGCGTTACTAGA
The DNA here is from genome assembly GCA_963855995.1 of Muricea muricata. NCBI lineage: Eukaryota > Metazoa > Cnidaria > Anthozoa > Malacalcyonacea > Plexauridae > Muricea > Muricea muricata. Next base: position 9,502,384 of record OY979722.1, read on the forward strand.
ACTGACAGTAAACAAGGAGAGATTTCTAAGGAAACCTAAAATCTATGTCACAAAAGTTCCCTAGGAGGGACCAGACTCATATGTGGTGTCTTAGCTTCTCTTAGAGCTTCTTCTCTTCAAACATGCAGCATCGGCAGTGTTTGACGCTTTTTCGTTTCCTTTCCAGATTCTTCTCTAGAACTGTCTTACAGACATTTTGACCAATAAGTAGCATTTTCCCATCACACTCATCCTCTAGGACTGGCATATAGTAGCTAATTACTTATAATAGGTATATTTTGTCAAAAACATGATATCGTCATATTATTTGAAAGTGCAGCCACTCCCAAACAACCGCATCCGAGTTTTACTGTGGTGTCAACAAATTACCAATTTACATTGTTGGGTACACACTTTGTATAGAACTCTTGCCAGATGTAGTCATGTTAATATTTTCACAGGAGCTACACAATGAAAATCCCTGCTTTTCTTCTTAAACATTCAAGTGGCCTAAACAATATTAAAGTATGAAGTCAAACAGAAATGTCGAACAACATGGATTGTGCTATTTGTGCATGCATTGTGTACCTATGTAAATAATATCATACATTTCACACTAAATATACAGAATGTAAGTTACTGAAATATAAACTAGGAAAAAATAAAACGATTTAAAATATTCAGAAAGAAATAGCCAAGAAGCTTACCATCTCTGGCATCTTGATGAAATGTCAAAACAGATCAAATGAAATTCGTTGCATGTCAACAAATCTGCACTCCTGTATCGCTGAATTGACATCTTTAGTTCAATTTGGTATACTCTGGGCTTCAATGTGGGCTAATTTTCTTCTTGACACGTTCAGTGGTACAGCTTCAGAAGAACAATGACCATTTTCCCTTGATGATTGTACATCAATATGGCTGACATTTTCGTTCTGGTTTTGGAAAATTTATGCGTTCTCACATGATCATTTTTAAACACCAAGAAGCGACATCTTTTCTTCAGCTACTGATACATAATTCTCTTTCGTTTTCCTGCGATTTTTCCATCATTTATTGGTTGAGGGAACGACAAAATTTTGTTAAATAGAAAGGTTTTCTACATTTGAAATTTGAAAGCATGACCTCTACTGTGGTACGGTCCCACAATCCAATGAAGCCTTGCCTTCAGATGAAATACCGCTGAACAGAGGAACAACAGGCTCTCTAAGTTCCATGTTAGAAATTTTGAATGTTTTATTCATATTTCTCCCAAAAAACATCAGAAATTTAAAAAAATTTGATTCCGTTGCCATAGCAACGGAAGGTAATTTTATAGAACCTTCTAGAAGAACCCTTCCTAAACTGCTGAAAAAGCCCAAATCAAGCTAAAACCTTTTTCCCAACCTAGGACAAGGGGTAAGGCATTCATTAAGTCAAAAAAAGAAATTTTCAAAAATCTTAAATTTTTTAGGTAGACCCTCCCCTTAAGACTAATTAAGCCATTCCCACTGTCGTGATTTTGTATGTCATGAGTTATTAATGAGATTTCAATTTGTGTTCATTTTAAAGACTCTGCTGGCATGGGGTATGTACCCGATGAAAGTGAAGACATTCCATTGCTTCCCGAAAAAGAATGTAAAGGTGGAATAGAAGATATTAATGATCAAAAGGAAGATAATACAGAGTTTGTTGATGGAAAAAACGCTCGGATAATCGAGGAAAAAATAGAAGGTAGAACAAAAAATTCTTGAAGCAAGTGCATTTAAACAGTTGATCTCAAGGACTTAAGTCCGCCAAGCATGAAAAAATGTGAAAAGGTAATTGCTAAAGCAATACAGTGCATTTTATTAATTAACTATCTCAAGAAAGTACTATATTTTTTCTAGTTTTTTTGAAAAAAAGTTTAATTGAACATTTCGTTTCAGATATTATACATGTCATTAAAATCCACTACAGTACAATAGTTATGTTTCAAATATTTAGCTATAGAGAACACATTCCCCCCGTCTATCCTTTCAAAACGCAAGGGCAGGGAAGGGGGTAGCTGACACTCCTGCCTACACCAAATCCGTATCTCTGTAAAGTAACTAATTAAAATTAACAATGTGCCGACGGTCGAAGACCAGAGGTGTGAAGGCAGCGCGCCGAAATACCTGTATGTAGAAGAAAACGTAATTTCGGTTATAAGCTGATCGATCATACTGGAAAAATGAATTAGCAATGCTGGTATAAGCAAGAAATTCGGCTACCATCAACTGAGTAGTCCTGAACAATGGTTCAAATTAATTATATTAGTCGAACTGAGCATTGAGTGTACTGAGCACTCAACTCATACTTATTTTCAAAGAAAAATTGCAATGGTTGAAATTTCGTATAATTTCGTTTCAGTTCATATTTACATGACTTACTAAAAATTATGTGTCCATATTTTTAGCTTGGAATATTCACATCTAATTTACACATTTTTAGCTACCCGATTAGTTAACACATTACAAGATAGTGGATTTGGCCAGTCACCAAAGTCAAAAGCTCTTTCCGCTGAAACTTTAGAGGATAAAAGTATTCTTGCACTTATTTATGCTGCAGGTTAGTATTGTACTTTATTGTATAGAAAAGTTTATGTCGTGAAGATTTTAGCTACAGCTTATTTTGTGATTTTTATTAATGTGCTTTATTTCGTTTATTCTCCTCCCACTCTTGCGGGCTCTTAATGTCAGCGGGCACCGCACGCAAAATATTTATTAAGCGCCTTATGGAGCTCTTTTGGAAGTCCATTTTCAATGTCAACATCATGTTTGGGGCTTTTGCTCGTATTTCATACGGCACGTTTATTAAATTCGTCTGAATCAGTCCCTTTCTTGAAATACCTTTCCGCCATTTTTTTGTTTCAGGAAAATCATTAGTTGTACTGCAGTACCGTTTAGGAAATAGTTGTGCGCCTCTTAACCAATTAGCATCCTGCATCCAGTATTTTTTTAAAGCTAATATCTAGAAATACATTACATGCAGAAACCCCTCGCCGTTTCAATTTTTCCTAATTTGCAAAAGTAAAAGTTAATTCTTCGTCACAAGATGCATTCCTATAGTCCAGCTCTACGCTTAGCCAATAAATAACAGTGACTATACCTCTGCCTCCATTGATACCTGCACTTCTCCACTTGCTTGATCTGGTTTTCCCTGGCATTCTTCTTGATTCTCTTCCGCAACTACATCCATCGTAACACTTTCCATTTTCCCAGATGATTTGTGATTTACAGTAAAGTTAAATTGTTTAAAAATTGCTTTCAAGATCGATAGAAAAAAAATTTGTAAAATTTGCAAAATGCAAAACAATTACCGTTAAATTTCGTGTCGTGACTAATACAAAAACAAAGTATATCAATTCGGTCAATCACGACGTTCCTAGTCACCAGTCCAACCTCGGAATTAAATCACGTCAGCTAAAGGTCGAACATCCAAACCAAACCACACCGACACATGATGGCGGATGAATTTTGCATCTCAGAATTAGTAACCCTCGCCCCGGGCTTACGCGCTGGCTCGGGGATTAGAATGCAATATTCGCCAATAATCTTATGAATTGTTAATGAGTATTTGAAACATTTAAGAAATATAAAACATTTTCCGTGTTGATATACAGTTATATCAACACGAGTGGAAATTGGAAAAACGAGAAATTGTGTGGAAACACGAGTGTTTTCACACAATTTCGAGTTTTTCCAATTTTCACGAGTGTTGATATAACTGTATATCAATACGGAAAAAATGTTTTATATTTCTTTTATAATATAGCACAAAGAACTTTAACAGAAGAGTGGCGGGAAATTTTCCGTGTTGACATAGAGTTATATCAACACGGCTCTTAGCCAATCAGCGTTCAGAATTTACAAATGCTATATTATAAAATTAGATAGCCCACATATCGTTGCAAAAACCTAAAAAGACAATTTTTTTGAAAACGCATGCTTTAAAGTCACCAAAAATTTTTATTTCACATATTAATTTCCTTATAGCAAGGCCAAAGTTGCCAAGCACCGTAACTCGTATGTATGATTTACTGCGACATTTTGGCAAATTTATGATTACTGGATATTGATTTTTTTTCCTATTTTCATAAATTATCCATCTACACTTATTCGAATTTAAGGTCCCTACTTTGATTAGCAGCATTATGATTGCATCTTTATTTGTTTGGTAGCACTAGACAAAGTAGAAAACATGTAATATCTGATTGAAAGAATAGTAATCACTCATCTTCCTCCCGCCAATAAATAATGAACGCCAGCTATAAATATAATGTACGTCATTAATATTTGTTTCCTTTCTTTTTTAGAAAATGCTTATTTGAATTCTACATTCGGAAATGAGTTGGATGCAGGAACGAAGGAAAACTACACGGAAATTGCTAACGCCTTATATTTTGATGATGTTGAAAAACTGACGAAATTAATTTTGAAAGATAAGGGTAAGGGACGCTGTAGCGTCTATTATCTGAATGACCAGTCAAGTCAAAGTAGGGAATCCTCTCAGGCATCTGTGTTGCGTTTTCCATGCAGAGTTGTTCTCAAGGGGCACACATTTGGTTTAGTCTAACTATCAGGCCACATGAAAAAATGCCTTCGTGACATATAACAAAGCCATTACTGTTCCGTGTCTTGCTTGCAATTGATTCTTAAGATATTTTTTACTACCTTCCATCTTCGTTTTTCAAGTGCATGCATGTTACGTTGCAAGTGGGATCACGCGACATTTAATTATTGACCAGCACTCCGGCAGTGATCAGAACGAACCAGAAACTTGTTTCTTTTTGCTAGTTGATATCACGCATTGAGTAAAAGCCTTTCAGCTTTTTACTTACCTTAATTATTACAAGTAATTTTTAAGGCTTATCCCACTTATGAGGTCATGAAATGAGCTCAATTATTTACCCGAGATGGCGCACAGCCCACACCCTTCAGGCCAAATGTCTAAGAATCAAGGTTATATGTTATAGTTTTTTCAAATGAATATAATGGTCCTTTCATTTTTTATTTTTTTTTGCTAATGCCTTTAACATATACACCACTTGCGTATTTCATAACTATTGTCATAAGTTTACGGAAAGTATTGCTTCCTTTCTTCAATTATACAGCCATTGTAATAATCAACTTTATATTTAAATTTATTTTCATGCAAAGGTCTGCCCAAGTTTAACATCGATATCCAACGCCGTATACTCGAAGCAGTTGAGTTAACCAGCATGAAGTGCTTAGACAAACTTTGCGAAATTTACGAAGATAACAATAAGTCATCAACAAACAACTACGTTCAACTATTTCACCGACGATTTGGTCAATCTGGCTGGCCAATGGACAAGCGTCCAAAAGAAACAGCCCTGCATGTTCTTGCAAGCAGACTTACATCAAGAAAAACAATGGGAGTTTTATCGAAGCGGCAAGTGTTCCTGAAAGTTTTTTCAGATGTTCAAGACAGCAATGGTTGTACACCACTTCTTGTGGCAGCAAAATGCAGCAATATTGAAGTAGTGAAATGGTTGCTACCTGTAATGCGGGATGTAAATAAACAAAATCATAATGGCGAATCTCCAATTTATATCGCTGCTCTGAATGACAATGTCGATATTCTAAGGGAAGTTCTGAAAACCTGTACGTGTTCATACTAATACTTTTATATTTATTCACATGAAACAATTACTGCATCTGATTGGTCAAGAAAATAGCAATGATTTCATTTATAGTTGCGTTATCGAAAAAGGAATTATAATTAATCATTGTTAATCATTGATTCCACCTCACCCCAAGTGATTACCTATACTATTCTTGCTCATATATTGTACCAGATTCGATCAATTCTGCTCATTACCACAGTTTTGGTGCGGCCACTTTCCTGATTTTTTGCTGGCCTTACTGTTCCACAGTTACATGCAAAGCATATAAGAATGTCGCACTAAGATAAATTTGAAGGGAAAAATTAAGCTTTACGAAAGGTAGTACAAATCCAAGTGCAATCTTTGAAACGCCATTTTGTAGCTTCATCCGAAGATTTTCCAAGTGATCCAATCTATGAATGTATTGAAGATTTTTTAACCAATTTTTTCTAACTGTATAAAATATTAACTGAGTGTAGTATGCGGATTAAGTAGTTAATGTTTACATTGACTCAGTTTTGTAACGAGCTGTACCTATAAGTAACGCAATAAACGTCAAGCATAATTTTGTCCAGACTTTAAGGTAGAATAGAAAACAATCATTATTGAAATTTCACTAAATTTCTCGGAATATCAAAACTTTGGATTTATATAAAATTCTGAATACACTGCGTTTCTGAATTTTATCCAAATTATTTTCTCACGCTCGTTTCACTGCGCTATTGTGTAGTGAATCCGAGTATGAGGGGGAAGGGGACAACAATATTGTACTGATGCTTATGCACAGACGGGGTGAGAGAATAATATGAATATTTTTGGTGCAAAACACAACGCCAAGGTACATTGTGACCATTTAATTTACTCTTTTGACTGTTGCTCGATTTAGTTCCTTTCAAGTCAGTCTTCCTCTCATAGACATCACATCCTAAGAAGAACTTAATTTATATTCATATAGATTCAGAAAGAAAAGAACGCGACGATCTCCTAAAAGTCATGAAAAATATCGATGGAAAAGGTCATTCGATTCTTTACCCTGCTTCCCTGAGTGGCAAACCAGAAGTATTGAATTTTATCATGGAACAGGATTGGTGGTCATTAGAAATTTTAAAACAGGAGGAAACTCTGACCGAATGGGAATGGTTCGTTTGTAACGTTTGTGCAGCGGGGTGTACAAAACTCGCAAAGATCATTTTAGAAAAAGAACGTAGACAAGAACGTGAGGAGGAAAAAAAACGTGAGGAAGCACGTCTTTTTAAAGAGAAGAAGACAAACATTTTTGCTCTAGCTTTAATGAGGTAATAAACGTCATTTTCATGTATTCAAATTTTGCCGTACAGTATTAGTATTTTCAAGGCAAAGAAGCATCAGTTGTTTTGAAGTAACTATATCTCACTCACTCTGAACCAAGTGGAGAGAAGTTTTTTACACCACACGGACGCGTGCCTTTTGCGAGCTTTTGCCTTAAAATTGAAACTTTTGCGGTTTAAAATGAAAACAAGACGCCTGCTAAGGCGTTCACTCCGCCTGCCGAAACGAAAATGGTCACAAGGCCAGGCAGGGTTGTAACTAGAGAGTTCATTGGGTGTGGGGTATATTCACTTAATTCTGTTCTGCCCAACTAATTCCTTTTTAAATCAGTTATTATTAGGGTACCTTCCAAGGCATTTTACCAGTAAGACATTGCTAGCACATCTTATGTAATCACTAAGATAACCAAAAATCAATGTCTGAGTGACTTGCCAGGCACTCTGTCCGGAGTCCTAGTAGGATTCATTTTTCAGGATTTAATTTAAATTAAAGACTTTCATAGTACATATATATGTTAAACAAGATTCTTTTGTCATAATACCACCAACATATAGCTGTTTTATTTTGCAAGTAAAGAAAATTTTACTAAAAGTCTATACAATACATCAATATATTAACCTGATAGCATCATTTAAATCTATTCTGTAGCACACTGCCTGAAGTCTCCACGATATAATTTGTTGGGAACTTTAGACTAACATATGTATTTCTGGAATTGGAATGTAAAATGTCTCTTACCTTTTATAATTATGTGAGATCCCACAAGTAAATAAATCATTTTGCACGAAATATTAGCATCTCAACATAGGTAGAAATAGAAAACCTAGGAAAGAAATCACAACGTGTTTAGAATTAGGAACACATTTCCTAGACTCATTCCTTAATCATGGAATGATGGAGTCTATCAGAATTTGCCGTTTTAAAACATTTCTGGAGCAATGTTTTGACAAAGAACCTTCCTGTCCCTTTTTGTTAACTATTACATGTTAAAAAAAGTGTTTTGTTTATAGATATTTCAGTAGACTTTGCGTTTGATTCTTGTGTAGAAATTTCTAAATTTCCTTAAAAGTAGGAATACACCAGAAAATGACGGAAACACGCTCTCAAAACTTCATCGCGATACATCGCTCCCATTGATCTGAATAATACTGGATCACGCATACATATGCCTCAAGTGAAGCCAGCAGAAATGACGAATTTGGAGTACCAAGATGGCGGACAATCAGCATTTTCAATAGATAAATAAACTTCCTTATTTTAAGGAAATTTACGGAAATTGAAACCGCTGCTTAAAAGCTTACTCTTACACCCGCAAAGAACACTGGACCTGGAGTACCAAGATGGCGGCGATGACTTCAAAATTTTATTATGTATGCGTGATCCAGTATTGCTCCGATCAATGATCGCTCCTCGGTAAAGATTCGCGGTGGAATTTGTCGTTTTAAAACATTTTGCATGAGAATCTTTGCACGTAAAGCCTTCTTGCGGTTTAGATGTTCTTGCATACAAGTTAAAATGCGTGTTTTGTTGACACATTTCGCTAGAAATTGAGTTTAAACGGCGTGTTTAGGTCGGCTCACGCGGCTTGTGCCAGCGGTATCACCCATGAGCGCTGCACCGACTTCTGACACCGAAAAACAATAAAAAGAAAAAAACAGAAACGGGGCGAATTTAAAACTCCGCCTCGCCTACGGCAGGCGGAGTAATTATATATCCTGTCACAAAACCCTATAGCTTCCTGCTCAAGTGGGCAATTCTAAAAGTCTGACGTACTACTGGCATCAGAACCTAGCAATAGATTTCCTTGAATGTTGCCATTGTGCATGATTATATGTATCCCGACTAATTATCATCAGCTTACTAACATATCTGCCTAAGTCAATTTTGGTCTGTTAGGAGATTTTAGTGCAAATGTCTGATAAACTCTCATACACTCGAATGAACTCTCCCAACAAGCCAAAATTGACTAAGACATAAATGTTAGTAAGCCATGCATCGTTATATGACATGTCGTTTTATAAATTTTGCAGAGCGGCTGAAACAAACCAAGAAGAAATTATTCATTTTATCTTCGACATGAGAGCGAACTATGATCTTTTCACAACTTGTGACCAAAACCAAAGAAACGTTTTCCATTGTGCTGTAGAAAATCGAAATGTTCTCGAATACCTTCTTCTCCAGTTCGTAACGGTAGGAAGTTCTTTTTGTTGTTTATTTTCACGAGTAAGGAAACGAGCCCAATTTTTCAGCACTGATCTGAAAACTATAACTGAATATGAATTCAGGTAGCAAATTTTGAAGAACCAATATTTATGAGATGAGGTTCAAAAAATTGTTCAAATGGTCTGTAAATTACATCGCAACGTGTACAAACAGATATCAAAAAGATACCTTTTCCTGTTTCACTGTCATCACATAGCCAGGGACCGCGGAGCAATTTTTGGATTGAGGGGGCCGAATGGTTAGCTTCCCAGGGGCGGGAAGGGGCCGGGGCAACAATCGAGTCCCCATTCTTGCTTCGTTCTTTCAACTTTTTTCAGTTTTTTTAATTTTTTAAGTTTTTTTCTTAAACAATCTTGCGGTTGCGACGTGTTCATGTTTCTTGTTGGGGTTTTTTTCGTTCTTTATTAGTAAATACGGGAAAAAATATATGTATGTTATTTCGACGCCAATCCTTTTGCTTCCTTTTGCTGGATGTCAGAGTGCGTCTTCCCAAAATCACAGCCAAAATGTTAGCTGTAACGCTACTTATTGGAAAAACGTCAAGTAGCACTGGTTATAATTAACGGCCATTCAATCAATCACAGGAAAATTATTGGGGGGGGGGGCAAGGCCCCCGGGCCCCCCTCCTCCGCGGTCCCTGATAGCTTGTCTCAATTTCATTTGTCGCATTTTCTAATGATTTCTAGAACGTTCAGACCTCTTGATAATGAGGCTCATGCATGGCGGCCACCTTGGAGTGATTTATTAGTTATTCACAGACAAATTTAAAAGAAAGAAGTAGCATTTTTGCAAAAAAATTTAGACAACGTTAAACAATTTATTTATTAACTATTATTACCGATTGGTTATCGGTGTTAATAACATATTGAATTGTAATAGGCTATTCCGATATGTCAATGACACCAAAGTAGATCTGTACCCGAGTCGTCACTCCAATATGGCCGTCATTGGCTACGCTTTCATACGTGCATATTTTATTACTGCAAAAGAAGCAACATACTTCAATAGATTACAGGAAGAAACTTACGCTTCTCCAACGGTTCCTGGCCACTCAATCAGAATATTCTTCCACTAAACTTTGTTTGCCCCAACCTAAGACTGATTATCTAAAAAAGAGTCTTAGTTATAGAGGGGCAAAACTGTGGAACAGCCTCTCAGATGATATACGAAGTAAAGAATCACTTGTTGCCTTTAAAACAAGAATTCGTTGTACCTGGCCAATTTCTTAAAATTATTTAATCTATTTAAATATTTCATGTGAGTTCAAAATTTCTATTTATGAGTAATTCCAAATATTCCATGTAGTAACGTACTGTCTGTATGTTGTAATTGCTTAATATTTTTAATATATGTATGTAATATGATTTTTAAACTACGCCCCTCTTGGAAATCGGCTCTTGCTGAAGGGGTCAGCGTAGTAAAATAAAGTTTTACCTTACCTTACCTTACCTTAGGTAAATCAAACTGATTTTCTAACGCCACTTTGCAAAGCCCGAGAGTACGATCCATTTCAAGACCGATCGTTCAATGTAAAGGAATCCAACTGGTGGGTTCTGAATTCTTACTAGTGGGCTCTGGACAGGTCCGTTTTTTATGGGGGTGAGGGGTTATTTTTGTAGAGGGTGTGGTTACAAAATTTTTAACCCTATTTGGAAAGTGTGGAGGCAAGCATATTTTAAAAAAGATTATATATTTATGCTCATGTAGCTCTAAAATTTAAAGAAATTCTGTACACAATAATTTGTCGCAAATATTTATTACTACACTTATGTTTTAATTAATGGAAGCTTTCGTTATTTACTTTGTTACTTATTCTGCCGTATTTGAAATGTGTTGTAGTATCGTGTTGCACAATTAATATTTACACAGTTGTAGTGCTTGCGAAAATTTGCCAACATGGTGAACTATATGATTTGTTGCGGAGATTTCCTTTCTCAGTATATCCGAATAGCGCATTTTTTAAATTAACCATATACAGGTAGCTGCTTTATCAGCTTCTTCGAAATACTGTGATCTACAAAACAGCAACAATTAGGAACTGAAGAGCAAGCTATTGATGTTGGCATGTTGGGACATGAGTAAACTGTGCGATCTGGGGACGACGAGATAGAGGTCCTGATACAACCGCTCTAACTGAGCTCTGAGAAAAAATGAACCCTGGTTTAGCTGGGGAAAACATCACACACAGTCAGAGAGGAAATGTGGAAAATGTCTGTATCCCTTCCCGTAAACAAGCAAAGCTAGCTGCAGATTCTAAAATCGATTCTCCTAAAAGTTACTCTTTTCACATGCAGGCAAGGAGATACAACGGCTCTTTGGAGAATAATGAATCTATGTCGGACAATTTGGTGAAGCAGATTTTTATACAGTGTGCTGACAGTTAGGCTCTCTTATAACCCAAATGACCCTTATGAAGCAAAATATTATGATGTGCTCTGTTGAAAGTCCAGAAGCTTTCTTGGTCGATGCAAAAAACGTGCCACAGAGCTGCAAAGAAATGGCAGTAAGAAAGGAAAAAAGTGTAGAATCGCAGATAACGTATTTGGCGCAGATTGGTCCACAACAAGACATAGAGATCAAGAGGAATCACAAGCAAACCCGTTTTTTTTATCCTGGTACATCATTGAAAAGGGCGCTGTTTTTTGTTTTGTCTGCTAGATGTTTTCTAATAGTCCAGATTGAGAACGGTCGGGACAGACTGGGACAAGATGAAAAATAGAGGCGTCGGTAAGCCAGGGAAACTTTCGGAACACTTTTCTTCAAAAGCGCACAAGGCGTCATCAGATTACGTCCAGGTTACGAGTAATAATTCTCATATTGATACACTACTTGACAAGGAAATTCTCACGAATGCAATTCAAATTAAAGAAAACAACCGAAGCGTGATAAAGATAATAATTGACCTTTATCGGACAATGGCAAGACAAGTGTTGGCACTGTTGTCCCGACATTGTTCTAAGTAGAACCAGTGGATAACGATAAGCAAAAGAAAGCTTTTACGGTCACCTACACCAGTCACCAGTCCCAGAAAGAGTTTCTCTCTCTTCTTGGGTCAGAAGTGGAGAACGGAATAACAAAAGAGATCAAAGATGTTGATGTCTTCTCAATAATGGCAGACACAGCGCCTGATGCCAGTAAAAAAGATCAAATGAGCGTAAAAAGAAGTCCGTGACAAAGCACGAGAAGAGCACGCGTCTGCTGCTATACGATCAGTTGATAACAAAGACTTAGATAATACAAGTATTGCCTTCCATTCGTATGATTTTACCAATAGTATGTCTAGACAATACAATCACATGCAAGCAATAGTATCCCAGCAACTTTATAGAGAAGTACCATATATCCCATGTCAAGGCCACCGATCAGATACCATTAATGAACATGCTTGCGCAGCTAGCCTCATTTTAGAGCTATTCGATACACTACAAACAACGTATGCTTTTTTCTCCGGCAGTACAAAGAGACACAGTCTTTTGAATCACGAACTTGATAATGCTGAAAACTCATGGACACTGCGAAATCATTCGCTTACAAGATAGACTGCTAGAGCAGAATCTCTTCGAGCTATGTGGATGTCGTAGAAGGCAGTGCTTGACTTCCTTAAAAACAATTCAATCACAGCTTCTGTTGATGCTAATGTGAAAGCCGCTGCAACACAGTCCTGTCGTGTAAACTTCTTCGAGTCGACTTCTTAGTGTGCTTACAATGTTTATTCAACATTGGTGATGCTATGCAACTATTGAAAGGCACCATAACCTTTTTTGAAGATATCAAAAAGGATGGCGCAAGCATTGCAAATCAACACAGGCTTCGATCGAAATGTTATCTGCAAAAGGTGTAAATAAGTTTTGAGACTTTATCGGCCAGGAAGCACATCTCACCGTTTGGATGAAAACTCAGATACGGCAGCTGACGTTTCAGTGGTAGCTTTTTATGAGAAAGAATTTAAAGCTTTTCTCAACTCTGTAATCCAGCAGTACAAGGAGATTATGAAAGCATGCTTTAAAAAAGCTTAAGCCCTCTCAATAGTCCTGCAACTATGTTGCATTTGCTGCTGAATTTGAAGTTTTCGTCAATTATGTGGTTAACATGACTGAAGGGCCGAAACATGAAGACGACTATCGTTTCTATGACAGATGCTGCAGCAAAAGCTGAAAAGAAAGCACCTTTTTCCTTTGACAAATCGGATTTACAGGCTTGCATTAACTGCCCATGTGACAGGGGCAAGCAATGAAATAACTTTTAGCAAGATAAAAATTGTTAAAACTGCCCTACGAAATTTGACAAACGATGACCGCCTGTTTAATCTAATCCTGCTAAATTGGGAAAAGGATATTACTGATACTATTGACTTAGATTGCTTCGTTGACAAGTGGTCAACAAAAAGAAAGAGACGTATTGACTTGTAAGCGCTTGTATAATAAGTGTGATGACAGGCAAAAATTTAGCTCAAGTGGTTAAGCTTGAACCTGTAGGTGAAAATAAACAAACTATCGCTTCATTTGTGCATTTTACTCATTGGAGCAATTGGTAAAATATTTACTTTTCTATATTTGTTTAAATTAAGTCAGTAAAATTTTGTGATATAATTGGGATTGCGTAATTAGGAAGGGGAAAAATTCATTCGGAAATCTTGGGTTGGCACCCCCCCCCCCCCATCCCAATAACAATGTGCAAACTACGACTCTGGCCTTGTTTGCATTTCTACTTGTGGATTCCAGTTAATCGTACTGGTAAATTTTCAAGGTACGCAAAGATAAGCGTTGTTTAAATGTTTAAAAATATTTTTTTTAGCTAAGCGAGGATAATTCTGCTGTCAACCAAGTAGATTATTCTGGCAATACTCCAATCAAGCTTGCAGCTCTTAAACGATTGACTAAGGTATAAACTTGAACCTAAATTATAGACCTAAATTAAATGTATATAAACCTAACTTAATAATAATTCTTGGGCAAGCTAGGAAATATTGTTGCGAAAACACTGTTTTCTATTCTTCAATGTTTGCTGTTTGCTAAGTTTTATCGCTATTATAATTATATGTTTGCACGATGTTTAAAACACTGCTTACACGCATATGTCTGATTGGGAAAACATGCCTGAAACATTTTGAAACATGTGCAAGGCAACATTGTTTCCGCTATCAAAACTTTTCTGAGTATTCTTGGAAACATTGTTGCTTCCATTGTTGCGTTATTGAATACAATGTACTAAAGCGTGATTTTTTTATATATTTATGTTTATTCTATAGTAATTTGAACTTATTTCGGTAAACATTTACTAACCATTTATGGCTCTAACATTTATATTTATTCGGTGTACATCGAGAACAATCTTCATATCTTTTTTTCTGGTAGAGTCTTGAGATGCTTTCGAATTACACTTTGAGCGAGGTGGACATATTCTCTGCTGATCTGGTCAATGTTATCGGCATCGAGGTACTTTATTACGTTATTTGTGATATATACTTTACTTGGTGTTACATGACTGTTAATCATGTAGCCAAGTTTACATATTCAGAGTATATATTATAATATAGGTTTATTATAGGTTTACTTTATTGGTATACTTAGATTATTATTCCTCCTGCTTACATGCATGAGTAAGCAAATAGTTTAGCGATTAACGAAAACGCCTCTTACCACAAACCACCTTAGAGGATATGACTCGGACGAACTATTGCGTTAGTCAACCGCAATGCTGGAGCTATATTGCGTAGTGGAAATAAGCCATAATTTGTGGGTTTTTCCCCTACCAAATCATATAAAAGCCTGAGCACAACAAGGCAATTCATGCATTATTCATAAGGCGATAGCCTGACTAGCATCGCCGCGACAAAGATGAAATAGATAAAAGAAAGTAAACATGTAAAAATTAGTCAAGTGACCAGAACCACTACGAATAAAGAATTGTCAAGGATTGTTGAGTTCAAATCAAAATAATCAGGTCGGGCTCGTAACATGGAGTAAGATGAATCATTCACCACGTATGACCATACTATAAAATTAGTAAAACTACAAAGTTGGTTACGAAATACTGTAAAGTGTGAAAAGTATTTTGCATTACCAAGTTGGCAAACTTGTATGCGTTTCGCTAACAATGTTTATTCCGTTGCAACCCAATTCCCAACTGTGGATTATTCACATGGTTGGATACCATTGTTCTGATTTGTGGAAGAGTACATTAGGACAAAAGTAACCAGGCAGACGAATGATGAATACGAGTTATTTACTCATGTCTATCTTCTTAATGCACATAGTTACTTTTATTCTCCGTTATCTTGCCGCATGGTAATATAATAGTAAGTAGCCATGTTTTTATCTTAAAATGTGAATTGGGTACATAAACAAATGTTAACCGATTTTGTCTATTGTATTGTTACCATTCTTGGCTAATTTATGGTAATTTACGCCCGTGATACAATCATGTACAGAATATGTTAACTTAACGAGGCTATCTTTTTAGATACTTTTGTGTCACACAACATATCATCGCCACATTTTGCTATTTTACTTTTTATTTGGTTGTTGTTTCGTTTTACTAATTATATCCCAGCTTTTCCGGCAATTTTCATGTCAATTTCAATCAGCATGGTAATTTGAGATGCACGCGTATTGCTAAATTTGTTTAATATATATGATCTTCGTTCACTGTTCAAAATCTGCGCACGAAATTGTATGTCCCGC
Source organism: Muricea muricata (assembly GCA_963855995.1). Lineage (NCBI taxonomy): Eukaryota > Metazoa > Cnidaria > Anthozoa > Malacalcyonacea > Plexauridae > Muricea > Muricea muricata. Next base: position 9,518,206 of record OY979722.1, read on the forward strand.
GATATCCTTCCCTGTGCTCACTCGTGAGAAATGTATCCTTAACTCGTGAAAAGAGCTTTGACATGGGGATTGATCTTGCGTCTCCATTGCTCTCCCACTGGGAAAAAAAATTATGAAATCCGAATGTTCAAACTGAATTATTAGATTCTTCGAGATACCCTGCAAAAAATGGATCCCGAAACAGCGAGGTGTTTATTGTGTGGGGATCACGAAGAGCATCAACCCTTCCTGGAAGTCACGAAGGAAGGAAATATAGAGTTGATGAAGTTTTTCTTAGAAGAACAAGAAGCAGATCCTCTACAAAGAACGTAAGTGAACCGGTAAAGTTAAACATGCTTATGCCAACAATGCGGCTTCAAGTTTTGAAAGACTTTGTCATTGTTTTTATCTCTTCAAAAATCAATGAATAATGTTCAAAATACCTTGTTTAGCAGTTTTTCAATAAATAGCTAAATAGATTTCCATGATAAAAGCTACAAGGATTCACACAAACCTGGTTTAAATATAAGGTGGACAAAAAATTATTCTTGCTTGGCCGTGTGAAAATATCTTCCAGCAGAAACGTGAGCCCGCAATACTGTGATGTCACACTAACCTTTAAATAGGCTTACAGAATACTCGTTAAGATATGCCCATCAGTAATTTACGAGCACTGATATACGGTGATTTACTGGAAGGCTCACAAACTGCGAGTTTGAGTGTTAAAAATTATGTAGGAATTCAGAAAAATTAGGCGTTCTTGAGATATTTTAATTCCATTCTACAGAGTGTCCCAGAAAAAAGTGACACTATAGAAATTCACCTACTGTTACAATCTGAATGCCTGAGCACTATGCTAAACCCACAGGTGCATAACTTCTGCTTCTGGAATTTAAAATAACTCCTCCTACCATAAAATTCAAATTACAAGTAAATCATACGATCAGTTGGAGTAACAATAATGGTGCAATTGACGCCATTTTCATTTTGCTTGACTCGGGCGTTAAAATATTTGGACGAAGCGAGAACGTTTTAAAATGCTTAAATATAAATACAATTTCATTAAATTCCCAGATGTGTAATCACGCGCGTTTAAGAGCGGTTTAAGAACAATGAGATAATTTCTATAGTGTCACTTTTTTCTGGGGCACTCTGTACAGTGTGTATAAAAAAGGTAATCGTTCTTTGGGGAGTTCCAGGGCGCTCAATATCCAAAGGCCGGGCATTAGTTCGAAAGTTCCACTGTTCAAAAGGCCGGGCATTAGCTTTTGAATGTCAGATAAAAATAAGAAAAAATCAGGTAAAAGTTGTTGGTCGAAACCGCTGCTGAAATTTAATCCAAATTGGCAAATAAAATTTACAAATTTTAGCTTAGGTAGTTAAAATGATGCATTTTATTTGATTTCATTGTTTCTCGTGACAGATAATCACCTTAATTGTTTCTGTGACATACAAATTTTAATAATAAAACTTTTAATCACATTTTTAATCACATTTTTCCAGTTAAATAGTGATTAAGTACAAAATACGTTGTTCTGATTGGTTGACGTTTCCACGAATGATAGTTAACTTCACTTTTTTATATACCCGCCCCCTGGTCTTTCCTACTCAGAAAGAATATTTCTATAGATTAAATAATGAACGCGCCAGAGCACTCCAAAGTCCGATTACCTCTTTTTTACACACCCTATATAAAGCAAAAGCTATTATGATCATTTGCTATTGTTGTTCAAAGCAGGATTAGCCTTAAACCTGGGTTAAAGTTTTAACCCACTGTTTTGGTTTCTCAATCTCTACAAGTCTGTTTCTTTCAAAACCTCAGAAACCAAACTACTATTGACTTGGCAAAATATGTAAAAAATATCTTCTCTTATACAAGCTTATGAACAAGTTGCTGTGAAATTTCTTTTGAATTTGGCATTAACTTTGACATTTACTGAAGAAGATTATTTATCAAAGCATTTAAAAAATATCCCAAGCAAATAAAGACTGAAAGAAAAAAAAGTTGAGTTCTAATAAAATGCTTGCTGTTCTTAAATTCGAACTTATGTTCAAATTTATTCAGCTTCTTGACCACAGTAATCCACACCTGTGGCGTGGAATTAAACTCGTTAATTGGGGCGGAGAGGATAATTGAATATCTTTGTGTTTTGAAATCGATTGTTTTTGTATCTGCGAATGCAGATATATAGCTGTCGTGCGCGTAACTGTAACTGTAACTGTAACTGTAACTGTAATGTTAGCTTATAGCCAATCACTGAACGCGTAAGCTAAATTCAGCCAATGGACGAGAATGTAACATGTGGATGACGTTATGTTTAAATTTTCACTGAAAGCTCAACTGGAGCACACTGGAGTGATATACTGATTTTTCAATCCAACATGGCGAAAATTTTATACATGAAGTCATGAGGAATAAACGCCGATCGGACTTAACGGAACATGAACAAGGATTTTGAGGTAATTTATCAACAACTTTTTATGACCAATTCATATTTCATCACCTAGATAACGAACTAGCCTGATAATGTAGGAACTAGCCTGATAATGTAGGAATATGTTATGGCTCTATTTAAAGCTGTTGTATGGGCTTTAATATTTTTGACCAAGCTGAGATTTTCGCCCGGAGTATCTATTGCTATTGTTTTGAAATGTCATTGCAAATGTCATGTTCAAGTTCACTGTGTTCAAGTGTTCAACACGAGAAGCAAATCTGGCATTTTCAAGCACCCATGTATATTCTGTTTATTATATCAGGACTACAGTCTTTTCTTGAGCAACATAAAATATCCACAAGCTATTATGATTTATAATGGTTGTAAAGCGATGATTTTCTGATGTCCTGACATGGGTGATTATCGTACAATGCTGTGATACTGATACTGTGCGTCTGTGTCAATATAATATATTATTTCTTGTCATCAAAAAATTGTCTGCTTGTGAATTGCCAATGTTCGAATTATGTTTCAATGTGTCTCTTGTTCAAATATTATTTGAGTATATACTTTTATTTTCAATGCATGACATGACAGATAGTTTTGTAATATATAAATATTGTTGAGATTTTAAAAAGTATATAATGCTATTGGCAAAACATTCAAAGCTAATAATTTTTCAATAACAATTTTGTAGAAACAGTTAGTGTTGGTACAGATAAGCTGTATAAATATCATTGTAAATGTCATGTTCAAGTGTTCAACACAAGAAGTAAAACTGATATTTTCAAGCACCCTTGTATTTTCTATTTATTATATAAACTACAGTCTTTTCTAGCAATATAATATATCCATAAGCTATGATTCATAGTTGGGTGTAAAGCAATGATTTTCTGATGTCCCAGCATGGGTGATCATGTACAGTACTGTGATACTGATACTGTGCAAATGTATTTCTTGTCATCAAAGTTTAAACTTGTCTGCTTTGAGTACTTTTTTCAATGCATGACAACATGACAGATAGTTTTGTAATATATAAATATTGTTGAAATTTTTGAAAGTATATGATGCTATTGACAAAACATTCAAAGATTAAATAGTTTTGCAATAGTAATTTTGTAGAAACAATTAGTGTTGGTACAGACAAGCTGTAAAATGATGATTTTCTCATGTCCTGGCATGGGCGATTATTGTGCAATACTGTGATACGGATATTGTGCATCTGTGCCAGTAATATATTTCTTGCCATCAAAGTTTAAACTTGTCTGCTTGTGAATTGTCAATGTTCAAATTGTATTTGAATGTGTCTCTTGTTTAAATATTATTTGAGTACTTTTTATTTTTTTTATAACATAAGATAGTTTTGTAATATATAAATATTGTTGCAATTTTTAAAAGTATATAATGCTATTGACAAAACATTGAAAGCTAATATTTTTCAATAATAATTTTGTAGAAACAGTTAGTGTTGTTACAAATAAGCTGTAGCATTTGTATTGGAGTAATAGTACTTTTTGGGTCAAAGTTCATTCAAATAATGCCATGTGTATAAATGTGTTTGATATCTCTACTCTGTGATACTATATTTTTATTATTTTAATAATAAAAATATGATATCACAGAGTGGAGATATCAAATACACATGGTGTTATTTATTGATGCCTCTAGCCAATGAGAGCTTTTGCTGCTCCAAAAGACGTCGATAATTTCCAATCAATGTTTTGAATAAAATAAGAAAATAACAACAGTAATTAACTAATTTTGCAAACAAGCCAAAATTGATTTTGTACTTAGCAAAAATGTGGACTGTAATGTTCGTAAGGATCTTTCCCGGTAATTTCCCGAACATATTCCAAACTGACGAGCCGAATAACTCCCGGTTAATTACGAGATCAGAAAAGTTACAGCTAACAGCCAACCTTAACAAATGCGATGACATAGTATCTGCTTACGCAGATACATAAATTCTTTCACTCACTAAATTTCCTTAGCCCAATTTGAGGAACCCAATGTTGTGAATATGTCCGAGTTCTGTCCTTAGATCTCTTCCGCCTTCTTTACCGTTTCACTAGCTAAACGGCCATTATTTAACCATATTTATGTAGCTTTTACCTCTTTCCCACTTGACTTCGCTTCGCAGATACATGTACGCATGGCGTACCTATTTTTATTATCGGTGTGAACATGAACATATGAATTGAGTTGCTAAGCCACTACTGCTTCACAAATGTCTTTGTTTTTTTTTTATATAGTCCAGAAGATCAGACAGCAATCCATTATGCTGTACTGTCGATGAATCTAGAAGCAGTGAAATACCTATTAAAACAAAAGCGTTTCCGTGAAATGATTGATTTTACAGATGACCTTGATACCACTGCAGCTGGTTACGCAACACAGGCCGGCCTTACCGAGATTCTCGAGTGTCTGTTGGATTATAAAGCACAAATAAAAAGTGACGCGAAAACAGGAAGGCTTAATATCTTCGATGCTTCATATGGATATTTCAAAACTGGCGACAATTGTCTCAAAGCAATTCTTAAATTTTGCACAAAAGACGAAAAATTTGCAATTGTTAACGTTCAAGAGGTACTGAAACGTTTAACTTTTTGTAACACTTTACTGACCCGCCCATAGTTTGCAGATAATTGTGTTAAGTCAGACGCTTATTGGACCGATCTTGGTCTGCCGATTTTAAGCAGGCATTATCTGTGTCCGTGAAGGGTATAAATAAGCTATAGACGGTCTTAGTAAGTGATTTATTGTAAGGAAATATTTATGTTCAAAAATGCTCCTTTATTGAAAACAGCAATGCTAATCAGAGGTATTACGCACCCTTTTAGTACTGTAATGTTTCCTTTCAGTTATTGGAAGATTCACGTTTTGGTGCCGACCATATCATGTCAAAACTAATCGAAGAAACGCCCGATGTTGCCATGTTGATTTTTAACCTGTGCATTTATCAGGATCAATATTTTACGTATCCATCTTATGGTAAAACAAAAGTCAGCAGAAGAGTTACTTACACATTCTTTCCATTCAAACCGAAACATTGCGGTAAGTATAATAAGACTACCATAAAAATAAACACAATTCGAATAAAAGAAGCAGCTTGTAGCTTATAATAAGAATAAAAACAGGACAAACAGTTGAACATATAAATTTACGACTTTATTTCAAGCTAAAGTCATCATTAGACAGAATGAACATAACACTCTACACTAACAGTGTCTATAATGTACACACGGCCCAACATAGCGAAAAGACTGAGTTACGGGAGCATGACAAGAATTTACATTTACCAATGATGCACTGATTGACTCAACTAGTAGGAAGGCCAGATTAATGTAGCTAGATGAAACGTCATTATGTAAAGGATTGAAGTTCTTTGCTAGTCTGTAGTCCCGTGTCAGGTTGTGGATTGTTTTATTTAATTAGTAATACGTCAAGGTAATTTAAAGAATGATATTTATCATTTATATACCCAGAGCGAGGGGGATTCGGTGAAATATTTCCTGAAGTGATGATATTTCCCAAGGGCTTTAGCCCGAGGGAAATATCGTCAGTGAAGGAAATATTTCACCGAATCCCCCGAGCGGAGGGTCTATAAATTAATGATATATTATACCGAAAATCAAAAACTTCCGTAAGAATAAACTTTTAAGTTCTTCAAGTTGAACGTACCTTCGTGAATATGATGCTCTAAAATACAAAATAGCCAGATCTTTGTTTATTTTTATAACGAGAAGTACAGAAAATTCCTTTTAATTTTTTAAATATTTGTGTTTTCAACGTCCTTGTCCTCCAAAATACTTTATAATTCTTCGTGAAGTTCATCAAACTTTTTGCACATTCCGCCATTTTTGTTTACGAAAACTTGCCATCTGTGCCTGCGTGTACAAGCGTTGCTATGACAGCGTGAGATATAAGCATCTCACTTTTAAAGTGAGATACCTGGCGAAACCACCTTATCACGTGGTAGAAATACGATATTTTGATTGGACAATTTGAGGTATGATATTGTAATTAGTAGATCTAGTTAAGTGCAAGGTTCGGAAGGTTTCAATAGGGGAGATATAACTTTTCTAGAAGGGAGCCATTAGAAGTAGAAAGATTTTGTTTTTTTCGTGTGCTAAATATAGCTATTTCGAGTGCTCACAGTCAGAGAAATGTTTCCTATCTCATTGGAATTCTATTGACTTATGCACTTGCTTATCGTCTTTTAGACGCATTGATTAGTTATTCCTATACAATATGGCTTTTTCATGTTTAGAAGTGCAACATGTCGCTATTCTTCGAAATTTGTTTATTTTCATATCTATATTTGTTGCTTTCAATCTAGCCTTGAGTTAAATTTTGTTAATGTACATATTGGTAATTGGTACAGAAAACCCGGCAAAGGAGTACCCATGACTAAAAACCTGAAAAAGTAGCAACATCACGATTCGTTTTAATATTCAACATGGCGCCTTGTAAGCATGCTTTCCTCTATTTGGCTTTGTTTATGCTTATGTAAATGGCATTAACATAGATGATACGAGCTTAAATTGTAACAAAATGCCGCTTAGTTGTGAGGTGGTTATGAGCATTTTAAGGATCGCGCGAAATCATAATTCCATGTAATACAAAACATTTTCATGCGAATGATCACGTGATCGATATTTTGACTAGTGAAGATATGGAAAATATCTCACTGCGTATTTTTAGTATCATACGGTCTGCTGTATAATAAACGGAGAATCTCAAAAGCGATTTTAATAAAATTAGTGAATCCCGTTCTTTATCGGCGAATTCCTCAAACATTTGTGTATCTTTTATAAGCTGAAGGCAAGCTTGAAGCTATTGAGAGCATGGTGAAATTCAAGAGAGACGAATGCTTGAAGCATCCTCTGGTCATACGATTTTTAAACAACAAAATGAACCGTGGTAGCATCGCAGCTATGTTTATGTTCAACATTGCACTTTACTTTACATTTTTGGTAACTTTAACGGCATATGGTTCCATTCAAAGCCAGGGTAAGAAAAGGTCTAATTGTGTTTTTAAATTACTTAAAAACCTAATTGTATTTTTAACGACTTTCCTGAGCTTTATAACCTCCTCCTTTTAATAATTTAACTTGACTACAAAACATAATCCCAAGTAATTAAAAAAATTCCCACCTTAACTTCGTTTCTAACATCCAGTCAGAAATGGGGAAAACTAGACAATTTGAATAAACAGTTTCTAATCTAGGCCAAGCAAAGTATGTTCCTGGAGAATATTTCTTAGTCAAATTAGTAAAACTAATTAGTAGTATTGACGTGGATTTTGTATATGATTAGTAAAACGTGCGAAACAGTTTAAGATAGTATATTAATATTCGGATAAATTTTTAGGAAAAAGTAGTGATATGGAGAACAATTAAATCGCTACAACTAGCAACCAAATTTATTTTTTGTGCATGTTAGCTGAAGACTACAACAAATGTTGTTTGCTTTTAGTATTTGCAACGTTTTCATCAACATTTACTGAAATTAATTTTTGTTTCGATTTGCATCAATTTTTAAAACATTAATTTTCTTTGAAAACTGATACATTATTTTAGGAACATATAATTTGCATACTCCTGGAATGATTGCGTTATCAGCCATTATTATGATTACATGTGCATTTAACATGATAAAAGAAATAATTCAGGTTTGTACGTATTAATTTTTATTGAAGAATATATTATTTTTTTCGCCATTATTAAGAAGTGATGGTCTTACAGGATAAAATTACTTGGAGTTTATACATGCAAAAACCATTCCGATGACATTTCCAAACTTCAAGTACTCATTAATAGTTCATAGGATTATTGGCAAGTCATGTCAAGGATAATAGGTCAACGATAATAAGTAGGATAGATTATATAATCTGTCGCGTTCATTAGTATTCGTATGTGACGTTGCATCCAAGTTTGCATCACAATGCAGCCTATTTGAAGTACTATTCAATACATCAGCAGGAGTGCATTATCAGATATAAAACCCGAGGCGCATCCGAGCGAATTACGAGTACAAAAACGATCCATTTCATACCCATCTTGTCAGTTTGTTTGCGAGAGAATTTCCACTATAGATTTGTATCACCCGAGAAATTTTAGGCAAAAGTTCTGTGAAAATCCACGTGTGTTTTATCACATATAAAGACCCCTTCACGGCTATGATTTCGTAATTCATGGGAATTGTCAATGTGCTTTTGAAGGCATTTAAGTGATATCTACAACATGAACGGCTGCATTGTACCAGCATATCCCAACTCGAGGCGAAGTCAAAAGTGCGTGTATCTGATAAAACCCGGACGCGAATGTTGTAAATGGCTTGTGAAACCCTCTAATTTTATGGATCCATTTGCGAAGTCATTTTGAAAATACATCTCATATAAGGCGAGAAAATCAAAGTTAAGTTTTGTAAAAATCAACACACTCATGATTTCTTTGTATTTTCGTCATGAGTTTCACAATAATCATAACGCATCCATAACCCTTGGCTGCGCCTCGTGTTTTTCAATATGATAAGCCTTCTTGTCTGTTAAACAGTACTTACATGCATGCAAATAATTGAAATGTATCGCGAACAGTTCATGGTGGCAATAACTGTACAACTTTTTTGCATAGATGGCGCTAAACAAAAGCGATTATCACAAAGACATCGATAATTACGTTGAGTGGGTTGTTTATATTTGCGCATTGATTTATGTCGTGCCTGCAACCAGTACGAAAGGAGATTTACAGATTGCAGCTGGAGTTATCGCCATTTTTCTTGGCTGGATAAACTACTCTTTTTTTCTAAAACGATTTTCGTTGTTTGGAATCTACATCATAATGGCAAAAAGAGTTTTTATTACCGTCTGCAAGGTTAGTCGTTTGTTGTCATTCTCTGGCATCAATCTACTACACAATGTACATACACCATCATAAGTATAAGTTTGTGGAACAACTGTGCACGTAAATTTATTATCAGCTAAATTATTTGATGAAAATGATATATTTTAGGCGTATGGTTGCCTCAACATAACTACGAAGTTTCGCCTTCGTATCGTCAATTCTATTCGAGTCTTCTAGTTCTCGAAAATAGTTCTGCTGTAAGAAATATTGCGATAGTAAATTTAATTTATTAGGGAATAAATCTTGCGATTGTAAATATTGCAATAATAAATTTACCACGCAAATTTATCATCGCAATGCGATAAATTATGTGGTGTCTCCACAAAAAAATATACTTGATTGATAATCACTGTGCAAACATACAAGAGACTTCACCAAGAAGGCCGCTAACTACGAGGAATTAACGCTCTCCCCCGTTAACACGGCACTCAATGAAATTTTGGCCGAACGAATTTTTGTACTTATACAAATATTTTGCCACATTGGCTCTCCGTTTAAACGGTATGGATCAGACACTACGGACAGAGTAAGGATCGATTCTTTTGGACTTTGTTCGGCAGATTACCGATTTTCTCGGAGTCCTTGTTTGATTGGTGACCTGGCTCTGACACAATGGTATGATATTTCTCCAGCAATGTGCTTCGCTTTGCAACAATATGGCCGAACAAACACAACAAACTGCTTCGAAAAAAGCCAGTGTTGTAATCTAAGTTCAAATCGATGGAAATTGTCTTTTGCGACCAGTAAAGACATGTATAGCACCTGCAAAGCAGAAATAGTTAACAATAGTGTTGTAGTAAATGCAAACAAGATATATTCTATTTTATCAAAGGATTTATATTTTCTTTTTTTGCTTTTTACTGTCTATTATGTAGAACTGTTCTGAAACAGTACCATTACAAAACTATAAATGGCTTTAAATGACGTGTTAGCGTAGCTTTTACACTTGGTACTGGATTGAATCCGTACAAATATTTGTTCCGATTGCACACGGTACCGGACAAACATTTACGCTTTCGCAGCAGGTTAAAAACTTGTAGGAATAGGTGGTCGAAAACTTGTCCTAATAGGATAGTGCCGTGGTAAGCGCAAACAGTATACGGGATCTTTATAGCAAATATTTTTATAGTTAAACTACTTTATACTTGCATAAAATCATCACTTCCTAACACCCATCATGTTCTAATAAAAACTTCGTAATACCCATCGTCCTAGCGGAGATTTAAAATAATGCTTACGTCAACAGCAGTATTTAGAAAGCTATGAAACTCGAATAGAATTGACGGCACGAAGGCAAAACTTCATAGTCATGTTGAGGACGACCAAGTTCTACAACTGCGCCGGTTAATCTAAGTGCAGCAGAGCAGTAGTTGTCAGCCGTACATAGCGCGATATTATATAGGTTGTGACGAGTCGATACGAGATAAATAATTCGTGAGTCTGAACAAACGAAGGCAAAAAAGAAGACAAAAATATCGTTGTTTTAACGGCGGATATTTTTCATTTTTGATGTTGAACGTTTTATGATCGCAATCCTTTTGTAATCTTTGTAATTCTATAGTGATATGTTTCGTAAAATAATGATATGTTTCCATTAAGTCGTGAAAGTCGTAAAATATCGAAGTGACTTATGTGACTGTACGCTGATCTACACTTAAGGTGGCTCGATACAGTTTTCAAAAAAACTAAGCTAAGTTTACTTGACACCTTTAATTTGTGTGCTGTTAAATTTTAAAAAGTCTGTATTAAATTGTTCATGTATTAGTTATATTTTCTTTCAAATTATGACAGTTTTGATGACCAATGCTCCGTTGCTATGGCAACCCTTGCGTATGAAATTTACTCAGAAACGAGGTATTTTGCTACTAAAAGAATGACGGTGACCCCAATTTTTTTCTTTGAATTATGTTACAAACACCATAGACTAACATTGTGCAAAATCTTAAAAAACTCCTGTTTGGCCAATTTTTCTGAACTGTGAAAATGCTGTTTTTCTTGAAAAACATTTTTTCCACATAGAGGTTTTTTTTATTTTTGGTATAATGCAAGATTTTTGTGATACAATGCTGCATGCAAAATTTGAAGATAGGTCACCATCCAAAATAAGAAGATACAGCAAATTCATTTTTAAGAAACTCGATTTTTTGATGACGTCAGCAATTAGAAAATCCGCACCAGTTTGCATTTTTCACGCGCGAAATCGCGTCAGTATCTCACATGACATGCAATATTCGACGTTTTGTGTATCCATTTGTTGTAAGCGTGATATATAAGGAGATCGGTGTAAATAACATTAAATTTGACACATATGCCATCTTTATTTGTGAGCGTTACTATGTTAAGTACCTTAATATGACTAACCTGAATACAGCCCACAAAAAGATCGTTAGATGAAACTATGTCATAACGTGGAGAATAAGTTACGACCTAATGGAAACTAAGAGTAAAAATTAAAAAAATATTTCTTTGTCGACAAATTCTCTGTTTAAAATTCTGATATGTCTGATTAGAATGTCTCGAATAAATTATTTAAAATGTTTTGTAAAAATCTCAACATAATGCATCCAGTTAAGGCAAACTTATTTTTGTTACGATTTTTTTAAGAATCTTATCATATAACCGTTTCTTTAACAGGTGTTACCACTTGTTGTCTTATTCATCATTGCCTTCTCGCTGTCGCTTTCCCTACTCATGCCTCTTGATCAAGGCTTTACAAATATTCCAATTTCGCTTCTGACCACATTTGTCATGATGACGGGCGAATTGGATTACCGAGACACGTTTTTGGCTGGTGGACCGCTTCATATTCTTCAGAAAATAATTCTTGTGCTTTTTATACTCATGATCTCTATCGCCATTATGAATTTACTCACTGGCCTTGCTGTTGACGACACGAACGAGATAATGAAACGAGCAAAAGAAGAGAAAAGAATGTACAAGGTGTGACTTAACTTCGATCACTTAACAATTCACTATCGACAATAATGTAATCAGTACCTGAAAGGGCATATGTAACAATGCAACTATTGTATCGTTGAGTTGATAATATTATTCATTGTTCATTTCTCATCTGCTTTTCACATTTTCAGATACAATTTACTGTATATAATTAAAGTATAATATGAACGTATATTCCTGCACGTATATTACTGCACGCTTTGATTTATATGTAAATTTTTCTTTGTGAAATATGAGCTCGAAAACCAAGTATATGGTTCGCCTAGTATACGGTCTAGTCGTCTACGACTACAGCCTCAGCAAGCCACGTGATAAGAATATCCGTTGCCCTGCTTTAAATTATGCGGTTCATTCTGATACAGATTTTATTGTTATCGTATATTTGCAATGTCATTTATGAAAATAATGTAATTGCATATGCTTTAATTCACCTGTCACACTCAGATTGTGATGTGCTCGAACTGGGCCTGCATGCAGCACGATCAACTTTTAGATTTTTTAAGATGTACAAGATTTATTTATAAGACAAATAGTAAACATAAGTATACACTTAATGTAATGATATGGTAATACTTCAAGTTGCGTAACTATAGTTTATATTATTGCATAAATTAATTACGGACACGTGATTAGTACGTTTGTCGAACGTTCAAAATGTCTGCCATATTGTTTCGAAGCGAAAAAACCTTTTGTAAACCTTTTTTGTTTATTCCATAAATTAAATTACATAATCTAACAGGTTATGGGCCCAGGATCGTAGTAATGGATAGCCAAACGATAAAATGGTTAGTTTTCCACGGAAAAGCTGAGAATTTGATCCGGCTTGGAGCACGAAGTTCACCGCGTACATGCAAACGAAAGGTTTATACAAGCACTTCTCGGGAAAGAGATTGTACCAGAAGAAATAGCACCGTTAGCAGAGGATGCCTCAAATGAGCAGAAGGCCGAACAAGAGGCAAAAGTACAACAAAGAAATAAACAGATCGAAGAAATTGACGAAAGAAACAATACAGTATGGTATCATATTGCTTTAGCCCTTGATAATAATTGTCTGTCATATATACAGGGTGTATCAAAAAAAAGGTAATCGAACTTTGCAGTGCTCTAGCGCGTTCATTATACAATCTACAGAAATCATTCTTTCGCAGGCGGAAAGACCAGGCTTTTAGCTTTCGATTGTCATCATTTTTGTGAAATTTGAAGAAAGATTGGGCAAATACGAATCAAATGAAAATAGCCGGTCAAAATCGCATATTTTCACCTCTGAGCATTATTAGGGCAGCGAATAAGAAAAGAAAATTTCATTAATCATTTATCTGTCACGAAAAACAATTAACATCACAAATAAAATGTCAGAAGTTCACTACCTAAGCTAAAATTGGTCAATTAATTTTGTAATTTAATTCCCTAATGGGATTAAATTTCAACAGATTTTCAATAAACTCCCAACGGTGAAAAAATGTGATTTCGACCTGCAATATTTATCGCATTTGTATTTGCTTGATTTTTCTTCAAATTTTACAAAAACAATGGCAATTAAAAGCTAAAAGCTTGGTCTTTCCAAATACGTAAGAATTATTTCTGTATGTTAAATATTGAACGCCCTAGAGCACATCAAAGTTCGATTACCTTTTTTTTTATACACCCTGTATATACGACACGATTGCCTATCATCAGATGGTGTTGGGGACGGAGCGAAAGCGTGGCAGCTCTACAACAGAGGTGTTTCTCACGTCGAGAAGCCAACTGTCGTAAGTCTTGTTCGTCAAATTTCTCGGTTACAAAAAATATCAGAGGATTTTTTTCAAGCACAATAGTTAATGTCGCGATTAACTGAAGCTGGTGAAAAGATTTCAGAAATATTATTCAATGCCTTAGTTGTAAACGGACTACAAGAGAAATATGAACACTTCATCGTACAAGAAAGTTTCAATCCTGCAGCAAATTTCACAGAATTACGAACACGCCTACAAAATTTTGATGATAGCCGATTCCAAAGAAACCAAGCAGAAGAAGGGAGGGCAACAGCTATACATTCTAATGTACCAGGTAGAAATAAAGGTCCAAGCAAGCTAAAAGGAGACTGTTTTGTGTGCGGATATCCTGGTCTTTTTGCCAAGCAATGTAGCAAAAGAAGTTCATTAGATCAGCTTAAATCGTTCAAAGTGCAAGAAAAGGGGTCATTTACCGAAAGCATGTCGAAGTAAACCCGACAAAACCGCGACAAAAGAGCGTGATCCATTTGCATCATATTCTCAATGTATGAACAGTGGTACTGAAATAAGCAGTAATGCTGCAATTGAATCTTCTCATCATTGATACTGGTTGTACCGATCACATCGTTACTCAAAAAGAACTGTTTGAGAACTTACAACCCTGCAGCGTCAAAAATGTTAAAGATCCAAAAGGTAACCTTACACCTGTTGAAGGAATTGGGGATGTACCAGTAAAGCTTCATTTGAAAAGTGGAAAAGAGGAAGAAATGGTACTACGAAATGTTCTTTATGTGCCAAACTATGAAGTAAACCTACTCTCTGTCAATCGATGCGTCAATTTTGGACACAAATTTACGTTCAAAAAAAATTGATGCGAAGTTAATGTTAAGTCATGGTCCACAAGTCGATCTCATCGAGGACAGTGGTTTATTTTATCTGAAGATTGCCTTCCAAGGGTCTAGTGCATGTCATTCTACCACTCACAACACAAGTAAAGCAGCAATTAAAGGAGGCATTGACCTGTGTCATCAAAGGCTCGGACATCTGAACAAGGAAGATGTCAAACGCACTATTGGTTGTGAAGATAACCTAAAGGAAGTATGGGAAACATGTGCTCTTGGAAAACAATCTAGTAAGCCTGTACCAAAAGAGACGAAGAATAAGGCGCAGAACTTGACCACTCGAACTTGTTTACTCGGACATACTCGGTCCATTTGAAGTGTCTAGCCTCAATGGATCCAGATATGCAATTACATTTATTGATGAATACTGAAAACATTCCGTTGTGAAATTTATGAGCAAGAAAAATGTTTAAAGAGTATGTGGCTGAATTTGGAACACCTCGAAGACTGACAACAGACAATGGAGCAGAATACACAGTAAATAAATTTAAAGATTACTGCAGAGATTCAAGAACAAAGCAAGAGTTCACTGCACCAGAAACGCCCCAACAGAACGGAGTAGCAGAACGTTTTAACCGTACTCTAGTCGAGATGGGGCGATCGTTATTAATCCAAGTAAAGCTACCAAAGCGTTACTAGGTAAGAGCGTTATCTACTGCAGCTCACGTTAGAAATCTCACCGTGACAGTCAGCACTAGCCAAGGGATGAGCCCCTTTGAACTCTTCACTGGAAAACCACCAAGACGCAACCATCTTCGTGTTTTTGGCTGCACCGCATATGTTATGAGAGAAAGGTCAACTTAAAGAAGTTAGATCCGAGATCCGTTAAAGCCAAATTCATCGGATGTGATGACAAAATTACAGCCTACATCTTGCAAGAATTTGATTAAAAAAAGGTCATAAGAGCTCGCAATGTTATCTTCAAGGAAAGTAGAATACTGTCCCTCTCGGCAAAGGAGACAATAAATACGGAAAACCCAAACCTTGTGAGTCCCAATATGGATTTTGAAGATGATTCTCCAATATATGACGAAAACACAAAGATACCGGTCCAAGATAAAGTGGGGGAAGATAATACAGCGACACCTGTCGTTCAAAATCAGCCTGAAACCGAAGGAAACCCCGAGGAAGAAAAAATACCACTACCCAGAGAAAGCAGAAACCGTCGTCCACCGGAAAGATATGGATTATCCTGTTACTTTGAAACAGGTGGTATTGTTTTCTCTCCATAATTTGCCTTCAACGCCCTAGTAGCTGTTTGCGTGACACTAGGTCACACGCGTTAATGTGAAATTGATCGTCGTATGTTAAAGACGTCTTAACGCAACTTATGCAACTTAAAGTTCAACCTTATATATATCTACTATTTTATCGACGCGTATTGGAGTACAAGTGTAAACCAAAGTACGTAAGTTTACTGTTAATCTTTGTAGCTTTCATCATTTGGTTGGTTTTGTTAATGACATTCTTAGTTAGAGCATGATTCAAGTAATTTAGTTAAGAAGTTTATTACTGTCGTATTTCAGTTCGAACCTACAAAATCTACAAAAATCGACAAAATCTATGAACCTAGAAGTCTACGCGAATCTATCAATATATTAATCTACGCCTAACCTACAAGTCCCACATCGTGCTATACCTGTTTATCTATATCGCTACCTCGATACGTTGCGTGACTTGTACAAAGGCCCTTGTTCCTTTTCGTTCAAATTAAATGGTTGAATTTGTACATTGATTGTTGAGTTGGAGTATTCACTTGTATTTACGTCAACCCTGTGACTCTTGTATTGGCAACCGGGAGTTACATATCCTGCACTTTCAACATGACAAAAGAAGGAAACGTAAAAGAACCCAAGTCGTATAATGAAGCAGTGAATTCACCGCAAGCAGAAGACTGGAGAAAGGCCATGCAAGCAGAGTACGATTCACTAATGAACAACAACACTTAGACAATAGTCGACGAACCAGAGGATCAGCAAGTTTTACCTGGAAAATGGGTGTATAAAGTAAAGTATGGAGAAAACGGTCAAGTCGACAAGCTCAAAGCAAGATATGTAGCCAAGGGTTATGCTCAAATTGAAGGCCTAGATTTTTTTAACACATACGCTCCAACTTGCAAACCAAAAACGTTTCGAATTCTACTGGCAGTTGCAGCGCAAAAGGATCCACATCTTGGTCACATGGACGTGAAGTTAGCCTACCTTCATTCCAAAATAGAAGAGGAAATCTATCTGCAGCAGCCACGAGATTTTTTCAAAAAAGCAAATTCGGGACAAAAGCTAGTATGTAAATTGAACAAATCAATGTATGGTTTGAAACATGCTGCGAAAAACTGGTATGAAGCTCTGATAAGTCTACTTCTCAAGAAAGGATTCAAACGAAGCTGCAACGACTACTGCCTATTTGTAGGAAAATAGGAAGATGGAACATTTTCCTATGTGTTATTCTGGATGGATGATATAGTAGTGGCTGGAGCTACCGAAGAAGCAGTTAACGAAATCAAGTCAATGCTGAATGAAAATTTCAAAATGGATGATCGTGGCGACCTAAACTGGTTTTTGGGAATGCAAATCCTGCGATCGCACGACAAGATTACAGTTGACCAAAAGAAGTATATCGAGACTGTTCTACAACAATTCAACATGAGTGATTGCAAAGCAGTGGCAACACCCGGAGAAGTAAATCTAAAACTAGTCAAAAGTAACGAAGAACAGAAATTGGTAGATCCGGAGCTTTATAGAAGCTTACTCGGTTCTCTTTTATTCATTGACAAACAAACCCGTCTAGATATTCTACACATCGTTAATCAGCTGTTAAGATTTTTCGATAAACCTGACGAATCACATTAGAAAGCTGCAAAGCACGTACTGAGATACCAAAAAGAAACTACTGATTTACGATTGACATTCTTCAAGAATTCCAACTCTGATATTATTTGTGATTCAGACGCAGGTTGGAGTGGTGATCTCAACGATCGCTTATCGACAACTGGATACTACTTCAAATTTGAAAGAAGCGGAGGTGCTATCAGCTGGGAAGTAAAGAAGCAAGCAACCGTTGCACTGTCGATAGCGGAAGCGGAGTATCAAGCAATGACTGCTGATATACAAGAAGAAATCTACTTTCGAGCTCTACTAAAAGATTTTGGTTTCCCAATGAAGAAACAGATCGACATTAGAGAAGACGACCAATCCTGCATCAAGATGTGCCACAATCCTGCGATGCATAAACGGTCAAAACACATCGATACGAAACTACACTTCATTCGTGAAAGGGTAGAAAATAAAGAAGGAAAGATCCATTACGTTCCAACTGAAGAAATGACTGCGGACATCTTAACGAAGTCATTAGCTCGAGTGAAAGTGGAAAGACACAGAACAATACTCTTAGGCAACTAAGAGCTTTGAAACCCGTCAGACTCATTATAGTAGGACTAGCTGAGTCTGAGTGGGGGTGTTGACATGAATACTTCAAGTTGCGTAACTATAGTTGATATTATTGCATTAATGTATCAACGCTTTTGATTTTGACCGCTACGAAAACAAAACAGACAAACAAGTAATTGTGTGGGAGAGATGGGTCGTTGAGGGTGAAGTACTCCGGTAGTAAAAAATTAATTACATAGTATTGTTAGTGTTATCATAGACTCATAAATATGCAAGCTTGTATAACCTAGCGGGGTGTATATATGCCCGCTAGGCGACTGGATGCCTTGGGGTTACAATCCCCATCAGGCAATGTTAGAGGGGTTACAATCCCCCATAACATTAACCTGTCCAAGGGGTTACAATCCCCTTGGACAGTCCCTAGAACTTGCATGGAATATATATTTACAATAAATAATGTGAGTCTATGGGCCAGAAAGTGATCATTAGGAGCACTTCAACCCCACGACCAAAATTTTATTCATATTGAAGTAAAACACAATCCAAATAACAAATCCCTCATAATTTCAGATAGACTACTATATTATATTACATTGTCTGTGTGCATCTTCCAATGTCCATTTCCGATTGTTCCTCTCCGTTGTTAATTCCGATGAGATGGATTACCTAGCGGGGTGTATATATGCCCGCTAGGTGACTGGAGCCTTTGGGGTTACAATCCCCATCAGGCAATGTTAGAGGGGTTACAATCCCCCATAACATTAACCTGTCCAAGAGGTTACAATCCCCTTGGACAGTTCCTAGAACTTGCATGGATTATATTTACAATAAATAATGCGATGTCTGTGTGCATATTCCAATGTCCATTTTCAGATTGTTCCTGTCCGTTGTTAGCCCTGATGAGGTGGGTGGGTGGGGAAACAATTTCGTGCTCCTATCGTATCTCTCTCAAGTTTAGAACAAATTTATACCTAATAAATGCGCCTCATCCGTTTATATCCTACGGAAACTATTTCTATTGGTTGATCAATGTCAACAAAGACAATATTGTCTGTCTATTAGTTGTTGGATTACATTTGACATGATGCGCACATGTTTGCATCGTGCACAGCGCGTGATCGCTGATGCATTAGGTTAATGACTGACAATTGCGCACGACGTGAAATTCCGCGCACTTGGACAATCTCCAACAAATGTAAGAAATTTGAACAATGTTAGCAGCATTTCTCCATTAACTTTAATTTATAATCCGGATATTATAAATTGGCTTAAATTAATTACGGACACGTGATTAGAACGTTTGTCGAACGCTCAAAATGTCTGCCATATTGTTTTCGGAAAAACCTTTTGTAAACCTTTTTTGTTTATTCCATTAATAAAATTGCATCATCTAACAGTAATCAAGATTATATAAAATCCGATTTTAACTGGATATTTATGTCGGAAGGTTTTGAAATAGTCGCGATAAAGCAGAAGGGTTTGGTTTGCTATATTTTGGTTTGTTAATATACGATGAATTGCAACTTAGCTGGCTGCAGAGATTTTAGAGGCAATATTAAAATTTAATCCTAAAATTTTTTTATTAGACTATTTTGATTTATGGTGGATTGTACTGTGATCAATTTGTTTGTCATAAAAAATAATATTTACTTTTTTTGTTTAGGCAATGCTGGTCATAAATTTGGAAAGAAATTTACATAATTCGCTGTTATTTAAACCGCCCCAAAGCACTTACGATGAGGACACACCAGATGAAAAGTCGAAAGAAACGTGGCTATTGCGAGTGTGGAAAATGGTACGCACAATTTTGAAATAATATTTTTGTTAACTGAATGATAAATGGTCTTTAGTATAGGCATTTTTATTCCAAGGTTATGTTTTAAAATGGAGTTAATAGAAACTTCTGCGCCCCATTGCCATTTAGCTATTTCAATTAACGTTTTCCCAGAGCCAAGCGGAAAACTCAAGTGCAAGCACGAAAGGCTTTCTGGGAATCACTGATAATAATGGAATTAATTAGTGATTCCCAGCCGGCCTTTCGCGTTCGTGTTCGACTTTTCCACTTTCCTCTGGAAACAACCTTAATTGAAATAGCTCTACAGGGTGTCCCAAGAAAAGCGGAAGCATATAAACACATTAATAATATATGCAATTCAAGATGATAAAGAGTACATAATAGAATACATAATTATTCATACTACTGTAGTTTACATTAGCGTGCTTGTTGGTGATTATTGATTGTTCTTGTTCTGCCAGAATCAGTAAACGAATCATGTGCAATAATGACTTGGTCATTTGTACGGTGAACATGGCTGCACAACATGATAGTGAATACTTTATGTGTGAATTTAATGTCTTACAGTTATAGACGCAAGGGTAAGGCTGCTGCTTAAATGAGTTTATATTGTGACTGTAAATTTTTTTGAACTTTAGGTTTATGGCGACGACTTAGAAGAACATTTGATGGCGTTGAAAACCAACTAATATGAAGATGATCATTGATCAATGATGAATTACGAAAAGTGAGAGGCATGAATGCTAGCAAAAAAATTTAATCTATGGGTGAACTTTTCAGTAGCTAAAACCGTAAGAAGCTGTAATACCATTGCTTTGTATGTTTAGTACATGTAATTAGCAGGATATTATCTGTAAAACTAGATAGAGTTGATCGTTGTCTATGCAAAAACGTTTAATTTTACTTTTCACTAAAGTCGTCTCTACTAATTCTTTTCATATTCTTTGGAACGCAATACCGTACATCTACAATTAAAATTTTGTATACCAAATCACAAAGGCCAATAGATCAAAATTATATGCGTATATAGTAGTCTCGCAACTGATGCGTGGAAAAAATCCTTATCCCATTTAGCCCGTTTTCCACTGTGGGAATTTGTTCGCGAGAACAGAAAAAAGTAGGAACGGTTCTTATTTGTTCGCGGGGATTTTTTTCCCTGACCAATTTTACCAACCACGTTGCCGAATTCTTGCTCTCGCTACCCGTGGGAAGAAATTCGCCTATACTGGAAAACGGGCTTTAGTCGTTGGGAGGGAAAAGGCGAGTACAACTCGAAATGACGAAGTTAAGTTCTTTGCTGTTTTTTCGTCGTTTTTCAAAGGCTATCGAATACTGCAGAATAAATTTTTCATACGCATGAGGCATTTTATAGGCATATCATAAACTTGTATCTTTCCGGCTCTACTTACCCGGTAAATGCATGCATGTGACGCGCAAGCATATGTCGCACAAGCAAACCAAACCCATCAAGTTTCCGTATTGATAGATGTGTACTGATCAAGCAAACGAAACGTATCAAGTTTCCTTATTGATAGGTGTGTACCGATCAAGCAAACGAAACGTACCAAGTTTCCTTATTGATAGATGTGTACTGATCAAGCAAACGAAACGTATCAAGTTTCCTTATTGATAGATGTGTACTGATCAAGCAAACGAAACGTATCAAGTTTCCGTATTGATAGATGTGTACTGGTCAATGCATTGCTTCTTACGGTAGCCTTCTACCTGCCTCTTCCTCAGGTTCTTCTGTTGTAATATTATATAATAGTTCAGTTGTATACATAGATCAGTGGTTGCAGGCAAATAACAGCCTGATAAACGCCCTCAAGTGGAAAATGGGAAGGCGAAAAATTGTGCCTCCCCTTATTATTAGGGTATTAGCATATTATATCGTATATTATGTCATAGCGTTTTATCAATAAATGTGTGTAAATACTAACCTAAAATGATCAGGCTTTATGATTGGACTTTTAAAACAAAAGTCATAATTGTTTATGATTTGTTCTTTAGAAAACCTTTTCTATAGTTTATTGTCTTCCTTTGTTATAGCCAATTACTCACAAAGCCTGTTAGAATAGGTTGGTGGCAACCCATAAATGTTAAAAAATAAATCTTAAGCGACAGGGACAAGGTAGGCTTTCTACGGTAGCATTCGCCGCATTTTAGGTACCCTAGTGTTTTAGATTAATTAATGGTTCACTTATTTGATATGCTTCGTATGCCCATGAGATATTTTGGCAGCTTCTGGCTTATTACAACCGCTATACGGACACCATTATCATGTTTAACATACAAGTCCTCCTAGTATCACGTAATTGTACTGTAAAAGAAACAGTCTTGCAAATTTGTTCCCACGTGCACCGACTAAAAATGTAAACTGAATTTAAAATCCATCACCGAAAATACCTTTATCACGAGCTTCCACAGAAGATCGATTTAAATGTCTTTCGATAATTTGGCAAACGTATGAAATAAATGCAGGGATTAATTGCAAAGTTAACCATATATACAGCGTTTAATAAACTTGTTAATATTGCAGTAGTTTTGCTGTCAAATTGTTGGTGAAAATTTAACTGAGGATCCACTGTTCTCCAAACCATATGGGGTGAGATGCTGATTAGTGTTATGCTTGCTATGAGAATTATAGTCCTCAAAAACCGTTTCTCCTTGAACAACCGCTTTTGTTGGGCACGATTTTCGCCAGAGGTGGCATTGCACAGTACCATGTGTCGAGCTTGTTTCTTCAGTTTGAAGAGCGTTAACATGTACATAGCGCCGGTAAAAAAGGTCGCAATTAGAGCTAAAATGTTTTGTGATAGTTCATCCTTATTCGTAGTTCTTTCGGTGAGTACCGACTTTGTTGGGTAAAAGGAGGAATGAGCCATGAGGCAAGCGACCAGATAACAATTATCTTCTTTTCCATCAAGAAACGATGTTTTAAAGGATAGGAGACCATTAAAAATCGATCAATCGATATTGAAATGATCGTAGCGAAAGAGACTCCTGCAGGAATCATGATTATTAATTCCACCATGTAGGAAAACGACCGGCAATTCAGGATGATCATTCTAGACAAACACACAAAAAAATCCGACAACGCTAACTACGCAACAAGATACGTTCCCAAATGTCGGAAGCACTTAAGTGGATCCTTTATGAACGAAATGAAGAGAGAGACATGAGAGATCGCTCCAAATAAGCAGATTAGATAAATCGGTACTTCCATAAAAACTCGAAATTTATTTTGAAGTAAAATTCACAAAATATTGCCATGATTTGAATTAAAATCTTTGCTCACGGGCTACTGAGTAAACTATGAGCGACCTTCCTGCCGCGTTGAAATGTACAAAAAAAAATTGAAATTATTTTCAATGTGATATTTAATATCACAGTCTTTAAAAATTAATGTAACAGCGTTGAAGTGTCTGTATTATTAAAAAGCAAGACTCCTGCTGAGGCATTCCAATTCACTTTCGAAAAAAGTAAAAAAGTGACCGCCTTAAACAACAGCTCACTAGTCCTGGCGAGTCTCATTCGAGGCTTTTGCATAGGCCATAGGATAAGGCTTGGTGGTGAACTTTACACGTATTGCCGCCTTGTTTGGCTACCAAGCCTTAAACATATTACCTAACTGAAAACAGCTATATGTACAATGCAAAAAATTGTTAATAACCTGCAGAGTTATTTATTGTGTAAATTTTATACGGCGACTTAACTCCATCGTGTTGGAATCTGTAGAAATAAATTTTGTCGTTTTAAAACATTTTAGATGAGAATTTTTTCACGAAGAAATCGCCTTGCAATTTAAATCTATATTTCATGAATATGATAAAGTGTGTTTTTCTGAGATACTCGGCTAGAAACAAGTTTTTAAATGTGTTGATACGGCAATGCTAGCGGTTGCAATCAATGCAATCACCGATTACTTACGTAATTTTTATATAGGTTCTAAACTACAGGGACAGGGTATGTAAAAAACCTGAACAAATCTGAAATCGCTCTCTACTTCGCGAAACGCCTCAATTTACGTTTTTTTATTGAAATAGATTGTTTGGGGGCTTATAATGTAGAGTGAGCAGAAAAACTTAGAGATTTAAAACTTCAAAACCCGGGGACTGATTGTGTCTTGAAGAACAAGTTAAATACAGCTCACGCAAGAAACTTACATGCTTAAAGGTAATTTTGACTTGGTAGATGGTGGTGTATTGCTGTTCAAAATTTCAGAAATTTTGCTTGAGTCCAATCCGTTTAAAAAGGTCGCGCAAAGTTCTATATTTTAAGCAAAATCAGCTTTATGCATGCTTAACTTAATGTATTTACCTTATTTGCATACAACTCCCAAGATACATTCAATTAAAGTTGGAATTTTTCTTAAGAAAAACAATTCTCATTTACAAAAATACAAGTTCCCTTGATGTTTTAAAGGACTTAAGCACGAGCAAAATGCTTGAAATTTTAAACAGCAAAAAAACAATCAAATTTTATACCTGCCAACTCAAAATTACTTTTAAGCATTCCAATTTCATGCGCAAGCAGTTTCTAATGTGTTCCAATATATACCCCCTCCCCCGCTTTGTAAACATTTAAATTTCTGAATATTTTGTTTATTCTACAACACAAGCTAGTACCTAAGCGATCTATATTTATAAAAAAATCATATTTCAAGCCGCTTTGCGACGTTAAGAGCGATTTTATACACCCTGTATACTACATATTATTATTAATGTTGATATGTACAATGAATATTAAGAAATTTATTATTAAACTAACAAAGTTAAGATTATAGCTAAAACTCTCACCCATCTTCAAATTTTGAAAATACCATTTCAAATACCTATATTTCGAAAACATTTTACGTTGAATCAAGAATCCATTCTATAACAATCCTAAAATGTGAGCATACCCTGTCACGACTTTTTTACCTAATTAGGTAATTGCAAACCATCTTTTACCATAGTTAATAGAGTAGATGGTTTGGAAACTCAGAATAACAATATAACTCATTATCTATGTTGGTCAACGTTTATTCAAAAATATGGTTCTTCGTCGTCACGTGTGTATTGTGTTTTCACCAAATCCACCAATAGGAATTCTTAAATTACCCTATTGTTCAAGTCGCGGATGGCTAAATTTCCTAAAACGTTGCTATTGGTCAGTTAGGTGAAAATACAATACGCACGTGACGACGAAGGACCTCATTCCTGCATAAACCAGAACAAAAACATAGATAATGACTTATATTGTAGTTCTAATGAGTTTCCAAACCATCTAGCTTTATTAACTATGCTTTTACGGAGGCCCATGTCTTAAAACTAGGATACTTGAAATGTAGTAAGTGCTGCCGTACAAGGCTACCACAAGAAGCAAAAAATTGATCACTGTTGCTTGCGCGATGAATCCTTGCGCAAAATATACATGCATCACCCTGGTAAACAAAGAAAAAAGGATAAGAGCAAACAATGCATCTCTTACGGTAAATATTGCCGTTGAAGGCTACAGAAAAAAGCAATCAATTGTCAGTACACATTCTATCAATACCGTAAACTTGATACTTTTTGCTTGTTTGCGCGACGTATGCGTGCGTTCAGCACAAAGAAAATTCGGAAATATACAATTTTATGATACAGTTTTCGACGCGTTATGTCTATGAGATTGAAATCGTTTCATAAAGCACCGACAGCCGACCGACACAAGTTATACCACTTAGTATTTAATTAAACAAATACATTAAGAACATGAGCTCGGTGAAGTTTGCTTATATCGCCGCGCGTTGTATGTTGGTGAAATGACTTTTAACCGACATGATTGGCGGCTCATGCAGGCAATATTGAAATTTTGAGTATTTGTACGAAATTAGGATGCTGTCTTGTTATTAATTAATATATGCGAAAGAAACATCAAGCCATTTTCTCAGGCTGTTGAAAAGGCCAATTTTCCACATTTCAAACATAATAACTCGTCTGATACTCAATATTTAAATGCGAAACTTTCTGATCATGTAGTAACATCCCTTCACTAGAAGATAAACCTAAAATAAGCGAAGTTTTCTATAATATAAAAAAGATATTGCATATTGAATGCACAGTTTTAACATTCAAAAATATAATCGTCGATTTTAGAGGTGCCTTTTGCACATTCGCAAATAATTTAGGTTCACTTCCTAGACATTGCCTTTGGTAATAAACAAAAAGTTTTATGTTTCTATCATTTATATTTCTTTCAAAATCATGCATACAAAATTGCTTAGACTTAAGCACTGAGCTTTATAATATTTGGAGAAAGCACGTGCCACCATCTTTGAAGCAGAAAAGATGGCGGCGGCCACAGGTAGTTACCACTGTAATCTGAAGGTAGAATGTAAGATGGCGGTTTACAAATAAAAAGTGTGTATATTACATTGCGACGAAGATGAGATTTTCCTAAGTTTTCTAATTTCCAAGTCGGTCTCGGAGTCGAGGACAACCGTGAATTGAATTTGCGACCTTGTCGATCAATAGTACAAAGATTTCAAAGTAATATTTCGATCAATACTACTGGTTTAAACTGAGAATTGGAATTTGCTTGGCAGCAAAATATGTAGAAGAGGACAACTACACTGTAATAGGCACAAAACCAAATGTGAGTCAAAATGTGCAAAACCAAATGCGAGTCAAAATGTGCGTCAAAAGCCCAAAACCAAACGTGGGTCCAAATGTGAACCAAATGCGATTCTTCCAGAATCACAAGATGTGATTTTGTGTAGACTGTTCGCAGGCTTCGATAAGTCATACCTCGAAACTATGCCACTGACCATTCTCTCAACGTTTTCCGCACGCCAAATCCTTAGCAAGGAGAAGCTAGGATATAAAACTAATAAAAGTATAAAACATAGATGAGTTTAAAGCAACGTAGCGATGTACTGCGCGTCCAAAAGTTATGAATATTAAGATATCATAGGAAATTAAGCGCATATTATTCAAGCGTGCACTGGGTGCCTTGTTTACAAATATCATACTTATAATTATAATGTGCGTGCTACATCTGCTTCGCGCTTGTTAATATTCCTTACATTATTAAGATTTGCACTTTTAAACGCATAAATGATCTACATTTTCATGGTTTAATCAGGTAAAATACATAAATGAAAATACTGAATGACTCATTATTTAAGAATGTCAATATCGCTAAAATAATTCTCGAGTTTCTCCATCTCATCTTCACTGCTTACGACCATAGCGACTCAATAATATCACTAGAATACTATGATGCATCATATTTCACGAAGATTTTTGAAAGATTGAAATCCGAAATATAGGGAGGCCTTTCTGTGCTTAGGTCACGAAGCGATTCTCAAATTTCACACCTGCAAATTACTCTTTCCGCACCTACACGCCCACATCGAAAGGCCTGGGAAGGAAGTAGATCGTAGATGATCATCTATATAACATCGTCAGTCTGATGAAGAACATTGTGTTCTGAAGCACGCTTGAATAGAAAATGGCAATTCATACAATGTGTTGTGTTATAGCCTTGTCCTTAATTTTTGTGACAGTTGTTCAAGGTAACACTGGTGATCCATCAGAAAAAGGTTTGTAAAGAACAATCATACAAATTAGTTACAGTTAATTTCAATTTTGGACCTGTATGTTCGTTTGAGCCTTATTTCGCTACTCGTAAATCAGTTTTGTGCGCTTAAACGATGTATTGTACCTGCGCGCTATGCTGAATTCCATAACGCTTTTATTAAGAATGCTTATTCACAAAATTGTCTCTGGGTTAGGCCTGTTTCACTTTCATACGTCGAATTTAATTCAGACGAATTTAATTCGACTTTAAACCCTTCAACTGGTGGAGCTAAGTCGATATTTCGTTTCAAACGGCGGATTTAATTAAGACAAATTTAATTCGATAGATTTAATTTGGATTATTTATTAGAAATTTTAAGTTATCGTAATTTATGTATGTAATTAGTCACGACGACGTATGTGGCGTCTATCAAACGAAGACGCGCTGCAGACATTGTATCCGTCATTCCGTCTGACCACAGAATAGAAACTAAACAAATAACTCCCCATGCTGTGCTCTGACCGTGACGGGTACAACGTTTTGGACGAATTTAATTCGTTTCATACGACCTATTGCTGTCGCATTTAATCAAATTCGTCTGAATTAAATTCGACGATAGCGCGACGTATGAAACAGGGCTTATTCGATAAAATGCGGAATTGCGTAGAAAAGATTAAGTAGTAGCCGATTAAAACCACTCTCGTGCACAAAGGCTTTTTTATTTTTTAAGCTTTTCATTAGTCTTACATGACGTTTCCCCAAATATTGAGGTCCACCTTAAAAATGAGCGCTGACTTTTCCCTTTTACACCGCAAAAAATTACGAGTTGTTGAAAACAGGATGGAACAATGTTGTGCTGCCCATATTGTTCAATGTTGTCAACAATATTGTCCAGCATTGTTACACCCAATTGCGGGCTGGATCCAGGCTCAACAACTTGTTCAGTATTGTTGACAACATTGAACAATGTGGGCAGCACAACATTGTTCAATCCTGTTTTCAACAACCTTCACCAACTCGTAATTTTTACGCGTGTAAAGCTGTTAGCAATATTCCACCTTCAGATCAACTGTAATCTAAGTTGCTGTAGTTATTGTTATTAGTTATGTTATTGTCCTGAAGTTATATATAGTATAAGTATATTGTTCAAAGCTTATATGTATATTGTTCATAGAATCCTTGTTTGATTTCATCCATCCAATCTCAACGTAATTAACACTTGGTTGGTCGCTGAAATAGGGAAACTTTGGTTGGTTGACGGTCTTATTTCGTCTTTCTGTGTACTGGTGGTATAGGTTATACAAATGAAAACCGGGAATTCTGTATAGCGCCAAATGTCGAAAATATAAATATTTCAATTTGAACTTTGTTTTTAAAACAGAAACTTACAAGTTTTAACGCTATGAGCACCAAAAGTTTTAAGTTTTATTCACCGTATAGTGGACTTAAACTACCTCCGGACCTCGGATAAATTTATCTAACGAACAGGGCCGAAACTAAAGCATTAATTGGGGGGTGTAAATTCATATATTCGCGTTCTGCCCGACGAATTTCTTTTGAAATCAACGGTAATGACAACTGATTTCAAAAGAAATTCGTCGGGCACAACGCGAATATATGAATATACACCCCCCCCCCCCCCCCCGAATTAACGCTTTAGTTTCGGCCCTGCCAACGAATAGTGCATTTTTTATCAGTTGGATAACGCTATCCAACCTTCGTACAACGCGATTTTCACTCTGGATAAAATTTATCCGCTGGATAGCGACTTATCCACCGGATAGTTATGATTTATGCACCTTTCGTACAACCGGCTCTAGTTCTACAGATCTGACAGCGGCACATCGTTGCGTAATTAAGGACGAACCCTCGGCAATATCCGGTGAGTCCAAGGAATGCTCTGACTTCTTTCTTCGTTCTTGGTAGCTTAGCTTGGCTTATCTTGATTACACTGCCATCATGGAAGCCCTTAATTGGTCCATCAGAAGTTCGGTAGCTGACTACTTCAATGCTGTCGCCTACTAGGACCCATGTCTTAAACCTCGCAGTAAATCCAGCTTTGGCATAACCTCAGCGAGGTTTACTGGCAGATACCCGTTGTCGCTGAGACAGCGTTCGTGCCCCCAGACAGTTTGTATGAGTTTGTAAAAATGCCATTCGGAATTGACTGTGGTGCGAGCCATCAGGAAGTTGTTGGGGGATCTTGGCGAAGTTAATATGTCGATGTCATTATCATTTACACAGATATGTAAGATCAACACCTCGTGGTAAGGTATTTTGACGGGGAAATACTAGCCTAAAATGATCAGGCTTTGTGATTCGTTTCTCGTTTATTGTCTTTCATTGTCTATAGTTTATTTGTCTATAGTTTATTCATTGTCATAACCAACCACTCACATAGTATGTTAGTATATGTTGATGGCGACCCAGTTTGACATCTTCTGAAGTATTTCCTCTGTCGTGGAC
Organism: Muricea muricata; assembly: GCA_963855995.1. Classification (NCBI taxonomy): domain Eukaryota; kingdom Metazoa; phylum Cnidaria; class Anthozoa; order Malacalcyonacea; family Plexauridae; genus Muricea; species Muricea muricata. The sequence goes on from OY979722.1 coordinate 9,548,292, forward strand.
ATCGGGGTAGGGTCAAACTCGGTGATATCTGGGTGGGGTCAAACTCAGTGTCAACGCATACCCTTTTGGTGTCATATTTCGTCGTAACAAGAGTAGAAAAATGGCGATTTGAACTCTCTGATAACTACCGGCCATCTTTTCCATATGTCGGCAATGTTTCTTCAGTGGAAATCGTGTAGGGCTTTGCCTGGATGGGTTCATTCGACTTCTTGCGTGTCCAGGCACGTCGTAGTTCTAGATACGTACTCCTTGCAAAGAAACCTTCTGCTCATCGATTGCCAAGGTGTATCGTAACGAGCTCTAACAGGTTCTTGTCATTAACTGCTCCCCCCTCTCCAGACCACTTTCACTCCGCTTGATCACGCGTGGAAGACGGAACGTTTTCAATTTTTCACCAAATCTGATTCGTTAATCATTGATCCCATTACCCAAAAACCGAGTCTACGACGAACGGACCTTCCTATTGCAGCAATAGTGTATTTTTTGTCAGTTGGCAACAGGAACAAGACCACTATCAACTTTAAAACGCTGATACCTCACGTGAGACTTCTTTAATTCTTTCTGTACTAGTCTCATAGTATTTTCGAGTCTGTTGTGAATATCGAAACGTACGCGTAGCAGGTTTCCATAACTGGTTCAGAGATATCGGGCAACGAGCAGTGAGAGAACCCTCTAGATCCCTGCGACACCTCCTGGTAGGTGAATAACGAGGCACTGATGTAATGGCGCCAGTGCTAGGTCTATTTTTGTGGTATAAAATGCAAAAACTAACAAACTTTTATGTTGCAATATTTCAACGGCATTGATTTTAGATTTTTTCCACTTTTATCTACATTTTAAGTCCCTCGACTTTACTTCCGAGCCTCGACTCTTGAGTGTTTTTTTTATACACTCAATAAGTGCTTCACAGAACTGATTAAGTTTCTATGATTTCCAACATTATTAATCCTTTACATGATGCTCGTCATAGTGAGACTAGGATCAAGATTTCAAAATTTTCCTGGAACAATTCCTCTCGACTCTCTATAATGCACAAACAGTCACCATTATTGAAGTCGGTCGCGGAGTCGGGGACAACCTCTATAGTCTTTTTGAATATGCGGCCCTGTCAATGGCGCAAAGATTACTTTACTTACTAATTAGATTAAATTACTGATTGGTATTTGCCTTGTAGCCAAATATGTAGAAGAGGACAACTACAATATAATAAGCACAAGATCAAATTAGTTATAATGATATAATGTGTAAGTTAATTCTTCATACACTTGACTATACAATGAGGAAAAAAGCACCAATTATCTTCCTTGCGCTTCAACGGTGCTACATCCAATGTGCTATTGTGCTACTCAGTTGGAGTCAATCAAATTAGGAAATTTTCTTTTATGTTCTTGTTCTGTTAATGTTGTAAAACTTCCTTCCACTCCCGCACAGGCGTTTTGGCAAATTCAGTCTATTTTCTGACGACGAACCTCATGGAATATTTCTCGGCGTCATGTAATTTGACTATTAAAAATTGGAGTCAATGTTTTATGTTTGTTAAGTTCAGCGGTTCTTGTAAGACGATTTAGGTCTTGTTTTAAAGCGTTTTCTTTTCTATTTCGAACAAGAGCTTATTTTTAACACAACAAAAGAGAATTTAGCGAACGCGTCATGCACTTGCAGTTTAATTATGCAACTCCACTTATAATATACTCTCGTGTATATATACCTACTGAATTTCAGTCCTAGTGTTGTTGTTCCTATTTGGAATAAACGGTAATATCACTTAAAAACATTCTGAAAGATTCAATTGTCTTAGTATAGTCTCATGCTCTTGAGTCTTTCGATTTTCGAAAGTTAAAGAGTTTAGACTTCCGGCCTGAATTGATTGGTAGAATAAGGACTATAAGTCATGGCTCGAAACTAAGCTATTCGCGACCATTTGAGTTTCTCAACATTTTAACATTTCCTTTTATATATTTGGCAATAAAGACCATGTAAATCTCCGTTTTCTTCGAATAGCTCTATACATCGATTACTTTAAATTAGCATGATAAATATAGTGGATCATTTCCGTCATTCCATAGTGAATCATGCCGTAACCTGGAAGGGTCTATATAAGGTTGCAGATACTAAAAATGCACGACTGGAAATTACTTTATGAAAGATTACATAAAAATATATTAGCTTATATAGTTTTGTGGTAACAGTACGTAAATATATTAATTGCAAATATTAATTGCTTTTATTCAGTAAAAAGTAAAGTGCTCACAGTTGCGGCAATAGAAGCGTTGCGAAAATATTTGACCATTTCATTTGCTCAACTTTGTTCCTTTCACAACCTTCACAACAGAATGCTATATCTCATTCATGAGCATTCTGAATAGTCAATATGGTCAACAAACAGGAAGTTGTGAACATTTTAAACAGGGGCGGACTGGCCATAAAATATTTACCGGGAAATGACTCGTACAGGGGCCCACCAACTTAGCGATGAAGGCTTTTCTAAAATAGGAGCCCCAAAACGCTTTCTCCTGCGTTTTGGGACCTGACTTTGAAATATGATCAAAGTCAAAATGAAGCAAATATTAAGCACATTTAATTTCAGACAAAAATTTTTATTGGTTACAATTTTTTCTTCAGTTCCGCCAGTTTGCTTGTCGTCTGGCGGCACCAAGCTGCCATACACGTCTTAAAATCTTGTAAAGTCAGTAAAGACATAGTAAAACTTAATATAAGACCAACTTTTGTTATATTACAAACAAAGTAAGTTCGAATACACCCTAGAATTTTTTGCAAGGTAGGAAATGATTTCATCAACAGTTATGCTACGTAGCAAGTCCGTTTCAGTGCACATAAGCATGAAGGCCTCCGGCTTCTCGTTGCCTAGCGAGCTTCTTAGACGAGTTTTGACAATTTTAAGTTTGCTAAATGTTCTTTCACAGCTTACTTGGGAAAAAGATAGTGTAAGTAGATATTCATAGGCCACGAATAGATTTGTAAATGATGACGCATTCAACGAAAACCTATGCAAGATTTTGTAACAACACAATAAACATTTCTTGCAATATCCCATGCAAGGCTTAGGTAGTTTGTCAGCATCTTGTTCGTGTTTTTATTCCTCGTCGCTACCACTATCATCAAATTCATCATCATCGCCATCATCATCATCATCAGTTTCCATGTCCTCATTGCTGACATTGCTTTCCTGATACTCATTGTGAAGTGATCTTGTGAGAGAAGGAAAATTTCTCACAAAGGTTGTCAGTTCTGCTCTCAATTTTGATAAATCGAGCCCAGTTAATCGGGATATGGTTTCTAAACTTTCTTTCGGAAGACCATTGCAAGAAATCTCCGGAAACCTGCGAGAATCCAAGCACGCAGTGTCTCTGATAAGATCTTTATTTGCTGAGAAACGTTCGTCAATGCTTGTTGTTATTTGGTCAACAACTCGTCAATAGACATCAATCTTGAAGTTATGGAAGGCATCCTGTGATACAGAATCTCTGGCTTGTTCCCCTGGCATCCGTTTCTTTCTCGACACTCTTTTTTCTCCTAGGGTATTTTCCAAAGTAACACCAAGTGTGTCTACTTTATCGTTTATCTTGGAGATAAAACAACTTGTTTTTTCATGAACCTCGTCGAATTGTATTTTCTTAAGTGCTTCTTTAGCGCATTGAACCATATTCCAGGCACTGAGATAGTCGAGACCTCTTGTTTGCTGGTACTCAGATGCAGCTCTTAAAATGCTGTATACACGGAGGAGGAGAAAGGCAGTTAGGTTTATATCGAATGAACACCATTTGGCTAGTAAGACTTTTGCTTCAAACCTAGCTTTTAAATCAAAATTTGGCATGTCTTCAATCCTTGAAATAACTTCAATCAACAAAGAAAATGCTTCTGGTTTTGGTTTTTCATAAGTACTGAAAATACGTTCTAGAGCTGCCTGTTTTGACCACCATCGAGTCTCCCCAATCTTTTGTAACTTTGACAGTTTTGCAGAGCCAACTCTAGTTTCTGCAGATAATTCCGTCCAAACGTTTGAGCGTTTGCTTGATTCGGAAAAGAAGTTGACAGTGGTTTGAAGAAGCCCAATAAGTTTCTTAACTTGAACTATGTTTTCTGAAAGGTCAGTTGCCGCAAGATTTAGTACATGGGCATAGCACCAGATGTAGACTGAATTAGGAGCAACCTCTTTCAGATGCTTCTGTACACCATTGTACTCTCCGCGCATGTTTGCAGCTCCATCAAAAGACTCGCCAACAATGTTCCCCATTGTAATACCGTTATCTACTAAGGTCGATCGGAGAAGTTCAAACAGGCCAGCACCAGAGGAATATGTTACTTTCTTTACGGCAAACAGTCTCTCTTTTACCTCTTCTTCCTTGACATAGCGCACGATTATCGTCTCTTGATCAGTAACCGATGTATCCATAGAACTGTCCATTTGTACGGAAAATTTCCTTTCTTCGATCTCCTCCACAATGCGTTTCTTCATAATAATATTAATTGCAGATAGGATTTTGTTTGTTGTTGACTTGGATAGCATTGCCGTTAAGTTTCCGCGGCCACGTGACTTTTCTTTCCCTCGGTTTTCTAAGCTTTCTTTTCTCTTTTTTGAAGCCTCGATTGCTTTCCTGACGTGCATATGCAAAGGGGTGTCGTACTGTGCAAGGAGTAAGACTAACTCTAGAAAGTTACCATGGTTAATGGTCCTGTCCTCTAACGTATAGATTGACTCTCCACGGTGGCTCCTGTACGGCAGAGCCTGGGTACCTAGGTATTTAATGACATCCAAAATACGTTTTAATACGTCAATGTTTTCACAAATCTGTTTTCTACGAAGATTGCGCATGTCTATGTTAATCAGAGACTCGATATCATTCCCAGATTGGGCATTGAAGTATGCAGTTACGGAATTACTGTGCGATTTCGACGTTTCGTGTTCTTCGATTCTCTGGTAAATGTGCGTAAACTTTGTAAATCCGTTGGTGAATGCTGAATCACAGGTTGCAAATGCTAGGCAAATCTTACAATACACTCCCATGACCTTGCGGTCTTTAACATCGACAGTAATCCACTGACGATTTATACATCTGTTACCAGAAACTTCACTAATTTGTCTTTGGTAAACCCGTCCAGGATCATATGGCAGGTCAGCATTCGCATGATTTGGTTGGTTATCAGAAAGATTCGCCAGCTGAAGTCTTTCATTAAGCGACGCGGTGTCGTGCAGTCTTTCAAATCTTCTTCCAACACCTTGTACTTCTTGCTTTAAAATATTTCTTCACTTTCTACATATTTTTCAGAAATTTGTTGAGGTTCTTTTTGTAATAACATTTCTCGCAAACTTGGGGACGTCATAGAATCATCTGGTATCATTATCTTATCTTCTACAGTTTTATCTGGGTGGTTTACAATGGGTAGCGTTTCTGTTTGGTTTTCGCCGTGTTGTTGTGAGGCTCGAAAAAACTTGTCAAGCTTTTCTTGTTTTGGGTGAGATGCTGCATTGGCGATTTCTTCTAGCTCTTTTTGGCGACGTTTCTGGTATCCGGACTTACACTTTTTATCTTTAGAACACTTCATGAATCATGAGACATTACACTCGAGTTCCTTTGTAAAAACGAGGCTACAACATTTAAAGTTAAATGAAATAAGAACAATGAAAGTATAAAATATGACATAGTATTAAGTGAGACGTCATAGTGACGTGTTTAATTACTTACTGAGGCGCAATAATATCTTGTTTACTGCGTCATTATATTACATTACCGTGTTTAATGAGTCGTGATATTACCATGTTTACAAGTCGTCGTGACCTTCACTGATATTGCAAAGTGTCAAATCATTAAAGTAACACTCACCAAGCTTTCATTTCATGCAGAGCCTACAAATATATAGAAAATTGGATCGACATAGTATTTCACAAACGTTGACAAAACGTATTTTTGCTGTGTTTTGTGTACTCATCTTGACCAGTGGCCAATTTTAGGTATACTTCGTGTAAAACTAAACCTGATAGCACGACTTGTGTTTGGACTTAGAATCTCATTTAAAAAACACTTTCCTCAGTTTCGTGCAAAAAAAACTGTTTTAATTTTAAGATTCAGTTAACTTAAATTAGATAAGAAGAATCTGCGCAGAAAACACAGACTACAGGCCAAGGGCCCACACTAGAATATTGGCTTAAGGCCCACCGGGAAATTTCCCGGTTTCCCGGTGGGCCAGTCCGCCCCTGATTTTAAAGAACTTTTCAAATTCATTTGAATTAGTCAAATATTTTGGAATGCTTCTATTGCCGCGACTATAATTAAGCTAATTCTAGGAGATACGGTTCATTTCGGAAGCATTGATATGCGCAGAAAACGCGCAGAACAGACTTAACCGCCTCTTTAACTGCATTATTGCACTCACACAATCATTCACATAACATTGTCAGTCTGGTAAAGAACATTGTGTTCTGGAGTACTGTGAAGTGGAAAATGGCAATTCATATAATGTCTTGTGTTATGGTCTTTCCTTTAATTTTTATCACAGTTGTTCATAGTAATACTGGTGATCAATCTGAAAAGGGTTTGTGAAGTACAATCATATACAAATTAATTACAGTTAATCTCAATTTTAGAGGTGCATGTTGGTTTGAACCTCGTAAAACGGTTTTGTGCGCTTAAACGATGTAGTGTGCTATACTGACTTTAGTAACGCTTCTTCTTAAGGATGACTATCAACAAAACTGTTATTGTGTTAGATATCATATATGATAGAGTATTTATAGTTGCTGCCGATACAGGCTATGCACATGTACGTTACGTACCTATTTATATGATTATTATATAATTGTAAAAAGCCAGCATATGCATTTTTTGAGGTGGAAAGGGAAAAAATAAGCGACCAGTCGTGTGCTTACCCGTCTTCTTAACATACCATGTGTTATTCAACAATCAATCCTGAATTGATTGCATGGAAATGAAACATCTTTAAGGTATTATTTTGACACCGAGAGCATCAGCCAAAAAGTATACTAAATGCCTATGTTAGCTATTAGCCTATAACATATAGCGTGCAATTCAGGACCAAGCGTTGATTCTTTTACTTTTGAACGTGCACGAATTTCAAATATTATTTTAGATTTAAAATGCTGGCCAATTATCTCAACAATTACGTTAGACGTAAGTGCTTCAGCATTTTAATTTGTTTTCGCATGACAGAGAAGTAACTACAGGAACTGAAGTTAAAGATCTTTATTCTGTGCAAAATCAATATGCAGACCATTGTATAATATCTCCATTGAGATTTAGCTCTGAATTTTGATTTACACCACAAATTTCCAATACGATCTGATTCACCTTCTGTCAAGTGAAACATGATGAATTTTAATTAATATTTAATTTTAATAATAACAAAATTAATAAGAATTTTGAGTCTTGACTAACTACGAAAATTCCTGGATCCGCTCCCCCATAAACTGTGACGTTTGCTGCGTTTGAAGGTGCAAGTACTATAATAACATTGAGTATATCATTATTAATTTATATTGTATATAAAAATACTCTGCTTTAATAATAACAATAAATTTCATGTCCAAGTCCAACTGTACTAGGTAGCTACTATATTATTGCAATCATTTAGTGGTGCAATCCCACTGGAGAGAGTTGTTTCCAAGCCCTATTAAAGTGCAAATATGGGTTAACTCTGCATTGATCAGTTCCTACCTCACTCTCAAAGTTGCACAGAGATTTATTGAAGCTTGTTTACTGGCTGTGAAACATGTGATTCTGAAGGCACTTATGTTGTATAGTTTCTAAGAGATAAACAGTGGCGTAGTTAAGGAAGACCATTCCAAAAGTCTAAATCCGTGTAGAAGTTGGGGGTGGACCCCCCTAGAATGCCTTTGCCAGTTGCTACTTGCCCCCCCCCAAAACAATGACCCTGGCTACGCCACTGGGGATAAATGTGGCTTAATCTCAAATGGAAATCATGCACATGCTGAAATTCGAACATTATGTTAACGAACATTAATTGACTATAGGTCTTCAGACAGCTACAATCAAACCTATGCCTGTGCGATGTCAGTACACCACTTGACCACTCGGCTACAGAGGTGCAATAATAATTATGGGTATTTGTTCAATTTGGACCTGTGTAGGATTTCCAGGAGTGACTTCCACCTCTTTAAGACAGATTTATGATTTATCCATCGTGTAACCTTTTTCTGTATTGTAGTTAATATTCTATGTTGTAAAAATGTTGTAGATTTAGTCAAGATTTAGATTATCACAAAAAGCTTAACGATTCAATGAACTGTATTTGATGTTTAAACTGCAACTTTTTGAACCAGATCCTGGAAAACCTTCAGAAAAAGAAACCACATTGTTGGACATTCTCTGCAGAAAAGGCTGAAATTTATGCATTTGTAATACTCATTTTACCATCATGCTAACTAATTGAGCAAAACTGACTATGCTGCATGAATTCTGGACAGTAATAAATTAATTTCAATTTCTTGTATGTTTATTCCTACAGTATAGCATTTCAAAAAGTGTGACAGAACCAGCATTATTACCAGTCACTTAGTGTGTATAAAATTACAACATGTGTTCTAGGCATCCTGAAATACTAATTAAACAGGTGGCATTACGTTTTTGGAAGTGGAGTTGTTGAATACAAATGTTCTGTAGTACAAATACATTTTTGCAATTTCGGCTAACCACATGTACGCTGTGCGTACCTATTTTTTTAATATGCGGCCCTGTCAATGGCGCAGATTCCAAAATAATATTTCGATCAGTACTAGTTTAAATTACTGATTGGTATTTGCCTTGTAGCCAAATATGTAGAAGAGGACAACTACAATATAATAAGCACAAAGTCAAATTAGTTATAATGGTATAATGTGTAAATTATTCTTCATGCACTTGACTATACAATGAGGAAAAAAGCACCAATTATCTTCCTTACGCTTCAACGGTGCTACATCCAATGTGCTATTGTGCTACTCAGTTGGAGTCAACCAAATTAGGAAATTTTCTTTTATGTTCTTGTTCTGTTAATGTTGTGAAACTTCCGTACAGGCGTTTTGGCAAATTCAGTCTATTTTCTGACGACGAACCTCATGGAATATTTCTCGGCGTCACGTAATTTGACCATTAAAAATTGGAGTCAATGTTTTATGTTTGTTAAGCTCAGCAGTTCTTGTAAGACGATTTAGGTCTTGTTTTAAAGCGTTTTCTTTTCTATTTCGAACAAGAGCTTATTTTTAACACAACAAAAGAGAATTTAGCAGAACGCGTCATGCACTTGCAGTTTAATTATGCAACTCCACTAGTGTTTATAATATACTCTCGTGTATATATACCTACTGAATTTCAGTACTAGTGTTGTTGTTCCTATTTGGAAAAAACCGGTAATATCATTTAAAAATGTTCTGAAAGATTCAATTGTCTTAGTATAGTCTCATACTCTTGAGTCTTTCGATTTTCGAAAGTCAAAGAGTTTAGACTTCCGGCCTGAATTGATTGGTAGAATGAGGACCATAAGTCATGGCTCGAAACTAAGCTATTCGCGACCATTTTAATTTCTCAACATTTTTACATTTCCTTTTATATATTTGGCAATAAAGACAATGTAAATGTCCGTTTTCTTCGAATAGCTCTATACATCGATTACTTTAAATTAGCGTGATAAATATAGTGAATCATTTCCGTCATTCCATAGTGAATCATGCCGTAACCTGCAAGGTTCTGTATATAAGGTTGCAGATACTTAAAATGCACGACTGGAAATTACTTTATGAAGGATTAGATGAAAATATATTAGCTTATATAGGTCTGTGGTAACAGTACGTAAATATATTAATTGCAAAGCTTTTGATCCGTAAGCTCGGATCTCCATTACTTTTATTCAGTAAAAAGTAAAGTGCTCACAGTCACGGCAATAGAAGCGTTGCGAAAATATTTGACCATTTCATTTGCTCAACTTCGTTCCTTTCACAACCTTCACAACAGAATGCTATATCTCATTCGTGAGCATTCTGAATAGTCAATATGGTCAACAAACAGGAAGTTGTGAACATTTTGACAAACTTTTCAAATTCATTTGAATTGGTCAAATATTTCAGAATGCTTCTATTGCCGCGACTATAATTAAGCTAATAGACCTTACCCATAATGACGTCATTTAGTAGTTAAGCGAGTAAAACTATTTAAATATGGCAATATTGTTAAATTTTTTTAGGTCCTTATTTGTCCAGGACATTAAATGAAACAAAAAATTTAACATATTTATTTCACAAATAATCTTTTTGTTACTTAAATCATTCAATTATATTGGCATATTCAAATAGTTTTACATGCTTAACTACCAAATGACGTCATTATGGGTATGGTCTATTCCAGGAGATACGGTTCATTTCGGAAGCATTGATATGCGCAGAAAAAGCGCAGAGCAGACTTAACCGCCTCTTTAACTGCATTATTGCATTCACACAATCATTCACATAACATTGTCAGTCTGGTAAAGAACATTGTGTTCTGGAGAACGGTGAAGTGGAAAATGGCAATTCATATAATGTCTTGTGTTATGCTCTTTCCTTTAATTTTTGTCACAGTTGTTCATAGTAATACCGGTGATCCATCAGAAAAAGGTTTGTGAAGTACAATCATATACAAATTAATTACAGTTAATCTCAATTTTAGAGGTGCATGTTGGTTTGAACCTCGTAAAACGGTTTTGTGCGCTTAAACAATGTAGTGTATCTGCTATACAGACTTTAGTAACCCTTCTTTTTAAGAATGACTATCAACAAAACTGTCATTGTGTTAGATATCATATATGATTGAGTATCTATAGTTGCTGCCGATACAGGCTATGCACATGTACGTTACGTACCTATTTATATGATTATTATATAATTGTAAAAAGCCAGCATATGCATTTTTTGAGGTGGAAAGGGGAAAAATAAGCAACCAGTCGTGTGCTTACCCGTCTTCTTAACTTACCATGTATTATTCAACAATCATTCCTGAATTGATTGCATAGAAATGAAACATCTTTAAGGCATTATTCTGACACCGAGAGCATCAGCCAAAAAGTATACTAAATGCCTATGTTAGCTATTAGCCTATAACATATAGCGTGCAATTCAGGACCAAGCGTTGATTCTTTTACTTTTGAACGTGCACGAATTTCAAATATTATTTTAAATTTAAAATGCTGGCCAATTATCTCAACAATTACGTTATACGTAAGTGCTTCAGCATTTTAATTTGTTTTCACATGACAGAGAAGTAACTACAGGAACTGAAGTTAAAGATCTTTATTCCGTGCGAAATCAATATGCAGACCATTATATAATATCTCCATTGAGATTTAGCTCTGAATTTTGATTTACACCACAAATTTCCAATACGATCTGATTCACCTTCTGTCAAGTGAAACATGATGAATTTTAATTAATATTTAATTTTAATAATAACAAAATTAATAAGAATTTTGAGTCTTGACTAACTACGAAAATTCCTGGATCCACTCCCCCATAAACTGTGACGTTTGCTGCGTTTGAAGGAAAAATGCTCGCTTTTTATGCATAGTGAATTTACAAGATTCAAATGCCGTTTAACATGGTGTTTTTCGTGTGTAAATGTGCTTGTGCTTATACTAAAGCAGAGATATGCTTCGTAGCATCCATCGTTCTAGTTACTATTGCCGAACTTAAGGAGTTTTAGTCTTACTGAACAATAATTCCTTTGATAGAATCAGACCGGGGGGGGGGTGCGTATTCAGTTGAGGCGGAATCACGTTTAGCTGCGGCCAGTTAGAAATATGGTAGATTGCTCTAATTGTTAGCTTCGGCGCTTTTTCGAGAACGTAATCTCCAGATAAATAAGTAGAGCTCTGTGGTGACAGGCTTTGGATTGGTGTTGAGAATGACTGCGCAGCTGATAATACATACCCCTGAGATTATGTAGGTGAATGACATATTTTATAGAAAGTATTAGACCTTTAACCTTTTAGACGGAATTTTGAGAAACAGGCAAAAATATTACTACATCTTGAAAGAGCATCCTAAACTTAGTAAAATTGCAAAGTTTGGTTGTAAAATGTTGTAATCTATAGAAAACATAGCCTTGCGAATTTGGCAAGTTTTGTATACGGTAGTATTACGGGTGGAAAATAATACCCAGTTGTCCCTTGGGTATTCATTTCTCACGGATAATACAAAACTACAGAAAATTTACTAACTTCGCTATACTTTCTATAGTTTACAACATTTTACAACCAAACTTTGCAATTTTACTAAGTCTAAGGATGCTCTTTCAAGCTGTGTTAATATTTTTTCCTCTTTCGATATTTTTAAAATTTCGTCTGAAAGGTTAAACGCCCATTCCGCGTACTGAGATACGACTGACTAAAGTAAAATAGTTATTTGTCTTTGCACAAGTTATTTGTCTTTGCACAAGTTATTTTTTGCACTAGTTATTTATTCTTGTTATTGTTGTTATTGATGTTGACTAGCAAAACTTCTTGTATTTAGTATTAAAATCAGCATTCCTACGTTTTCTCGTTTCTCCCCAACTCCCCTATAACTTGGCAGAAACACATAAGATGTTTTCTAGTCCTAAAATAGAAACACGCTACTGGACCAATCAGCGCTCGCGTATTATCAACGCAGAGTTGCAAAAAGCGTCCACCCTTCCTCCGGGCAAAAATGTTCAAAGTTTGCAAGCCTTCCTCAAAATGTTGTAAATTTGGGCTTTCCGAACTGCAGATCAGAATGAATCTTAAGAATAATCACTGTTTTTTTCAGAAAGAAGGCATGATCTCTGGAATAGATCATCTATTAATTTTTTTATGTTAGTGTTTGATACATTATGTATTGTGTTGACATGAAACATTCCTCACTGACTGCCCATTTTGCAAACCTTCCTCACGGGTAATACCCGCATACCCGTGGCTTTTTTACAACTCTGTATCAACGTTATTAATAAGAATATTAACAGTTACAATTTTCCTCTAGTCACGATTTGCACTGCTGATAACACACAGTGCGAATTAGCAAAGATAGCGAATTTCACATGTGTTAAGAGTGATGACTGCGTGCAAGCAGTTCTCGACGGAGATGCTGACTTAGCCGTGGCAAAGGCGGACCAGATGGCAACACATGGTAAGTTTAGAGTCTTGTTAATAGTCACGGAGTACATCGGAAAGTGCCAACAAGTTGTCTGTATTTAGCTCTGTTACGTTTAATATCACTTGCGACATGTCCCTCTACCAATTCAGCATTTCTCTTGGCTAGAAAAGGTAATTAAATATTTGAATAGCGAGAACCTGCATAATGAACACGCGTATTGAGATATGCGTGGGGACACACACACTTTAATGGTTCCGACTGGAGTGGCCCTTCTGTTTATTTATATTCTGTGCACGATGTTTCAGGAAATAAATGCTTTGAAGAAAAGTTCAAAGAAAAAACTTCAAAGAAAAGAAAAAGAAACAGTGAACAAAACGAAAAACAGTTTTTTTCAAAAATATACTTATTTGAAACAAGAACGCGAATTCACATACGCACGCCCTACTCCCGGCTGGTACGTACACCTTGATGAAAATCATTACACATGAAAAACCACGAAAATTGAAAAATCACAAGAAAAAGAAAAATGCCGGCAAACGAGCGTTTAAAATCCCGAAAAAATAATTGAAAGTAACAAAGAAACTCTTTTTCGGAGTGATTTGCGAAAGAAAACTGAGAAGATAAATGCTTAATTCAAAATTTATACCGTATAGGAGATAACCTTAAGGTCGTATATGGTGTAAAAAGGAAAGATGTGCCCGAAAATTTTACGAAATATTACGGCCTAGCTGTCGTCAGGAAAGGAACGCCATTCAACTTCAAACAACTCAAGGGTAAAAATTCCTGTCATACCGGCATTGGAAGAACCGCAGGATGGGAAATTCCCGTGGGTTATCTTCTTTTCACTGACGAAATGGCGTTTACTTGCAACCAGTATCAATCCGCAGCAGATTTCTTTGGTAAAAGCTGTGCGCCAGGTAGGCTATAAAGCAATGTTACACCGGGCAATTTTAGCTGTAAATTGGAGCTTACACAATTGAATTTGAGCAATGTTGTGCAAGAGAATTTACAGCAAAACTTCTCCGTCTGATATCTTTCGTCCTACTTCGCCCCGAGTTTTTCGATCGATAGCAAGGTTGTTGCAAAATTCCTAGCAGAATTGATTACAAGTCGCAGTTGCAGAATAAAATGTTGGGTTTCTAAACATTGGTTTTTAGATAATTTTGTAATTACATAGCATGCGGGCATTGAAACTGTACATGATAGTTACGAATTTAAGTCCCCTGCAATAAATTTAAACTTTAGAATGCTTGGCATATCACGTGCACATGATTTTTGTAACTGCGAATGCCGATATATTGTTGTCGTGCGCGTTCTGTAACTGTAACTGTAACTGTAATATTAGCTTATAGCCAATCACTGAACGCGTAAAGTAAATTCAGCCAATGGACGAGAATGTACATTCGGATGACGTTATGTTTAAATTTTCACTGAACTAACAGATTCGAAAACTTTTCAAATGCTTAACTGGAGTGATATACTGATTTTTCAATCCAACATGGCGAAAATTTTATGCATGAGGAATGAACAGCGATCGCACTTAACGGAACATTAACAAGGATTTTGAGGTAATTTATGAACAACTTTTTGTGACCAATTCATATTTCATCACCTAGATAACGAACTACCTTGATAATCTAGGAATACGATATAAATGTCATTGTAAATGTCATGTTCAACAGTTCAAGTTCACTGTCTTCAAGTGTTCAACACGAGAAGCAAATCTGGCATTTTCAAGCACCCATGTATTTTCTGTTTATTATATAAACAGTCTTTTCTTGAGCAACATAAAATATCCACAAGCTATTATGATTTATAATTTGTTGTAGAACGATGATTTTCTGATGTCCTGACATGGGTGATTATCGTACAATGCTGTGATACTGATACTGTGCGTCTGTGTCAATATAACATATTATTTCTTGTCATCAAAAAATTGTCTGCTTGTGAATTGCCAATGTTCGAATTATGTTTCAATGTGTCTCTTGTTCAAATATCATTTGATTATATACTTTTATTTTCAATGCATGACATGACAGGTAGTTTTGTAATACCGGTATATAAATATTGTTGAAATTTCTGAAAGTATATGATGCTATTGACAAAACATTCAAAGCTAATAATTTTGCAATAATAATTTTGTAGGAACATTTAGTGTTGGTACAGACAAGCTGTATAAATATCATTGTAAATGTCATGTTCAAGTGTTCAACACGAGAAGTAAAACTGGTATTTTCAAGCACCCTTGTATTTTCTATTTAATATATAAACTACAGTCTTTTCTAGCAATATAAAATATCCATAAGCTATGATTCCTAGCTGGGTGTAAAGCAATGATTTTTGATGTCCCGGCATGGGTGATCATGTGCAGTACTGTGATACTGATACTGTGCCAATATATTTCTTGTCATCAAAGTTTAAACTTGTCTGCTTTGAGTGCTTTTTTTCAATGCATGACATGACAGATAGTTTTATAATATATAAATATTGTTGAAATTTTTTATGTATATGATGCTATTGACAAAACATTCAAAGCTAATAGTTTTGCAATAATGATTTTGTAGAAACAGTTAGTGTTGGTACAGACAAGCTGTAAAATGATTATTTTCTCATGTCCTGGCATGGGTGATTATTGTGCAATACTGTGATACTGATATTGTAATTGTGCATCTGTGCCAGTAATATATTTCTTGCCATCAAAGTTTAAACTTGTCTGCATGCTTGTGAATTGTCAATGTTTAAATTATATTTGAATGTGTCTCTTGTTTAAATATTATTTGAGTACTTTTTATTTTTTTTTTATAACATAAGATAGTTTTGTAATATATAAATATTGTTGAAATTTTTAAAAGTATATAATGCTATTGACAAAACATTATTTGAAAGCTAATAATTTTGAAATAATAATTTTGTAGAAACAGTTAGTGTTGTTACAGATAAGCTGTAGAATTTCTATTGGAGTAATAGTGCTTTTTGGGTCAAAGTTCATTCAAATAACGCCGTGTGTATAAATGTATTTGATATCTCTACTCTGTGATACTATGTTTTTATGTTCGCTATATTTCGCTAAATTTCCTTAGCCCAATTTGAGGAACCCAATGTTGTGAATATGTCCGGGTTCTGTCATTAGATCTGTTCTGCCTTCTTTACCGTTTCACTAGCTTAACGGCCATTATTTAACCATATTTATGTAGCTTTCCCACTTTGCTTCGCAGATACATGTGTGCATGGCGTACCTATTTTTGTTAGAGTAAGCACAAATCTATAATAAATCAGGAACGATAATTCGGGAGGCAAGGATGGCAGATATTGACGTTTAACAACTATAAATGTCTAAACAGTTTTAATAGCAATTTACTAAGATTTTTTTGGAAAGAAGGTTGTAGCTCATCATAAGTCTGGAGTAATCCTTGTATAGCAGCCGATCCGAACGTTGTAACCCAATACAATTACTGTAGTTACGGCGTTTGATAATTTTTATTTTTTATTGGAATTGTAATTTTATGCATATAAAATGACCCTGACTCAAACCCCAACCCTAACTGCGATAATCCCATATTTATTTATTGATGCATTAATTTGATAATAATCTTACTGAGTTGCAACCTTAGGATCGGGCATTTATAGACAGAGCTGATCTAATCGTAGTGCTTCCGCTCGAATGATTTACAGGCAGTCGTAGCAGGCAAAATGTCAGCAAAGAAGTAAAGGATGATCTCTGCAGTCTGTGCAATGGGACCTGCGGCACTGACTCGAAGCAAGAACGCTATGTGAGTCATGAAGGAGCGTTCATGTGTATGGCCGAAGGCAATAGGGACAGAGTTGGATTTCTAAGGCACGATATAGCCAATTCAGTGTTTATTAAATATCCAGAAAAATACGGCAATGTATCTGATTATGAACTGTTGTGTACAGACGGCACAAAAAAAGGTTAGTTAATCATATCATATATGTAGAATATTACTATTGAAATGCCTTACGTCGCAATGCACTTGAGGCGCTTTATCCCATGCATTTGATGGCCTGTGCCCTGGGGTGCGATTGTTTGAAGCCTGAGACGGTGGCTAAGTCAATAATATGAATTAACAAATTAATTCAACAACTAAATTAAAATGAATCGTCTTCAAAACATACGTAGCTCATATACAGAGGATGACTATATCATAAAACTTAGTCATTTATAATATAACAATAGAGTTGATGTTCGCGGGCATAAATATGTATTTGGCCCGACACAGCCTCATTTTAGCCCGAGCGTAGCGAGGGTTAAAATGAGTTCTAAGAAGAGCCAAAAACATATTTATGCCCAAGAACATCAACTCTGTTACTACAGTGCGAACCATGGTATTAGTTTTATAAGATATTTATGCCCTACGTATTCAAAATGAGCAGTGTTATTCATTAAAACTTACGAACATCAAAACAAAGTTGTGAGAAGATCTGTGCGATGTTGATATTTGATGTTAGTCACATGACTCCAAAATATGGCGTCGTTCCATATTTGACTAGTGGACCACGCTATTAGTTTAAAAAATATGATGACACGATAAGACGTCGTTTTTAACTTAATTGGAAGTGGAAACGACATTTTTTAACCAAAAACAGCATAGGTAACAACAAGAGGATGTTTTAGTTAGTAATAACATGATCGCCTCGGTTTCTTTTGTTTCAACAGGGACGTTTACTGACGTATTTTCCGCCACCACAGGGATGAGGGATATTTAGTTCTAAACGTCCCTCATCAATATATTCATGAGGGACGTTTAGACTGAATATCCTTCATCCAATATTCATTATAACAAAACTACAACAACAAATTCAATTACACACAAATTTCAATGGCTTTATTGTCTACCTCATTGATACTAATATAAACGCATAGCTTTCAACGCCACTGGTGCTTGTAAATATTCTAATCACTAAACCAAACAAAAGCGCCAAACAAAAGCGTCAATGCATTGTTTATTCCCTCGGCAATCATGTTATTACAAACTAAACGCATGCTTTGAGGGATATTAGTGATTAAATGTCCCTTAAACCTCGGGAGGTTTAGTTACGGGACATTTAATCACTAATATCCCTCAAAGCATGCGTTTACTTATAAAAAATAAACAAACTTGGTGTCATAGTTGGAGGATTTTTCAAGGAATACGTGGAACGGAAGAAAAGTGGGATTCTGGACTTCTAAAATGGATAAGAATGGGAGGTATTAGGCGTTTGAAGGAGAACTGTTCGTAAATTATCATGATCAACGTCTGTTAACATTTTGAGAAAGTTTGCTTTGCCATATATCTTCAAAAGTAGCAATGATGGATTCCTGGTAAGAAATAAATCATCAGTTCTAAAAGTACCTCCACTGGTGTCGTGGAATAAACGTTTGGAACTGAATTGAGGCAAAAAATGCTTCAAATTACAACGGAAGTTTGCCCTTTTGACAGGCAGACGAAATCAGCATGATAAAGCTTGGAAAATGCATGCATGGGTTAGATTATTGATATTCAATTATGTTATGTGACCGGCGAGGCTAAGGAGTCAATAAAAAAGTGGCAAAGTTCCGCTGGTAACAGCGGAAATAGGGATCAGAGGTCTCTTTTCCACATTTAGGCACATATGAAGACATGTTGGTCTCTAATAATACGGATCTAAATAATCGTTCTACCACTTCTTTGGCAGGTATCTAAAACAATTCAGCAGAAGTTCCTTTTCCCAGCTTTAGGGCATTATCATGTTGATCTCGACTTGTCTGTAAAAACATGAAAATTCCGTTGTGCTTTCTTGCACTTTTCGCTTAATCCAGTTTCAAACGTTTCTTCCATGATGGTAGTTAAGGTATATTTTTGGAATCATTATTGCTTACCAGGAATCCATCATTGCTAGTTTTGAAGATATATGGCAAAGCAAACTTTCTCAAAATGTTGACATACCATGATCATGATAATTTACGAACAGTTCTCCTTCAAACGTTTAATACCTCCCATTCTTATCCATTTTAGAAGTCCAGAATCCCACTTTTCCTCCGTTCACGTATACTTTGAAAAATCCTTCAACTGTGACACCAAGTTCGTTTATTTTCTAATTAAAACATTCTCTTGTTGTTACCTATGCTGTTTTTGGTTAAAGAATGTCGTTTCGTCTTATAGTGTTGTCATATTGTTGAAACTAATAGCGTGGTCCACCTCAAATATGGAATAACGCCATATTTTTCCAGTCATGTGACTAACATCAAATATCAACATCGCACAGATCTTCTCACAACTGTGTTTTGACGTTCGTAAGTTTTAACGAATAACACTGCTCATATTGAATACGTACGGCATAAATATCTTACAAAACTAATACCATGGTTCGCACTGTATTATAATACGTTTAGAAGGCGATTCCTTAACGCTTAATTCCTTCCGTTTAGAAGGTGATCGTTAACGCTACCCTTTTTTTCACTTTGCGGAGGAAGTTTCGTTTGCAGAAAAGCATTGATGAATCTCTTTTTGACATTTTAAACAACCTTGATATTGACAAAAAAGATTGACAAAATCAACGCATCGCTGTAGTGCTGAGCATTGAAAAAGGGTACCCTTTTTTGAGAAAAAAGGCAAAGTTTTTTTAATTTTCTAGAAGATTACTGATGAGATGAAAAAGAGTATGCTTTTTCGTCTTTTCCATAGAGATGAAAAGATTTGAAAAGACGAATTTGCTACATTTTTCAGTTTCAAATTTTCTGGTATTAGAATTGCCGGAACCGTCCAATTATTATAAACACAGTGTCAATTGTTTTGCAACCGTAAAATATCTCTTGAAATACAATCGATAGAAACCGTTATTTTGCGCAATGTCCGTCCCTTTTCGACCTTTTTAAGTGTGCATGTATGTAGCTACTCAACTTATATATTGCCGACATGTTTACACATCTGAAAGAAGTAGAATAAGTCCTGCAATTTTTTATTGTCTGTTGTGTGAGACCATTCAAATCTTCCGTTTGAAATCTAAAAGTGATCTATAAAAGCGTCAAAGTATATTCCGTATTTGAACACGTTTATGAATGCGCTTCGCCTCTATTATTAAAACAATTAATGTTACGAGATTTTTTAATGCGTTGACCGGGTCACAAATGTGAGCACAAAGATAGAAACCATCAGCCATCTTAGAAAGATTATTCTGCAGACATTTTTCGCCTTTTCCCGCGATCACCCTTCTGCCATCCGTAAACGGAACACCTGCGGAGAAGGTAAAGCTATGTATGTCAGATCAAAGGCGTCATAGTCACAGTTCCCTCTTTTTTTTCCTTTTACCCCAGCTTGGAGCGAATTCAAGGATTGTAACATTGATAAGAAACCAGCGAGCGCATTTGTTACCAAGGCTAACGCGTCCGCTTCGACGGTGAAAAAAATTCAAGATATCTTGATGAGAGCAAATCTCACTGATTTGAAGACAGGAAAAATTATCAGTAGTTCTGTTGAAAATTTAATGCCATACGAAGACACTGCTAAGAAATACGTGGGAAGTTTTGGTGACCATTACAATGCTTTGACGGATGGTCTGCCATGTGGTCCCACGAATCCAACTTCGACTACGACGAGTGCCGCTTCATCCGTGTTGGTTTCATTCACTTTGCCGACTACGACGAGTGCCGCTTCATCCGTGTTGGTTTCATTCACTTTGCCGATCACCGCCATTTTTGCATTCCTACAATTAGCTTAGACGTCAGTTCTTTCAGAACGTTGTTACGATTTTTTCTTAGAACAGTAAAGCGCTAGAACGATAAGAATAGCTTAACGTTGTGTATGTACCAATTAACGCTTCTACTCTGATGATTAATTGTCGTTTTGTCAAAAGTAATTTTATAGCTAGTAATGTACGTTATTACGAATTTGGTTGACGGCATTTTCTTTTACAAGTCTCAACTGGAATTTTTTAAGTATTAGTACTCAACACGACTGTACATTTATGTTGGCAACGCTAATTTTTATTTTAGCTTATTTTCAACAAGTAATAGCATGGTTTCTCGTGCAATTTTGAAATAACATGCACTCGTGAGTTTTTCAATGATGCCAAATGGCACTCGTCCTTCGGACTCGTGCAATTTTGGCATCGTTGAAAAACTCACTCGTGCATGTTATTTCTAAATTGCACTCGAAAACATGCTATCACCTATACATAAAACATTTTATCCGTACGTATTGATATACAGTTACATCAACACTCATGCAAATTGGAAAAACTGTATGAAATACGCACGGAAAATGTTTTATGTTTCTTAAATATACTCGAGGAAAATGCCAGTTTGCTGCTTCTAACAAAGCTATCAGACTTATAGCTGAAAGTTGGTCTGTCTTATGCATGAAGTCAACATCAATTACGAGACGTTTGCAGCAGAGGCCCTTCCAGTTTATTATTTTTTCAATCATTTAAATTTTCCAGCCTTGGACGCTTGTGTCAAAGATTAAGGAGTATAAAGATGGCTCACTCGCGGAATTTTCAGGTTATTTTGTGTCCCCCGCTTCTCGAAGTGTACGTCATTTCCACGCGCCACGCGAATTGCTCTGGTAAGTGCCGGTCGCCGAATTCTCTGATAAATAGATAGGAAAAACGCGTTCGAAGGACGAAAAATTGATTTTTTAAAAAACTGGCGAATCCAATCCTCATCATTGGACTAAATTATTTGATATTATAGGTAAGTTGTTTAAAATATTTGGTTTTATTGTGTGTTGGTTCGTGGATTTTCAAAAAAACGCGACTGCTTGTTATAACTTGGGGCTTGTTATGACTTTTGCCAATTCTGCATACCAAAATCACACGTTTAAAAGACTGTCTTGTTTTTGCGATACGTTAGTTTAAACTTTATTACTCCGCCTGCCGTAGGCGAGGCGGAGTTTTAAATTCGCCCCGTTTCTGTTTTTTTTTTTTTTTTTTGTTTTTTTTCGGTGTCAGAAGTCGGTGCAGCGCTCATGGGTGATACCGCTGGCACAAACCGCGTGAGCCGACCTAAATACGGCGTTTAAACTCAATTTCTAGCGAAATGTGTCAACAAAACACGCATTTAAACGTGCATGCTAGAACATCTAAACCGCAAGAAGGTTTTACGTGCAAAGATTCTCATGCAAAATGCTTTAAAACGACAAATTCCAGCGATGTGTCGCGGTGAAGTTTTGAGAGCGTGTTTCCGTCATTTTCTGGTTTATTCCTACTTTTAAGGAAATTTAGAAATTTCTACACAAGAATCAAACGCAAATTCTACTGAAATATCTACATACATACAAAATGAAGATCGGTGAAGGAACTTCGCAAAAATATTCATTTTTGTACTTTCGAACGGCGTTTTTCCTATGCTTTTGACTGAAAACACGACGAACGACACTTGCCAGAGCAATTTGCGTGGCGCGTGGAATGACGTGAGCACGGGGACACAAAAATTGAGGTCATTGAGTGCGAGTTCCCTATCTGTATATATCTGATCTGTGATACAGCTTCTTCTGAATCAGGAACAAGGAACTTGCTCGGAGCATGTCGTCACAAAGTGGTAGTTTCGGCGTTCCTCGGAATTCGTCGGTTTCCGACGCTGCTCGAAGATTTTCCGAATACTATTTTTTCAAAATTTTTCTCTAGCTCGAAGATTTTGCTCCTTGAAAGTCCTCTAAATTTTCATGCATCCTAACTTTGTTTTAAGGTAATATGCTTTATTTTCTATCATTATTTGTAGCAAAGTACTTAGATTGTGCATAGAGATCGATTTTTGAGAGATCAGACTGGAAATAAGTACAATTTTCGAGTATTGTAAGTTTGTGCTTTCCAAGCATGGCTATGGTCGCATGTAAGATTAAGGCTACCGTTTTCAGTTGAAGTTGGTTCGATAATAATACCATGAAATCCGCTATAGAAACTGAATGAGGTCTTGAATTGTTGAGATTGTCGAAGAAAGTATGCTGAGACAGTTCTATGTATAGAGTTGGTTCTGGTTCAAATTTATTGAAAAAAGGCAATTTAATTTTAATTTTGTGAATTTCGATTACAAAACATGCCTTGGACTGTCGACCAATTGATTTCGTCAGGCGATTACAGACTTGTGAGAGGAGGGGGGTAGCCTAATTACTAAAATGTAGTGAAAAAAGGACTTTCCATCTAATGGTGGGAGCAGGTTGGCGGGAACACTGGAGAATAAAGGTCCTGTCACAATGCAATTTTTCTTGCAACTTGAAATGCAATTCTACTATTGGGAGATGTAAAATTGGCAAATGCAAGTTTCCATCACAGTTTGCTGGGGTTTTTTAACGTACCAAACATTTGTCACAAATTTACTTAAGAGTAGATTTTCCCTGTAGCAAAAAAGATGGCAAATGTCGATTTTACCAGAGTGCATGGCAGTCTGAAATTGTTTAAAAAGGCAAATTAACGTCTTTTGAAGAACAGACAGAAGACAATAGGTTATTTTCACACTTGTGTTAAAATTTCAATCCAGTAGCTTTGCTTCTTGTCATCTTTTCCCACGTATTCTTTCTTGATACCTGCAATGCATTCTGGTAAAATCGACATGTCGCCATCTTTTTTGCTACGGTGAATGCAAGGAAAAGTGCACCGTGTGACAGGGCCTTAAGGGTAAGAGGTGGATAGAGAAGGAGACGGAGCAGTTACAAGTGCAAGAAAAATTGCACCGTGTGACAGGGCCTTGAGGGTGGGAGGTGGATAGGAGGAGACGGAGCAGGATGTGGGAGTCGTGCAAGGTCGGGAGGTTAAAAAAGAACAAGGAATGTTGTTTTTAATGCCTTTTAGACTTTTCTTGAGGCAATTAAAATTCAAACTGTCAAATCCAAACACTGTACAGAATGGCCGACTTTACGTGGTCTTTAGTTTTTACACAACCACTTGCATTGTTATCTTTTGCAGTTTGTTTACCATTTCAGTTATCTATCTTCAATAGAATTCTTTGAAATTTGTTTGTAGATCGACAAAATGCTTAACCTCCTCTCAACAACTGGCAGATTATGAAAAATGAAATTGTTAAAGGTATTGGAATATTGCATGTACAATATTGAATATGTGACAATTTGTGACAGTATAATTTTGGACATGGCGGTTTCATTCTCACCTAATTTGACGATTATTTTGTGGGTACACATACCGTGGAATCTCATGTGCTCCAGAAGCATTTTAATCTTAGAAAAAGTCAAATAATGATGAACTGTGTTTTAAAAGAAAGTTAGAATCTTATTTGGTTCAAATCAATTGAATTATGGCCCAAGAGTTCATGAAAACACATACAAAAGGCTTTCTTAAAAAACTGAAATATCAAATCTAGCAATTTTATATGTTATGCCTCTAAACAACACAATTCTGTTTCTAAAAATTGGTACCCTACTAGACCTATATGCATGATTATACTAATTTGGACATATTTATTTTTACCCATTAAAATATAAATTTGTGTTTAATCATTCGTGTTTGTCATTATTTGACTTTGTAATGTTGGTTAAACATAAGGAGATTGAGGTGACTTTGCCAGAAACAAAAACATCCATTATTATACTAAAATTTCAATATATGTAGCAATTAAAACTAACCACAGGAAATATATTTCTACTTTTTAATTGAAATGTTTCTGTTATATGCACTATATCATATTTTTGATAAAAAATTACAACACCTATGTTATTTCCTGGTTTACTATCTCAATCATCTTTTGTTTAAGCTGGCTTTGAGTGTTCATTTGAAAGTTTGGAAAGTTCATTTGAAAATCACAATAGTTCTCAATGTTATATTGGACCCTTTAAAGTTAAAAAAATACTTTGTAATATTTTATACTACTGGTAATTTATCTTAGATACAGACTTTGTGATTTTGTACTAGAATGTTGACTTTCAAACTTTAAGATAAACTACTTATTAAATACAAAATAAGCTAGCATATTGTCTTTTGTTTACAAAGTGGAACTTGTTTGGAATTGAGATGAACTGATGCAGTTGTTCTTTAACTTTATCAATTAATTACATATCTTAAATGAAAAAGAAAACCACAACTTGCCAAATAAATTCTGTGGGCTCTTTTTATTAGCAAAGAAAAGATGTGGCGGATGTAAGAATTTAAGAGTAAAAAAGTTTCCTTGGACTAAAAAAATTGACAGTATGCCAGATTTTCTAGATAAACAAGCAGTACAGATGTTGGCCAATAATAAGTATAAGTAACTACAATTTTTAATTTTAAAAGTTTTCTATTGATGCCTGGATACAGTAAATACTTTACCAGAGTTCTTCGTATTACATCGACTTGAAAAAGTTTTAAGTCACATGAAGCTTTTAGTTGATACTATGCAATTTCAAATTTTACAGACTTCTTAATTAACATGCCAAATTTACCTTGTTGAACATAAGGTCTTTCCTGAGAAAAAGTAAAACTGTCTGGCATTATATGGAGTAGAATAATTTAAATTAGTTTGAGACTTTGATTTGATAACAATTTTGATTTGTACTATTTACAATACAAGTGACCGGGTTGTATCGGATATACAAACCCAAGCTGAAGGCGAGATATCTGACATACACAGATGCGAATGTTGTAAATGGCTTGTGAAACTCGTCAATTTTATACATCAGATCTATAGCAAAGTGATTTTGAAAATACCGATTCTGTGAGATGAGAAAATGATTTCTTTTGTGTTTCCTGTATGATTTATTACTTTATAAGTTTCTTAATTAAAATTAAAACATATGGCCTACTGGAACTTTTTATATTGTTTGGTTGTGGTGAATTTGTATTTTGGCAATTGAAATATTTCTGAATTTGTATGTGCATTTCCTTTGCTTCAGTTCAAGTTTACATTTCAAATATTCCACTTTGTAATACTTGCATGGTAATAATAATATAAGAAAACAGGTTTACATGGCTCTTGAATATAGTCTTTTCAACAAGTAAGTAAAGATGAATTTATACTTCAAAGAGATATGTTCCTAACCTGACAATGGTACCTTCCAAAAAGACTAAATTTAAATTGATTCTTCGAATAAATTTTTTACTTTTCAATCCAAGATCAATCTAAGTTATGTATTTCTACTTTTATTTTGGTCTCTTTAACACTGAAACTATCAATTGTATATAAAGCAACTTCACTATCGAGTGACTTCATTAGTTGCTGGGCAAAGCCAAAGCATTGATTTTTCGGCTGTTTTCAATGAAAAATAGAATTTTGCCCAAAGTTATCTCAAATAAATTATCACAATTTGAACAAAAAGCTTCTGTTCTTGTGCCCACCAGAAAAATGAGATGTCTGAGACTTTCTTTGTATTTTTTTGCGAAAAATAGATCGCATGCACTGTTATGCAAAGAAAAGTGTAAGAGATTGGTTTCTGAAAAATGTCGTGCTACACACAATATTCTAAAAATGCTTGGTTTTTATTCTATGTATTTTTGAATTTTTTGTTAAAAAAAATAAAGGTAGCAATGTTTAGTGCATTTCACATTGTCAAGTTAGAAACGCAATAAGAAAAATGTGGCTCCGAACATTACAGCTTGGTCAATTTGGAATTTATAAAAAAATCGTTTCTTCGTTGTTTTTCGACGTTTTGAAGGGTTGTTTCGAGTACAAAAAAGTATTTTTAGGAAGAATTATGTGCCCACGTTACATGTCTCAAAGCCATCAAAACTCGTTGGTAATTCGTGCATGTATTTTTTCTGACTTATAAAAGCACAATTGATTAAAAATAATATTTTTCTTTTGACAAAAATACCTTTCTTCTGTGAGGCTGGCTGTATTTGAAAAAGCGTTGGTCAACGCTCCGCCAAAACTCGTGGGTTTTCTCCGGGTACTCCGGTTCTTCCCACTGGGAGAGTTGACAGGGTAGTTACATATGGTTATAAAAATGTGACTAACTTTTGAAAACCTTTCTACTTAGACTTGTTAAGCCTTCTCGTCATCTCTATCAGTTGCATGTTTTGAGCCACATGTTTTTCTTTGTAATTGTGAAACAACTCGTTATATGCTGGGTAAACCTTTGCAAAACTCTCAAAATTTATCACTTCAAGTTGTTTCATTGTTATAATATATTTTGAAGTATAAACATTTACTTACGTTGAAAAGACCCAAGTTTTTTAGGACTTTGTTCATTCACTTGTGTTATTGTTCTCTCTGCCATGTTCTGTTTTCTTCTGTTGTTATTTTAATAAGTACAATGTGTGGTAGTTAATCTCTTTTTATTGTTATTCAAATTGTATGTAATCTTTACAAATTTTTTCAATAAATTGTTTACAAAATTTACTTGTGACCCCTTTTTAATTAAAAATTCAATTCCCATGGGAATTGAGAAATTGAATAAAAAAAATCCCCCTACCCCGGCCAGCTCCCCAAGTAGCCGGCAAAGAGAAGACCAACTTTGCAAGTGCTAATACAATTGCTAAGTTGATCTTCCCTAGAGAGCAGCCGCGCGTACCTAACAAATTAAAACAACAAACGTTAGTGACTTAAGTACTTAGCATGCAAATTTGATTCCCAAAGCCAAAATGTCAAGTGCCCCCCGCTGATCCTACCAACTGCCTACCTGCCTCAGTTCTAAGCTGTCTTCCTCAGTTCTAAGCTCCTGCATTCCATTCGTTACCTTCACTTTCCTCACCATCGCACAGTCACTCACAGCTGATAAACCCGCATGCACCACCACCACCCCGACTGCCACCCAATTTCGAAAATTAAAAGAGTTAAAATTTCGGTAAAGTATGCATTTTAAATGCAATTTATTTGGATATTTTAGATCAAACGTAAACAGAAAAAGCTCGTACATAAAAACAGGTGAGAATTCTATTTAAAATTTGCTTGCAAAATATAAAACTTAACTCGCATTTTTCTTAGTTAATAGTATAGATCAATTTCGTTGATGTTGAAACCTACTCTTAACTGTTTTGTTAGAAGTGACGACAGATTTTGGTTTTTAAGCATACTTTCAAAAATTTTAATTCCTTTAATAAACCTAACCCCATGCAACTTACACACGGCGCACACCCTCGCAGTCCATACATTTAGCTAATAAATTACGTTATAAACAAAAAAGCAAAATAAAAAGATAAATTACGTTATCTCTAGCTACTTAAACCCACTTAGACTGAGTTTTTGATTGAATTTTCAAACGTAAAACCTTAGCTGAATGGGCATGGGCTTTTCGTTGTGTTAACTGTTCCGGAGTAAATATAAACCTGGGGCCGGTTGTATCAAAGGCGTTTAGCTTAAACGGTGGATAAGTGAAATTTAAAAATCAGTTTTACACCTAGTACGGAACCGAAATTATGAGTTGAAATAGAATAAATATTTAGTTTTATATATAATTGTTCTTCTCAGGTCAAATAACTTCAGCTGGTTTGTTTATACAACATGGAAACGTGTTTCATATTTTTGACTTATCCACCGTTTAAGCTAAACGCCTTTGATACAACCGGCCCCTGATACTTACCAAAGTCCAAGGCTGGGTCAAATAAGCATGAGAATTAGGCAAAAATAAAAAGCAATTGAAACTCAACAGATTCACTAAAGCTGTTTTTTTTTTGGCAACTTATATCCTTAAGTGTAGATGACATGCAATTTTTAATGCCGTAATTCTCACACTTATTTAACCGAAACGCCTTCATTTGCATGGTACCTCGCAGCTGCTCTCAAACCACCTTCGTAATTTGCTTTAGTGTACACAAACAATGACTTCATTGTTCCTGCTTACCAAAACAAATCTGAAAGCACCAAGATACTTATCATATTAATAATCAAAGAGGATTCGCATTATGCAGTAATTACCATAAACAGACGCATCACCATTGAAACAAAGCATGCCGTATTCCCATGGGAATTTAAAATGCACAAAAAAATATAATGATCCTACTGATTTGCATGGATGTATGAACCAAATTAGCTAAGAAACAAAGAAATGATATATTCCCTTGGGAATTTAATGTAGCAAAAAGATGGCGGGTGTTGATTTTACCAGAATGCCTTGCGGTCTAAAATCGTTTAAAAACTTAAGGTAAATTAACCTCGTTTGAGGAACAGACAGATAGGTTATTTTGTCACTTGTGTTAAAATTCCGTCCATTAGCTTATCTTAAATATCATTTCACTGGTATTCTTGATTGATACCCGCATTAAATTCTGGTAAAATCGACATGCCACCATCTGTTTTGCTACGGTGAATTGGAATACAAGTCACACTTTCTCGCTTTTTAACCAGAGAACACATTCTTTAAAGGTAGAACGACGGAATTGATCGTTTGCAATCGACGCCATCTTTGTTGACGTTTGAAACACATGGCAACCACAAAGTATCTATTCATTATATCTGATCCTATCGAGCCATACATCTTTAAAGTATCATTCATAATACGCTAAAACTAACGATGAAATAGTAAATTGACACAAGTACTTCGCTGTAAACAGCTGAAGTAATCTGCAGAGTCAACCAAGATGGCGCCCAATCACACGAAATGACGGCATGTGCAAACCAAAAATAGTGACCAAATGCATCAACTATAATTTAGTGGCATTATTACGAAACTTATTTTTGTAAAACGTTCAATCCTACATGTTATTTTGTTTTGTTTTTAGAAATATCCAAATCCAAATGTTAGAGACGAAATTTCCAGGCGTTAAGGTATTGTTTCTTTAAAAAATATTGTCGACATTTACCATATTTTTACCTGTTTTTTGACTCGAAAATTGACTGCCAAACTCCTAGATATTCTATTTAATTATTTTGTTGAATGTATTTGATATCAATGTTATTTCAATCCAATTTTTTTCACTTAATTTGCTGTCTTTTCTTTTTCATTAACGAGAAATATCTATTAAATCCTCTTTGATCCCTCAATAATAAGTATCTTGTTTTCTACTAACTTGCACATTACCACTACTTTCTATTACAATGTCGTGTCTTCTTATTCTTGTGGATTGTTGTTTTGTGGGTCTTGCCGTCCAGGATCGTTCATTCTTTTCTCTTCTTGTGCGTTTTTTTCACATCCCATCACCCTTTGCAATAGTAGAAAGAATTAAGTCATGAGATGATAGTTACGAATAATTTATAAACTATAACATGATAAGTTTCTTGTACGTTTGCATGGTGAATACAATATACTTATTAAGCTTTGTGGAAACACCACGTAAATTTATTATTGCAATAATAAATTTACGTGGTGTTTCCACAAAGCTTAATAAGTAAACTATAACATATTAAGCACTTATTGGATGAGGTTTTTGTGATATGCGAAATGATCAATGTCGAGGTAAGAGTTATCAGCCGAGCCGAAGGCGAGTCAGATAACTCTTACCAAGACATTGATAATTTTGCATATCACAAAAACCGAATCCGATAATTGCTTTATTATACATTGTAAGTCTTTTTCCTCGAGCAATTGACGAATTTCGCCTTCGGAAGAGCTTAAAAAGCAAGATGCCATAACATGAAACAGAAAATATCGAAAAAATGTTGTTGCCATGCCAACCATTGATGCCAACGAATACCGCATACTGTAATAATCTGCACCGTAGGCTCAACATCCAGATAACTCAGTTATCTGCTAGCAGATAACTGAGTTATCTGCAGATTGTGTGATAGTCGCATTTATCTGCATACAACTGATCAATCACAACGCATAAAACAACTGCAATGTATAATAAAATAGTTTATTAATTAGGCCGGCCAAATTATTGTGTAAGCTGTTAATATGAAATTTTTTTATTAAAATCTCGAGAATCATTAGTAAATCGTGAACAAAACACAAAAGAAAATCATAGCCGTGAAGGAGTCTTTATTTCTCACACGCACACAACTTGCAGCTACCCTAATTTATGATTTTAAATCAAAATATCTCGAGAATTAAACAACACGTAAGGAATGTGTAAATTCTTAAAGCTCTTTCGAACAATAAAAATTAATATCTCGCACTAATCTCTCTCAAAAGCTCTCTCAAATTTATTACCAATATCTCTTCAACTATTACTTTGCAGGTGAAATGTAACTTCTATCAAAACTAGCTTACTTCAAGTTGTTTGGGAATTAAGATTTTACGTGTCAACGAGATCAAATATGAATCTAAGATGGCAGACAGCGCATTAAATTTCTATCTTTACGACCAACTCCCCAACGAAAGGCTTTAATTCGCTCGAAAGTCGAATTTTGTTTTTTTATTGTTTAATGTAGTGAAAGATCCTGTGTGCTTTTTACAGCACTGCTAACACTAGCAACGTTAGTGCGAGATGTTAATTTTTATTGAAACGAAAGCTGAACTGCTAAAGAAAATAGAAACGACAAGATAAAATCAAAAAACTTACTTTCACTCTATCTTTGGATCTTCTTGGCTTCGGTTGTTCTCGTTTCATCATGCTGTTTATGGTTTCATCTGGTTGGCGCACTCTCTTCATGGAACATCACGCCGGTCCAGTAGGTAACTAGCTCACTCGTGTCCAGTCAACCAACATAAAATAAGGAGAAAATTAATGTTACAAAATATTTTAGAATATAGGACACTAAGCGTTAATTGAAATTGACTTTAACAAACCGTACATTGTGATAGTATTTGCATCTTAACATCTGATGGAGACGGCTTGTGATTTACTTCTTATGTCGATATGAATTCTTTCCCATCTTGTTGCGTCATTAGTTGATGGTTGTTGTATTCACTTTTTACTTGGCATTCTTTGAAAAAAAAATTACGATGTTCAGAAAACTGTTTACAAGATAAGCAAAGAAAACTACGTTCACAAGCATTAGAGAGGACTAAGTAATTATAATAGGCGTGACAGGTCACAGAGGTTAGTCGACGAAGAAACTCATGGACAAATTCCCGGCATGATGATATTCCGATAGCAAGAAGTACAGCAAGTGTAGAACGTGTACGTGTAAGCTTAAACTGTATCTATGCAACTCCAAGAAAAGCGCAACACAAAATGGCGGAATTTAAAGACATTTCTGGTGTCATTTCCAGTTCCCTAACTTTCGCGGACAAATATATTTATATATTTTTCTCAAATTTTTTTGAAGTAAATCTAGATGGATTTTGTGAATAAACAAATTGAAAAAAGTATTGCCCACGTTAGGAAACTAGAACGGGCGCCCAAGAATGCCCACAATTTCTCCAATCTGGATTATATTTATTGATTGCGCAAATGACTGATAAAAAAAAAGGGAGTAATAAAATACCAAATGGTTTCCTCTTCAAGATAGTGTCATACATGCGCGCGGCATTTCGGGATATTTGGGAAAACTCGTGTTGAAGTTGAACCTAAGGCAACATGCCAAGTACATGGATGACGCTATCCTGCTCAGGAAACTATTTAGTAATTGTCTTACAAAATGATGACAGTGAAACACAAGTCAACGCCACGGCATTTAAATTTCTCGTGTAGGATTGTTTGATCCTGCACAGTAATAGCCAAGTGGCGCAATCGTCAGAGCAAACGCCTATCACATGTGAGGTCGTGGGTTCAATCCTTACTTCAGACTCGTGACACCCATGTGAGGAGTTAGTCAGTCGTGGGTTTATCCCGGGTACTCCGGTTTGCGAATGTTGACTGGATGGTTAAAATTGTAAAATATCAGTAATCACCGGAACACGGGTACTTAACTAAACTGCTGACGATGAGGCGGAACTCATAATGAATTAATGAAAATGTGTTTCACTGTAGTTATCATATAATGTAATTGCCAAGCTGAATGAATAATTCTCCAGTAACTACGTCATATGAATAACTTACAATTATGAGAGTAGTGGGGGGGGGGCAGCATAAAGATTGAAGTAGTGTCAAGGAAGGGGTACTACCCTGACGGGTACTAGGCGAAGAAGTAGAGTAAACAGGAGGAAGAAAATTAAATTGGAGTAAATAAGGGGGATTGGGGTAAAGAAGGGGAGAAGCAGGATAAAGAAACCAGTGGAAGGGGGTGCTATCCTGGAAGGAGTACCCGGGAAAGAAGAGGGTGAACAGGAGGAAAAGTAGATTGGAGTACAGAAAGGGGAAATTAAACGGATCAGGAAATTCAGACTTGCAATTCAAATGAAAGGCAGCTCATTGGTCATGTAAACACTCGTTAAATCATGGTTCTCGCTTGCCTTTAGCTTGGAATCATCTTTGAATTTGAACTGAAAGTCTGAATTTGCATGTTTCTTGTATAGAGTGCAGTGTATCAGAACAGAAGAGGTTTTGAAGAAAAAGAAAGAAAGAATAAAAGTAAGTTAAAATTTGTAAAGAATAATGAAGAAACTATTGGTACAGCACTTGATACATGATGATAATCATCATTATAAACTCTCTATTAATCCGGGGGGGGGGTATAATAGAGAATTTGCAATGATAGTAAGTATATTGTAATATTTGGGTTTTTACCACTAAATCCTCTTGAAAGTTCTTTTTGGCTGTGGCTTCTCTCATCACAGTTGTCTGTGCTTGTCTTGCAAAATCTCTGGAATATCTATAACGTGAAGGTCAATATTTAAGATTAGAAAAATAGAAACCGTAAAATAGAAAGAAATTTAAATCGTGGCGAATACTTTTTACGGTCTTGCTGGCATGACAAAAAGAGAGTATAGATTTATAAGATCATGTTGATTTATCCTTTATCTGAACTATATTTAACTTAGATTTTAAAATAGATTTCACCCTGGTAAGCAGACCGAATGGGTTTTCAAACAAGATAACATTTAATGACTAAAACGTGCACAGAATAGTTAGAGAATGCTTACATGTCGAATAAAAATCCAATACTTTTAATGTCCAACTACACAATAGCGATTTTCGTTGCATTTCTAGACTGGAGAAGAAGACGACGCCATTTTGATTTTGATTTCTCCCGACAACGGCAGATTTGTCTTCGCAATTTTTTTCCATTTCTTCGTCGTTTCAGCTCCAATTTGCTCGTTGTGTTTCTTTCGTACCTTCCTCGCCATTTCCGTACAACCAATGGACATTTATACTCAAGATTAAGACTGTATTGAGACTTTCAAAATGTTCGTCAGGAGACATAAAAATCGAAGCTTCTTCTTCGGGTTGCAGAAGCAAATGACGTCAGACGACCTTTGTCCGCCAGCAAATACCCGTATGTATAACATTCAATGATCTTTTTAGGAAGCTGAAAATCGGTTTTTATTGCGCGAACGAAGTGTTTTTGCCATTATTTCTTACTCAGGTCTTTCTTCTGCTACTTTACTTCGTGTTTACTTAGGTAACTTGCCAAAAGAAACGCCTGTAAGGGACAATTTTGCAATTTTTTTTATTTGGATGCTGATGAACAAGGGAAGACTCGTTAAAGCTTTCCTTGGCAAATATCTTTCCCTCCGAGGCCGAGAGGTAAAGACAACTGTCTTGACTTCGATTTTGGGTGGATCGAGGACCGGTCCAGTTCAACTGAGTTTGGTAAGAATTTGATTCTGATCGATGCTCGATCCACCCAAAACTGAAGTCAAAGCTGGGCGTGGAGTGCAGGAAAACACTAGGCAGTACCGCGAGGCCGAGGAGGCAAACGTTATTTTCCCAGCGTTGTTAACTAATATTTAAGCAAATTTCATTAACTTGACTGTTGGGGACAGACCTGTAGGGTTGGTGCATTGAAGACTTCTCGTCGTTATTTCCCTTCGTTCAAGAAGACAAGTTGTCTTCATCGAGAAATAACGACGAAAAGACTTCAAGACACCACTAAACCACTACACTTTAAAGCTACAGTGTAATGGTTTAGCTAGCTAAACCACTACACTGTGCCAATAATATATGGCTGACTTCTTCCTAACGCTTACGGTACGACCATGGATGCGCAAAGATGCGCAAACACATTAAAGCCTTGAAAGCAAGTGTTTTCTTTTAGGAAAGAATCAAGGACGACAACGCTTACTAAATCAAAGCCGTCTAGTCATGTTTTAAGTACTTCAGCTATGTTTAACGATCTTTTACCAGATCTTTGCAAGAGGAAAAGTAAAATTTTGCATCATTATTATTAACTTTCCGTCAGTCGTATGCCATTGTGTTCAGTGTCCTTGATATAGGAGCCATATACTTATGGCCTTGGGTTTAATTCCCAAACACTGAATGGCAGTGTTTTGCTCTTCCAATGAGATAACAAGATGGCACTGTAGAACGCGTGGTTTTATATAAGCTACGAGCGTCAAGATATCCTTGATAGGTAACTATTGATCCTACAATGGCACTTATGTTCACTGCCAATAGGAACGTTTTCAACTCACAGCTTGTACATAATGGCTTTTATAGGTTGTGTCACAAGGAAACTGCAGTTCGGTCGTAAAATCAACTTGTTTTCAAGGTTGCCGGGTTTTAAACATTACTGACACTGTTAATGTTGTAGCTCGGAATTGTAAAACAACGGCGGCAATGCAGTTTTCTTGTGCCATAACCTGTAAAATGGGTGGTTTTATCATTTATATAAGCTACGACCGCCAAGCTTTATCCTTGATAGGAAAGAATTGATCCCACCAACGACATTTGTATTCTCTACCGATAGGAACGTTTGAGACTTACAGCTTGTACATAACGCATTTTATCGGTGAGTCGTAAAACCAACCTGTTACTGCTCAGCAAACTACCATTTCCCTCGATCAACGATAGTCGATGAAGCTTGGCGCTCGAGTTGTTCAGCTAAGTTAAACGATCTTTTATGGCGAGGTCTTTTCAAGAAGGCATGAAGCATAGATGCGCAAACACTGTACAGCCTGTAAAGAATATGTCTTCTTTCGGGAAAGAGTCAAAGACGATAACGCTTATTAAATCAAAACTGTGTAGGCATGTTTTAAGTTGCTCAGCTATGTTTAACGATCTTTTATGACCAGGCCTTTGCAAGAAGGAAAGTCGAAGTTTGCATATACTATTGACTTTCCGTCGGTCGTTTCTTTCTTGATCGAGCTTTATATGTCATTGTGTTCAGTGTCCTTGATATAGGAGTCATGTATTTATGGCCTTGGGTTTGATTCCCAAACACTGCATGGCAGTCTTCAGCTCTTTCAAGTAATAAGATAACTTTGGAACAAGATGGCAATGCGTTATTTACTATATGCCTGGTCATGCTGTAACTAATCATGTAGTATATTCTACAAACCTTAACTCAGAACGTTGGCTGTCAGTTTCTATTCGTGGTTGCTTTGAAACATTGCAGATACTGCTAACCTGGCTATAACCTGTAAAATGCTTGGTTTTACACAACCTACGAGCGCCAAGCTTCATCGACTATCGTTGATTGAGGGAAATGGTAGTTTGCTGAGCAGTAACAGGTTGGTTTTACGACTCACCGATAAAATGCGTTATGTACAAGCTGTAAGTCTCAAACGTTCCTATCGGTAGAGAATACAAATGTCGTTGGTGGGATCAATTCTTTCCTATCAAGGATAAAGCTTGGCGGTCGTAGCTTATATAAATGATAAAACCACCCATTTTACAGGTTATGGCACAAGAAAACTGCATTGCCGCCGTTGTTTTACAATTCCGAGCTACAACATTAACAGTGTCAGTAATGTTTAAAACCCGGCAACCTTGAAAACAAGTTGATTTTACGACCGAACTGCAGTTTCCTTGTGACACAACCTATAAAATCCATTATGTACAAGCTGTGAGTTGGAAACGTTCCTATTGGCAGTGAACATAAGTGTCCATTGTAGGATCAATAGTTACCTATCAAGGATATCTTGACGCTCGTAGCTTATATAAAACCACGCGTTCTACAGTGCCATCTTGTTATCTCATTGGAAGAGCAAAACACTGCCATTCAGCGTTTGGGAATTAAACCCAAGGCCATAAGTATATGGCTCCTATATCAAGGACACTGAACACAATGGCATATAATGCTCGATCAAGAAAGAAACGACTGACGGAAAGTTAATAATAATGATGCAAAATTTTACTTTTCCTCTTGCAAAGATCTGGTAAAAGATCGTTAAACATAGCTGAAGTACTTAAAACATGACTAGACGGCTTTGATTTAGTAAGCGTTGTCGTCCTTGATTCTTTCCTAAAAGAAAACACTTGCTTTCAAGGCTTTAATGTGTTTGCGCATCTTTGCGCATCCATGGTCGTACCGTAAGCGTTAGGAAGAAGTCAGCCATATATTATTGGCACAGTGTAGTGGTTTAGCTAGCTAAACCACTACACTGTAGCTTTAAAGTGTAGTGGTTTAGTGGTGTCTTGAAGTCTTTTCGTCGTTATTTCTCGATGAAGACAACTTGTCTTCTTGAACGAAGGGAAATAACGACGAGAAGTCTTCAATGCACCAACCCTACAGGTCTGTCCCCAACAGTCAAGTTAATGAAATTTGCTTAAATATTAGTTAACAACGCTGGGAAAATAACGTTTGCCTCCTCGGCCTCGCGGTACTGCCTAGTGTTTTCCTGCACTCCACGCCCAGCTTTGACTTCAGTTTTGGGTGGATCGAGCATCGATCAGAATTAAATTCTTACCAAACTCAGTTGAACTGGACCGGTCCTCGATCCACCCAAAATCGAAGTCAAGACAGTTGTCTTTACCTCTCGGCCTCGGAGGGAAAGATATTTGCCAAGGAAAGCTTTAACGAGTCTTCCCTTGTTCATCAGCATCCAAATAAAAAAAATTGCAAAATTGTCCCTTACAGGCGTTTCTTTTGGCAAGTTACCTAAGTAAACATGAAGTAAAGTAGCAGAAGAAAGACCTGAGTAAGAAATAATGGCAAAAACATTTCGTTCGCGCAATAAAAACTGATTTTCAGCTTCCTAAAAAGATCATTGAATGTTATACATACGGGTATTTGCTGGCGGACAAAGGTCGTCTGACGTCATTTGCTTCTGCAACCCGAAGAAGAAGCTTCGATTTTTATGTCTCCTGACGAACATTTTGAAAGTCTCAATACAGTCTTAATCTTGAGTATAAATGTCCATTGGTTGTACGGAAATGGCGAGGAAGGTACGAAAGAAACACAACGAGCAAATTGGAGCTGAAACGACGAAGAAATGGAAAAAAATTGCGAAGACAAATCTGCCGTTGTCGGGAGAAATCAAAATCAAAATGGCGTCGTCTTCTTCTCCAGTCTAGAAATGCAACGAAAATCGCTATTGTGTAGTTGGACATTAAAAGTATTGGATTTTTATTCGACATGTAAGCATTCTCTAACTATTCTGTGCACGTTTTAGTCATTAAATGTTATCTTGTTTGAAAACCCATTCGGTCTGCTTACCAGGGTGAAATCTATTTTAAAATCTAAGTTAAATATAGTTCAGATAAAGGATAAATCAACATGATCTTATAAATCTATACTCTCTTTTTGTCATGCCAGCAAGACCGTAAAAAGTATTCGCCACGATTTAAATTTCTTTCTATTTTACGGTTTCTATTTTTCTAATCTTAAATATTGACCTTCACGTTATAGATATTCCAGAGATTTTGCAAGACAAGCACAGACAACTGTGATGAGAGAAGCCACAGCCAAAAAGAACTTTCAAGAGGATTTAGTGGTAAAAACCCAAATATTACAATATACTTACTATCATTGCAAATTCTCTATTATACCCCCCCCCCCCGGATTAATAGAGAGTTTATAATGATGATTATCATCATGTATCAAGTGCTGTACCAATAGTTTCTTCATTATTCTTTACAAATTTTAACTTACTTTTATTCTTTCTTTCTTTTTCTTCAAAACCTCTTCTGTTCTGATACACTGCACTCTATACAAGAAACATGCAAATTCAGACTTTCAGTTCAAATTCAAAGATGATTCCAAGCTAAAGGCAAGCGAGAACCATGATTCAACGACTGTTTACATGACCAATGAGCTGCCTTTCATTTGAATTGCAAGTCTGAATTTCCTGATCCGTTTAATTTCCCCTTTCTTTTCTCCAATCTACTTTTCCTCCTGTTCACCCTCTTCTTTCCCGGGTACTCCTTCCAGGATAGCACCCCCTTCCACTGGTTTCTTTATCCTGCTTCTCCCCTTCTTTACCCCAATCCCCCTTATTTACTCCAATTTAATCTTCTTCCTCCTGTTTACTCTACCTTCTTCGCCTAGTACCCGTCAGGGTAGTACCCCTTCCTTGACACTACTTCAATCTTTATGCTGCCCCCCCCCCCCCCACTACTCTCATAATTGTAAGTTATTCATATGACGTAGTTACTGGAGAATTATTCATTCAGCTTGGCAATTACATTATATGATAACTACAGTGAAACACATTTTCATTAATTCATTATGAGTTCCGCCTCATCGTCAGCAGTTTAGTTAAGTACCCGTGTTCCGGTGATTACTGATATTTTACAATTTTAACCATCCAGTCAACATTCGCAAACCGGAGTACCCGGAATAAACCCACGACTGACTAACTCCTCACATGGGTGTCACGAGTCTGAAGTAAGGATTGAACCCACGACCTCACATGTGATAGGCGTTTGCTCTGACGATTGCGCCACTTGGCTATTACTGTGCAGGATCAAACAATCCTACACGAGAAATTTAAATGCCGGCAATACTTTTTTTAATTTGTTTATTCACAAAATCCATCTAGATTTACTTCAAAAAAATTTGAGAAAAATATATAAATATATTTGTCCGCGAAAGTTAGGGAACTGGAAATGACACCAGAAATGTCTTTAAATTCCGCCATTTTGTGTTGCGCTTTTCTTGGAGTTGCATACATACAGTTTAAGCTCACACGTACACGTTCTACACTTGCTGTATTTCTTGCTATCGGGGTATCATCATGCCGGGAATTTGTCCATGAGTTTCTTCGTCGACTAACCTCTGTGACCTGTCACGCCTATTATAATTACTTAGTCCTCTCTAATGCTTGTGAACGTAGTTTTCTTTGCTTATCTTGTAAACAGTTTTCTGAACATCGTAATTTTTTTTTCAAAGAATGCCAAGTAAAAAGTGAATACAACAACCATCAACTAATGATGCAACAAGATGGGAAAGAATTCATATCGACATAAGAAGTAAATCACAAGCCGTCTCCATCAGATGTTAAGATGCAAATACTATCAATGTACGGTTTGTTAAAGTCAATTCAATTAAAGCTTAGTGTCGTATATTCTAAAATATTTTGTAACATTAATTTTCTCCTTATTTTATGTTGGTTGACTGGACACGAGTGAGCTAGTTACCTACTGGACCGCCTTGATGCTCCATGAAGAGAGTGCGCCAACCAGATGAAACCATAAACAGCATGATGAAACGAGAACAACCGAAGCCAAGAAGATCCAAAGATAGAGTGAAAGTAAGTTTTTTTATTTTATCTTGTCGTTTCCATTTTTTTAGCTGTTCAGCTTTTGTTTCAATAAAAATTAACATCTCGCACTAACGTTGCTAGTGTCGGTAGTACTGTAAAAAGCACACAGGATCTTTCACTACCTGAAACAATAAAAAAAAACAAAATTCGACTTTCGAGCGAATTAAAGCCTTTCGTTGGGGAGTTGGTCGTAAAGATAGAAATTTAATGCGCTGTCTGCCATCTTAGATTCATATTTGATCTCGTTGACACGTAAAATCTTGATTCCCAAACAGCTTGAAGTAAGCTAGTTTTGACATAAGTTACATTTCACGTGCACAGTAATTCTCAAAGAGATATCGGCAATAAATTTGAGAGAGCTTTTGAGAGAGATTAGTGCGAGATATTAATTTTTATTGTTCGAAAGAGCTTTAAGAATTTACACATTCCTTACGTGTTGTTTAATTCTCGAGATATTTTAATCTAAATTCATAAATTAGGGTAGCTGCAAGTTGTGTGCGTGTGAGAAATAAAGACTCCTTCACGGCTATGATTTTCTTTTGTGTTTTGCTCACGATTTATTAATGATTCTCGAGATTTTAATAAAAAAATTTCATATTAACAGCTTACACAATAATTTGGCCGGCCTAATTAATACTATTTTATAATATACTGAGTGTCAAAGTTCATTTATTCCTGTTTCTTATTGGTTAAGAACGTATCACGTGATAGTGGAGAAATTCTATTGTCTCCCTGGCAACGTAGCTAAGCGGTGGACATTACTTTTATTCACCGGTAGACAACAAATCCACAAAGCCTCACGTAGCCTTGTCAGGTAAAAGGTAATCCTTTTTACACATGTTTGATTGATTTGTGGTACTTTTCTTCTCTTTTGGCACTCAGTATATAATAAAATACTTATTGACTGAGACCTCGGGAAAGCAGTATGTTTTGTGGACCCTCGACATCGACAGTCTCTGGTCCACAAAACATACTGTTTCCCTCGGTCTCAGTCAATAAGTGTTAATTACTATACATTGCAGTTGTTTTATGCGTTGTGATTGGTCAGTTGTATGCAGATAAATGCGACTATCACACAATCTGCAGATAACTCAGTCATACAATAAGAATACATAGAAGGGCCACTCAGCAGTGCAACATGTCACACTATGTTTATGCAGTTTACTGGCTGCCACCAGCCAGTTCAGCATTCCTATTGGCCAGAAAATGCAATTGACCAGCAATTGACTGGCTGAGAAAATGCTAATAACGTGCGTAATGCGACATGCGCGGCTTCAAAAACTCCAAAGGCTCCGACGCGAGTGGCCCTTCTATGTATTCTTATTCTATGGCTCAGTTATCTGCTAGCAGATAACTGAGTTATCTGCATGTTGAGCCTACGGTGCAGATTATTACAGTATGCGGTATTCGTTGGCATCAATGGTTGGCATGGCAACAACATTTTTTCGATATTTTCTGTTTCATGTTATGGCATCTTGCTTTTTAAGCTCTTCCGAAGGCGAAATTCGTCAATTGCTCGAGGAAAAAGACTTACAATGTATAATAAAGCAATTATCGGATTCGGTTTTTGTGATATGCAAAATTATCAATGTCTTGGTAAGAGTTATCTGACTCGCCTTCGGCTCGGCTGATAACTCTTACCTCGACATTGATCATTTCGCATATCACAAAAACCTCATCCAATAAGTGCTTAATATGTTATAGTTTACTTATTAAGCTTTGTGGAAACACCACGTAAATTTATTATTGCAATAATAAATTTACGTGGTGTTTCCACAAAGCTTAATAAGTATATTGTATTCACCATGCAAACGTACAAGAAACTTATCATGTTATAGTTTATAAATTACTCGTAACTATCATCTCATGATTTAATTCTTTCTACTATTGCAAAGGGTGATGGGATGTGAAAAAAACGCACAAGAAAAGAAAAGAATGAACGATCCTGGACGACAAGACCCACAAAACAACAATCCACGAGAATGAGAAGACACGACATTGTAATAGAAAGTAGTGGTAATGTGCAAGTTAGTAGAAAACAAGATACTTATTATTGAGGGATCAAAGAGGATTTAATAGATATTTCTCGTTAATGAAAAAGAAAAGACAGCAAATTAAGTGAAAAAAATTGGATTGAAATAACATTGATATCAAATACATTCAACAAAATAATTAAATAGAATATCTAGGAGTTTGGCAGTCAATTTTCGAGTCAAAAAACAGGTAAAAATATGGTAAATGTCGACAATATTTTTTAAAGAAACAATACCTTAACGCCTGGAAATTTCGTCTCTAACATTTGGATTTGGATATTTCTAAAAACAAAACAAAATAACATGTAGGATTGAACGTTTTACAAAAATAAGTTTCGTAATAATGCCACTAAATTATAGTTGATGCATTTGGTCACTATTTTTGGTTTGCACATGCCGTCATTTCGTGTGATTGGGCGCCATCTTGGTTGACTCTGCAGATTACTTCAGCTGTTTACAGCGAAGTACTTGTGTCAATTTACTATTTCATCGTTAGTTTTAGCGTATTATGAATGATACTTTAAAGATGTATGGCTCGATAGGATCAGATATAATGAATAGATACTTTGTGGTTGCCATGTGTTTCAAACGTCAACAAAGATGGCGTCGATTGCAAACGATCAATTCCGTCGTTCTACCTTTAAAGAATGTGTTCTCTGGTTAAAAAGCGAGAAAGTGTGACTTGTATTCCAATTCACCGTAGCAAAACAGATGGTGGCATGTCGATTTTACCAGAATTTAATGCGGGTATCAATCAAGAATACCAGTGAAATGATATTTAAGATAAGCTAATGGACGGAATTTTAACACAAGTGACAAAATAACCTATCTGTCTGTTCCTCAAACGAGGTTAATTTACCTTAAGTTTTTAAACGATTTTAGACCGCAAGGCATTCTGGTAAAATCAACACCCGCCATCTTTTTGCTACATTAAATTCCCAAGGGAATATATCATTTCTTTGTTTCTTAGCTAATTTGGTTCATACATCCATGCAAATCAGTAGGATCATTATATTTTTTTGTGCATTTTAAATTCCCATGGGAATACGGCATGCTTTGTTTCAATGGTGATGCGTCTGTTTATGGTAATTACTGCATAATGCGAATCCTCTTTGATTATTAATATGATAAGTATCTTGGTGCTTTCAGATTTGTTTTGGTAAGCAGGAACAATGAAGTCATTGTTTGTGTACACTAAAGCAAATTACGAAGGTGGTTTGAGAGCAGCTGCGAGGTACCATGCAAATGAAGGCGTTTCGGTTAAATAAGTGTGAGAATTACGGCATTAAAAATTGCATGTCATCTACACTTAAGGATATAAGTTGCCAAAAAAAAAACAACTTTAGTGAATCTGTTGAGTTT
Source organism: Muricea muricata (assembly GCA_963855995.1). NCBI lineage: Eukaryota > Metazoa > Cnidaria > Anthozoa > Malacalcyonacea > Plexauridae > Muricea > Muricea muricata. Next base: position 9,591,980 of record OY979722.1, read on the forward strand.
CAATTGCTTTTTATTTTTGCCTAATTCTCATGCTTATTTGACCCAGCCTTGGACTTTGGTAAGTATCAGGGGCCGGTTGTATCAAAGGCGTTTAGCTTAAACGGTGGATAAGTCAAAAATATGAAACACGTTTCCATGTTGTATAAACAAACCAGCTGAAGTTATTTGACCTGAGAAGAACAATTATATATAAAACTAAATATTTATTCTATTTCAACTCATAATTTCGGTTCCGTACTAGGTGTAAAACTGATTTTTAAATTTCACTTATCCACCGTTTAAGCTAAACGCCTTTGATACAACCGGCCCCAGGTTTATATTTACTCCGGAACAGTTAACACAACGAAAAGCCCATGCCCATTCAGCTAAGGTTTTACGTTTGAAAATTCAATCAAAAACTCAGTCTAAGTGGGTTTAAGTAGCTAGAGATAACGTAATTTATCTTTTTATTTTGCTTTTTTGTTTATAACGTAATTTATTAGCTAAATGTATGGACTGCGAGGGAGTGCGCCGTGTGTAAGTTGCATGGGGTTAGGTTTATTAAAGGAATTAAAATTTTTGAAAGTATGCTTAAAAACCAAAATCTGTCGTCACTTCTAACAAAACAGTTAAGAGTAGGTTTCAACATCAACGAAATTGATCTATACTATTAACTAAGAAAAATGCGAGTTAAGTTTTATATTTTGCAAGCAAATTTTAAATAGAATTCTCACCTGTTTTTATGTACGAGCTTTTTCTGTTTACGTTTGATCTAAAATATCCAAATAAATTGCATTTAAAATGCATACTTTACCGAAATTTTAACTCTTTTAATTTTCGAAATTGGGTGGCAGTCGGGGTGGTGGTGGTGCATGCGGGTTTATCAGCTGTGAGTGACTGTGCGATGGTGAGGAAAGTGAAGGTAACGAATGGAATGCAGGAGCTTAGAACTGAGGAAGACAGCTTAGAACTGAGGCAGGTAGGCAGTTGGTAGGATCAGCGGGGGGTACTTGACATTTTGGCTTTGGGAATCAAATTTGCATGCTAAGTACTTAAGTCACTAACGTTTGTTGTTTTAAATTTGTTAGGTACGCGCGGCTGCTCTCTAGGGAAGATCAACTTAGCAATTGTATTAGCACTTGCAAAGTTGGTCTTCTCTTTGCCGGCTACCCCGGCCAGTTCTCCGAGTGCTACTTCCACCGTGAATAAGTAGAAGTACTTGTACTACATGTATAAGTACTTCTACTTAGGTGGAAGTGGCACTTGGGGAGCTGGCCGGGGTAGGGGGATTTTTTTTATTCAATTTCTCAATTCCCATGGGAATTGAATTTTTAATTAAAAAGGGGTCACAAGTAAATTTTGTAAACAATTTATTGAAAAAATTTGTAAAGATTACATACAATTTGAATAACAATAAAAAGAGATTAACTACCACACATTGTACTTATTAAAATAACAACAGAAGAAAACAGAACATGGCAGAGAGAACAATAACACAAGTGAATGAACAAAGTCCTAAAAAACTTGGGTCTTTTCAACGTAAGTAAATGTTTATACTTCAAAATATATTATAACAATGAAACAACTTGAAGTGATAAATTTTGAGAGTTTTGCAAAGGTTTACCCAGCATATAACGAGTTGTTTCACAATTACAAAGAAAAACATGTGGCTCAAAACATGCAACTGATAGAGATGACGAGAAGGCTTAACAAGTCTAAGTAGAAAGGTTTTCAAAAGTTAGTCACATTTTTATAACCATATGTAACTACCCTGTCAACTCTCCCAGTGGGAAGAACCGGAGTACCCGGAGAAAACCCACGAGTTTTGGCGGAGCGTTGACCAACGCTTTTTCAAATACAGCCAGCCTCACAGAAGAAAGGTATTTTTGTCAAAAGAAAAATATTATTTTTAATCAATTGTGCTTTTATAAGTCAGAAAAAATACATGCACGAATTACCAACGAATTTTGATGGCTTTGAGACATGTAACGTGGGCACATAATTCTTCCTAAAAATACTTTTTTGTACTCGAAACAACCCTTCAAAACGTCGAAAAACAACGAAGAAACGATTTTTTTATAAATTCCAAATTGACCAAGCTGTAATGTTCGGAGCCACATTTTTCTTATTGCGTTTCTAACCTGACAATGTGAAATGCACTAAACATTGCTACCTTTATTTTTTTTAACAAAAAATTCAAAAATACATGGAATAAAAACCAAGCATTTTTAGAATATTGTGTGTAGCACGACATTTTTCAGAAACCAATCTCTTACACTTTTCTTTGCATAACAGTGCATACGATCTATTTTTCGCAAAAAAATACAAAGAAAGTCTCAGACATCTCATTTTTCTGGTGGGCACAAGAACAGAAGCTTTTTGTTCAAATTGTGATAATTTATTTGAGATAACTTTGGGCAAAATTCTATTTTTCATTGAAAACAGCCGAAAAATCAATGCTTTGGCTTTGCCCAGCAACTAATGAAGTCACTCGATAGTGAAGTTGCTTTATATACAATTGATAGTTTCAGTGTTAAAGAGACCAAAATAAAAGTAGAAATACATAACTTAGATTGATCTTGGATTGAAAAGTAAAAAATTTATTCGAAGAATCAATTTAAATTTAGTCTTTTTGGAAGGTACCATTGTCAGGTTAGGAACATATCTCTTTGAAGTATAAATTCATCTTTACTTACTTGTTGAAAAGACTATATTCAAGAGCCATGTAAACCTGTTTTCTTATATTATTATTACCACGCAAGTATTACAAAGTGGAATATTTGAAATGTAAACTTGAACTGAAGCAAAGGAAATGCACATACAAATTCAGAAATATTTCAATTGCCAAAATACAAATTCACCACAACCAAACAATATAAAAAGTTCCAGTAGGCCATATGTTGTAATTTTAATTAAGAAACTTATAAAGTAATAAATCATACAGGAAACACAAAAGAAATCATTTTCTCATCTTACAGAATCGGTATTTTCAAAATCACTTTGCTATAGATCTGATGTATAAAATTGACGAGTTTCACAAGCCATTTACAACATTCGCATCTGTGTATGTCAGATATCTCGCCTTCAGCTTGGGTTTGTATATCCGATACAACCCGGTCACTTGTATTGTAAATAGTACAAATCAAAATTGTTATCAAATCAAAGTCTCAAACTAATTTAAATTATTCTACTCCATATAATGCCAGACAGTTTTACTTTTTCTCAGGAAAGACCTTATGTTCAACAAGGTAAATTTGGCATGTTAATTAAGAAGTCTGTAAAATTTGAAATTGCATAGTATCAACTAAAAGCTTCATGTGACTTAAAACTTTTTCAAGTCGATGTAATACGAAGAACTCTGGTAAAGTATTTACTGTATCCAGGCATCAATAGAAAACTTTTAAAATTAAAAATTGTAGTTAATTATACTTATTATTGGCCAACATCTGTACTGCTTGTTTATCTAGAAAATCTGGCATACTGTCAATTTTTTTAGTCCAAGGAAACTTTTTTACTCTTAAATTCTTACATCTGCCACATCTTTTCTTTGCTAATAAAAAGAGCCCACAGAATTTATTTGGCAAGTTGTGGTTTTCTTTTTCATTTAAGATATGTAATTAATTGATAAAGTTAAAGTGGAAGTCAAGTCCGTTCTGCGCATATTTTCTGCGCACTGTTTATAAACACGCGTTTTGTTTTGGCACAGTATAGCTCTCTTACACGAAGTCTCGCAAATTTAACTCAGTGTTGTTCTCATGCATTGAGTTTAATTGAATTTATGCTTTGTGTGCGGTCCGTTTCCTCCTGTTGGAAAGGCAAAATGAGGTGGCACCTGGCCAACTTTGCCATGCTAATGCAAAAAGAGGTATATACCGCATTTTACTGCCGAAACCGCACTGCAATGGACGATAGTTTCACCACATCAGATGAAATAGAGCAAAGTAAAATTGAGGAGATTGCGGGAATTCCTAATGCAGACAAAAACATGACAGTATGCTGTTGTAGAGGAATGCGTACGAGGGAAAAAGGAAGAAATTCTTGCCCATTTCTTTAGAATTTGATTGTTTTCACAGTCATTGGAGAAAGAAATATATAGATAGCAGGACTAAATTATCAGGCTGGCTACACTATGCGATTGTTGATACACAGTGACAATTAGGCATATATTGTACCAGGTACTTACAGTATTTTACTAGTTTAGCTTGTGCAAACACCATGTAAATTTATTATTTACATGGTGTTTCCACAAGCTAAACTAGTATTGTATTTCACCATGCAAATGTACAAGGAACTTGATATTACAGACTATTTTGTTTTGGTTGTGGAATGTTTCATTTGGGTTATTAAAATTACATATTATATATTTACAAAATCATTTTATTCAGGTATCTATTATATATACTTGCTTGTATAATTAGTTTGCATGATATTATAAGGCTATTTACAGGTGCACAATAGATCTCTCTGAGTGCTGAAGGTCATACAGAATTCTGAAAGTTTACCCAAGAACACACAATATGCCCTAGAATACTAAACAAATTACATGTATATTAGGGGTAGGTGTATACCAAAGGTAAATAGCACTATCCACCAGATAGTGATTTTCTCGACTTTCTGGACAGGCTCAGTAAGCACTACAACCCATTTTAAACTTCAGCATTTATTAGTCCTGGCATCATTATTTTTTAATGCCTATCTGCAACAGTTGACAAAAATCATAATTTGGTGGATAGCACTACCCCTCTGAAAAAATAGAGTACTCAGATGGTATTTTATTATTAAACTTACATATATGTAGTATATATACAATACTGTATATCTATATTGATACCTCCATGCTAATTGTCATATGCAACATTCAAATAAGAAGATCCTATTACACTCAGTCAAAACAACCTTCATTTATATAAAACAATGGAAAACAATTATTTGACAATTGCAAGTGACAATATAATGTTATCAGTGAAATATATTGTGCAGTTATCTTTTCCATTAAAAAGTTTTAATTATTGTAGATATTAATTTAAAGACAATACTGTATAATTATACTATTTATAAAGAAATTTTACTTTGAGTATCAGGGCAGTTGTATAAAAAGGTAGTTATGTTATAACCACAGTTAGTGAAAGAGTTAGCTAATCAAAAGTGTGCATTTTAGACTTGACCGTGACTTAACTACCCAAATGTGGTTAAGAGTTTCATACAAGAGGATCGAATTGCGACTTGTTGGCTTTGAACCTCGCCTCCCTGGTCGCCACCTGGAAGACTTTCCGGCTCTTAGTATCGGTCCCTCAGTTTGAACAGATATTTCACTACAAAAAATATTTTAAAGACTTTATATAGACCCATAATAGATTAACAGCATAATAAGAAAACTAAACTGTAGTGAATCGTTGTAATTACCTGAAATGCCGCTCTTTGCGCGCCATATATTCATCAAGCAATATTGCCGCAAGTTCTTTGTCTGATTTTAGCGACAGCTCTTGCAACAAATCACGCCATCTTTTGTGTTGTTCACCCAAATAAATTCTTGTAGCTTCCCTTTCTGAACGTTGCTGTTTTCTCCTGGCAGTTACATCCTCGTCAGAAGCAAGTCGCGCGACTTCTTAAGGCAGCGATGAAGCCGATGAGGCACTAACAGACGCGCTCCTCTGATCGGCCATCTTGAAATACAACGCGAATTATTATTCATGCTTAATTAAATTAAAATTCCTCAACGTACGGCGTACTTTGTGGAATTTGATATGCGCAGAAAATATGCGCAGAACGGACTTGACCTCCACTTTAAAGAACAACTGCATCAGTTCATCTCAATTCCAAACAAGTTCCACTTTGTAAACAAAAGACAATATGCTAGCTTATTTTGTCCTTAATAAGTAGTTCATCTTAAAGTTTGAAAGTCAACATTCTAGTACAAAATCACAAAGTCTGTATCTAAGATAAATTACCAGTAGTATAAAATATTACAAAGTATTTTTTTAACTTTAAAGGGTCCAATATAACATTGAGAACTATTGTGATTTTCAAATGAACTTTCCAAACTTTCAAAAGAACACTCAAAGCCAGCTTAAACAAAAGATGATTGAGATAGTAAACCAGGAAATAACATAGGTGTTGTAATTTTTTATCAAAAATATGATATAGTGCATATAACAGAAACATTTCAATTAAAAAGTAGAAATATATTTCCTGTGGTTAGTTTTAATTGCTACATATATTGAAATTTTAGTATAATAATGGATGTTTTTGTTTCTGGCAAAGTCACCTCAATCTCCTTATGTTTAACCAACATTACAAAGTCAAATAATGACAAACACGAATGATTAAACACAAATTTATACTTTAATGGGTAAAAATAAATATGTCCAAATTAGTATAATCATGCATATAGGTCTAGTAGGGTACCAATTTTTAGAAACAGAATTGTGTTGTTTAGAGGCATAACATATAAAATTGCTAGATTTGATATTTCAGTTTTTTAAGAAAGCCTTTTGTATGTGTTTTCATGAACTCTTGGGCCATAATTCAATTGATTTGAACCAAATAAGATTCTAACTTTCTTTTAAAACACAGTTCATCATTATTTGACTTTTTCTAAGATTAAAATGCTTCTGGAGCACATGAGATTCCACGGTATGTGTACCCACAAAATAATCGTCAAATTAGGTGAGAATGAAACCGTCATGTCCAAAATTATACTGTCACAAATTGTCACATATTCAATATTGTACATGCAATATTCCAATACCTTTAACAATTTCATTTTTCATAATCTGCCAGTTGTTGAGAGGAGGTTAAGCATTTTGTCGATCTACAAACAAATTTCAAAGAATTCTATTGAAGATAGATAACTGAAATGGTAAACAAACTGCAAAAGATAACAATGCAAGTGGTTGTGTAAAAACTAAAGACCACGTAAAGTCGGCCATTCTGTACAGTGTTTGGATTTGACAGTTTGAATTTTAATTGCCTCAAGAAAAGTCTAAAAGGCATTAAGAGGAGATTTTTTAGAAAGTCGCGTATTTTTTGCGAAAACCGCTCAAAACTTAGCGACCAAGCCTTCGCGAAAAAATGTTCTGCCGCCATTTTCTGTTTTGAAAGTTTTCCAAAAATATTTGCGAAGAAAAACAGAATTTTACTGGTTTTTGGTTATGTCATGAGGCAAAACATTGCTAAATATAAAGAAGGATAACGTGGTGAGTGTAATATCGTATTTAATGGACGTTATTTGAATTATTATTATGTTAGTATGCACACGTATCTGACTCAGGAGTGAGCATATTTTAGCTGTAAAATTATCTGCTATTTTAAATTAATAATTAAACTGATTGAAAGCCACTGCTTTCGTCCTCTGGATGATGATCAGCTTGTTTACAACTCGTTAATAACATAAGTACATGGAAAACGTTAAAGGATTTTGCATTTTTAAGGAAAATTTGAGCATTTGTAATTTTAAATCCCTTTACTTCAATTTACTAATTTTACATGCATTCAGTTTTTTACTCATTTACAGGCATTCAGTATACAACTTCATGCCATAGGCTATATAATCTGAAACGCCCTTTTTAGAAATGAAAATAAAATTTTCAGTCATATGTTTACTGTAAAGTTTTGAATTACACCAGCATCGTGGATGCAACAATCTGGTAGGAAGGATGCTGAACCAGGACTGGTCATAAAGCAGGGCCTGACAGTCAACTGAGGCAGCATGCGTTATTAGTAAAGACACCAGACAGGCTGAAGGAGCCAAGCATGTTGACATCAAAACAAAATTGCCTATATGGTCATAAGGGCCAAATATTTTATTTTTTTTCTTTGATAATTGCCTGGGGATTAACTCAGACCCCCCCCCCCCGCAGTAACCTGAAGTTAATCAATTCCTCTACTAGTTAACCATGAAAGTATTTTTTTATAGACCTCTGTGATATTACTATTACAATCTTGAAGATATGATTACAGTATCTGAAAACATCAACCTCATTCTGTCAGTGCTGGGTGACAAAAACCTGCACATTGTGGAATATTCTGTCTACTGTATAAAGTTATAAACATTTTCATTATATTCACACAAGAATAGATTGTAGCATAAATAATAATCTGTGATTTAATAAATATTCATTTTCATCTTTCATTTTTTGTTTTCTTTAATAGCCTGCAAGAAAAGATCTTCTTAGAAATTCTGATATTTTTGCACATTTATTATGATACACTGTATATGCATGATTTAAATTATGCCAGGCCGGGCAGAATCCCAATAATTAGGTCCCACCCACCCATGTGTTTATTTTCATGTGTTTAAAATGTGTTTTTATCATTTAAAATACAATGACCAAATTAATTTGAAAGGAACATGAGTCATGATAGTTGGTGTGGACATTACCTGTTAATGGTAGCACTCAGACATAATTTGGTTGGTTTTAAAAATCATAAAAAATGGCCTAATCAATGAATAATGGTTTGAGTTGAAAATACCTTTTCTAGTTCATGCTTAGTTCCAATTCTCTTCCAAGACTGCTGGACTTTATGGCACTTGTAAAATGTCACTGTGAAAGTAATAATACAAATTGAATACAATGTAACACAAATGGTAAATATTACATCATAACAGTAACATGGCTTGCATTCAATGTCAATTTTCTTTTCGGCGTCCACTTCCGAATGACTTCAAATTTGAACTGGATGTGGTTTGTAAAGTCGTTTTGATTTTGAAATGCATTTTAGGATTGAGAAAGACATCCAGGCACAAAAAAATAGATAATTTATAAAGGAGGGTTATTTGCAAATATTACATCATAACAGTAACATGGCTTGCATTCAATGTCAATTTTCTTTTCGGCGTCCACTTCCAAATGACCTCAAATTTGAACTGGATGTGGTTTTTAAAGTCATTTTGATTTTGAAATGCATTTTAGGATTGAAAAAGACATCCAGGCACAAAAAAATTGAAATAAAATGGAAAGTTATTTGCAAATATTGCATCATAACAGTAACATGGCTTGCATTCAATGTCAATTTTCTTTTCGGCGTCCACTTCCAAATGACTTCAAATTTGAATTGGATGTAGTTTGTAAGGTCATTTTAATTTTGAAAGAAATTTTAGCATTGAGAAAGACATCCAGGCACAAAAAAATTGACATAAAGGAAGGTCATTTGGAAATATTACATCATAACAGTAACATGGCTTGCATTTAATGTCAATTTTCTTTTCGGCGTCCACTTCCGAATGACTTCAAATTTGAACTGGATGTAGTTTGTAAAGTCATTTTGATTTTGAAATGCATTTTAGGATTGAGAAAAACATTCAGGCACACAAAAATTGAAATGATGGAAGGTTATTTGCAAATATTGCATTATATTATGAGTTGAACAATGCTTGGATTCAAAGTAAATTTTCTTTTCGGCGTCCACTTCCGAATGACTTTAGATTTAAGCTGGATGTAGTTTGTGAAGTCATTTTAATTTTTAAAGACATTTTAAGATTGAGAAATAAGAGCAAACACATAAAAAAGGGAATAATGAGGATTGAGGGCATATACCTCAATCTCAATTAACAAGTGTCAAGTAGACCAACTGCCAAGTGTGCAGGGCAATAGATATTTATTTCCAATACACATTTGCATAATAGGACTTTTTCCTCATAATATTACAAATATAAGCTTAAATGATTGTTGAAAAAACTAGTGTAGTAGGGCAATAAGATAAAACAATAGCTTGCCTCTGGCTCTCAATGTATAGATTGTCAGTAGTTGACACAGCGGTAGAAATAAAGTTTTAAATTAAAGAACAACATACAAGTAAAAATTAACTGTATATCTTACCTCGATCATCTCCAAAGCCCCGAGGTAAGTCCATTGTAGGTATTAAAATCTTCGCGCGTGTTGTGAACTGAATGACAGAACTTAAATCGCGTCGTCGAATATCGAGTCAATTTCACGCAATTTTTTATTTCCCTTTCTCTGTCGATAATAAATCAGTATCCTAATATAACACATTTATTAATTAATTCAATTTTTTTCCATATAAATTATTATATACGTCTTTATTTTTAAACATTCATAGTAGAGCAAAACGAACACCGCTCTTTGACAGCCGCCATGTTGGAAAAATTCATTGATAACGACGTCATGGGTTTTTATAACAAACTTACTTGCAGGGAGGTTGGTTCGGGATTAACGCACCGAGGGGTCTGACAGCTGTTCGAACCTACCGAGCGAAGCGAGGTAGGTTCGAACAGCTGTCAGACCCCGAGGTGCGTTAATCCCGAACCAACCGGACCTGCAAGTAAGTTGGGTTTTTATCCCATACTAGACTTATCTTCTTGTGTTGTTTTCCGATTCTCGCTGAGTCGCCGATGTATTTTGTCAACATTTTCTCTTCTTAAACTTATTGGTCTCTTAATATTTCTTTATCAGGCTCTCTATTGTCTTTAGTTTACAATTTTCCGTTTCTTTTTGCTTGGTTTCTGTGACTTCTTTAGCCCAAAAATGTTCTTTAAAGTGTAGGTTTAATCATCAGCTAAATTTTGTTCGCCATTGTTGTTGAGCAGTTTGAGGCGGACGGCAGCGTAAGCAGCAGGCAGGTAAGTTCGGGTTTTTGTAACCAATCAGAGAGCCGGTTTTATCGATAAAGAGAAAAGCGGGTAAGTTCGGAAAAAGCAGGTTAGTTCGGAAAAAACTTACCTGCTGAGAACCAATCAGAAGCCCGCTTTCATGACACATATGGGATAAGAGCGCGTATTACGCGACATAGAAAAAAATCTCCTCTTAAAAACATAACATTCCTTGTTCTTTTTTAACCTCCCGACCTTGCACGACTCCCACATCCTGCTCCGTCTCCTCCTATCCACCTCCCACCCTCAAGGCTCCTTCTCTATCCACCTCTTACCCTTAAGGCCCTGTCACACGGTGCACTTTTCCTTGCATTCACCGTAGCAAAAAAGATGGCGACATGTCGATTTTACCAGAATGCATTGCAGGTATCAAGAAAGAATACGTGGGAAAAGATGACAAGAAACAAAGCTACTGGATTGAAATTTTAACACAAGTGTGAAAATAACCTATTGTCTTCTGTCTGTTCTTTAAAAGACGTTAATTTGCCTTTTTAAACAATTTCAGACTACCATGCACTCTGGTAAAATCGACATTTGCCATCTTTTTTGCTACAGGGAAAATCTACTCTTAAGTAAATTTGTGACAAATGTTTGATACGTTAAAAAACCCCAGCAAACTGTGATGGAAACTTGCATTTGCCAATTTTACATCTCCCAATAGTAGAATTGCATTTCAAGTTGCAAGAAAAATTGCATTGTGACAGGACCTTTATTCTCCAGTGTTCCCGCCAACCTGCTCCCACCATTAGATGGAAAGTCCTTTTTTCACTACATTTTAGTAATTAGGCTACCCCCCTCCTCTCACAAGTCTGTAATCGCCTGACGAAATCAATTGGTCGACAGTCCAAGGCATGTTTTGTAATCGAAATTCACAAAATTAAAATTAAATTGCCTTTTTACTCCGCCTGCCGTAGGCGAGGCGGAGTTTTAAATTCGCCCGGTTTCTGTTTTTTTTTTTTCGGTGTCAGAAGCACTGAGCTTTATTACATCTGGAGAAAGCACGCGCCGCCATCTTTGAAGGCATTTTAATGGCGGCGATTTGCAAAATTGGTTCCCGATTGGTTCCCGGCTACAGGTAGCTACCACTGACCCAAGATGCGATGCTATACGTCCGACAAAGCTCTTCTCCCCCCTGGTTTTTAACAAAAAATTGTGTTTACGAGATAGCGAGAAAAAGGAAATAATCTTAAAATATTTTGACTTCTTTGAATATATTTTTATACTACATTTGCTTAACGGTGAAAAAAGATGCTTGCCTTACTTGTCGGAGCAAGAATGTACTATACATGCAGGGGAATTCCTCTTTCAGGTATGTTTCACAACATATACTTTATTTGTATTTTGCGTACGATATTAATACAGACACGGCAACACGCTTCGATGTTTGTCTTGTTTGATAATAAAGTGTTTTTAGATCACACAAACCGTTAGATCTTATATACAAACGGTTAAAGGTTATTGACATAGTTTTTCTTCTTCTGAGCATTGTATTTTTATTGCTAGCTTCGCTTTGTTTTGCTGAATGATGAAGGCTGTTGCATTACTTGGATATGTTAGCCTAACTTTCAAGGACTCAGCAGCATCTCTATGCAACTCGTTCCGGCTAAGCTGCTTATGTAGAAAGTAGATACTACCAGAAGATTTAAAGAAAGTACACACTTGCTTTGTTTTAGGTTTGTACCTGCCAGTATATGTGCAAATCCAATACCTAAGAAAAAAGTCAGCTGCAGAATAGGGAAAATATCCAGGACATGGCATAAGAGGTTTTGTTTTCCAAATGCACCAAGGTAACTCACACTTTATATTAACAATCAGAAGAAATTTAGAAGTGACAGGGTCCAGAAAACTGCATGTTTTCATTGTTAAGTTTTGTATTAGCCATTGATGCCTTTTAAAGATAAAATAGTTGATTGCATGTGCACAGAAAATTAGACATTTCAAGACCAAATACAGGGGGCCAGTATTGAATGGGGTCACTCTGTAAAAATAAAATTGTGTAATTATAATTGTAAATATCATTGACTTATCAATATTTAAGAGAGTCCTTGATAGTTCCACCCTTATAGAATAAAGGCATTTGCTTTTCTTTTTGTATCCTTGTGTTGTAAAGGCAAAAATGTACTACAATATACTAATATACTTGTTAATGTTTTCTTATTTTGTAGGACCTATCTACTGTAAGAACCTCACCTCAACATGGCATAAAGCATACATATGTAAAACAACAGAGACAGAAATTTTATCATGTCATATCTATGATATGATGAATAATTTAATAAAATGTCAAATTCTATATTGTACAGTAGTCACTACTATTCTTAAAGTTACATTGTTAATGTTAAGCAAGTAATGATACATGTAAAAAGCCAAATTAAAAAAGTTCAAAATTAGTCCTGCATTAATGCTGTCTCCAATTTTCTTCATAAATGCTATCTTCAAGACACATTTTGCATGTATTTTTGACATTCCCCTAGAATACAAAAACAACAGGTAAGAGTCAGTGCAAACCAGGTGTCAACTTTACAGTGTTTACCAGAAACAAAAACATAACATTGACAAGAAATGATGTGCATTTTAATGATACACATTGGCATCACCTAGGGGATGGTGGTTGGATATAGGATTCATTGAAATCAGTAGAAAATTGCATTAGGAAAATGATGACTTTGACTTTCCTTCCTTAAAAAGGCATAGAACCCACAAATCAGGGTGAGATGTGTTTTTTTGCAGACATATGTGTCAATAGATATGTACTTCTATATCTAAACTTCTATGTATTTTACTGTCTCATTGCATACAGGGTGGTTAGCTTTACAAACTGTGTGTCAATGTACCTGAATAAAAGAGCTAATTTGGCAGAAATATGAGATTTTTAGAGGGTCCTGAAAAGGGTAAACTGGGAGCTGGGAATTGCATATATTTTTGCTGGGAAAATAAGATTCCATGCACTGGGACTCCCCACAAAACAACAGAAAGCTTTGTGCACTTGGACAACGGGATTAGTAGCCCTTCAGGACCCTGTTTTTATAATTCAAAGATATAAAATATACAAGAAGGCAATTTTAACTTTCTACATCCAACTGATCCAAGTTATACATAACATAAATCTGTACATTCAATGAAAGACTGTAGAGTATATTCAGGCGTCAAGCTTACAAATTTTATATAGAACAACATTGGACATGAAAATTGAAAAAATAAACTTAAAAGAAAGAAACTCTAACTTTCAAATACCTGTTATTAAAATACAAAACTTCAAATAATTCAGGCTGGTGTCCCTCATCACCTCAAAAATCTTGCAATTGTCGACATTTTCAAGACTTTATTAATTTCCCGTTCCTGTTAAAGGCCAAGTATATAATGAATAATGAAGAAATCGTAAAAGTCCCCAAAAAATTCATCAAAATCATTCTCATTGACAAAAAAATTTACTGCGAAAAAGATCAACATATCATCCAGGGGGGTGTGAAAACTGCCGCGGGCTCAAAATTGAGCCTGGCTAGCGGTTACTACCTTTAGCCGTTGCCATAGATATGGCGTCAAATGGCGTGAGATGGCGTCAAATGGCGTGATGATTCGTCAGAAATCCGCCATGTTTTTGGCTTCAACTGTTTGACTGAACAGAGATTGGCGTGCTCTCTCCAGATATAATAGAACTCAATGGTCAGAAGTCGGTGCCGCCAGCAGCTGGGAAATTTGTGTGAGCATGCGCCTGATAAGCCTGCGTGAACGCGTGGAAATTGCGTGATTTACGCGTGATATTTGAAAATCATATAACAAACATGGATCACAAGCATTTTCAGTGGACTAAACGACCTTTTAGCGTAATTTTTAAGAGCACGCAAGCAAATCAGGTGAGTAGATATAAACATGAAGGCCAAGTTCGAGCTAAAATCATGTTGGAGCAAAAGGCTGATTTTTTAAAATTCGACTCAAACTAGTCAACGCTCGTACTCAAACAACAATACAAAAATGTCACTGAAATCGATCGACTAAACGCATTAGTCAATTGAAAAATATCTTTACCATTTGTACGAAAACATTTATACAGTATCAAAGACATCATTGCACTGACGGCCCGCGTGATTGTGGATGTTTTATCACTGTCACGACCATTTCAACCACAACCGTAATTTAAAGTACTTTTCCGGTAGCGAGTTTCACAACAATCTATTGGCCATGAGCGGAATTTATGAAACAAAAAACTTGGTTTCGAAAGGAGCATAAACATATTGGAAGTAACAGGAAACAAATATCTTTTTGGAGCAAAAGCTAAATTTTTCAGTATTAAGTCAAACGTAAATTCAACATCGTGCTTAATTCTTGGCAACCCACTCACATGTCAAAGTTTGGAAATTTGCTTCAACAGACGACGTCATTACTTCAAAATATGTTTAGCTGACAGCTATATCAGTCCTTTACTGAAATCAATGAAAAATTGTGAACAAAATTATAACTGGCTCGTCAAAGAACTAAACTCCGAGCACCTCTGAAACCAATCTGTATTTCGCTAATAATATGCTAATTACATTTTGTGTTCAGCCGCCAACAATATTTTTGCACAGCGGTGGCAAATTTCCCAGATGTTGGTGCCGCCGCTAATGGGTGATACCGCTGGGCACAAGCCGCGTGAGCCGACCTAAACACGTCGTTTAAACTCAATTTCCAGCAGAATATGTCAACAAAACACGCATTTTAACATGTATGCTAGAACATCTAAACCGCAAGAAGGTTTTACGTGCAAAAATTCTCATGCCAAATGTTTTAAAACGACAAATTCCACCGCGAAACTTTACCGAGGAGCGATGAGAGCGTGCTTCCGTCATTTTCTGTTGTATTCCTACTTTTAAGGAAATTTAGAAATTTCTACACAAGAATCAAACGCAAATTCTACTGAAATATCTACATACAAAACACAATTTTTAACATGTAATAGTCAACAAAAAGGGACAGGAAGGTTCTTTATCAAAAAATTGCTCCAGAAATGTTTTAAAACGGCAAATAAAAGGTAAGAGACATTTTACATTCCAATTCCAGAAATACATATGTTAGTCTAAAGTTCCCAACAAATTATATCGTGGAGACTTCAGACTTAATAGCTTAGTCTAATTTTTAATTTTTGTTGTTTTTATGAGCGATTTTAATACTTGTTTTGTTAGAACGTCACGTTGAATAGTTGACTCAGAGAAAGGATTTCAAATTGGATATCACAGAAAATACAGATCACAGAAATACTTTATTGTTGCTATAATTATTAAAATAGCAAGAAAAAAACTCAAAAATGCAAAATAAAAAAAAGAACAAAATTTAACTTAAATTTAGTAAAATTTCAACTGGCACTTTCTTAATTTGCCAAAACTTTATCAGACACCCTGCCTATATACCAATGTTTTAACTGACACCTGAAGCTTTCTGGAAGTAAATACTTCGTCAGCATGTCGAAAGTCTAACTGACAACTTGTGGGCATGTACAGGTCAAAGTCTAACCGACATCTTGTCAACAAGCCAAAAGCCTAACTGATATCTTTTCAACAAGTGAAAAGCCTTACCGACATCTTGTCAACAAGCCAAAAGCCTTACCGGCATCTTGTCAACAAGCCAAAAGCCTAACCAACATCTTTTCAACAAGCCAAAAGCCTAACTGACATCTTGTCAACAAGCCAAAAACCTAACCGACATCTTGTCAACATGCCAAAAATCTAACTAGGAGCATATCAACATGTCAAAAGTCCATTTCAAAGCTTGTCCACATATCAAAAGACTAACTCAGATCTTATCAACATGTCAAAAGTCTGCTCGAAAACTTGTCAACTAGTCAAAATCCTTACCAACATTTTATAAACATGCCAAATATTTACCTGACACCTTATCAACACATCAAATATCTAATTCAAAGCTGGTCAATATATCAAAAGGCTAGCCAACATTTTCCCAACAAATTATATCGTGGAGACTTCAGGCAGTGTGCTACAGAATAGATTTAATAAATTGATGGATTTAATAGACTGATGTATTGTATACACTTTTAGTAAAATTTTCTTTACTTGCAAAATAAAACAGCTATTTGTTGGTGGCATTATGGCAAAAGAATCTTGTTTAACATATGTACCATTAAAGTCTTTAATCTAAATTAAATTCTAAAAAATGCAATCCTACTAGGACTCTGGACAGAGTGCCTGGCAGGTCACTCAGGCATTGATTTTTGGTTATCTTAGTGATTGCATAAGATGTGCTAGCAATGTCTTAAAATGCCTTGGAAGGTACCGTAATAATAATTGATTTAAAAAGGAATTAGTTGGACAGAACAGAAATAAGTGAATGTACCCCACCCCCAATGAACTCTCTAGTTACAGCCCTGCCTGGCCTTGTGCCCATTTTCGTTTGGCAGGCGGAGTGAACGCCTTAGCAGGCGTCTTGTTTATTTCAAAACTCATGTTTGTCAGGATCATTAAATTTTACGATAAACTTTACAACTGCATGCATGAAACAGGAAAAATTTCCTAGAGCAAGGTGGCAACTAAATTATGACTTCCCATGTTTACATTTGCATAAAAATGGTGCCATTCATAGTGGGTGCAATATCACCAGGAGAAGCCCCCATTTGCCACATACTATGCCTGCAAATGTATTGTACTGTGCTTAAATAATTAAATTAGGGCCTCATGTTTATATGGCTTGAGCTGGCTTGCCAATAGTTCAATCTTAGTTTTATAATTATAATTCTTTAATATGCTTCACAAATTCTTTTGTATGACAGGAGTTTTTTATCTTTTGTTAGCTTTGAACTCAAGGTTATATTTCCAAGTAACAAAGTGACGAACAAAAGAAAATCTAGCATATACTCTAGTTATGCTTAAAGGACATTGGCAACGAAAATTTTTATTTCTTATATCCATTAAACTTACCTACGGAATACTTAATTTTTAGTTTTTGTGCGTTTGTCGCGTTTAGATCTTGCAAATAATTGTGAAAATGTTCAACAGTCGTCCGCCATTTTGAAAAAATGCGCGTATGCTAATTTATGCTTGCATACGTTTGTGACGACACAAGATGGGTTCGGGAAATCAGACAATATTGATTATTATTGACTTCATAACTTGTAGCATCAATATTTTGTTGAAATGGAAAATAACGGGGAAATCGAATTGGATAATTGTACAACAGCTCTACCACATTGTCTTGCGGTCATATTTTTAAAAATATTTGCAATAAACGTGCGTATTTCATCTGTTAAAACTCTTTCCTGTCGTTAGACTCTTCAAAGAACGATGACTTTGCCGTGGCATAGCTCGGGTTTTACGCAACGCAAAAGAAAACAAGTATCACCATTCGAATCAACGTTTAATTAAAGCTTTATCAAAATGTCTCTTTGGCTTTTGTATAGAGTGCAATGCAGCCGATGTACGGCCGTTTATATAGACTATATGAAATGTGATATCTTGTAAAATATTGGTAAATTTCATTGTCTGAATAAACATGCATTGTAAACAGTTACATTTCATTAAAAATATCTCCGCTTTTTCCATAGCTTGGTTCTTGGCAATTGTACCAGCAGAATCGCTTTGAAAAGCTTTTTTTAGAGAGCTATGTTTCACAACTATACGCACTCAATTCGCTGAGAATAGCGTGAGAGTATTGTCAATAGCGTGTTCGTACGGAAATTTCCGACAATATTAAAGTGCTTGTAAATAAGCTTCGATTCTATTCCATGTATTCAATCGAAATTTTCAGTACGAAAGCGCTTGAATATAAGCTTCATTTCTTTACAAACAACCATTGCATGAAAGAATCGGTTTAATTTTGAAATGATACGAGTTAATGAGGGTAAATTTTAATCAAATTTTATATATATTCGCAAGCATAGCGTTTGACAATAATCTCATTGTCTACCCTCCCATTCGAAAACTTGCTCCCAGATACTATATACCTCACGCTGCCGCATAGGAAAATCGGACCAGTGTTGCAATAGCATGTATTACAAATGAAATGTTGTATTGCGGGAATACTTATATACATGTTCTGTACATATTCAATCATGAAAAATTAGTTTAATATAAAATGTATTATGTAGACGACAAATACTGCTTGTAATTTGTACTGCGCGGTTTGCACTTCGTACTCGTAGTCCAGCGCCTTCTCGTGGCAGCAAAATGAACAATGACCGCATTTACACCAACTAAGATCTAAAAGGCGCCAAGCATTTGCTCTTTCAAACTGGTGGTCGACATCCTCGTCAGATGAGGTTGTAACATCACTTTGACCAGTATCATTGTCGTCGCTAGCGTCGCTTGTTTTTGTCGACGGCTCCAGCTCAAATTGATAGGGTAATAACTCTCCTACTTGGTTCTCACGAATTCTGTCCATTACTCTCGTCAAAAACTACAAATCCTTTAGTAAACGCTTCAAACCGCAATATACACTCTACTAAAATATATTGTTGTCATTCAGAAACCCATCCTATGTCGTCACATCCGCCAATTTAACTCACAGATAATTTTTTGAGAAATTGATTCAAAATGGCGCCCAATTTAAATTTTGAAACGCATATAACTCATGAATAGAGGATTTTGATAGCAAATTGTTATCATATCCATTATAAGTAATCGTAACACTTTTAAAATAGCCAATAAAAATTTTCGTTGCCAATGTCCTTTAATATTATTGTACTACTGTACTTATGTAAATATACATATTCAGTATAAGAGAAATGCTATACAGCTACACTTCTGGTACTTTTAAGTTATAATTGTATCACTCAAGTAAACAATAAAAAATGGTATACCCTGTAGGCTGCAGGTGATAATTGTTTAAAGGTTAGGCTTTAAATTATTGTGTTCAGTTGTATTTTTCAGAACCAATAGTCAAACCAGTAATTTTAAAATTGCCATTAATTTACCAGCAAGAAAGATGCACACACAATCATAAATCAATGATTTAGTAGAATATAGCAAAATAATCTACAAACAGCCCAGCTTGCAGTTTGTTTAGTTGCACAACAATTTGTCGCATTGTTGCAGCTAGGTATAATGCCACAAGATGTTACAGAACTGGACAACCTGCAAGCCTTGATGACATTGTCCTTGATCTTAGAAATTTGTCTACTGAACTAGAGATGTTCACTAAGGATATGTCATACAGCTATACACTTTGATTTAAACAATAGTGCAAAGTTTGTTCTTTGAATTTTTTCAATACTGAGAGCAGAAGCAAGACCATTCAGGGTCAGTATTCTTGTAATTTCTGCAGCTGCCATATAGATGGATTGCTTTTGAATGTTGTTCATCTGCATGCAGGTATTCCTAAATGCCATTTAAGACAGTCCACAAGCTAAATTCCACAGGCTAAATTCTGAAACAAGTCTACAGGCTAGATTCTGAGAGAAAATAAATATTTCAAGCAAGTTACATATGTTACAGAATAAAATTTATACACCTATCACATCATTCAATGATGACCATGCAACAAATGCATGGGAAGGATGTCAAAAATTCAATAAAGGCTTTCTGTATGGCATTTTCCTGAACCTACACAAACTTATTGGAATGGGTTACACCTTTGTTTTCAGACATAAAACACTTTGTTCTCGTTTGAATTTTAAAAAATTGCTAGTATTAATGACAGGAAATATTGGTAAAACAAGTGGGTCAGAACTGATAACAACCACTTTACCAGTCAGGACAGACAGTGGCAAAAACGAAAAACAGCAGACAATAAAATTGTTTTAGTGCTAATGGTAAGTGGTCTTTTGTGCCGTAAACGTAGAATTAAAGTCCGTGCACTGGCTTTTTAAGGCAAATACAAGAAAGCTTCTTTGTAAAATATGAAATTATATAATTGAGTCTTGTCCGTTTCGTTTTCGTGCTAAAATGCTTAAACAACAGCCATTCACCTTTTTAGTTTTGAGAATCCACGGTACTGCACAAACACAACACTAATTTCAAGGAGATTCTGATGTTTTTAGTGTTTTGTAAGTTAGTCTATTCGAAGCATTCTTTTTACAATTACGAAAACTTCACCCCTCGCACCTTGTTTTCCGGTTTTGTGGCAGTCCAATTGGTATTTTTGAAGCCATTAGTCGTTTAAAATATCGAGTTCTGTACGTTTTCAAAAAAATGAGCGCAACAAACAAATCGACCATATATTTTCTTTAAAATCGCAGTTTTTCTGCGAAATTTTTGTATTTCCTATGTAATTCAATATAAAAATTTCGCCGTGCACTTACCAGAGGTTGGCGCATGCGCAGTAATGGTCAGATCACACGCAAGTACACGAGGGACAGAAATTTCCGCGAGTGAGCCATCTTTATACTCTTTAATCTTTGCTTGTGTGAAAGACGTCATTATTTAAAAGTTTTTAAATACTGATCACTGATCTATATTTACCTAACTGTACGCGCAAGGAATTTCATGCAACATCAGTGATATAAGTAGGAAGGACAGCTGAATATGCATGAATTTATACCGACCGACAGCTATTAAAAAAGTGACTGACATAGTAGCAAAGTTTTGATGTAAAAGCAAATTGAAATTTAATTGCTAAATAATTAATGCAGTTGTTGACGAGCATACAGTCTGCATCGAATTTAGCAATTACCGATGTAAAAGCAAGCATAATTTTGTCGGCCGCGCAGGTTTTAATTTTGAATAAAACTCAAAAAAAATTCATCCATTTCGACAATA
Organism: Muricea muricata; assembly: GCA_963855995.1. Lineage (NCBI taxonomy): Eukaryota > Metazoa > Cnidaria > Anthozoa > Malacalcyonacea > Plexauridae > Muricea > Muricea muricata. The sequence continues at coordinate 9,613,247 of OY979722.1, forward strand.
TCTCTTGTTCACACTGTGTATAATCTCTAACGTCTTGTGCTAAGTTATTTCTCTGGATGAACGGTGTCGAATCGGCTGGATAACTACTTCGTCTGCCTGTCATATTCCTTGAGTAACTGGATATATCGACAATATTTGCCTTACTTATTATATCTTCCCTACAGTCAGCATCATTTCCCTCGCATTCCGTCAAAGAATCCCCTTCATCGATTTTATCAAGTTTATGCTTATCGAAAACGATGTTAGTTTGTTTGGGACGCGCTTTAAAGCTGAGCATAGGATCTCTTGACTTGCATTTTCGACACGTTTTGTTGCTTTGTTTACACTTTATTGCACTGCCAGAAAGCTTACTTGCTGTGAATGCTGAATTTGTCAGACTTTCGCGAATGCTGACTGGATGGGAATTTCGACGTGGTCTCAACCTAAACTTTGTCGGTTGGTCGCTTATCGCAGACTGAAATCCTTCTAAATTTTCGTTTATAGTCGGCAGGAAGCCACAGTTCAGCGGGCCCGGCGGGTTTTCGCGAAACGAATCCCTTTCGTTAATTAAATTTGTAACATTACACCCACAGTTGTTTTCCACGTCTCTGGTGAACAGTCTTTCCACCATCCTTTAAACTTCCCGATCGCTTGAAACCAGAAATAGCCTTAAAAAGGTCTATAGTAGCTCCGGTTGAGCTTGACAAGTGTATACTTTTAATATCTGCCCACTTGTACTTTTAAGCATGCCATTATACGGCCGTCAGATATGAAGTGTCGACAGGCAAGCCAAAAGTAAATATATATGAACTTCCCAATTATGAATATTCTCAAATGTGCTGACGACAATAATCCCAGTATCAATGAATCAACGGTGATGCAAATTAATGTTCCAGAAACCAGACAGAAATTTACGCAGCGATGTTGACACTAACCTTTCTATGGAGGCAAAAATAGCACGACGAAAACGCACAGTTGGTGGTCGGACCGAGAGCAACTCGTCTCCTACGTATCGGATAAAGTCAATAACTACGTTTGGCTTTCTCTTAATTCAATAGCAGACGAGACGAACTGTTACGTATGAATGGCTGTTTCGTCTGTTGCTATTTTTACGCATTACTGAATGTGTGATTATGCGCATGGATGTTTATTCATAAGTGGCATTAAATGTATTAAAGACGGGAAGTATTTCAACTATCCAATCAATGTTTGCGAAAACATTTTATTTTATTGAACACTTTTCAAAGATCAACGTTAACAACATAAAAATGCGGTGAAATTATATTCACTATCCAGGGCGCCAGCGATCATGCCACCCTGTAGAGATATTCACTTGCTCCTCTTGCTGCAATTAAAGTCCATGGTCCAATAACTGTCCAATTTCCCAAACGATAAATTGTCATGTTCTTGAAAGTGACGTCAGAAACAGCCTCGTCCCGGCGCTCTGATGTTCTTGTGATGTTAATTCTACGGCAGTGCGTGGCGCGAGTCATGCGCGCGCGATTTATTTGTTACGCATATCAGAAACGTGTTTGTATCATTAGTGACGGTTATTTCAAAAGCCAGCTGTCCCTTAGAAGAGTTAGAGATCGTGCATGGGAAATCAAGTCATGATATAAAGCTAAAAACAAAGATAGATGTAGTATACTACACTACACTACACTTAACACCGCTACACTACACTTAACACCGCACTACACTACACTACACTACACTACACTACACTACACTACACTACACTACACTACACTACACTACACTACACTACACTACACTACACTACACTACACTACACTACACTACACTACACTACACTACACTACACTACACTACACTACACTACACTACACTACACTACACTACACTACACTACACTACACTACACTACACTACACTACACTACACTACACTACACTACACTACACTACACTACACTACACTACACTACACTACACTACACTACACTACACTACACTACACTACACTACACTACACTACACTACACTACACTACACTACACTACACTACACTACACTACACTACACTACACTACACTACACTACACTACACTACACTACACTACACTACACTACACTACACTACACTACACTACACTACACTACACTACACTACACTACACTACACTACACTACACTACACTACACTACACTACACTACACTACACTACACTACACTACACTACACTACACTACACCTTTTCCTAGTCATTTTCAGTGACTTCTAAAAGAATTTCAGAAATGGCATGTCAATTTCAGAAATGTTCAAGTGGGTTTCAGATAGTAAAAGTCTATTTCGGACATTGACGTGTTTATTTCAAAATTGTTAAAATGAATTTCAGGTTATGGATGTGGAGGTACAGTAATGCAAGTGAATTTGAGAAATGTTCAAGCAAAATTCAGATAATTCAGATAATGTAATGTAATTTCAGAAAATTTATTGTGGATTTCAGACCCATTCATTTTTATTTAAAAACATGACACAAACAATTTCTTCTTTGATCCAATTCTACTTCTATCCATGGGTGATATTATAAGGACCACGAGCCATTGTAACAAGTAACACAAACAAGTAGACATACTCATCTGCTTGCCACACATAACTACAGCTCTTTTTACACCTAACATTGTTGTATGAGATTTTCTGTTCTCTTGCTTGTCTACACACAATCAGTTATGAAGAAATTATCTGATTGAGTTTGTCTGAATTTCTAATGGTATTCCCTGAAGTGTACTTGTTAATGTTTTAATTTCAATTGGAAATATCTGATATTGTTATGGAGAATCTGAATATCTTCTAAACTCAACTGAAATTTACATCATATATTTGCAATTATTTGGAAATATACGAATTTCATTTGGGAAATCTGAATATTGATTACAAAAAATACACTCTCAAAGTGTCTGAAAATGAGAAGGAAAAGGTGTGGTGATAAGTGATCACACACTTTTTAAAATCTCTCAGACTCAACACACATTGTACATATCCCTCTGACATAGGCGTACGGGCCACGAAATTTTGGGGGGGCAGACGTTAGTTTGCCCGACTCGCGGCCTAGACGAGTGTCGTAGGGGGAGTCCGGGGGCACTCTCCCCCGCGAAAATTTTGAAATGTAGAGTCTCGCAAATGCCATTTCCCGCGTTTTGAGGATGAAATTGTTCCTTTTTAATGCTTTTTTGCCGGTTAGAACAAATTGTTTTCACATGATAAGGAAGATTGCCCGACTCTTAAGTAGAAATTGCCCGACTAATTAATGTTTCTGGTCGAACTGGGGGGCACGTGCCCCCCTGCCCCCCCGCCCCATACGCCTATGCCCTCTGATATATTTTGCCTCTAAATTGTCAGTCTGTTGAAACTACGTCACAGATTTGGCAATTGTCCATTACAGTCTAACAGCCCAGTGCATCCTAACAGCCCGACAAAACAATTCTCTTTTCTTTCGCTTAGTCAATGAGTTGATCAGTCAGCTATATATATTTTGAAGATTTGACATGAGTTGCATGATTCTTTTATCTATATACTATGAGCTCTGTGAATTATGACAGCTATAGTTTAAGTGTTCGGTGGGCATCACGGAAACGCGGAGAAGATAATTTCATTTTCATGATTGGAACGGAAAGCAAATGTTTTGATTTTTGACCTTCGGGTTTATAAATATTGGTATTTCGGTCTTCGCGCATTTGAAACAGGATTCACGGAATTGTATTCTCTTCTATCAGAATCGTAAACAAATAACGCTACTCACGGCGGGTCACGGTTTACCTATTAGCCGGTTTATTACTATAGAATATTAATTCGTATAACTTACAACTCAATTGGCTTTCCGTTAAACTACTAATAAAATGTATGCCTTCGCTCGGTCTTTGTTGACCTATACAGTTGAACTTATAGACATATAATGTACGTAGTGTTGCACGTACATTCAATATTAATAGCCTGCTGCTTTGATCTGTTAATAAAAAGTTCCAGACATTAACGTCTCATTGACCAATGATATAAACGTTACGTCCAAGGAAACCCCATGTGCTGTAGATGCTATTAACCAATCAACGGTTGTATGCATATGTCATTCATTTATTCACAAGCACATTCAAAAGTTATATTCTCTCTCACACAACAAATTTAAGTTCGCCATAACACTCCGCATATCAGACTACATTTTATTGAAAGTCCTGCACTTATATCTAGCTACGTGTATGATACCGCTAATGCTATGTCTGACTCTGCAAGAAATCAAAGGACCGAAAGGTATATTAGCGATAACAATAGATTATAAATATGCTGTTCTGTGTTGGTCAGTCGTTGCTGCAGTGCTATTAATTATGGTCACTAAAAACCCATTGTAGATTTTTAAATTTGCGCTATTTAATTTAAGTCATCTTCAGAATAAAGATTATAACAGTAGCTATATACCAGGGATATTTGTCACAGTGTATTTTTGTGTCCATGCGTATGTATTAATATAATATCTAATATTTAATAAATATTAAATATTATTTTCAAAATATTGCATAGTTTTATTGAATGCGTAAGGTGCTCTATTAAATCGAAATATTGAGCACTCTTTTATCTTGGATACCTCAATAGATTGTGTATATATATATATATATCATATATGTATATATATATATATAAGTTGCGTAAAATTTGTTTTCATGCTATGCAAATTTTACGCATGTAATTATAAACCTTAAACATTTAGTCTGAAGATCGCCAACGAGCGTGAAACTCTGAGTTGCTGACTCTTATTTAGTATTTTTATTTTTATTTCTTACCAAATGGTTCTTAACTGTAAATAGTCAACTGAACATTTAGAAATATATATATATATATATATATATATATATATATATATATATATATATATATATATATATATATATATATATATATATATATATATATATATATATATATATATATATATATATATATATATATATAAATCAATGTAGATACAATTTAGTTGTAAATATGAAGAGTGCTCGATGATAATGAATTAACAGAGCAACAATATTTATTTATTCATATCATTTCTTAATAATATTTATGAAGAGTGCTCGATGATAATGAATTAACAGAGCAACAATATTTATTTATTCATATCATTTCTTAATAATATTTATGAAGAGTGCTCGATGATAATGAATTAACAGAGCAACAATATTTATTTATTCATATCATTTCTTAATAATATTTATGAAGAGTGCTCGATGATAATGAATTAACAGAGCAACAATAAACCGTTACAACAGCAGTAGTTTAATCGCTTGAAAATCGCATTAGCGTGAAACTCTGAGTAGCGATTTGTAAATATTATTAAGAAATGATATGAATAAATAAATATATATATATATATATATATGCAACAAGCAATCTTCAGGCAACATTACTAATACGGTTGAGCTGTTACGTTAACAGCTAAAAAACGTTTAAGAACGTTTAAAAAAAACTTTATTAAAAACGTCCAGACGTTTCGCCGGTTAGGGCTTCTTCAGTAGACTGATCTTATAGTAATATTCTTTTACTTTGAATAAATTAATGACTATTCACATGATTAAAAATAACTTGATTGAACTCTTGTACTGTTGTACAATTGCTTCAAGAAGAATGTCGTCTACGAAATATGCTGCTCTCATTGTGGAAGTCTTTATGTTGGTGAAACGGGAAGGACGATTGGTTCACGAATAAAAGAACATTTGAAAATGAACAAACAGACTGTGTATAAACATATTATGAACCATAAGAGAGAAAAAGAACAACCCAGCTATAGCGACATTACTTGGAAAATGATTTATGGAAATATTCAAAACCATAGACAAAGAAAATGTATTGAAGCGATGGAAATCCAAAAACACTGTGGGAATATTATGAACGGTTGTGTAGAACGTGTTATTAGCATTTAATATAAACAGTACAAGAGTTCAATCAAGTTATTTTTAATCATGTGAATAGTCATTAATTTATTCAATAATCATGTACAAAGGAAAAGAATATTACTATAAGATCAGTCCACTGAAGAAGCCCTAACCGGCGAAACGTCTGGACGTTTTTAATAAAGTTTTTTTTAAACGTTCTTTATTATTACTTTTTAATGTCTGAAGACGCTTCTTTTAACATATTTTATGAATAATTCCAGACATGAAACCTCAGTCACTTTCATATATATATATATATATATATAATGTATGCATGTTTATGATTATATGCTAATCACGACATGAAACATAAATATAGATGCATGTTACCATAGATATGTGTGTGTCTTACCATGCAGTTGCCAAAGCGATACTTATAGCCACGTAAGACACACACACTATTAAGGGAATTTCCCTCGTGTACAACTCTGCTTGTAATGAAGCAAAATATTTTCCGGATTCGTAAAAGTATCCAGCATGCGTTGCAGGTTTCAGTATTTCCGTCTAGTATGTTTCGTATGCTCAATTCCTTCTCTTTCAGGTGTGCGGACTCGTGAGATGTTTGCATTGCACTGCTTCGCACGGCAATTGTCAATACATGAAACAGAATCGCGATGCTACCAATCTTATTTCAGTCATTTTTGACCGAGTTTGGCAGTTGAAATTAGTAGCAACAAATTTAAAAATCATACCGACATACGAGAAAGCAGTAGGAAGTTTATTAAAATTCTTCACAGAAAGAATCGAATTGAATTTGTCGAATTCAAATTATTTCGGGTACAAAGTTTTCAGAAACCATTCTTGATTCATAATCTATCTGGGAAAATTTTGCATCAGATTAACGCTTCTTAGGGGCCGTTCGATCACACTTAGTACACCTTGATTCGATCTAATTCAGATCGATCTCAAACCGATCCGCAGCCGATTGCTTGGATTGCACAAAAACGGCGGTGATTTACTCTCTAAGTCCCTCTAAAACATATAGTCGCTCTAAGTTGTCTAGCTTAGATATATCTCGGATCTGTTTTAACTCGTTTTTGACTGTCCGGCACTTAGCAGTTAGCCCGTCAAGATCCTGAACCAATCTCGGATCGATATAATTAAAATCGTTAGTGTGAAAGGCACTTTATTAGTGTAAGCGGTTAAGCAAATCCAATATCAAAACACGGCTCCTGGGCTTGAAACGCATCTGGAATCTTTTGCCCTAGTGTAAACGGGGTCTTAGTTTCGCTTACTGTAAACCAGCGCTAAAGTAATTAAGCCCGCTTCTAAACTTTAACTGTTTCGGCCCGTATCTATAGCTGTTTTATTATTCGCCTGCACTAAATCACGTTTTTGGGGTATCCGTTTAAACTAGCATGGATGTATAGTGTATAGCGAATGAAAAGTGAAAATTTTTTTAAGCCCACTGCACACGAGCAAACTTGTCCCGCGTACTTGTTATTCGCGACAAGTTGGATGGACAAAGTTTCCATGTGTGCGGGCATTTCGTCGTTCTTGACAGGTTTACATGTCACGACAAGTGAAGTGCGTTTGTGTGCAGCGGGCTTTATTCAAAAATTAAACCATAAATAAATATTCTTCACATTCGTTATGTAGACAATGGGATGTTTTGTTGCTAATAGATATTAGCATATTAGATGGAAATGTGGAGCATCGTATTTCTGTCCTCGTTACTAGTGTTCAAAATGGGATTGGCAATGGTCGTCAATCGTTCGAGCTTCTTTTACACCTGACCGTTGTTCGCTTAACTGGGGAACATCGCATGACCGTATGGCGCAGTGGTAAAGTATCATGCAATGTGAAATATGTGAAATGTCTAGTCGCACACGAGAGCTCTCGGCTGAGATGCCGGCCTCGCATGACTGTTTCCTAAGTCGGTAACCCACGTGTGTGGATGATTAGTCGTGAGAAAGTCATCTCGGGAGGCCTTGAGTCTTGAGGAAAACAACTATCGTCGGTTCTCCTCGCGAGGCAAAAATCTCAAAGTCGGTGTGAGCTCTCAGTAAAATATTCAGCTATAGCAAAAATAAGCCAATAAAACACGAGTATATAGTTTTAGTCTAAGTCGTTCGACATTGCGGCGGTGTCTGATCATCAGTAATATTAAGAAGAAGTTGATGTGATATGGATTGGCACATGTCACCATTTTGAATATGCCGTATATACCAGCCTCACGAGGTTGCCAGCTCAGTTAAGAACTCTCGTTTGCGGCTGGCTTATAATGGCTTTATAGCCGAGGTTCTGTAACCACACCCCAGCTTCATGTCATGTGATCCATGGGAGGTGTCACCCCTGGTAACAATTCCGTGTTCTCAGTACGCGAAATTAATCTTCAATTCATCAAAGTTAAAACATGACAAATAAAACGCTGGTTAGGATTAGGGTTTGGGTTAGGGCTTGGATTAAGATTTATATGAGAACACGGAATTATTACCTCACCCCTCTCATAAATTTTCAAATATTGCCGGAAAAATATTGTCTCTAAATGATGGTTGACCGACTAAAGTCGGTTTTCTTCAGCAAGACAAAATTTGAAAATTTAGGGAAATTTTAAGGAAAAAATAAAGAAAAGTTTTCTTTAAATGAATCAAACTAAATTTTTACTGCCAATGTTCTAATTATTGTCCCGACCCCAGGCTAGGAAAGAACATTGAGAATAGAAAATTCGCTACTACAAGTATATCCTAGCGCCGACACACCTATGTACGCCCAGAAAACTTGAAGTGAGGACTTCAAACCTAGTCAAAATCACTATCACATGCAATCTTTGACGATAGAACAGGAAAAAAAGCTTAAATAAGTCCACCTCAAATCCCACAGGTTCAAATGCCATAACCAGCTCTTTACCTAGCTGCCATAATATGTAGCGCATTGTGTGATGTCAGTACTTAAGGATTTTGAAGATAAATTCGATAGAAAGGTTTTGATTGAAAAATACCTTTCCGACCTATACATGTTCACCTCCCATTTCATGAGTGCGTATGAAACTTACCTTTCTTTTTTATTAGAGAGAAGATCCCAGTCGATGCCTCAAGCATTTATTCCGGAGGCTTTGTAAATTTGTGTGAAGAATTAGGTATATAAGACAAGCCACATACTATACATGTCTATAAATTAAGGGCAGTAATTATTCGTCATTTTTATACTGATATGATTGTGTACATTTATAGCGGATAATTTGTGTTCTTCATGATTTCTTTTTATACCAACACGATTTGGTATTTTTGCATGCATTTTAAACCGTGTTGCTAGCAGCTTCGGACTTTAATTAATACACTTTAATAATAGTAATAATATAACAGTATATTGTACGTAATATAGTAGAACTGTATTACCACAGGCTGTAGTAAGAAAACTCGACCACTTAATGTTTTAAAATGGCTTCACTCTGTTTTCAAGCACAATAGATTTAAGACCGCCGGCCGGCGCGGGAATTCAAAATAGCATTTCATTTCCTATTTTGCACTTCTTTTCCTTCTCAAACTCTTCCTGAGAATGAGGATTTACTATAGTATTCAAGTTTGCTGATCAAGATTTGTCAACAGCCAAGAGCAAGAAGGAAAAAGCCTTGCAATCAGTGATGCTAATTCTTGACTTGCACATTGACCATGTTGCATGGTTCTGTATCAGTTCCGTTGTGGGCACTAGCTATGCAGTGTGGGCGAACAACATTGTCTGGTGTGTTCCGAGAAATTGGTTGCAAGTCAAGAGTATTAAAATGAAAAAGCAGTATACTGGAAAATTAACATTAACAATGACAGAGATTTAAAATGTTTGATAAAAAACATAGCTTCTAAAAACTTTTTGACACTTTAATTCGTTGTTAGTTTTCTGAATATCAGTTCTGGGGCTTTAAAGAGAAAAACAAACAAGACAATGCTTATGAAAAGGACTTTTGATTGCCATACAAGCCGAAGGGACAGCAAAGACGGTAATGCAATGCTGTGTTGTACTATTTATGCAGAAGATACTATTTATGCGAAATCGGTAAAAAACAGCTAGTATAAAAATTCCGACTTGACAATACATTTAGACTTAAATAGACTTCAATTCAATGCGAAATGTTTCGATACGAATTGAAATCATTCACCTACAGATAGTTAAAGCAGGGAATCGAATTATTGGTAAAATAGGATATCTCAAGGCTCTTTTCCACTCGTTGCAAAACCATCTCGCAAGCTCATTGCGACTGCATGTATCCAATTAAATAAACTGTCAAGCATTGTGACTGGATGAAATCACTCGCAGAGAGTTAACGAGTTGGTATTTGCAATGAGTGGAAAAGAGCCTTTACCTTTAAAAACAGCCGCTAAATTAAAATCATAAAATAATGGCGCCTGCCAGAAGCAAAAATTGCACAGAATTGACGACAACAACAGGGATTTTGTACTTCCACGTTTAATGCAATTTTTAGTTCCTTCACATTTCCCTATGAAATAATGTATCTGTTCAAGTGGGAAAGACATATGCCATTTCAGTAATTCAGTTTGCTTTGGTTCATTTCACATTGTGATGAATGGTGGCTATCACTGGCTTCACTGCTACGCTCGCCGTGTCCGCACAAATTACGTCATTTTAAAATACATCGAACCATTTGTATAGGAAATTACACGGTTCGAGAAGTATTAATGAAAAATCGCACGAGTGTTTGGCGAAATGTTTATAATACCGCGAGTGCGTAGCACTCGCGGTATTATAAATATTTCGCCAAACACAAGTGAGATTTTTCATTAATACTTCGAGAACAAGTGTAATTTCCTATTAATATAATTTTACTGCATATTTCAATGCTGAACTTAACTGTTTTTGTGAATGAAGTGCTGTCGACGATATGTTTCGCAAACTTTCGCAACAAATACTTTCAGGTTTGCCATTTTCTCTTCAAAGAAACCTTTTCTAACACGAGTATTCATCCATCGAAAGTTTTTTAACCACCTTGTGAACATTTTTGTACAAAAAACTGCTGATTTTTTGAATATTTCAAAATAAAAATACAAAAATGTTGACAAATTTTATCACAAAAACATTTTACTACATGACGTATAGCCCGTTTCCGTGCCGATTAATTTTTAATCGGCACAATGTGCCGATTAAGGATTAATCGGCACACTTTTTAACCAATCAGAATCGAGTAAACTAAAAAAATGATATTAAACATTTTTAATATCATTTTTTTAGTTTACTCGATTCTGATTGGTTAAAAAGTGTGCCGATTAATCCTTAATAGACTTAGTTGACATTTAAATAGACATTTTAATAGACTTAGTCGAATCATTTGGCATTGCTTCATGCCAAATCACAATGAATTGAAACACTTCACATATAGCATGGTGGCCCAGAAATCGGTGCTTTTTAACCTATGCATATAGTAGAATCACTTCACATATAGTAGAATCACTTGACATTTTGTTGAGTCATTTCACGTTTAGATAAATAATTTCTAATTTAGGTGGATGATTTCAACTCGTATGGAAACATTTCGCATTGTCCAGTGATATCACTAATAGACACTAAGCTACGCTGTTTCGTTTCTGAACTCCATGAAACACTTGTTCTCATGATGAACCGCCATTTATTACACATGTGCCATATTTTTAGTGGTGACGGCCGCCCATACATCATGCCTTTTCAATTGCATTTTCTGGGGCCGGTTGTTCGAAGCCCGTTTAGCGTAAACGGTGGGTAAGTAAAATTAAGTAACACTTTCACATCACTCGTTAAACAGTTAGCTTAAGTATTTTGCAGTAAATATGTAGTTGTAAGCATAATCATTCTATTAAGGTTCAAAACTTTTAGTTTGGTTGTTGAATGGATCGCTAAACTTGGTTTCTATTTTGAGCTTAACCACCGTTTAAGCTAAACGGGCTTCGAACAACCGGCCCCTGGCCAATAAAATCGCTGAACTGGCTGGTGGCAGCCATTAAACTGCATGATGATAGGCCGCCCCATTACGAAATTCCTAATGAACTTTGGAATCAATTTGCACCAATATCCGATCATTAGCCGTTAAAGAGAGTGATTTGATTGGATGAAATCAGTGTATCGGAACTAAGAGGCATCGTTTCAAGTTCCAAAGTGGTTTCCACTTTCCAGCCATTGTGTGCCATGCGAGGCAGGTCTGTTTTCTCTTGATCTCTTGGGGATTCTAATACAAACGTAAACTGAAAATTAGGAGCTGCATTCCGAAGATTGGAGGTAAATATAATGACATTTCGACATTACAAATCACAATTTCTTGTGTGTTCACGGTTTACCTCTTTTCTTTGTTTATATGCTATTTTCACTGTAACTGTCACTAAATAAACTGTGTCATGTTTGTTTTGATAAACACGATCTATTATATTTGTAATAAGACATTGGTCATAATTTCAAGCATTCAGTTAATACAAATTTTTGGCAGATATAATGCCGTGGCTCTTACTTGTCTTATTATATAGACCCTATAATTGTGCCTTTAATATTTTCTACAATTGTGCTTTTATATAAATAACATAAAATTTCGCTAAACTATGTTGTATTCCCCGATGCCCAGGGCATGCTCTTAATAGGAATCTGCCAGTTTGTTGGCCAAATTAGAAATCTTTACAGTTTTGTTTACCTAAAAAAACGTTGATGTATTATACTGAGAACAGTTGCAGATTGAAGCACAGGTTTATACAAATGGCAATTTCTCATTCTTAATTTACAGCCTGAGAAGGTAAAACAGAATTTGGCATTCATAACTTTAACTTCCCAGTGAACAGCCTTTGTTGAAAACATGGAATTCTGTATTATTGTCTCAGGTCGTGAAAGAACAGGGGGGGAGGGCAGACTGGTGAATATGTCAACAATGCCACCAAGATTTTTTAAAGAAACAAAATTATAGTGCACATGTATCTTGTTTCTTTTCCCCCTTAACTCAGTCATGATCCACACTTGGTAACGGTTTTGCACACCCGCACCTACGATTTGTGGCCTCTCCGCACTCGGGATCTTGTCCAAGACTGCCATACTCTGCAGTCAGCTGAGTCAGGGGGGGTATGTTTGTGTGTTTTTGACTACACTACAGAGATTGGCAAATTGTATTGCTAAATTTCAACCCAGACTAAATTACATAAGCAATATCTTGCTTTAAACAATCAGTTCCAAAATGTTGTGAAGAAGTACTGTCAAACAAAAAGCCATGATTTAGAAGCCTGCTTATTTTGTTTTATTTGTCCTGAATGATTTTATCATTAAGGAGTTCAAGCTTTACCCATAGCTCAATGTTGATGAGTTCAACATATTCACTGAGACTAATGCACTGATAATCAAGGCTGGTGTGACCCAGTTAAAGGGCCTCGCAAATTGATTCATCACCTTAGGCACCTCTATCAAAATTTTACCTGATCAGTGCAGAATTCGTGGCATTTGTTAAAAGCATTGTATATAAGTATCAGAATAACCTATAGTATGCCAGCCGAACAAGAGAGGTTCATGTCCCCCACCCCCTCATCCCTCTAAAAGTTGTTGAGACAGATGGCGATATTTGCAATGAAAAGGGTGAGCCATTTTTCAACTCTTGTTTTCTGTCCCAACTGAAAAATAATTTCCATTTTTAACAAATTTAACTAAAAAACTTCATTCTGAATATTGTGCTGAATATGTTGGTGAGAGGATTGAGTTTCAAAACTCAATTTGAGGGCTGTGGGGGCTGTTAACGGTTCTAAAAAAATCCTGAAAACCAAATCCCTAACAATTAGTATTAAATGGGCAGGGGGTGGGTATTCATGCTTAGTATAAATTTCCAGGTGACTATTGATTTTCCTGCATTCTGATTGGTCAAGATTTTTCTCACTTGATGGTCACTGGCCAGTGAGTATAGCTTTTTGCTTTATGCTTTTTTATACAGTAATTAATTTTACTAGCAAGTTTATACTAAAACTTTGCCTTTGGCTCAGTGAATAAAAGCTTCTGGTCACCTGGCCTTCGGCGACTAATTGTTAAATATTTGTGTCCAATCCTATTACCATAATTCAATAACTATGAATTTGCCCAAACCACAAAGTCATGTTTTAGGTGTAAATCAGTTAATCAGTGACATGTATATGTCTTAGTTAGGGTTGTACCATCTTTGCAGAGAAGACCAATAATGACTCATTTTCATTTGGTTCAGGTTCCAGTAATATAATCAACGCACTATGGACGGAAATAGCAGTATATTCAATGATCCAGTTCATGGTTATATTGAGTTGGAACCCTTGTTGGTGCGCATCATACACACTCCGCAATTTCAGCGGATGAAGGACATCAAGCAGCTTGGAGCTACCTACTGGGTTTACCCTGGTGCATCGCACAATCGATTTGAACACTCCCTTGGCACTGCTTACCTGGCCGGAAAAATGATTGAGACTTTAAGAGATATCCACAAAGATGAAATAGAAATTACTGACGAGGAAGTGCTTTGCGTCAAAATTGCTGCTTTGTGTCATGTACGTATAAAACAATAAGGGTGTTCACCATTTAAATATTCATTTCAAACTATGATTTGACTATCCATATTTTCCTATCCTAACTATTTAACTGACCGTTTGACTATTTTAATATGTTAAACTAAAATCTTTTTAACCGCATGGTTGTAGGATTTAGGTCATGGTCCATTTTCTCACGTGTTCGATACGCAAATGAGGGAGAAATTAGTCAAATTACACCGACATGAAGAAAGAAAATTACAGCAGAAAGTTGGAGACGCTAAGATTGAGAAATCCTTGAAGATTAAGATGGAGAAGTCCTTGAAGTTCCATCAAGAACAAGCTAACAAATTGCAAAAGTGGGAACATGAAGACGCTTCGTGTGAAATGTTTGATCACATGTTGGCAGCAAATCCTGTACTTAGTGATATTTTACAAAGGAATAACATTGGTGAAAACGAAAGAAAGCTTGTGAAGGAACTCATCAAAGGTAAACTACCCGGAAGTGACAAGGTCACGCAGGTCGCTAAGGTAGATGGTGTTGAGCACGCGAAGTGGTTTCTCTTCGAAATAGTGGCTAATAAGAGAAACGGGATTGATTGTGATAAGTTTGATTATTTTGCCCGTGATTGCCTTAATCTTGGAGTGAAGAGTAATTTCGACCACCTTCGCTACTTTCGGAACATTCGCATATTGCCTGTCGATGGCGAACTCCAGTTATGTTTAAGAGACAAGCTTGTTTTCAATATCTACGAGATGTTCCACACTAGATGGTCCCTGCACCATCGTGTTTATCAACACAAAACCACCAAGGCTATTGAAGATATGATCACGGAAGCTTTTGCATTGGTAGACCACAAGTATAACTTCTCAACGTGCATCTTTGATATGGAGGAATACGCGAAGTTAACGGATAGTATATTTTATGAGATCATTCGCAGCAAAGATCAAGATGAAAATACCAAGAAAGCGCAAGAAATTATCGGTCGAATCCAACGACGAGAGTTGTACAAGTTTTGTGGTGAAACCCAGTCCACAAAGAAGTTAGATGTTGGTACCTTAGAAGTTGCGGAAGAGATTGCATCGTTTGACGACGACCTCACTCCAGATGAATTATTTGTCAGCATAGTGGAGATTAATTTTGGAATGAAGGAGAAGGATCCTGTCGAGTCTGTGGTGTTTTACAATAAAAGTTTCAACAAGGCTGTTCAGCTTCGTAAAAACATCGTAAGCGAGATGCTGCCGCAGAAGTTTTCGGAGCAGTATGTTCGGGTGTACGGAAAGAATCTAAAGCAATCAAACGCAGCGGCGACTCCAGGAAGCAAAGCGAAAGAGGAGGTAATTATTGGTTGTTTTAAAAAATGGTGTGAAACTCGTCGCTTTGATTTTCCAGATGAGTTATCTGGCGACAAGACGGGCTATTTTACTCCCGCGAAGGCCAAAAAGCGTCCCAGAAGCGACGGTGATGAGTCTGGAAATTGTTCGAAGAGAAAACTGTTTGGGGGCAATTCATAATAACTTTCGGCGGAACGTTTACTGTATACTAATTTCACATGAGGACTGGGTTCGAGTCTACTCAAGAAGTTCTTACTGAGAATCAAACCCTTAATTCTAGAGGTGAAAGGCAAGCGGTCTAACCACTTCGCCCCCTAAGTGTGTTGTTAATTGCTTTTAAAATTCAATTTTATAACAATTTTATAGATCTTTAGACTTTTTGAAAACATATTTAGTATAAGGGCCATTTCTTAACCATTTCCTTCTTGACAGGGGCCAGTTGTTCAAAAGCCTGTTAGCTTAACCCTGGGTTAGCGTAAAATTAAAATTGATTTCCCTTGATGTTTGTTTACAAATTTAAAAATATTTCTTCAGAAGTTGTGTCTAAATCGATGGTAGTTTGAGGTCCCTAAAGGCCCTGTCACACGGTGCAATTTTTCTTGCAACTTACAATGCAATGCTACTCTTGGGAGATGTAAAATTGGCAAGTTCAAGTTTCCATCACAGTTTGCTAACATATTTTTAACAAACCAAACATTTGTCACAAATTTACATCTCTTAAGAGTAGACTGCGTTGCAAGTTTCAAGAAAAATTGCACCGTGTAACAGGGCCTTAAGTTTTAAAGTTAACGGATGTGTTGAAATACAGAAACTTAATAAACAGCGGGTTCAATTTTAACCCAGGGTTAATGCTAAACGAGCTTTGAACAACTGGCCCCAGATGTCAATTGAGATGGAAATCCTGTTTCCTTCTTCAGTCACACATCTGGATATTGTTTGCATGTACATTGTATTGTGTTATATTGTGACAATTAAATCAAATTAAAGACGAAAGAAATAAAGGTTAACGTTTGTGGAAACCAAGAGAAACTGTATCATATAAAGCATACAGACTTTTTTACGCCTTTGATTTCTTTTGTGTTCATGAATTATTAATGAGTTTTACAATTTAGTAATTGTATTGAGTATTGTTCACTTTAAGCAATGCCGTCATCCAGGTCAACATAGTGAAGTATCATTATATAGGCTAGTTTTAAAAATCACAAAATGGATCATGAAAAAGAACGAAGCTAATAGAGACTGCATTGCGTAACACCTGTGCGATTCGCAAAAGTGATTTTAATTATATATTGAATTTTATTATATAGTTGACAGTAAGATACTGAAAATACACCGTAAGATATTTTCCATATCTTCACTAGCGAAGATATCGATCACGTGATCATTTCCCGCCAATAATTTTGTATTTTCAAAATGGCGATATTTGTAAGAGCAGCGAACATATTTTCACCTTTGTTTAAAGAAAAAAACTGCATGTTTGTGCCGAAAAAATGGAAATAATACAAGAAAACACTAAAATGATGAACAGGTATTGTTTTAGCTTAAATAATATTGAAATAAAGCCATGTTTTTAGCATTATTGATCGAAAGTTAATATTACTGACTTGGGTCTTAAATTGTTTACAACTATATAATAAACAGAACATTACACGGCGGTTTGAAGATATGAATTTTATCTTCTCGTGGTGAAAACAATATTTTACTCACTCGCTGCGCTCGTTCGTAAAATATTGTTTTAACCACTCGAAGATAAAATTCATATCTTCGCACCGCCGTGTAATATCCTCTATATATATAGAGAATACTTTGTTCTAAACAGAAAACCTTTGTCTAAATAGACTAAATTTTGACTTAAGCAAGGAGAACAAATCATATTGACAAATCAATTGTAATTATAGCTCCAAAGTGACGATTTTGTTTTGAGTTTGGTGAAATTTGGTTTGGAATTTGTTACCCCAAATACACCATTTGCCCCTCATTAAGCGAAAAAAGAATGTCATTAAGATCATTTTGCAGCTTCACGAGTACAAATCGGAATTTCAATGACACATTGTGTGCAAGTCAATAAGCGTGAAGGGATATTCAATAGCAACAATTGACTCAAGTATGCATAAAAATTGAAATCAATTAATCAAAGCTGGAAATTCAATAAGAATACAAAGAACATTCAAAAACCCAAAAGAAGTTCTTGTTTGAATACAAGAAACGCTCAATTAGATAAAAATGTGTGTTCAATAAAACCTAGGTTAACTTTATAGATACGCAATCATATTAACCCCAAAAACAAAAAAATGCAACGTCCATTATCAAGTTTTATCAGTCTAAGTTTGTATGTGGCGTTGCTATAAGTCTGCTGTGCTTGCCACCCATCCTGTCTGGAGCCTTGCTTGCTTTCTGCAGTGGTACACTGTACAATATTTCATTTCGTTTAGACACCTTTGTAACATTTCACGTTATTCAAAAAATTTTAAAACAATTCAGCAAAGCCAAATCTTTGCCGGAATAAAGAATATTTTTCAAATAGCCCCTTTTCTTGTCTTTGAGCATGTTGGTGTTCACATGACAACTTCATTGAACATACATTTTTATGTAATTGAGCGTTTCTTGTATTCAAACAAGAACTTCTTTTGTGTTTTTGAATGTTCTTTGTATTCTTATTGAATTTCCATCTTTGATTAATGGCTTTCAGTTTTTATGCATACTTGCGTCAATTGTTGCTATTGAATATCCCTTCACGCTTATTGACTTGCACACAATTTGTTATTGAAATTCTGATTTGTGCACGTGAAGCTGTAAATGATCTTAATGACATTCTTTTTTAGCTTAATGAGGGGCAAATGGTGTAATGTAGTGAATGTTCTAATAATGCGTGTCGTGGAAGTATAACCGGACGTTTAGTGTTGAAGTCAGGGTTGCCAGATTGCATGCATAAATTAGCCAAACTTTTAACAATGCTTTTTGTTTTTCATTGTATTTGCCTTTTGTTTTCTTTGTTTTTGTGACAGCACTAATGATGGTTTGGCTTAATTATTCAAGAAATCTGGCAACCCTGGTTGAAGTGGAAGCACAGTCACACAAAGCTGGACAAAGTGAGTGATTTTCACCACAATATTTGAGAGTGGTGTCAAAATTTAGAACTATATTTCACTATTTCAAGTTAACTTTAATGGTGTGCGACTGGATGTTGGTGCTAGCAGATTTGCGATGGATGAATATAACATATGTGGTGGGTTTTGTCGATCGGACTCATGGGACGAAGTGGTAATATATGTTTGATGGTTAAAACTAAAATAGCATGTGGCAATTTGGTGTAAACTATAAATAGGTTAAATGGCTGGAAGGTATGCACATTTATATAGCTTTTAGGTAGTTTTTCGCTTGTACGTACATCAAATAATTAAATAACGGACTATTCGTAATCCTGAATAGTGAATTCTGTATGCGTTGTCTACCACTCTACCGTTTAACTTTACTCCATGTTTCTTGCAAGCAAAAATAGGTTATTAACATGTTGTAGTATCAACCTACTGCGAAAAGCATTTCAATAATCTCTGTCTTTCTAGAAACATATTCTGAGGGCACACTTGTTGCTGGGATGCAAGGATACTTTTCTATTTTTTACGATTTTATAAAAGCTTTGTACAGATTCTACAAGCAATATCATAGTCATCGAGCATGACAATAATTTTGATAAATCATCACTCAAGTTTTTACCTTCGATAGGAAAGCCACAATTGAAAATATCACAATAAATCAAAATACTGCCCAACTCTACTCATGACATTTTAATGGTCAAAGTGAATTTTGTTATGGAGAAGGGACAAAGGATGTACCTCAGATCCTTAACAAGGCAAGGGGGGTCTCAACATGGTGAAATACCCCCAGAAAAGCTTTAATTTTTATAAGGTTTGGAAACTGTAATTCCTGCATTTTGAGAGTACTTTGAAGAGCAATTGTCATTTTATGTTAGATCACTGGATCAAAACAATAACCATTCAATATTGAAAGCATCTCATTCTTTATTTTCTTTATTGAAAAATATTTCTGCAAAATGTCACACTTCAGGCAAATGGCATTTATATCTACTCAATACTTTAAGCCACTCATAATACTAAACAGTAGCTTGCTCAATTTATTTTTGTTTTCCTTGATATATACTGTATATATAATGTAATTGGGCGATTGACCATAAGGAAAAGGATGTACATTTAGCAGCAGTATGTACATTTACCAGAATGCATTTCGAGCATCAAATAAAGGGGCTGAAAAAAAGATGCCAAGAAAAACACCCAAGGACAAAAAACTTTAACAAAACAAAGAAAATAATCTCCTCTTGTACAGATGTCGATTTGCTTTTTGAAATGATTTCTTACTGCAATGTATTCTGGTAAAATGTACATTTGCTATGTTTTTCATTATGGTCTTTTGAGGATTTGCTCATAACTGATAGAATGAGCTGGAGTTAGTTTCACTAAGAGGTTCTGAAGCATTCTCACCTTAAGGAACTGAACCTCTGAAAGATGTCAAAACTTGAAAGTACCTGAAG
Source organism: Muricea muricata (assembly GCA_963855995.1). Taxonomy (NCBI): domain Eukaryota; kingdom Metazoa; phylum Cnidaria; class Anthozoa; order Malacalcyonacea; family Plexauridae; genus Muricea; species Muricea muricata. The sequence continues at coordinate 9,633,475 of OY979722.1, forward strand.
AATGTTGAAAAAATCAAGTTCTTTACCCCTCTGAGCTAGCTTAATGTTCATAGGCATGGATTGAAATAGAGAAAAAATGTGGTCTACTAAACTATTTTTGCAGGTCAAATATATACAGCCTGCTGTTTTTATTTTTAATTCCCAAAAATGGCGAGGTCTTAGATAAATGTTGTAAAAACCTTTTCATAATATTTTATTGCCCTACTACTTGCTTGATTTTTTTTTTAAATTTGGCCATCCAGTTTTACTTTTACCTTCATTTCTAACATATGGCCAATTTGCAGCACATTTTTTCAAGCCCTGTTCACACCTGGCTGCATAATAGCAGATCGCAGGACCATTGGTCCTAAGAGAATTTTTGAGCTTGGCAGAAAACGAAAGCATGATAAAACTGTAAAATAAAAAACTGGTTGAGGGATCACAAAACATACTGCCTTCCCAAGAGTCCAGTGAATAAGTGATTTATTGTTACATTATTGTTTTTATTGCATATATTTTCGCCCTCCATTGCTTTGAAAACAAGAAAAACAACTTTCGACTTATAGGTATAAAGGTCGCTTTTTCATCTGACACATGCATGGCTTCCGATTTTATCACCACCGGGCATTAATACGCGGGCATTAATACTTATAATGCCCTCGCACGGTCAACAGTTGAATTTCGCGATTGTCACCTGTCCTCTTTTAACCAATAAGATACTAGAATCAATGAGCTTTAACACTTTATATATAATAATGCACTTTCTTACGTCTTGTTTAGCGGTAATAAGATTTTTAAAATCGACCGGTTTTTTAGGCGTTTACTTGCAGAAAATATTTTCATTGGCTTTTCGGTCCCAGAAAGCAGAATGTTTTATGCCGCCCTGGTTGTTTATGGGTCAGTGTTACTCCTATACTGTATGTTCGAAACGTTTACAGGTATTTTTACTTTAGGTGTGTGGTGAAGACTTACCCTCTCTTCGCAGTTCAGCATACGATACAGGAAACTCGTGTAGGTACAGTAAAGTCGTTAAAAATTTGACTCGTTTTGATTTCACTCCACACACGAACGAGCTTTGTAAAAAATATGCAGAAGGAACCCGCGGCTTGCTATTTGATCAAGTTAGGGCTTGGTTTAACGACTGTGAGTGTAAGAATCGAGCCTTTGTAATCTGGGGCGAGCCAGGTGGTATGGCCGTATGGGCAAATCAGTAATTTCAGCCGTACCCTGTCGTGAAATGGCATCAAAACTTGCTGACTCACATTTCTTTCAGCATGACCAAACTATGTACAATGACACGCGACTGCTCCTTGAGTCTTTAGCGTTGCAAATGTGCGATGCCGTTCCGGGTTACAAACAAATGCTTGTTTGTAACAAACGAAATTTTTGAAAGCTATCGATATGATTTTAACAAAAAGAGTGTCGAGGATGTATTTGCTCATTTTTTCGTACAAACCTTTGCTGACATGAGCCATGATTGTAGCGGAAGCTTCGTTATTGTATAAGCTACGTATTGTTGTTACCAGTAACTCTAAAGAAGGTTTTGAAAACCTGAATCCATTGTATTTTGAATACAATGGCGATAGCGTGAAAAATGATTTGAGTATGCTCTTAGAAACCAAACTAACTCGACCAGTGGTAAGTAGGAAATCCGAACTTTGGACCAACTGTCAGACCTTTGTGGCAACTCGATGTTAAATGCGAATTTTCTTTGTGAGATAATCCTTTCTCAATGCGAATCCGATACCTGCGTTTTGCCCAAGACGCCTGAAAATCTGTTTAAAAAATATTTTACCCTGCTAGAAAATATATGGGAAAAAATCACCAAATTAGTAAGAACAAATTTGTGTCATTCTTAAGTGCCATGGTTGCTGCTAAGGAGCCATTACCCCTTGCACTTGCACTTGCAGATCGTTTATTTCCCGAAACACGCATGGAGTTCCTGCAAGCATTATTAAAGTGCATGACGTCACTATTTTTGGTTAATGAGGATGGCATTAATTTCACCCATAAGTTGGTTGAAGACTGGCTTCTTGAACATTAACATTTAGATGTACAATCTGGTCATAAAATGCTTGCAAAACTTTGTCTTGAATACCTTGACGGTATTAGGGATTCCAGGGTTGGGAAGAAAAGTTTACTTGGAAGTGCAAAACTGAGATACGCGTTGCGAAATTCTGCATATCATGTGCTTCTAGGACGAGATAAGTATATTAGTTTTGTGAACACGTATACATTAGACTTGTATATTTCATATACTAGTATTTGTGTGAGCATTAAAGCTAGCATTGAGAACTTTAATATAATTTTAAATCATGAAGAGTACGAAAGGTTGCCTGGTCAAACTAAAGAGAATCTTAATCAGTTGTTGCAATTACTAATGACTTTTCAATTTGTTTTGAAAAAATGCCCACACTCGTTGTTTCAACTGGTAATTAATGAAACTTGCGGTGACCTTTCTTGTAAAGCGTCAGAATTACTGCAAGATTTGAGAAAGTTCCAATATTTTGAGGTTGTAAGACGAGGGCCCGAACCAATTCAAGAATACTTTCAATGCAGTGCGTTTCCTTACACTAGCATTGCCATTTCTTCTTCAAATAATAATGTGGGGCTGTACTTGAAGGTGAGTGCTCAAACTTACGTCATCCAATTGGTTTCGATAAACCCTTATAAAATCCTGTGGACGACAAAAGAGCTCGGCAATGATCAAATTCGTTGTTCTTGTATTGCTTTTCATCCGGCTAAGAACTTGATACTTCCGGTTCGGCTTGATCAGGTACTGTCGCTGACTGATGTGTCTTGGCAACAAGGACCGTTTTCAGACTGCGAGAAGAAGCGTTTCTTTACTTTCTGTTGTTTTTCTCCGGATAATTGTGGGATGGTTGTCGCTAACGATTACAGCAATGATTTAGTTGTATGAGATTTCATAAACGGAGTTAAAATGAATACTATTGAATGTAAAAGTGTTCCTATTTCATTTACTTTGTCTGCTAATGGTAATTTTCTCGCTACCGTGGAAAATTCTTTAATTTCAATGTACGATGTAGCGAGTGATTACATGATGAAAGAGACAATATCATTAGAAACATTAGGACTCCAAAACCAGATCAAATTCGTACTTGCCTACAAGTCTGATAATTGGCTACTCGAGTCAGATCATTTGGATGTTTATGCGGTTGATTTGGGTGGCTCAATTTCATCTGGGTATGCACTACCAAGCATAAAAAAGCTGCATTTGACAAATTATTCTAACGCTTTGACTGAGTGTAGTGGCCTCTATCACTTAGAAGTGTTGACGTCGTGGGTTAGTGAAGCCCAAAAATTCTTCGTTCCAGGGGGAGTGTGACAATCTTGCTTTACATTACTGCAGGTTTATTCCGCTTGACGAAAATAATGCTTTAGGCATCTTAAACTCTTGCGAAGATTCACCGTCTACGTGTTTAGTGCGAGTTGATTTGTCAAAGTTTGAAAGAGTTAAAAGTTATCCGACGCATGATGGCAACATTTATCAACACGATGCCAGATCCCGGAAATTTAGCATTTTACGATTTTTGAATGAGGCATGGCAACTGCCGGAAGAATTTGTAAAACCAGTGATTTCGTTTTCTTCTGTCGTTAACGGTGTTTTCTTGGTATCAAGTGACACCGATGTAGAATTCTGGAATGGCGATTGCTCCAAATGTTTAACCACAAACGAAAAAGTGTTAGCGTGCAGCAGTAAACATGATGTGGTAATCTGCGAATCATTATCGTGATCTTGCGAGGTGCACCTTGTACGAAATGGTGAAAGGATTGGTACTTTGGATGTGTATTATGAAGTGATGGACGCAGTGTTTTCGCCTGATGGAAGAAAGTTAGTTGTTTGAAAGTTAGTCAGGGACATAAGTATTATTGATAATTTTAAGTACTATTCATGGGTAAGTAGTTTCGAGATGTTGAGCAATAGTATTTGTTTTGTGACTGAGAAGTACTTTGTATACATGGAGCGTAGAAATAAACGAAAGTATTTGCTGAACTTATGTGATGATTTTGAAATTGTATCCTGCTTTTCTTTAACAGATGAGCCCAATGCAATGGCCTTCTGTCCAGCGTTTCAAACTCTTGTCGTCAGCAGCTTTAGGTCCTCCCGGTTTACAGAGGTGAAAATTCATTTGCCGTCAAAACGAAAAATGTAATGGTATAGGTAAATGTCAATGACACGAAACTTTATCGTCCTAAATGCCCTGTCACACGATGTAATTTTTCTTTCAACTTGCAATGCAACTCAATCCTTGGGGGATGTAAAATTGGTAAATACAAGTTTCCATCACAGTTGCTTATATATTTTTAACATACCAAACATTTGTCAAGAATTTACATCTCTTGAGAGTAGAATTGCGTTGCAAGAAAAATTGCACCGTGTGACAGGGCCTTAAGAGGTCGTTCACGAAATACGTGACGCTAGCTTAATCGAGAAAATGTTTAATAAATAGATTGAATTTTGGATTATAATTACGCTTACAATGAATTGTGAATGTGGGGGGGGGGAGAGGTCCATCTGGCGTCACGTAATTCTAAAAAAATCAGGTTTCTTCTATTTGGGAAAGCTTATTAAATGTTGCCGTTATTGTCAAATTTGAAAAAAAATGAGCAAATACGGATTAGATAAAAATTGCCCATCGAAAGCGCATTTTTTCACTAAAATCTGTGGAAATTAATCCTATTTAGGATTTAAAATTGACAAATTTTAGTTTAGATAGTAAAATTAATGCCTCTTATTGACTACGTTGATTGTTTCTTGTAACAGATCAGTGATTAATGAAATTTTCTTTTCTTCAGAGGTGAAAATATGCTGTGAGGAATTATTAAGGCAGAGGAAGAAGCCGAAGGCTGAGGCAGATAACACAAACCGAGACCTTAATAGTTGCTCATATCCTACGAGAACCGAATTCATTAATTGTTTTATTATGTATTTGTGTTTATATCGGGCCCAGAATAAACTCTTGCCTTGTGAACAACACGCAAGCTGCTGATATAGTGTCCGCATATAAAGCAGCATAAATTAGTGTGACGTCATAAAGTCGAATAGATGTTTTGAATGTCCGAACAAATTACGTCATAATGTGGAATATCTTTTTTCAATACGAATTAAAGTATTCAAATGAGGCCGATTGCATGCTACTGTAAATTTTATTATATTTTTTTGTCTAAGCTTTTGTCGTGCTGCGACATCATCACCTCAAATCGAAATCGAAAAGTCCGACCTTTCCGACTGTGCAAGAATAATTTATGTAATGAACACTCCAAAGATCATGCAATTATTTTTTTTATACACTCTGAACATATACAAGTTTCGTTTCCTGGAAACAGCAAGTAAGTTTATTATAGCCGTAATAGATTTTCGTGGTGTTTCCAGAAAATTAAACTTGCATTGTTGTTCCCCTACTTCACTATGCAAAAATTCCTTTGTCACTCAACAGAGTGTCCTAAAAAAGCGGAACCATTAAGAAATTAATTACGTATCCTTTACAAACTTTTTGTCATCTTCAATAGAATATATTATTAACATGTTAATATAATACGCTTTTTTGGGACACCCTATATATTTTATTTTTTCCCCATTCTTGTTATTTTTTTTCTCATTCTGCGAAATCTTGACAAAAAGTTTCGTGTCATATCGACGATAACCAGGCGTGGCAAGTAGTTTAATGAAAGCCTCTAGCACTCTTCCGTTTAATTTGTACGTTTTAGATCTTCTTCCTTTTAAGTTTTAAAACGTGTTGTCCTTTGAAACACCAATTTACCATGAAAGATATCTGGTAGTAATGATGTGAATTGGGAGAAAGTAATGGAAGGAAATTAATGAAATATCTGTGCCGTGAAGGACATTGCCACTTCATTTCATGCACACAAAAGGTCAGTTAGAGTACTGAACATTACAAGGTTTCTTACTCCTTGTGAAGAAAACATATTCAGCATGTTCGTGTAAACACTTTCCTTGCGATAGTAACAGCTAGTAACATTGTCAAAATAACATTGTAAGTCTTTAAAAATTTTTACTCCTAAAGAGTTATGTACTTCAGTGGAAATGAAGAATGAAGTGAATTTCAAGCCTGAGGTTTATCATTGAATGTTGGACAACTACTGGCTCATTTTCAGCAGTACGAAATTACAATATTACAGCGAGATTGGAAGAGGTGTTTTGTTTGCGGCGATGTAATAGTTCGTTGTTGAAACTCGAGCTCTGAATCGAGAATGGAAGAAAGGATATTGATGAAATCACCAATCTTCATATGTGTCGTAATTTCTGGCTATGAAATTTGCAATTTGTACGAGTATAAAATTGCGGATATCAGCATCGTTTTCTAACACAGCTTGCACTTCGTCTGGTCGTTATAATGGGTTAATTTTAAAGCTCTTCCTACGGAATCTAAACCTTTCTGGAGTACCAAAGCTTTGTTTGGAATAACGTGGACTTGCATGTTCGGAAGGTGTTGTATAGTTATGAGGCAAGTATTAGCTCTATATAAACTAAAAATGTAGTTCACGCTCTCGCGAATCATCTATCTTAAGTAATCCTGCAGATAATTCTGTGCAATTATCATTTAACAATTGGTGTTCAAACTTTATGTGTTTTTGTACTGTTTTGTGTTTCAAAATTTTAAGAAAAATAAAATTAAAAGTTTACAAACAGTATTTAAAAAGACTTTTTTCGATGCCATTTCGGCGCTAATTCCTTCAAAATATTTTATTTTAAACCAGTTTTTATTTAAAAAAAATAATTTGCTTACCTGGAAGACATGCTTGGAGCTATTTTTGGTTGTTTTTATTCCTTTTCAAGCGTTAAATTTTCCCTCTTTTTTGCTGAAGAAACTCTTGCAGTTTTTGTGCCGCCATTTTGTTTTTGCTACTCGCCTATATACACGGCGAGTATTTCAACCACTGATTTCAACCAGTCAATTGCTAAACAGCTCGTGTACTATATTATTATAATAAATTATATACAAAATGTTTATTTAATAAATTATGTACAGAATCTTTACATACCGGTAATAAATTATATAAACTTTTTGTTTATTATATAATAATATACAAGGAAAGGTATCTGGACTCTGGTCACTTTCACTACAGTTAATCCCGAAGAGGAGTGCAAAAATCTGTAACAATGGTAGTGTTCTTTTAAACCTGATCGCTTGTTGTAAGAAACAGTTACGGCGTATTCTAATCGATGTAATTGAGTTCATGCCATGTTTTCCTGTTTTTTTTGTGTAGATAGAAAGAAGTATGCGACTATGATTTTAATAGACATAAATCTGCAAATGGCAAAGCAGTTGGTCATACAGTATGGAAAACAAGTCTTGAACTGGAATTGGCAGGGCGACAAAAGACGATTGTACTTGTGTTGTAGGACAATATAAACCTCCTGGAAAGTTAATGGGAAAGGAACAAGAAAATATTTTTAATAAATCCTGTATCGACCACCTTAAGGGAACATATTCTGAATCGTTTTGCGATAATCTAAAATGGACCAGAAGTGCGATTGGAAGACAGGGCGGCGGTGGTGCGGCTGCTGGACAGGGTGGTGGTGGTGAAGGAGGTGGAACTCGATGGAGAACCGGTGGTAGTCAGGGTGGAGGTGGTAGCTAGAGCACTAAATGGAATGGTGGACGTAATGGACCAGATGGTGGGGGCAGCTGGAGCAGTGAGTGGGGAGAAGGTAGTCAGGGTAATAATAGGGAGCTTTAGATTTGACTACGGCTACGGCTACGACTACGAGATTCGTCATTTTTGCGCCAAGCGCACGCCATATGCTGACGCCATCTCGCACTGACGAGAAAAAGTCGTAGCCGTCGCTCATCTGAGTACGACATTTTGCAGAAATCTCGTAGTCCTCGCTACGACTTTTTAAATACTTTTGAAAGTTGGTTTACGTTTGCTTTTCTTCGAAAATTATCTGTAGAAATACTTGTCATATCCTTAGCGTTTATGTGGAGTCTTTTTTCAAGCAATAGCGTAAATTATAACGGGAAATTTTGAGCTGCAGTTTGTTGCTTGATTAGCTATCAAGGATACATGATATATCAACAAACATGAGCGAACTACACACTGAGCTATACTATATGGAACTACACTGCGAAATTCTAGCTAGCAATTTTTGTACTTATGTGTCATATTTAGATTTGTGATTTTTTATGTTCTTAACAATATATTCTTGAACATATGACTAATATAATTGTAGTTGCAACCTCGTTATAAATATTATCTGGTTTGTTTTTTTTATTCAACACTTACTTCTTTGTTTTTTTTTATTCTGCACTTACTTGCACTTAGTTCGTGCACTGTTCTTTGCATAAAGAGCTAACCTAGTAGAGAGAGTTATGGACTAAATAAAAATTAATTTACGGAAAGTTCCTTTCTCGTTGCCTGTTTTTCTTCTGAATAAAGTTCGAACAGAAACGAGAACGACTACGACTTCTGCGCACGCCATCAAACCTCGTAGTCGTAGCCGTAGCCGTAGCCGTAGCCGTAGTCAAATCTAAAGCTCCTTAATGAAGGTGGAGGCAGTAGCTGGAGTACTAAATGGAGGGCGGGGAAAATTGAGATCGACTACTAGCGTCACAAAGCTACAAGGATAAACCATAAACAAGGAAGGAAGTTGGAGTCGCCTGAACTTGCAATGTCAACACAAAGCATACTACTTTCGTCTGATCCATTTGAACAATTCATGCTGTTCTCGTATTGTACGATCTTCACTTCATTTGTTAATTAATTAATTAGATTATAAATATATACATGTATTTAGCGAAGAGATGTTTGGAGGACTGTACATACATAAGCAGTGCCGAGGCCAGCCCGACATTTGGTCATGCAAATGCTAATTTTTTGTGTTTATGGATTGTATAACTCAAGGAACCAATTTCTAAATAATTCCAATGAATAATGGTAATGAATTAAATTTGAATAGCATTGACCAAATTGTCGGGCTGGCTTCGCTACTGTACATAAGGTATGCAATAGAACGATTATATCTGCGTATGCAATAAAAATTATAGCTTCGTTTAAATTCAGTAACTGCATGCTACCTTCGACAATTCTAGCTCACTCGACCCAAGGGCAAAACTATTGATGAAACTATTAATGAAATAAATATCTCACAAGTATCTGTCATACAAATTGGTACAAACGACAACGAGCTCGGTGAACTGTTATTACATGTAAGACTGAGTCAATCCAGGTTAATTGTGAAACCAAATATGTTAGATTTTAAAGGTCTTCTTTAACGCTTTAGACTATCTATTATGGTATGTGAGAACGTAAAGTGACTCATAAGATTGCCTTTAAAATGTGCCGTCATTTTTTTTACTGAGGTCATACTTGTACATTACCAAAAGACAGAACAGGTGGAAGCTCTTGTTTTTGAAGTGGATACAGCAACGAAATTATAATTTGTTTTACATGTCTTTTAAATGATATCGAAAACGTTGTTATACTCCTCGAGATATATTTTGATGAACTACATGCATTGCTTCTGACGTGACAAAAATTACCGTAGATGTGATTTAGAATGAATCCAAGATGGCGGACAGCCCATTCAGATAAAAATATATTTCATGACATAAACGAGATGTGAAGAATCTGTAAGGGTAATAATATATGTTATGCCAATGTGCTAATCTTAATTTTTATTGATACATCCCTTGCATACAATAAATGTACCACACTACAGTGTAAAACATTTTTGCTCATGGGAAGAAAAATTTCTTTCCGAAACAATGCTTCCTGAGCTAGGCCAACTGGGAAACATTGAAGATTACTGTCAAACTGTGGTATCGGGAGCCTTTGCTGTTGTTTAAGCTGTTTTATTTTGTCAAAAACTAAAATAAAAATATTGTCAAAAATACCTTGTTTGCTTCAATGTAAAATAATCATGAAGGATTGTTTTATTATAAGACGGATTATAAAAATACTTTATCGTGAAGTCAGTTTGACAGCACCAAATTGAGCCCCAAAACTATGGTGTAACCATTGATATCCATTAAAGCTGGTTAGCACATGTATTGTTGGGTTTTGAAGCCGGACTTACGTCATTTTTAGACTTGCGGCCTTGTTGGATGGCCCCATAGGCGTACGAGGCGTACGGGCTGCAGCCCCCTCCCCCCCAGCTTAGTCTGAAATATTAATTAATCGGGCAATCTTCCTGTTTGCCTAAAATCAGTTTGTTCTTTCATGCATCTAACAAATATTATGAACAGAAAAATCGTCAAATATTAATAAATATTCGAACATGGCTAGATGAATAATATGCATGCGTAAAGGCGACAAAAATGCTTTTCCGATGTCATCGCGTTAAAATAAACATGCTTTTCCGTCAAACATTGTTCAGTGTTGGTGCAGGTATTCCACAACTTTTTGTCTGATAACCCTGTTTCACATGAAATCAAGAGAGCTGCAGCCGTGGTGACACTGTACGAAAACGGACTTTATACTGTCCTGCCAGTCTTCTACAAAGCAAGTTCTATCTTGGCAACCATCCCAGCTACGTCATGTTCGGCAGAAAGATCTTTCAGTGGGTTGCGAAGAGTGAAGACGTACCTTCATTCCGCAATGGGTCAAGAACGTCTAAGTAGCATTTCTCTTCTTTGCATGGAACAGAATGACATGGACAGAATTATTGATGTTTTTGGCCATCGAAGCCACCGTGTCTCACATTTCTTTTGACAATATTTATAAGCTAATATAATAAACGGGACAAAATTCCTCACCCTCTTCATGCACAAAATCTCACCCCACAACGCAGGATTAGTTTTCAAAATTTTCCGGGGGAACCCGCTAAAAATGCTCGCGCCATCGGTGCTCGTCGGGCAGACTGACGTCCGCCCCCCTGAAATTTACAAGCCCGTACGCCTATGGATGGCCCCACTTGAGGAGCAATGCTGTACATTTCCATTACAGGATGTATGGTTTTCATTTTGAAATAAAAAATTTACGTTTTGAAGCAAAAGCTGTCAAAGAAATCAGTTTTCTGACAGAAACTACATCGATTCACTCCTAGTTTAGTGGGGCCATTCAACATGGCCGCCGATCTCAAAATATGACTCATTTCCAGCTTCAGTTTTATGTGGGTTTTGTATTACGATGCACTATCCTGTCTTCAAAAACTCATTAATAACTCAGGAATAAAATTCAAAAGAAATACATGCTCAATCAGCGTCTTTATATACGTTCAAAAGCTCATTAGTAATTCATGAACTAATTATCCAATATCCAGTGCTAAATAAGTCACGTGCATGCCTCTTTATACCTGCTAGCTAGAGAACACTTCATTATGCAATAATACAAAAGATGATTGTTATGATTTTTATATAAAGATTTTTACATAAAGATTTGGCTTTGTTATGCAAATGTTTTTGTTAAAGAATCGTCCTGATTTGCACAAACTGCAATTGCAATTTTCTAAGCTTCTATTTCTAACATTTAATTTTTCAATGTAATTTTATTAAACGACTATTTGAGCGTGTTTTTGAAGGAATTTACAAAATTCGTGCCCGTTTATCAGTGCACAAAGATATACAAAAAAACGGCCTCTCATTTTGTAAATAGTACTTAATGCATGTCAGTGAATGCAACAGTAATCCTTTAAGGCTGGATACGTTATGTTTCCGAACAGTGTTGATTTTCTTGTTTGCCCAGGGTTTTGTATAATAATAATAATAATAATAATAATATAACTTTATTGAGCGAAGGTTAGAAATATTTACAAATAAATCTGCCAGTTTAGCCAATGCTAATCTTCCACTGCACCTTCTATAAACAATAACAAATATTAACCTACGTGCATCTATATTTGCAATTTATGACGAACTTTATTTAGAACAAATTTAGAAAGAATCTATAAGCTTTGGTCTTAAATAAAGGTAACGACTCAGATAATTTAATATCTGGTGGTAACATGTTATTTAATGTTAACATTTAATAACTGCTCCATTGTACGGAAGTGCATTTCTCGTTATGGATAATTTGACGTTTGGTACCCACAAGTTCATGTTAGAGGAGCTTCTGGTTCGACACTGAGAAGTTAACGATATTAAGCATGCTGGTTAAATAATGTGGACTTAAACTATTTTCAGTTTTATAAACGAAAATACCTTCTCTATACTTGACTGTTTGAAAAGTGGCTTCGATGAAAAAAGCCTAGGCTTGTCTGTAGTTTACTTATTCTTGATATATGTGTAGATTGCCCCCAAACAGTGCAGCAACAATCAATCCTTGATTGAAAAAGCGTTTTATAAAATAATATCCGTGCCCCAAGAGGCAAATATATTTTGATTCTACGAAATAACGCAAAAATTTTACTTAGATTAGATGCGAGTTCGTGAATGTGATCCTTCCAAGACAAATGGTTATCAATAACTAACCCCAACACGCCCTCACACCTGACGTTTCTGAGTACGGATCAATTATGCTTTACCAACAGCTCAGTAGAGCCAATCCTTGTGGCCTTTTGGTACGTGGTCACTGGGTCACTACCATCGTTTTTGTCTTTGTTCTATTAATGACCATCCCTTTACCCGAGTACCATTGTTGAATGTCCTCCATTGATGTAGAAAGCTTGTCATCTAGTTCATTCATTGTTTTACTAGAAGAATGCGAAGTGGAACCATTTGCATAGAGATCAAGTTCGAGACTGCTGTGCAAAGAGAGGTCATTAACGAACAAGATAAATAGGAGAGGTCCAAGAATGCCTCCTTGTGGTACACTATAAGACACACGGGCTTGCGACGAGAGATAATTCTTTATCTTAACACATTGAGTTCTACCAATGAAATATGAATACATTAAACCTTCGTCAAAGTGATAGCACTGCAGCCTAGAGACCAGGATATTTACCAGTAGCTTTGCAAGGATCTAATTCACTTTTCGAACTTCGTCATCAACGGTATTAATAGTACGGAATCTTCAGTAGCTTACGAAAATCAGGAGCTTGGTTAGATTTGAGTAAGTACTGATTAACAACATTGGAAAAGTAGTGATTAAACGTCTCACACATGTACTTGTTATGGTGGTATTACTGTCTTCAATATGCAGGTGCTTGTATCAAACTATTTGGACTCACCTTTACTGTTCGCAGTACACGACTGGTAGTATATCGTTTTAGCTTCTCGTTTCAAGGAAACACACTTATTGTGCAGTATTTTATATGCCATAAAACTCTTGTTAGACATATGGCCCGGTCCCTTTGTTGCATTTAAGGATATCACGTGTCATCCATTCAGGTTGTCTGGTTCTTTTAACGCGTTTGGTTTTGCATGGTAAATGTTTCACAACAACACTAACAAGAAGTTTATACCAAATTTCCAAGTTGCGTTCTAGATCATTTGTACCATTAATTGAGCCCAATGGACAAAGGTTTAGGTTGATCAAAAATTTATCATGGTCAAAGTTTCTGAATTAACGAACCGTCGGTATTTTATCCTTCTTTTTGAATGTTTGGAATCAAATTTCTCTTAATTTGAATACAACACGTGTTGGGTAATAGTCACTTCAACCAGTTTTAGAAACCTTTACTGCTCTCACTTTAGCCCTAGATAAGGTGAAAACATGATCAACCAAAGTAGCCGAGTTTTATGATATTCTGGTTGCATGGTTCGTTTATAAGTTTTTGCATTTGGAACTTGAAGTTTTCATTAAGTTCGAGCCTTGATTTCGCATGCGCATTATTTGCCAATAGATCAATATTAAAGTCATCCATTATCGTAAGTTGACAGCCTTCAAGGAAAGCGTTAGTGATTTGACATTCAAATTCTTTCAACCATGTGGTGATGTCATACGGAGAATGCGGTAGGCAAAGCATCTCAAATGTGCTAAGTGTTTTGGGGGGCAAACTTTTATCCAAAGCGTTTCAAGCCTCTTTGATTCTAGATCTTTACATCTAACGTATGGCATAGTTTTGTTGATGTATGCAGCAACTCTACCACCACCAAGTTTAACGAAAAGTAGGATAATTTCAGCGCGGTTAAGCCTTTCTGCACAATATCCAGTGATTTGAATTTCAGATTTTTTAACATCTCTGCTCAGCCAGGTGTCTGTTATCCCTAAAATATGACATTCTTTATCAGGATTTTATTGTAAGAGTCTTAGTTGGTCAAGTTTGCTGGGATGAGGGGCTAAACTGTTTAAGTTCAATGAACAATTTTCAAATCACTCGGCATTTCGCGGCTTAACGAAACAGTTGATGGGTTAACCACAATAGGTCTTTGGTGTTGATAATTTGAAGATCTATCTGGACCCGTGTTTAACCTTATATCCATGCACATTATAACTGTTGGAATGACGCGGTGGTATTTGGGTAATATATACTGGATGCGGGAGAATGCTCTACGTAATCGTCATTTCAGTCGAGAAAATCTCTTTTGTGGAATTATTTTGGAATGGTGTAATTTCATTTCTAGTTTGGCATGAAACCGAGGCAAGTCTTAATGGGTTTGCCAGCCGCATGATCAGCAAAAGATTTCACCAGATCTTTGTTTTTGTGATCATCATATGAATTAAGTGGAAGTTTTGCAGAACATGCGATAGTTCAGGATCGAGTTTCAAATACTTTAATTTCCAAAGTTTTAATTGTACTTGCACGTGTAGTTGGAAAAGCAGTTTTGATTAATTTTGAATTTAAATTTGAATTGAAGTTAGTTGATAACACGTGCACGTTCGTTTGCTTTCGTGATGATAAACCAACCGTTTTATTCAAACTTTACTCCTAAAATCGCCGTTACCAACTATTATAAAATCCACCAGAAAGACACAAACCCGTTCGCGACCACGATTGATTACTTCCTGCAGGTAAACCCTTCCTTTATACTCAAATTGGTGCGGCTTCACACACACTTTTACAGAAGCAGCGGAAAAGTCCGCTTTAATTGCAGAGCGATTCAGGTCGCGCTCGGCGCGTCGTGATGTCTTGATCATGTCGTGTTCGTGATGTCGTCGTGATCGCGATGTCGTGTTCGTGATGTCGTGCTCGTGATCGTGATGTCGTGTTCGTGATGTCGTGTTCGTGTGCTTAGGGGATTATTAGAGAGCTTAAGCAAGCGACGTTTTTGGCAACCGGAAGTAAGTTGCGTCGTTATAGATGGGGAATGATGACGTCAGCCGTTCTTGTTTGAAATCATGAACGTGAAAGTTGACTGACTGCCGTTGTTGATTTCAAACAAGAGCGGATGACGCCATCATTCGCCATCTATAACGACACAACTTACTTCCGGCTGCCGTCCGTGTTGACAAAAACGTCGCTTCCTTAAGCTCTCTATTATATTGAAGCGTGTTACCCGGCTATAAGTGAGTTGATTCTTTAAACAGCAGCGAAGCCAGCACTGACTAGTTTTTATACCATGTATCGTTAAATATATCTAACTCCTTTTTTATATAAACGCCCTTGAGACATTCTGTTGACTGATTAATTGTCGTATAACAGCCTTTTTATGTTTTTTTTTTCTGCTTATTCATGGCTACACAGTGCTTCACGCTATTAAACTGATCACCAGGCGATACTACTGCAAGAAATTCTTGCAAGAATTTTTTGTGGTCCAGTCTGTGATTGTAAAATAACATTTTTTATTCGAACCGACAACAAATAATATACGGCACAATCTTTACACGGGCTATGTTTCTAAATTTGACAACAAAGCGTTTCCATGCAACCAAATCTGACATCTGTCAAAATGAGTTTGGTGGAACATTGTTTTTTCCAAGGGGGATGTTTGGTGCAACCCGTTAAGCGCTTGACTGTTCTAATTATATCAATCGTATTTTAAAAGAGAAGTTGTAGATACTGCATGAATAGAATTAACCGTATTTTGGATTTGTCAATCTGACTTTGGTAAATTTACCTGCTTTCTAATGATTTTGGACATGAATTATGGTAGGTAGTATGTAACTTTGGTAATTCATAGGTAATTGACATGTTTTGTAATCAACGTGACATTCCAATTAATCGCGATCTAAATGGATTGAAATTTCGTCATTACAGTTTACCAAACTATGGCAAACAAAATGTACTGAATTTTGATATTCTATCTATCTTGTTTGCGTCAGGCAGCATTTTGCGTATATGTACGTGTATTTTTGTTATTTTATCAATTAATTGGTATTTTTAGCAAATAGCAATGGTGTTTTCGAGATGAATGAAGCCAAAATCTGATAAAGCTCAATCAGTAGCTAATACAATGTTTGTGAGGTGCTCTTATAACCTGATTTCTTGTCGTGAGAAGCAGAGATTGCTTCCGGCCGGTGTCATTCAGTAAATACTATGTTTATTTGAGACTGAACTAATCTGAAATCGCTCTTAATTTCGTGAAGGCACCTCAATATTTACTGAGAATAAACTATAATTATTAAAGTTAAATGTTTGCTAAGAATAAACAAAAAATTGAGAAATTTAAAACTTCAATTCCGGGGGGTGTCTTTTACAGCAAGCTAAATAGGGCTTGCGCACGAAACATTAATGCTTTTAAGCAGTTACTTTTAAAAAGGTAATTTTGACTTAGTGGGTAGCAAACGCCGGTCGGATGGTGTATTGCTGTTCAAAATGTCAGAAGACTTTCTTGAATCCAACCTGTTCAAAACGTCGCGCAAAGTTGCATGTCTTGAGCAAAATCAGCTTTGTGCATCCTTAAGTTCTCGTTTACCTAATTTGCACACTACTAGTTCACACTTGTCGTACGAATCGGCGACTTTCTCCTTCTCACATATGTGATTGATTATGTGAACAAACTAAAGTACAGGACAAATATTAGCTTTCTTTTGCAATGGAAAAGAATTCAGTCATTCACATCGACCAGAAGAAGTCATCTCCCATACTTACGATCAGGGCCGCCGAGACAATGCGTTGGGCCCGGGGCAAAAATTTTGAGTGGGGCCTTATGACGTCACCACGTAGAACATTCATGTCATTTTACCACCAACTTTAAAGTGCATCCAGTTTTTTAAGCAGGCACGTAGCTGGGATGCAAAATTTGGGGGGGGGGGGGGCAGCAATGTTTTTTTTGGGGGGGGGCAGTTGTCGACGTAAACCAAAAATGTTGACACTAATACAAAAAACCCCGGCACTCAAGGGCTATTTATATTTCTTGTTATATTTTGTAACGAATATTTGTAATTGTATAATTAATAACTGTTATTGTGCGCTTTTTGCAGCCTGAGCTATAGCTTATGTTTTTTGAATGCTTTATAATTAAAAAGGGCAAAAAATTTTAAATAAAAGGGCAAAGAACTTGCTGGCAAAATGCTTGTATCAAGTAGCTCCAAGAGAAGTAAATTATATCCAAAGGCAAGGGATTATTGCGTATTATGTATTTCTAGTCTAATCATTAGAAATTTTGGCAAATTTAAACGATATTTGACACCACCTCAAAAATTTTCTTGGGGAGGAGAACAAATTTAGGGGGGGGGGGGGGCAACGGCACCCCCGTAGCTACGTGCCTGTTTTCAAGCACCGTTTGCTGTACAATTTATATACTTGCTTCACTTCTTCGTTTTGCGGGCCCTTCATTGGGAGGGGCCCGGGGCAAATTGCACCCTGCCCCCCCCCCCTTTTCGGCGGGCCTGGCAACTTTTTGAAAGAAAATTTTTAATTTACTTTAAAGTTAGCATGCTCATTTTTTCTTGTAAAAGATGTCTACAGTTAATTACACTGAAAGCAAATATTTGCAATGTAAACCTAGAATAATTGGCATATTTAACTTAATTTCGTTCTCATTCTTCTCTCGGCCAGGACAAGCACTCTTAGAGACAATCTCGTTCCCCGAGTCTGCGATCCCTTGGGAAGGAAACGGAGGCTCTGGGATAATCCGTGATCGACATACAAAAAACTGTATGTCGCCCGTACTACGCATGCGTAGGAAATAAGCCACAAAAGCATTTTTCTAAAGTTTTTTGGAACAGTATTTGTTCTATTTTGTTTGTAATGTCAGTGGAAAATATTATTTTATTTCCTTCTGTGTTGGACGAAGCGTCAGAGCGACTGGGTAAGAAGAATCTCAAATTGAAGGAGTGTCAATACGAAGCGGTAAAGGCTGTTGTTGTCGACCGGAAAGATACGATTTGAATATTGCCTATTGTTCATGGAAAGTCAGTTATTTACCAGCTTCTTCCCTATTGCGGCTAATTGCATCTATTTATTTGCAACGCATGCGCAGTACGGGCGACATACAGTTTTTTGTATGTCGATCACGGATTATCCCAGAGCATCCGTTTCCTTCCCAAGGGATCGCAGGCTCGGGGAACGAGATTGTCTTAGAGATACGTCTCTGAACAAACTAGCCATTTTTAGTCCGTTCCAAAAAACTCATCCCCCCCCCCCAGTTTTAACACTTAAATTTTAGTTTGGGTTCGCTCTACATATATATTTGTAGTCAGAAGTCCAGTGCAAGAAGTGAAGCCAAAGAATTAGATGGCGAAAATTTAAGGACTATCTGTCAAAATTTCAGTCATCTGTGCCGTCACCGCAGGCATATTGCTGAAATATTAGAGAGGTTAAGATTGATGTTTACGGCAGACCGGTAACCGCAAACGCGAAACTTCAAGTCGGATTTTCAGGTGAAGTGTTAGCTGTTCGAAATTAGGATAATTTGTGCATTATTATTATTGAAGAATGGATTGACTAAAAACTTATCGAAACCTTCGAAAACTTGTAGAACTTACCTTCAAATTCGATTTGAAGTTTGCCGTTAGCGGTTACCGGTCTGCCATAAACGTCAATCTTAACCTCTCTATTGACTGCTCTTGCACAGAACTTAGATTGACAAGATGTAATTATTCTTGTGGCAAATAGCTACCGTCATCCCTATTTAGGGCAAAAGACTTCGTGTTGATATGCCAGGCTTGCATAAACAAAGCCGTTGACCAAAACGATTGTTACTGGAAACGATTTTGGAATCATTCCATGCAATTTAATGGTTTGTTCGGCACGCGTGTTCAACCAAAGCTGATATGGAACTGTTTGAGCAGGAAACAGCCTATTGATGTTCTTTCAGACTAATGCAAACCTGACGTTTTGTTTGACCTAGCTTTTTGAGCAACAGACTTTTTATGGCTTCTCAGATGATGCGAGTTCAATGACAGATATACTTCAATAGTTCTTTGAACACAAATATCCAAAAAGGGTAACTTCCTGTCAATTTCCAGTTCGGTGGTAAATTGTTTGGAAGGCTCAATTGAATCCAAGTGCTGCAATAGAACACCAATGTCACTATCAGAAACCGCAGAAATCACATCATCGACAAATCCCTTCCAAAACGAAGGGCTGACTGGAGCCATTGTTCTAGAAAGCTCTATTTTCGACATCCTCGAAATCCTAGTCAAGATTTTAGTCAATAATATTTCTTGTCTCGCTCAGAAACTAATTTGCGTACGTTCTACCTATTTCAGATCAACATTAACTAATACAAGAAAGCGAAGATGGTGCGTGGAGGGCTATTAATTTTTTTATGCATGCATATTTGTCTTAATGGAGGTAAGTTCGATGTTATTTTTCTTCTCCTAGTATGAGATGGTCTATTTATTATTCGACAAAGAATTCCATGATGGTCCAATTTATTATTGGACAGAAGAAAACGGGGGTACCTACACAATTCTCCCCTTAAAAAAAATTTATTCGCTTGTTTTGCACCAAAGCTCACACTGGTCTAAGAACTAAAAAAATTTCATTTCGATCTGGCATGGCATCGGCGTAGGTCCATTTCTGCTGGATGACCTATATACAGGATGTCCTTCCAAATGCCTGAACTGTGAACTATGAGAGCGCAAGGGCTCATAGCGAGCAATTATTGCTTATTTTTACCTCCAAACACGGAATTATTTCTTTGAGACAACATCGAGGGCAATTTCCAAAGTATCAGGGCCGAAACAAATAACAATCCATCATCCCTTGCGCGCTCATAGTTAACAGTTTACGCTTTCGGAAAGACAACCTCGATTGAAATAGCTGTATATGGTTCATGTTGAATTTTTCTGAACAGCTCCTGCTTAAATTTTGACATTAGAGTTACCACCTTTGTGTACGCATTATAACTTTAAGGATTGAATCTAAATAGAACAAGACGCCTGCTAAGGCGTTCACTCCGCCTGCCAAAACGAGAATGGGCACAAGGCTGTAACTAGAGCGTTCATTGGGGGGGGGGGGGGGTATATTCACTTATTTCTGTTCTGCCCAAAGAACTCCTTTTTGAATCAATTATTATTAGGGTACCTTCCAAGGCATTTTAAGGCATTGCTAGCACATCTTATGTAATCACTAAAATAACCAAAAATCAGTGTCTGAGATCCCACAAGCAAATAAATCATTTTGCACAAAATATCAGCATCTCGCCATAGGTATAGAAAACCAAGGAAGAAATCACAACGAATACTTCGTGCTTAGAATTAGGAACACATTTCGTAGACTCACTGTTTGACCATGGAATGATGGAGCCTATCAAAATTTGCCGTTTTAAAACATTTCTGGACCAATGTTTTGATAAAGAACCTTCCTTTCTCTTTTTGTTCACTATTGCATGTTAAAAATTGTGTTTTGTATATAGATATTTTAGTAGAATTTGCGTTTGATTCTTGCTTAGAAATTTGTAAATTTCTTATAAAGTGGAAACACAACAGAAAATGACGGAAACACGCTCTCAAAACTTCACCGCGATACATTGCTCCTCGGTAAAGTTTCGCGGTGGAATTTGTTGTTTTAAAACATTTTGCATGAGAATCTTTGCACGTAAAACCTTCTTGCGGTTTAGATGTTCTAGCATACATGTTAAAATGCGTGTTTTGTTGACATATTCCGCTGGAAATTGAGTTTAAAGGCCGTGTTGAGGTCGGCTCACGCGGCTAGGTGCCAGCGCTATCACCCATGAGCGCTGCACCGACTTCTGACACCGAAAAAAAAATTAAAAAAACAGAAACGGGGCGAATTTAAAACGCTGCCTCGCAGGCGGAGTAGCAGAGTAAAAAAAAGTTACTAAGACCATTTACATTTTTGCTTGTATACTCTTTATTAGCCAGTTAGGTAAGGGCGACAATCCGTTCCAAAACGCGGTGGGACAGACCCCAAATTAAAGAGTCCAAAACGTGTGTGTCCTCCTATCCTCCAGGTTGACGCCCTTGCAGTTGGGTAATATGTATGGTTACGTAGAATAAAATTGACTACTGACTCCTTAGGTAAATAACGAAATAAGTAAAAATGTTTCTACTCAAATCTTCATACAGTGGCAGGTGGGATAAAACGGAACAACACGCTTCATGTCATATTTGCAAAGAAACACGAACAACACAAAAAAGAGAAATTGTCGAATAAAAGAACGATGAGCAGTCACAAGAAATGGTCGACATGGAGCACCGGTGGCAACTGGGGAGGGAAAGGAGGAGAAGAGGGAGGAGGAAACAGCTGGCAATGGAATCAGGGTGGTGGTCAGGGAGGAGGTGGGGGAACTAGTTGGCAAAGTCAATCGGGTTATGGAGGTGGTCAGGGTGGTGGGGCTATGGGTGGTGCGATGGGTGGAGGTTTTGGTAGTAACATGGGAGGGGGAATGAGTGCTGGTTTTGGTGGTGGTGGTGGTGGTGGACATGTGGTCGGTGGCCGTATAGGCGGTGGCGGCGATGGAGCTATTGGTGGTGGTGGCGGTGGTGGTGGAGCTATTGGTGGTGGAGCTATTGGTGGTGGAGCTATTGGTGGTGGTGGACATTATGGTGGGGGCGGTGGTGGACGTTTTGGTGGTGGTGGTCGCGGTGGTGGACGTTTTGGTGGTGGTGGTCGCGGTGGTGGACATTTTGGTGGTGGACGTTTTGGTGGCGGTGGTCGCGGTGGTGGACGTTTTGGTGGTGGACGTTTTGGTGGTGGTGGTTTCAGCGGAGGAGGAAGATTTTCAAGTCAAGGTAAATTGATCTACATACGAATTTTAAGAGTATTTAGGAACTAGTTACAGGCAGTCGGATACAATTATAAGCAGGGCTGGCGCTAGAACGTTAATAGGGGGGGGGGGGGAGCATATTCATATAGTCGGTTCTGTTCGACTAATTACAACTGATTTGAAAAGAATATATGAATATACACCCTCTTCCCCTAATTAACGTCCAAGCGCCAGCCCTGATTATATCGAAAATATGCTTGTATGAAACGTCAATGCATACTTTTTCAGTCATTTTTCAGTCTGCATCGTGCCTTTAGGATGATATGTGTTAAATTTAATTATTAGCATTAGTTACCCTCCAGGCAATCTTGAAAAGGCTAGGCCTTAACTTTGTTCTCCCTTTAAATTTATCGATTGAATTTGCTAAATTGGACTGCTCACTTTCAAACCAGGTCTTGAAGCATTCCGTCAAGATGCCAGAAAGACACATAATATGTACAGGCGGATTCATAACGCTGGACCGCTTAGGTTGTATCATGGTCTCAACGCTCAAGCTGAAAAATACGCTCAGAAACTGGCGCAGAGAGGGTTTATGAAAGTTAAACGAGATCCCTATATTCATGCGGGAGTTGGGGAAAGTCTTTTCGCTCAATGTGGTGGCAATTTTGTCACCGGAAGTGACGTATCCAGAGCATGGTGAGCCCGTTATGTTGTTGTGCACTGAATTTATTTACTAGAGTAATAGCTTTTGAGACTATTTATCAGGCACACAATTTGTGTTCTCTTGATGTCTCACGTTTAATTATGGAATAGCTGTAATTGGTTTGGACGTGTTTCATTGACGAGCTCGAACGTGAATCATTACATCATTCTATCAGATGTTATGTAGTCATGTGAAACAATGCATTTTAGTCTTCAGGAAAAAACCAGCGATAGAATAGACTAATCTCATGACGTCTCTGAAAACATTCCGGTTGCTCAAGGGACGTGATGATGAGATTGAAATGACTGCGGAGTTGAACATTCCCTGGGACCGAAGTTATTCATATTACAATTGTGTTCTATAACGAGTAAATGCCACATAGGTCTTGTACATAAGGTCTCAGCTCACTAATGATGAAAGCTTGATGTAAAGACCAGAGGATTTACTTTCGTTACAATCTAAACGCGTTTTCAGGATATTTTTAACTCATAGCTTGTTTTAGTTCAGAATAAATGCTAGGACTGAGGTTTGGTCTTGCTGGGGGTTTTTTCTGTTCAAAGAATCTTTACAGTCACGCCAGAAATGTAGAAGCGTTCCGAAAAAAATTGTGAAGATGAGCAATTTCTCCGTTCAGGTCGTTAAAGGTTCACAACTTTCTGTTTATTGGCCAATCAGAATGCTCACGAATAAGATATAGCATTCTGGTTAGAATTTGCCACAAAATTTTTCATCAACTTAGAACTATAGCTACAAATGTCAATAGGACTATACCCACAAGTTTTGGTTTTTTGACGGAAACAAAACTATAGATAGTGAAGTAAGTCATCTCACCTATTGTTAGAAGTACATTCGACCCGACGGGATCATAAAACTAACACACTAAAACAACTTATTTATTTAAAACTGAAATAAAGCGCAACCATTTTATATTTGTAGGTACAGTCAAGTTTGTACCTACAATTTCGAGAAGCCAGAGAAGAGTCGTGACTTTGTAGACTATTTCACACAGTTAGTCTGGCGAAAGACCTTGGCGTTTGGAATCGGTCGTGCTTTTGGTTATAATGACGGCATGAAATGCACGTTTGTTGTTGCGAGGTATTTTCCAGCTGGAAACTATCTTGGTCGAGTAAAGGAAAACGTGTTAGTTGGGCAGTATAATCCTGCCGTATGTGGTGGAGGTTTTGGAGGTGGTCAGGGAGGTGGAGAACAAGGTGGTGGAGGTGGTGGTGAAGGAGGTGGTGGTGGTCAAGGAGGTGGTGGTGGTCAAGGAGGTGAAGGACAAGGAGGTGAAGGACAAGGAGGTGGTGGTCAAGGAGGTGGAGGACAAGGTGGTGGAGGTCAAGGTGGTGGAGGTCAAGGTGGTGGAGGTCAAGGAGGTGGAGGACAAGGTGGTGGAGGTCAAGGAGGTGGAGGACAGGGTGGTGGAGGTCAAGGTGGTGAAGGGCAAGGTGGTGGTGGTGAAGGAGGTGGAGGACAAGGGGGTGGTGGACAAGGAGGCGGTAGTCAAGGGGGTGGAGGGCAAGGTGGTGAAGGTGGTGGTCAAGGAGGTGGAGGACAGGGAGGCGGTGGTCAAGGAGGTGGAGGACAGGGAGGCGGTGGTCAAGGAGGTGGAGGACAGGGAGGCGGTGGTCAAGGAGGTGGAGGCCAAGGAGGTGGTGGTCAAGGGGGTGGTGGTCAAGGGGGTGGAGGACAAGGTGGTGGTGGAGGAGGACAAGGTGGAGGAGGTGGAGGAGGCAAAGAGCAAAGTAAGTATATTTGATATACAGGATGTCCTAAGAAACTCGGAACCAGTAAGAAATTAGTTGAAGTGTATTCTCTACAAACTCTTTATTATTTACAAGGGAATATGAATTGTATATATTGATGTTTTCGGGCTTTTTTAGACGCCCTGTTTATCCTACGATACTCAATTATGTATTGAGAATTGCTCAACAACTGAGTTCGTATGAACAGATAAATTTTTAAATCAAGTCTCATTGAGCTTGCGGTAAAAAGGCCTGCACTCAAGTTACGACATACAAATTAGATTTTCCTGCAACACAAATTTAAATTGCGACATTGACATGAAGAGAGTATTAATAAAAGGTACAGGCCTTCCATTGCTGACATTAGTCCGTGTGCAAGAAGCGAATGCCTAATTCTTAATGCCTAATTCTTTGACAAATAAAACTAACCGAAAGCCCGGATGAAAAAAAAGTACGACTAATGTGTAAAATCTATGTTATCTTTCCTAGAATTAAAAAGCTATATTTTAGTTAAATAAAGCATTGTGTCACCTGGTGAGCAGTATGGTTCTGTTGAGAAAGTTGAAAATGGCAAAAGAAGTGTAATCACATAGTTTTAGTATAATAACATTGTTTTAATATAACACGTAGGTGAAAAATGACGAAAACACGTTGTATATTTCAAAACAGTATTCGCCAAACGATTGGTGGCCATTTTGAAAAACCGCTTTGGTAATTATTGTCACATAATCACCTCTAAGGTCATAAATTTCACTGGGGGTCAACTCCAAACCAGTACACAGTCATCGGAGTGAAAAAATTTTTCACTGTATGTGTTGACATTGTGTTTGGCAGCAACTACGTGCAATTTCGTGAGATTTGTTTACTCCAGTGCAGCCTAATAATTAATACATTTTGGGTTGACCCCCCCTCAGAATTACGGAAAAATGTTCTAGTGAAACCCAAGAATTGGCGAATCTTGTCGACAGTAATAGGCCATGTGTGGTGGCTTTATACCTGATAAAATGCTAATTAGGAGGACACTTTATATCGTCTGTCACGTTCATTAGTATCATAGGCGGCCCAATTCAGTGTGTAGTTTCATATAGAGATCAGTGCGCACATAAACACATTCGTAGTTTCTTAAATATAAAAAGGGAATTATATTTAAGAAACTATGAATGTGTTTATGTGGGCACTGATCTCTATATGAAACTACACACTGAATTGGGCCGCCTATGATTAGTATTCTTTATACAATGTTGCATCCTAATTAGCATTACAATGCGGCGTATTTGAAGTCATCTAATACACTCGCACTCGATTTTATCATATCTTAAAACACGAGCAAGGGAGTTATATCCGATATAAAAACACGAGCAACGGAGTTTTATCAGATATAAAAACACGAGGTACAGCCCACAACCGAGCGTTATACATCTGATAAAGCACGAATTACGAGTATTTGAAATGGCTTCCAAATTGACCATTTTATACCCATTTTTGTGAGTTTATTTACGAAGAAATTGTTCATATAGATGTTGTTTAAGCTTAGAAAATCAAGGCAAACGTTTTGTGGAAACATACATAGATCTTTATCGAATGAATGCTCCTTCACGGCCATGATATCCTTCGTGTTTTTGAACATGCAATAAGATCTTTGTAATTAATGCTAACTCTTCAGTTTATATAAATTTGTTAAAATAATTTAATTTTGGTCTGCAAACATGATAAATAACGACGAGATTAGATTGTTGTGATATTGTCACGAAGATATATAAAAGATATTGCATGGTGGTGCGAAGATATGAACATTAATCAGTTTCGAGTGGTTAAAACAAAATTTTACAAACGAGCGCAGCAAGTGAGTAAAACATTGTTTTCAACACGAGAAAACAGTATTCATATCTTCAAGCTACGTGTAAAGTTCTTTTTATTATATGGTCAGAAGTCGTAACAAGCTAACAGAGAACATATAAATCCTGCGGTGAAACACACGAGTTTTTCAAGCGTTACGTATTTTTTTCATATCTTCACTAGTGAAAATATGAAAAATATGAGACTCCGTGTTTTAGTTCACGTTAAAACACGTATAAAAAATCACATGTGGGAGAAAACACAGTTTCTTTATTTTCTACCCGTACCTGATCATGATAAACATCACTTCATTTCAGGTCAAGCTGAATTTGAACAAGAGACGTTAGAAGCCCACAACAAGTATCGAGCAGTTCACGATGTGCAGCCAATGAAGCTAAACCAAGAGATGAATGCGATGGCAACAAAATGGGCAGAACATATGGCGTCCTTGGGAACACTGAAACATGCTGAAAGCAAGGAGAGAAATGGAGATGGTGAAAATATATATTATGGATGTGGTATGGCTGTTACTGGTGGGGGTGTTACGACTGAGTGGTAAGTAAACTGGATGAGCGTAGGGCAGCGAGCTGTGTACAGGGTGAAAAAAACTGTGATTGATATTTGGAATGTTCTAGCACGTTCAGTATTTGTACAGAAAGAATTCTTCGACAGTTAGAAAGACCAGGTTTTTTGAGTGGCGAAGTGAGCCTGACATGGAAATAGTAAACAATTTTCTAAACAAATAAATGATTTAAAATTTGCATGGCCCAGGCATTTAGCTTTTGAATGCCTCCAATTGGTCAGGGATCGAAATATGCGATTTCGGCCGACAGTTGTAATTTGATTCGCATTTTCTGTCGCGTTCACCAAATGAGTGATATTCTCAAAACCATAATATTTGAAAAAAGACCTGTCTTCAGTCAAACTGTGAAAGAATTGTATCTTCAAATATCACATGCGCTAATTCGAATACCTTTTTTATGCAACCTCTCTCTAGCCATACTTGTAGTTTTAGAAAGTAACAAATTGACGCTGTTCCAAAGAAAACCATCCTTTGTATTGATTATAACTGCCGCATTTTATATCGTAACTAACGTCACTTAAGTCGAACTTTCCTGCTGCTGTCCAACGTTCATATTTTATTCAGTTGGCTATTTGGCAATCATCTTTGCTAACGTCTAATGATTATTATTTGGTCAACAAGAAAATGGTACATGATACAGAGCGTCAAACTTCAACATACTGTTTATCTTGATAATTTCTGAGAGAGATTCATATTAATCTGACACTGCAGAGAACAACGTAAACTTCGTTCTCTCGATCGAGATGTGAATTCGCAAGTTCGGGTTTAAATTTCTAGACCGCCGCTCTACCAATTGAGCTATCAAGTCAGCGGGGATTGATAACGAGTCCAATTTAAGGGCACGAAATATTTTCGTGACGACTCGACGCTTGTCTTTGAGGACGCGCATTTGAGGAACCGTTATCAGAGATACATCACGCATCTTCAAAGGCAAACGTTAAGTCGTCGCAAAAATATTTCGTGCGCTTGAATTGGATAAGACACCCTACCACTCCCAGTTAGCTTGATAACTCGATCTATTAGTAGAGCGACTGTCTTCACGTTTTTAACGTGAACATGCGAGTTCAAATCCCGCACGAGAAAACGAATTTTTCGTTCTTCTCTGCAGGGTCAGATTAATATAATTAATCTAGTTCTTTATATCTCTGAAGATGATTCTGAAATAAAATCATTCTATTTAGACGTTTTTTCTTTCGTTTGTGTAGGTACAAAGAAGTGTGCGACTATGATTTCAATGGACATAAATCTGCAAATGGCAAAGCAGTTGGTCATTTCACGCAAGTAGTATGGAAAACAAGTCTTGAACTTGGAATTGGCAGGGCGACAAAAGACGATTGTACTTATGTTGTAGGACGATATAAACCACCTGGAAATTGGATGGGAAAGGAACCAGAAAATGTTTTTAAGGGAACATATTCTGAATCGTTTTGTGAGAATCCAAAATGGGTGCCGACCGGTGGGGGCGGTGCGGGGGGAGGACAGGCCGGTGGTGGTGGTGGTGGTGGTGGTGGTGGTGGTGGTGGTGGTGGTGGTGGTGGTGGTGGTGGTGTGGCTGGAGGACCGGGTGGTGGTGGTGCAGGTGGAGGACAAGGCGCTGGTGGTGGTGGTGCAGCTGGAGGGCAGGGTGGTGGAGGTGCAGGTGGAGGACAAGGCGCTGGTGCTGGTGGTGGTGCAGGGGGAGGACAAGGCGCTGGTGGTGGTGGTGCAGCTGGAGGACAAGGCGCTGGTGGTGATGGTGGTGCAGCTGAAGGGCAGGGTGGTGGGGGTGCGGGTGGAGGACATGCCGGTGGAGGTGGTGGTATGGGTGGAGCACAGGGTGGTGGTGGTGCGGCTGGAGGACATGGTGGTGGTGGTGCGGGTGGCTGGAGGACGGGTGGAGGTGGAAGTCAATGGGGAGGCGGTGGTAGTCAGGGTGGGGGTGGTAGCTGGAGCACGAAATGGGGCGGTGGAGATAATGGAGGAGATGGTGGAGGCAGCTGGAGCACTAAGTGGGGACAAACTGGTCAGGGTAATAAAGGAGGTGGAGGCAGTAACTGGAGCTCTTCATGGGGAGGAAATGGAAATTGGGGTGGACCACAAGTGTCTCAAAAATACAAAGATAAACCATAAACAAGCAATGGGGTTGTAGTCGACCAGTCATTGTAAAGTCAAGTAGTTTTTAAAAGTTCGAATTCTTGGAACAGTTTTTCCCAATAATTTTTGAATAATGAATTTAGCGAAGAATTATCTGGAGGACTGTACCATAAGGACTGTATCATAACTTCGTTAGTTGTACTAATGTTGTCGAGACTGTGTAAATATGCTGTAGGCCATTACTAATTTTAGTTGCGTTTGCAGTGTCACATGCACAAAGTATACAAACATTTACACACATGATGTGCATGCGGGTTTAGGTTTTCATGCGTCGCTTTGCAGCCCAGATCTAGGGCCTTCTATTCGTCTTTTGATATATGTCATTCAATGTGGGCGGGGCAGCGAAGAGGCGAACATTTGGAGGCGAGGCAAATAGAAGGCCTAGTAGTTTCTTGTCCAATGAAATTATCAAAAATGTCCCAAGCTTGTCTCGAATATTGCACACTATTTTATTTGAGCAAAACCTGTCAAAAGGGAGTCAGAGATTATGGACGGTATATTTTTGTTTTATTAGAAGCTATATAATATTGCTAGGCCTTTACGTTTTATTAGAAGCTATATAATATTGCTAGGCCTTTAGTTTTATTAGAAGCTATATAATATTGCTAGGCCTTTAATACTGCTAGGCCTTTTCACGGCTTCTGCCTTGTGACACCATTCAGTTGGCTAACTCGCAAAATCAGTTTCTACCTGCCGAGTGAAGGCCCTAGGTCTAGGCTAGTTACTTTGCTAAATCTCTGTAGACAGCCTCTTCGCAACGTGTTTTCATAAGGCTGACCTTATAAGGAGATGGGGGATCAGACCCCGTTTACAATGGGACAAACGATTTCGGATTCTTCGGATTCGTCTTACCGTTAACGTTTACACTTTAGAGAATAAATCCGATACAAAATTATCACAGTAGATTATAAATCAGGCACGTTCGAATCTGGAAAATTTGCTGGAACTTTGTATCCGAGAAAATCTCAATCCGACAAAATTTCTTGTGTGGAGAGAACTTGAGTAGACTTCTCCCGCGTATAGTTTTCAAGTTTGTCGCTAACAGTTTCACTAGCCAAACTTGGTCATAAGATCAAATAATAAGATTGGTACGGTAATGGAACGCTTGTGCTTCATGAATTGACAATCGCTGTCAGAGGTTGTGAAGGGTAAACACCTCATAAATTCGTAGGTGTAAAAGACAAAGAATCCGGGATTTTTTTTGCGAGTCCAGCAACTTTTTCTCTAGTGTAAGCAAGCCCGGTCAAGAAAGAGACAAAGAACCTTTAAGAAGATTAGTATATATGCAAGTGACATTGACTCTCCCCCCCCCCCAGTTATGGTCATATTTAAAGTCATTTCCTTGATTGTGCAAAGCCTGGCAGTACAGGCGTGCATCGGATCGCATTTGATGGTTCCATCCGACATTTTTTAAAATCTGAATCCGATATTGATCCGATCCAACATGGTCAAATCCGAACCGATCCGGCCACTACGGCAGGGGGGTGCATGTAGGCTCTACATCTTACCGACGAATAAACTGGTCAAATTACTGGCCATTTTCAATTAATTTACCCACCGCACGCGTTTCGTCCCTGGTTTTACCGACGAACCTCCCAAACCTGGGGTGTCGCACTCCCAATACCCACCCCTCGCTACGCCTCTGACGTTGATACGCTTCAAATAAGGTCCACGGCTACGCGTTAGAGCAAGGACTATAATAAGGTGAATACGGCAAAGAATTGTGTTTATTGAGAATAAAAATAATGATGAGAACAGTTACGGTTCTCAGACGTACCCATATCCTTGGCATTCAGGGCATTTTCTGTAGTCGGCAACTAACCCTGCCCCCTTACAATTTTTGCATGTTTTTTTGCTCGGAGGCAGAGCGGCTTTGACAATTGCACCAGCTCCCTCACCAGCAACAACTCCTCCAGCTATACCTCCGACAACCGCGCCAATAGGGCCACCTACTATTCCACCAATCACCGCCCTACTCAATCCTCCCCACAGGCCTCCGGCAGCTTTCACGGCTCCAACACCATCGCCTTTCATAGCGTAATAAGGCCCTAAGAAATGGGCAACGATAACTCCTCCTACTCCTGGTATTGGTTTCCCTGCAAGGGCTGCTACAATTTTTCGAATTGCTTCACCCGCGGCTATTTTAGCCGCTCTCTTCATCACGGGGTTGATTATCACGTCGCCAGCCCATTCAATTGCTCTACTGAATTTTATCGCTTTAACGAGATATATAGGTGGACCTTGTATTGCTATGTTCAAAACATTGTCTGTCTTGTAATCGTACAATATCGTGCTCAGTATCTTTTTCTCAGCAGATTTTTCGAAATTTTCTTTGGCAGTCTGCAGGTTACTGGTAGAACAAACGATCTTTGGCTGTTTTGCATTTTCATTATCATAACCTGCTACAACATAACGCTTGTCATCCGTTGACATTTTTTCCAATCTTATTTCCTTGTTGTCGTTAAATGATTTCTTATCGCTAAAAAATAACAAGAAATAATTGAAAGGGTTTAGAAGTGTCGAATTATGTTATAACATGAAGCCCTAGACCAAATGTTGTGTAGCGTTTCATCTGGATGAGGTTCCTATAGTTGATCACTCATCTGCCTCAGGGGTCTTTCTCCGGGTACTCCGGTTGTTCTTCCTCTCTAAAATCAACACACTTATTATGTAATGGTGTATTAGCAACTCCACATCAGCAACGTGCATCAAATAAATACAGTATAATGGACCATTCCATAATCATACAAACTTTTAAATTCGAAAACAATTTTAGCACAGTTGGAAAGAGCTTCCTAAGTTCAGTGAAATTGTGAAGTTTGGTTGCAAATTCTTGTAAATTGTGGAAAATATAGTCTTGTAAAGTTTGCGAATTTTGTATATTTTTGTATTACAATCGGAAAAGCCTTACCACTACGTGAAAATCTGGTAACGCTATTTCCCGTGTAATACAAAAGTATACAAAATTCGCAAACTTTACATCACTATAATTTCCACATTTTACAATATTTTGCAACCAAAGTTTCACTAAATTTAGTAAGACCTTTCCAACTGTGCTAAAATTGTTTTCGAATTTAAAAGTTTGTCCAATTGGGGAATGGTCCATTGTAACAGAATATTTACAGCGAACAACCTTATCGTTAGGCCGTTTGCCGTGACCTGATAACGTTCACTTTCATTAAGCATGTCGTGGAACTGAGGAAACTTTACAGAACATAACTTTTTCAAACACGAGGAGTTCGAATCTGAATAGTTGTCGCTCCTCTGACCCGCAGTTTTTTTCATAAATCCATTTTAATCCTCACTCTTTCGACACGCTTCAAATAATCTTTCGCCATTTCGAATTTTCTATCATTCCGTTTGCCATCGCTCAGAATGGTGATTATTCTGTCCTAGATCCCTCAACTTGTGGTAAACTTGTCATTCTAACCGACGGAAATTGCTAAAATCATTAATTTTGTAAACACAAGGCTACTTAAATAAGCTGCTAGTCATGTTTGTATATGCGAGGTCCATTTCCACGGCAAAGATTGATTAGAAGAGATATTAGCAAGAATTATTGAGACAGAACAAAGCAGTGCTTACATATGTCTTTATCATAAACAGAACTCGCAGAAGTCTACTACTCAGACAAGTTGACTGACTATAATATTAGTAAGCTTTAATGAGAGAGCTAACACCATCCTTGCCAATGCTGGACGAAAACGTTTGTAAGAGGAAAGCAACTGACAAATAGAAGTTAATCTAAATTCAGGGAAAGTCGATTCACCCGAACTGCACGATATTCTATTTCCAGTTCTGAAAAAGGTAATGGATTAATTGTTCTTATCCATCTTCACATGTTTTTCCCGAAATTTGCTCAATCTGTAAACGGCCTGGGGCTTTAGACATCACAGATATGACATTTCCATCTGTTTTTTCCCTTTTTCTATCATATCTATATATATCTAGGTTACCTTGAATGGAAGTTGTCGCAATACAATTAATTCAAAAACTGATTAATTATTCATGAACTAATTATCCAATATCCAGTGCCAAATAAGTCACGTGCATGCCTCTTTATACCTGCTAGAGACCCGTCATTATGCAATAATACAAAAGATGATTGTCAGGCAAATTATATAAAGAATTTCAGTATATAAAGATTTTTATATAAAGATCTTTTATAAAGATGTTTATATAAAGATTTGGCTTTATTATACAAGTGTTTTTGAAGCCATTTAAAACACTGCGCATGAAGTGTTTTATTAGGTACAAAAACACTCCTGCTCATGTTTTAAATAGTACTTATAGTATCTCAGACAGTAACTATTAATAGTTGGGTAGTTTTTCTCATTTCGGGTGATGTGAGATAGTGAGTGAGTGTGTGAGATGATAGTGAGGGACAAGAGGGTACAAAAAAGTTCAATATGGTGACCAATGTGTAATTCCCAGATTTAAAGCCAAGTAAAGATATTTGAAGCAGTCCTGTCATTATGTCATATTATGCCTCAAGTTTTCTCAGCTTAAGCAAATTTGGAGATGAATCAATCTTTGAAGTCCGTGCACAAGGTACAACAACAATACTGTACAGTATTTTTAGTGCTCTTTCTATTGATGTGGGGTTTTTGTGACACAAGCTTTAAAAGTACAGAATTTAAACAGGAATCTAGAGTTAATTTGCTGTAAAGCATTCAGCATTACGATGCGCAACTTACCTAAATTTTTGCACAAGAAAATATCTGGCTTGCTATCAAAGACAACACTATTGTGTGATATTTTTCATGCTCGTTTCATTCATGTACGCGATATTGCTGCACAAGCTATTATCGTGTAGATTCTAATGAGCACACAAGTCAAACTTCAAATGCCATAAGGGCTCATGTATATATAGGATAACATATCTAAAGACTATGACCCAGTCCACACGGATGCGGATATTTTTTAAAACGGAGGTTTTTTCTCCGTATTTAGAAAAATTCGCGTCCACGTGCAGCGTATTCGGATCGTTTCGGTCCGTCCATACGTAAACGTAAAAACGGAGGAAATATGGTAGCACCCGGCCTAGAGCATGCGCATTGCTTAGTAATATGAGATCAATATGCGGCGCAATTTTTAGTCAACGATAGAGTTCAGCGATTCTCGACTCGTCCTATATATATATAAAGTTCCTCCATTCTTCTGGTACCAAGCTCTGGTACCACAGTCTGGCTGACAAAGTTGTCCCACCAACAGTGCTGTAGAACTGCAATTTCTAGAGGGGGGGGGGGGGGGAGGGGCTCTCTTCAGTGACTAAAGTATTATAAAATCGTGAAATATTGGAGACCTTAAGCAAGCGAAGGTTTTGAGAACACGGACGTTAACCAGACGTAGATTCACCTTTTTAACCAATCATGGCTCTGCTTTTTGTGTTTATCATGCACGTCCGTGTTGTCAAAAACTTGCTTGCTTTAAGTGACACCGTATTAAGCGGTTAACCTTTGTTAAGCGGTCAGCCAAAGGCACAAAAAATTCATAATATATATCAATACTATTTAAGTGAGCTTTGTTGAACGGTCACTTTTGTCAAGCGGACGGGGTTACCTTTTCAACGGTCGCTTTGTGTGTTGTGTACGGGATTTTGTCATTCGAAATACTGTAACATTGCTTTGATTGAAATGTGAGCGTGCGCGGATTGATGATTTGGTACAAACAAGCGATCAGCGTGTTTTCCTACTGTGTTTTTTCGTAAGATCTGAGATTTCTCAGTCACTTAATTTTAGTCTATATGCATGTGCATGTGCATGTGGTGAACACCTAAAGGAGGGGAAGGAAATACTCATCAAACCCTCGAGTGGCCTCGACTTTATTAGTCAGCATTGCCTTATCGCGTGTCTTTTGCTTTTTCATCAAGCTGGTATTTTACGTATTTTGAAATCTACCAGACTATATATATAATACCTTAAAGAATTTACACTTGAATCAATGTAACATTAAAGTGAATATCCACAGTTGCTCTTTTCACACCGCGACTTCGTGCGAAGCCTATTACTGTCAACAGTGAAATACAAAGCGCGGGTCGACGTAGGACATTGGACGAATTTCTGTTAGTTTGAATGTCTGAAGTGACCTACAATCTATATGAATATTATTGTCAACTACCTAGTATGTGAAGAAATATACCAAATTATTGTTTTGCATATGGCTAGCATTTAAATCTATTTAATTAAGTCTTCGCACTTTCACTTTATAATAGGTATTTTTAAGTATATGCCCCCCCCCCGGAAAATACAATTACTAATGTCTCCTGCGGTGATTGAAAGCAATGATTTATTAAATAATTAATTAATTTGAATAAATTACGCGTGGCTCCGGCTCCAGGCTCCGGCTCCGGCTCCGGCTCCGGCTCCGTGTATCGTTGTATCGTTTTTTAGTAGTGGCCCACCGCACAACCTAGAGAATACTCGAAACGTTTGCTCGAAAAAACCGAATCCTTCCTGCGACACGTCAGATGGAAAGCGTATCATTTTCTAAAACCTGCCACTAAATATCATCCTACCAACAGAGACACATTTGGATTACATACAACGACATCCCCGCCGCCAATCAAAGAACTAGACCAATTTGAAAATAAAATGCTCACAATTATTCAGAACATTGAATTCAAAAAAGTCGATAACACATTTCAGAAAGACCTAGCACAGGACTTGACCAGGATCAAGAACGATGACAAGCTCCTCATAGCCGCCGACAAGACGACAAATTTTTATCGATTGGATACCTCCGCCTACAACAAGTTGCTCGACAATGCCATCACAAAAGTTTATAAGAAAGCCCCACCGAATACCGCACGCAAAATAATTTCCGAAGAGAAAAAAATAGCACAGAAGCTCGGCCTAGACAACCGTATTGATTCACTGGCAAATAAGGACTCGTTTATAACGTTGAATGATCACAAACCGAACTTTGACAACAATCCAACCTGTAGGCTGATAAACCCATCAAAATCGGAAATCGGCATCATCAGCAGACAAATCCTTCAAAGGATCAATTCCGAAATCGTGAAATCTACAAAATTAAACCAATGGAAAAACACAAATTCCGTCCTTGAGTGGTTTAATAACCTGCCAGATAAACCTGCTCGCTCTTTCATCAGTTTCGATGTAGTGGACTTTTACCCATCAATTTCGGAAGACTTACTTAAAGAAGCCCTAGAGTTCGCCTCCTTGTACGACGCGATAACAGAAGAAGAGAAATCCATCATTGTGCAAGCAAAACAGTCCCTACTTTTCAACAGAAATTCAGCATGGTCTAAGAAGCAATCCAGCTCGCTCTTCGACGTAACCATGGGTAGCTTTGACGGCGCCGAGACATGCGAACTAGTAGGTTCTTTCCTGCTATCCAAAATAACACCTGTGTGCGGCAATGACATCGGCCTCTACAGAGATGACGGCTTAGCAGCATTCAATAAACCGCCAAGAGAAATCGAAGCAATCAAGAAGCACATTTGCAAAGTATTTGGCGACCATAACCTCAAGCTTACCATTGAAGCGAATAAGAAATGCGTGAACTTCCTGGATGTTACATTAGACCTACGTTCCACATCCTACAAACCCTACATGAAACCTGGAAATACCCCACAGTACGTGAATCGCCAAAGCAACCATCCACCATCCGTATTACGTAGAATTCCCGAAGCAATCAATCGCAGATTATCACATATATCTTCGGATAAGCAGTCCTTTGAAGCAGCATGTCCACCATACCAAGATGCCTTGTCAAAGAGCGGATACGAATTTAAGCTTCATTACGACCCAGAAACACCAAAGCAAAAACGCACCCGTTCGAGAAAAGTAATATGGTTTAATCCCCCATATAGCGCAAATGTAGCCACCAATATCGGCCACAAGTTCCTGAAAGCAATCGACGAGTGCTTCCCACTAAGCCACCCGCTACACAAAATACTCAACAGGAATACCCTTAAATTGAGCTACAGCTGCATGCCAAACATGCACAACCTCATTTCCACCCACAACAAATCAGTTATCGCAAAGCACACACAACCAGAAACCAAGAACGCCAAAGAATGCAACTGCCAACAGAAAGATTCCTGCCCGCTATCTGGTAAATGTCTAACCGAGAGCGTTGTTTATCAAGCGATCGTAAAAAGAGAAGACACCGGTGATGAGAAAAGCTATGTCGGACACACGGAGGGAAGTTTCAAAACCAGATATAACAACCACACTAACTCATTCAGAAATGCCAAACACAGACATTCAACCGCGCTCAGCAAACACATATGGCAGCTAAAGGAATTGAACGTTGACTATTCGCTCAAATGGAACATTATTAAAAAATGTAGGAGTTACTCAAACATTACTAAACGTTGCAATCTATGCTTGCACGAGAAATTTATAATCACATACCATCCAGAACTCTGCTCGCTCAACTCTAGAAATGAACTATTGTTTGCCTGCAGACATCGGAAGAAATTCCTCCTCTCTAGCCAAT
Organism: Muricea muricata; assembly: GCA_963855995.1. Classification (NCBI taxonomy): domain Eukaryota; kingdom Metazoa; phylum Cnidaria; class Anthozoa; order Malacalcyonacea; family Plexauridae; genus Muricea; species Muricea muricata. Next base: position 9,670,789 of record OY979722.1, read on the forward strand.
AGATATCCGTCTTTACTGTAATTCTAAACCTAACATCTCACCAACGCTAACCATGTAAATATATAACGTCTCAAGTGTCTCTAGAAGCAATAACAAACGCGATTTTCACCTGACGAGTGTGGCAAGCCTTGCTTGCCATACGAAACAATATTGTAGTGAATAAAATTTATGAAGTAATTCACGTTTGTCTTTTCTTCTCTCTCTCTCTCTCTCTCTCTCTCTCTCTCTCTCTCTATATCCATATATATATATATATATATATATATATATATATATATATATATATATATATATATATATATATATATATATATATATATATATATATATATATATATATATATATATATACATATATATATATATATATATATATATATATATATATATATATATATATATATATATATATATATATATATATATATATATATATATATATATATATATATATATATATATATATATATATATATATATATATATATATATATATATATATATATATGGATATATAGAGAGAGAGAGAGAAGAAAAGACATATATATATATATCTATATATAGATATATATAGATATCTATATATAGATATCTATATATATATATATATATATATATATGGATATATATGTATTAAAAACATCGCATAGTAATATTTATAGCTATTATAGAAAACATCCAAGCAATGTGCTCATTTGTCGCTCCCCCTTCGAATATTTCCGTCAATTATCCAAGATCGCCGTAGAAACACGCTGAAACAGTGTCCGAAACGCGGAAGTACAGTGTCACTCTAGGAAAAAAATATAAAATCTTATATGTGCATTGAACTTTGATCCTCGACCAACTTCCTTGATCCTATCTTAACTTTATTGCAAAATGCTTGGCTCTCCATAAGGAAATAAAGGAACTCTATTACTGCTATTTTAAAATTTTCTCGTAACCAAACAAAGCGTTACGCAATATATCAATATCGAAAGCGTTTTGTTTAGCCATCCACTGATCTCAGTATACTGAGGATTTATCCAGGTATGACGTAACTGGAACAGTGGTCACGTGTCTGGTGTATGCAGGAACATCAAACAGAACTCAAGGTTGGTCAGCTATTTTGTGCTTTTTACTATCATAAAGGCGATTCGAAGGGATATTTTTGTGACCTAAATTACAACAAGACTGCGAAGGTATTTGTCATGATTTTATTGCCGTCGTTCTTCAGAACACCGGCGTATTTAACTCCGTTTTATTGATATCAAACGTAGCCGCCATTCGCCGCCATATTTATTTTAGATCTCATGTATTATAAACCAAGGTTTATCGCTGCTTCTTGGTGTATGAATATTGTTTTGGGTCCACTACGTGAAACAACTACCGACCTTTCCAAATACACGACCTTTGCGTGTATAGAAATTTCTATCTGGTTTTAGAAAGTGTTTGTGTACGAAATTTATTTTTATAATTGTTGTACGGCTGAGTGTATTTTGTAGTACGTAATTTTCAAATATGCTTTGTCATTTGAATTCAATGTCTATACTGTTCGAGCGTTGTGGCAGAGATTTTAAAGTGTAGTACAGTATCTGTACGACCATTTTTTTTGCTTCCATACAGTACCAATGCGAGTCTTTAAACGTTTTATTAATTCCTGTGTTTGTACGTGACGTCTTATTTGTTGGGAGGTCGTTGGGGGAGAGAAATTAGTCTTCAATGTAAAGAGGCGTATTGAATGTCTTTTGTGCTATTTTTCTTTTAGAGATGTCCACGCAATGCCACAACTCGTAATTTGTACAATCGGCGCTGTCCGTTGATCGATTTTGGACCGAATTTATACCTTTGTGTTTTTAAAACGTCCTCGCTCGTTGACTTCGGCTGATAATTTGAAACATTTGTGCGACACGGTAAGTCCTTGTGGTGTGTTGGAAAAATCAAATGCATTTATCTCAATTACAGTTTTCACTGGCGATCTATTGTGCCAGTTTCGATGTTTCGAGCCGATACATTGAATAATGTCCACACACAAGAAACGTCAATGACATGTAATGATGTTTTCATCAATTCTTTGGTCGTTTGTGTGTTCTTTTTTATTGCTTTTAAATAGGCTGAGTTGGAAACTCAATTCTGACAGGTTATAAATTGTAGGCAATTTATGCGAACATTAGATCGATCGTGGAATACTTTGTCATATGTAGAATGCTTTCACAAAGAAGGTTTATGCTAAGCTGACAGAAGCATCTTGAAATGCAATTATGTAGTTTCTTTTATATCTTTGTATGCAGTTGCTGTCTTTAGCGACATGTTTTGACTCCAACTAAATTCTAGTACTGGTTTTGAAAACAGAAAGTAGTTGCACAAAGCCTGAATGCAGATAAACCACGATTGGTAGCCCCTGCTCACATAATTTATTGGTCCGAACCTTGTGCATTAAGTACATAGTTGTAGTCTTTTTTGTCATTGTAAAATTTCAATTCAGCTGTTCATTGACTGACTTAAAGGAGTTGTTTCATGTGTTGTGAATTAGACTCCTTCTTTAGCCTAAATGGCATGCAATCACCATTTGTGATGAAATTTTATTGTCTCTTACGATTACTCTCAATTATATTTACTGTTATAAGTTCCTTGTATTAAGTTCCACACGTTGTATGTTTCACAAAATTATATTTTAATTTAATATTTACTGTTATATTTTTCTTGAATAAAATAAGACATATGCTATCAATTGAAAATATGAAGTCAGTATCTCAAGTAAATGAGAACTAAATGTGAACTGGCTGTCACTCATAAGTGTGACAGTAAATGTGAACTAACTGTCACTCATGACAGTTGCCATTAGTAAGTTTGACCTTTCTGTGTGGGATAAAATTGTGGGAGTCTTTTTTCCATATGTTCAAAAATCTCTCAATCATTGTTGCACATGAAGGAATTTTATTTATTTTTTATTTATTTTAAAAACTTTGCCATTACAAACAAAACAAATTTACGATATTGACAGTACGTACACGGACATGGCAGGGTTATCATCACAGCTCCATAGGATAGATCCGCGGGAGCCAATTACGATGAGCCATTTTGCTTGCATGAAAAGCTTATTTTTAACTGTGGTTGGGGCGTAAAAGTAAGTTGACATTGTAAGTAAGTGGAGTTGTATATACATTTCATAGTCTATTGTATCCCACATAACTATTGCACATCATATCCACAATCCACATCATTCACACAAAACATAAAGACATACAGTGCCTAAATGATTTAAACAGAACTTTGAACATTTCAAATCAAGTCCCTTACATCCTGCTTGTCTTGAACAGAACTTCTAAAACTCTCGAAGTTCTGCTTTTCTCATTTGGGTAGCAAAGTGGTTTTGCAGGGTGAATTTCTGCCACAAGTATGAGCAGCATAAGTGAAAAATACTAAACAATATATATTTGCACAGAGATCAATTGTTGCAGAAGTAACTTTAGTTATTGGTATTTATTAAAATACTATGAGTATGACATTCCTGATAATTATCTCCATGGAGATCATCTGCTAAAAGAGCTAGATTTCAAAGAACAGGATGCACAAGTGAGTGAAGTGACACATTGTTTCAGATCATTATTTTATAATGTAGCATCTATAAAATTCTGTGCCACATATCTGTTGCAAAAGATTGTGTGTGCAGTTTTCCCACTTGTTCATGTCTTCTTGAAAGTTGCCCTCACTTTGAGTTTCCCTGTGTTCTTTCTAAAGCAGAATTAACTAATGCAAAAATCCAACCATAATTCAATTGATTGCTTACAGAAAACGTGATCATGTAGAGCGACTATTTTTTAGTTTTAAGGCTTGTTCATTTGCGTTTCAAACAAGGTATTCCCTGCCTACTTGAAGCAAGTAATAACAATACAGGAAAGATTTTAGCGCAAGTGGTTAATTTGAGATGCTCCAAAAAAGCACATAATTTGGTGCTATTTGGTAGTAGTTTGAGATTGACTAATGTTCACTTAATGTTCCACAGGAAAAGTAATTCTCCTTGTTGAAAATTATTTTATACTAATTAACAGAATTACACAAAATATTGATAAAGAATATGAATGTTTTTTTTCTGATTGAGAATAATCCCTTGATCGAAATTAAATGGATCTGATTGAAGTTAAATTATTTTCTTTCGAGTTGTCGTAGGACAAAATTTACTGCACGCTGCCCCAAACACACAGAAGATCAACAAATCACGAAAAAGTAAGATGTACGATTAATGTACCATAACTGTGACTCATTCGCTCAAATTTCGTGGACAAGATATCCAAAGAAAGCTAAATGAATACACTTCTAAACAAGAATAAACCTAGTTTCACTGCTTAATATTCTTAATATTCTTTTCAAAATTTATACTTGAATACAGAACTCTGCTTTTTTGGGGGATACCCTTTATATTTCTGTTATCCCGATGCACGTTTCTCCATTTAAAAGGTATACAAAAGCACAATGTTGTAGCTAATAGCATATGACTACTTGCTGGGGGAGGGGAAGTGACAATCGTAACAAACAAGTAGAGTTTCCTGGTAGTTGCCTGATCTGGTCAGTTGCATTGTCAGATAATCTTGATTATTATTTTGTGGTGGGATTTTTCTAAAATCGAAACATTTGGTGTGTTTTGATTCACAATTTATCTGTCCATATTTCAAGAGATATAAAACAGAGATATTTTTAAATTTTCTCTCAGTTTGGGCTTTTACAAATCCTTGCTAGGAAGGTCTTATTAAGTAGACAAACAGGTTTTGTAATAAGTTCCTTCTATGATTGCATGGTGAATATTAAATTAAAATATAATTTTGTGGGAACACCACATAATTTTATTATCACAGAGCTTTCGATCTCAGTTCTAGCACTGATGAAGATCTGAGCTTACGGATAAAAAGCTCTGCAATAATAAAATTACATGGTGTTTCCACATAATTATATTTAATCAGGTGTTGTGTGGTTTGGATAATGTTTTGTTCTGTATCTATTTGTATTTTTATTAATCAGCTGACAGTCTGCATGGGCAATATGACACATAACTCAGTCAATATGCTGACATGTATTGTCATTATAAAAAAGATAACTGCCAAGTATTTGCAACTTACTTAATATATTAAAAGTATAATTCTTGTATGGGCTCTCCCCTAGCTTGCTTGGGTTTTTGACAAAGGGGAGTCCTACTACACTGCTGTATTCAACAATATTGTTGAGATTGAATCAGGTCTAACATTGCTGAACAATATTGTGGACAACTGTGAACCATATGGGCAGCAACACATAGTAGGGGTCATGCACTGTCTTAATCGTAGTGATTATCTCAATCGTTATAATCCTTGTACGAGTAAACCAAAAATTTAACTGGATTAAACTTAGTCCAGTGTAAGAACTGTGCATGTACAATACTTCGAAAACTACTGGATGACTTGGAAAATCATTGAGTTTTGCAAGTAAAGTTTGTCAAATCTTATCGGCATATGATGTCGAATCAAATTTAGGTAACCAGCGATTAGTAACAATGTCTTTTACCAAGATAAGGAGAAAATAGTATAGAATGCATTGAGCAATTGAAAATGTGAGTTAATCATTTAGTCTGTCAAATCACACAAAATATAAATCATGCCCAAGTCTTTTGGTCTCTTGGCTGTGAACTAAGATGTATGGAGGAGATTACATTCCATATTCTTTTTATGTATGTTGATGTTAATATGTTAGCTGAAAATGATCATGTTATTCTATATCCTGAAATTAGACTGCGGGAACGACTTCAAGGCTTTGTCGTTGTTAACACTATTAAAAACTTGATAATATCCTGTTTTTGGACACATGTCTTCAAAACAGCAGATGATCCAAGGCAAAGTCGGGTACGGAATTTAAGAAGTAAACATCCCGTAGTCGTAATCATTCTTGAGCCGTTGTCAAATCTAACGTTCCTTATTACTGTGTGCCTCACCACGCCGGGAATCTTACCTACGACCTTTAATACGCCAGCCAAACACATTTGCTCGAGAATGACCCCATTCGGGCAATGAACAGCAAATTCCTCTGGTGCAATTTGGTTCCTGGGCGTCTGGGATGTTTTTTATTGCGCCTATGTTTTTAGAACAGTAACCTTATTAGCGTGCCGTCGTCACGTTTTTTGAAAATGAAGTACTCTGTGATGATTCTACGGTTCTGAAAGAAAGTACCCATTTCGTGGCATGTGCACTGCAATTAAAATAATATTTTAATATCGTATTTCTGATTATAGCTCACAAAACTTAGAAATAAAGAGTTTTTGAAAATGTATACTATTCTGTGTCCTAAGGGGTTGTTGTATTTCTAGAACTGGAGTCTACGGTGTCTGATCTTGAAGAATCAATAGTTGACATTGATGGTTTAGAATTTGTCATGGTGGATTCTTCAGCAGGGTAAGATAGAGATTAAATTTGGCCGTACTTGGAGAACGAGGATTAGAGTTACACACAGGGCTACCTAATAAAATATTTTTTGGAACCACAAAGTCAGTGAGAATGCTTTTTTGCAAATATACGCCTAAAAACTGTTCATTTTGAAAAATCTTATAACCTCTAAACAAGATGTATAAGAACGTGCAATGTAAAATGCTTAAAACGCCAGTCCAGACCTGCTCCCAATGTATTTATATGTGACTGCATGCAATGTGATAGATCATTAAGCTAGCTTTTTTTTATGATAGCCCGTAAAGTTCAACTACTTAAGTTTGACGTGGTATGGAGTGTCTGTATAGAAATATATACTAGAGAAATGTTACTTTTCTTCGAGACTTCAGATTTTACAGCCTTATCCTGCTTTTTTCCTAACAATCTCAAAACGTCTGGGACCAATGGTTGTGTGGTTGGCCGTATTATGTAGCGCTGATTACATGTAATGAGAGTTGGCAGTCACGCTATCTTGATACATTCGCTACACAATATCTCGAACTAACGTAGTCAGTGTAGGTAAAGTGCAGTCAAAGGCACACGAATTAAGGTATAGGTTCTTTCACTAGCTTAAACGATAAAACAGAATTCGAGTCCTCGCTGCGTCTAGCATGTATGATTCATTTTGTATTTGATGTTGTATTTCTTAGGAGGACGTTCTTCCAGCTAGATTTATCAGGTAATGTTTTGATCAATATTCAACCCCAAACGATGTACTGCACATATGCAAATGAACAGAAAATCACCACCAAAGACAACTATGTCGTTGATGTGATGACTTTCAAACTTGAGAGTGTGTGTGTACTTTGTGGAGTGGAATAGTATTAAAAAAGTTTTTGGTTGCGCACGTTGTACTGGAGTGCTTGTGATGATGTCAAGTTATTTATCATCAAAACTTAAGGCCATGTCACACGGTGCAATTTTTCTCGCAACTTGCAATTCTACTTTTGAGAGATGTAAAATTGGGAATTACAAGTTTCCATCACAATCTGCTAATATATTTTTGACATACCAAACATTTGTCTCAAATTTGCATCTCTTAAGAGTAGAATTGCGTTCCAAGTTGCAAGAAAAATTGCACCGTGTGACATGGCCTTTATTAATTCTTGTTGTAGTAACAAAGGCCAAATTGAAAGAGCAAAGTAGTTGGCTGTTTGGTAAGTGTTTTTTTTTCTCGATATATTTTCACCCTCTTTTCTGGAAGTATTTCGGAAAAGTGCGCATAAACATTATTTTATTTTGTAAATGTTTATTTCATAAGCTTTGCCACAAGTGCAGGGTGCACCATAGCAGCATGAACCAGTTACTGTAGGCCCGGCCAAACTTTCAGTGTGGAAGGAAATATACTGTAGTTAGTAGGAAGGGCACGTTTCAATCAAGGTAATAAGGAACATTCCTAATCAGATCTGAGTACCTTGGATGTTCATTAAGGCCCTGTCACACGGTGCAATTTTTCTTGCAACTTGCAATGATATTCTACTCTTGGGAGATGTAAAATTGGCAAATACATGTTTCCATCACAGTTTGCTAATATATTTTTAACATACCAAACGTTTGTCAGAAATTTACATCACTTAAGAGTAGAAATGCGTTGCAAGTTGCAAGAAAAATTGCACCGTGTGACAGGGCCTTTAGTGTCTGTATACTATTGTCTAAATAACAAAATTACCAATACAGCATACACTAGGGAATGATGCTACATTTGTTCAACACTTTTCATTTTTTGCTGTTCAAATTTCAGACAAGTGATTTATAAATAGCCGTCCCAGTCCCGCCAAATTCCCCTGAAACAATGTTGCTTTTCCAATTTAACTAAACCGGAGTGAAAGAGTAATGTCATTAAAATATTCCTTGCTTATTTGAAAGAAGTCTGATAAACCAACAAAGTCTGTTTCATTTTTTTCATTATTTCGTCCATTGAAAGAAATGAAAGCTGCTGCCATTTTGAATAAATTTCCGAACTCAATATATATATTCCGGTTTCCGAGAACAACAGGGCTAATATCAAACTTCAAAAATTTCTTCCAAATCCTCTACAAAAATTTGGATCCAATTACCAGAGCAACAAAGTAATTGGGACTTTTCATCGAAAATTGAGATCTAAAAGAAAATACCAGGTTCCGATGCTGATGTTACTATCGCAATTTTTACGTGCTGTTTCCACAAAATTATACTGAGAGAAAATGTTTGTTTAGCTAAAGGCGACCCTTATGCGAAGGTTGTTGTTGATAATAATCCGCCGAAGAAAACAGAGTCAGTGAAGAAAACATGGGAACCAACATGGAATGAACGTTTTGTTGTGTAAGTTTATGCATGAGATCCTGGAGACGCAACCCAAATATTCTTTGATGCTTGCGATTGAGGTGTTTATGTTGCACTCTATGCATGGGGCTTAGGGAATACAAGTAATTAATAATCATAGAATGCGTACCTTCATCTTTTCGCTGTCTTCTGAGGGTCTTCTCTTAATTGCTGGTGTTTTTTCGATTAGCCTAGGTTGCGACTTATTATCAATGGATCCGTAATGGACCTTTTAGACGAAATTTTGAAAAAAATTGAGATAGGAAAAAGAATACCACAGCTTGAAAGAGCATCCTAAACTTAGTAAAATTGCAAAGTTTGGTTGTAAAATGTTGTAAACTATAGAATATACACCCTTGTGAGGTTGGAAAATTTTCTGCGGTTTTGTATTATCCGTGAGAAATAAATACCCAAGGGTATCAACTGGGTATTATTCTCCACCCGTAATACAAGTGTATACGAAATTTGCCAAATTTGCAAGGCTATATTTTCCATATTTTAGAACATTTCACAACCAAACTTTGCAATTTTACTAAGTTTAGGATGCTCTTTCAAGATGTGGTAATACTTTTGCCTGTTTCGAATTTTTTCAAAATTTTATCTATAAGGTTAAAGGTCCATTGCATACTGTTGTTGCTTGTTTCCAGACTTGTCACCGCTTATAGTAAAATTGACATTGAAGTACTGAGCAAGTTTACACTGAAGAGTGATGTTGTTGTTGGTAAAGTTTCTCTGGATATCAACGAACTGCTCCACACCTATAATGGACAATGTAAGTGCTATCAAGTACATCCTACCAGTTAGTATCCAGTTTACTAGGACGGGGGGAGGGGGTGCTCTGCCAGCTCGAATGACTACATGTCAGGTACTTGAGTTGTGTTAGTCGTAGTCACGTGTCGGATTTTTTGGAAAACCCTCTGCAATCTTGAGTTGTGTTAGTCGTAGTCACGTGTCGAATTTTGTGGAAAACCCCTCTGCAATCTTGAGTTGTCTTAGTCGTAGTCACGTGTCGGATTTTTTGCAAAACCCCTCTGCAATCTTGAGTTGTGTTAGTCGTAGCCATGTGTCAGATTTTTTGAAAAACCTCTCTGCAATTTCGTATTTCTATTCCAGTTAAGAACCTTGACTTGGAGTTAGATTTAGCAGTGGATAGTAAAGGATCTGAAGTGAACACAGGGCAACTGTGCATTTCAATGAATGGTATCGAAAACGTAAACATGGCTAATTATCCCAGACAGACGTCGAGTGATTCAAATGCTGGCGCAGCGGCGGCTGTAGCCGGCGCAAGTTCGTCAGGGACTTCACAAAGTCCTGCTAATAGGTAAGTGTTGTCACATAGATCATAGTGGCTTTGTCGCACTTTTGGTAACCATCCTAAGATGATCAGGGTTTGTCTTGGCCGTTTGATCAGTCACGTGATATGCTTAGGCCGAACGCAACGGCGACGACCATTCTTGAGTAAAATCCTTTGTGAATTTTGTCCTTGAATTGTTTCCAACAATGTGTCACCATCCATCAACGACATATGAGAACCAGGCTTTAGAAAAATTGAAACTAATAACTAATTGATTATTGAGGATAAATTTGTATTGATATATTCTAATGCATTTAGGAACAAGGCTTTAAGCTTTTTCGTGCCTTCTGCGACGACGGGGGGGGGGAGGCTTAATAAAAACATTCTTAAGATATAAACATTTTTTTTCAGGCAAATTGTAAATGGTGGCGAACCACGTCGACCACCTTCTCGTCCAGCACGGCTACCCCGCCCCGCCAGTATGGACGCTGGTGCTTCCAGTGGTGCTTCCAGTGGTGCATCTGGTGCGACAACCTCCCAGGGCAGTGCTAACCCTCCTCCTTTACCAAAAAGAACCAGCATGCCGGTTATACCTGTTCTACCCCCACCTCCCGGAAGAGGTAACGGTAGCACGTCTTCTAGAAGAGATACAACTCAGACTGGCACTCCTAGTAGAGATAACCCCGCCGCCACGAGGAGCGTCGTGCCTCAATCAAACACGCCTGCAGGTAAACACTGATTCAAGGTCGTAGCTAGGATTTCCGGTTTTGACCGTGTTTTGAAAGAAGTGAGAGCGCACTTTGAGTTTATAGTGCTAACGGCATGAATCTGGCAGCTAGAGACTCTGGTGAGGGAGGGGGATAGGTTTGGACAGAAAATTTAGAACACTTGAGTTTCTAACATGGGACAGAAATTTATAAAACTTAAGTTGCTGACATGGGACAGAAAATTTATAAAACTTGAGTTTCTAACATAACAGCATTCGGAGAACGCGTTTTAGGGGAAAGTTTAAGTTGTGTAAAGAGTCTTGGTGTGTCGATGGTGCATTTTTTAAAAGTAGATAAATTACTATACATGCTACGCAACATTTATGTCTAGTTGTGCACTTGTGCACAAATGGTAGTAAACCAACACTGCTCTATATGAAAGGTCAAGCCGTGTATGAACTATTTTGCCGTGTTTTTTTTTTTCATTTTGGCCGTAAAAACACGGCCTTCTAGCTAAGACCCTGAGCCAAACAAATGAGATATTCATTTAGCTGTGATCGCTAAATGTGCAAGTATTTTGATGGGTCAGGTAACAGTGTATTAAGGTGGCTCGATAGTCTAACTCATAGCACATAATACTTCTTTCGCCATAGAATCTTTTATAGTGCGCGTGTAAAGCTTAGTTTAGGTCATTGCATAGCTCTACTGGTTGTCTTCATGATTGGAAAAGTTTTATACTCCTACCGTTCGTATGTCCAGAGATATTGTTGTCATAGGTAAGGTGTTGAGTTTGTGCAAATGAATTATAATTAGAATCGAGTTCCAACAAGAAGCGTGATTTCTATGTTCAGGCAAACTTTGAAGAAATTCTTTTTTAAATACAGCAAACAGTGCTATAAAGCTGTGCCATGACCTAAAATGAAGCTCAAGCATTCACTACAAAACATTTAATCGTAGAGACATAAAATTTCTAATGAATTCTGACTATCGAGCCACCTTAAGAAAATTTCTCGAGAAATCGCTGCTAATGTCGGCAGATAAGTCAAAAGCACTCAAAAACATTAGATCTTCTATAAAGCGGGGTTTTGGTAAGGGATACGATTCACTGCCGAGGCCGGTGACCCATTGTCTGTATTTTCTTTAGTGGTTTACTTCAGAGCATGCGTCTAGCATAAATGTGACCGCTTAGACAAGACTAATCAATCACATTGAAGTACGATGACCGACTGCTCTTTATTTATGGTAGTTCTGTTTCCATTTAGCCTCAACCCCAGGTAGTGCATCTAGAAATAATGGTCCTCTACCAACTCAAAGACCTCTACCAACTCCTCCTGGGACGGTCGCACCAACCTCCACTCCACCCAGTGCTGCGAGCAGACCTGCCTACGCTAGGAATCCCCAGACACCTAACCTTGGTAAGATAGTTAAAATAACTGCATTTGTATTGCAACGATTACTTAAATTCACAATAAATAACTTCTTTGCTCGAATTTATTTAACTGTTTGTTTCGCTATTAAACGTCATCGGAAATGCAAATAATTCAAAGTATGACATCTTATTGCCTAATAACTGCGAGAGTAACTGTAATGAAACACTTATATAACTCTGTGAAATGACGTTAATTTAATGGAAGTTTAAAGTGGTAAACACAAAAGAAATCAGGAGCATGAAGGAGTCTGTGTTATATGTGATACAGATTCCTCTTGATATACATAAGTTTTATTTTCTCGCCTGAGAAATGATTACTTCACCAATTGATCCTTCAAATTGTTTGACGAGCCATTTACAAGATGGCAGTGGAAAATTTCGTTTTATAAATGCTTTCATGTTTCATCATTTTGTCAAATTATTTGACAGTTTAGATAAAGACTGCGTGTACACGTTACGGGATCAGCATGCTCACGATATCAAATTGGATAGTTTGGGGACGAGCGTTGGTTTTAACTTTATAATAGTATTACAAAATTTAATAACAACTTATCATGGAAAAAGTGGTAAGAGTAAATATGATCGCATACTATCCGGACTCGATATCGTTACCATGCGGATCTAATTACCTTGTAAACGCTGGCTCAAAGAAATAGTTTTTCCAGATGCCATGCAGGGTGACGTCATGGGTCGATATCAATCAAATAATTTAATGGATTAGTTACTCGTTATTTACTGGATTATTATTGTGCGAGTGAGGGTAGACAGCCATTAAAAAAAATTACAATGAACTGTATCATTGCTACTATAGCGGGACGAGCAAATGTAATTTTCTTTAAATATTAAATGTCTTTCGTTCGTAGCGAATGGCCCTCAAGGTACCTCTCCTAACCGACCATCCAATCCAAACGAAGAACCCTTACCAGCTGGGTAGGTATACGTGGCTGTGTTTATGTATATTAGGTGTGTTAGGCTAGCAACTGGGCTGACCAATTCCCTTCTATATATGTTGTGTACTGGTCTAAAGTTTATTTGACAAAAATAACCAGCGTATGTTAGATGTGAATGTTCCTCAAGTAATTTCAAATCTGCTCTTGTCTATTAAGAAAAATTTTCGTGGCACGGCTAGCGGGCTGGTATGCCATTGTGCTCGCTTGATGCGGTATTTGTGAGCGTATAATATATCAGTTCAGCTTTGTTGGATAACGCCACGTACGTAAAATTATTGCTAGCTGTCTCACCTAATCCTGTATAGGTTATTACGTTTGATCGCTTTCTTTGTGTGTTAAATGTTACAAAGCTTTTCATGTGCCCTAAATATCTTGCGTGAAAAACTCAAATATTCTCACTATTCATACTTCATTTACTATGAGTTGAAACAATAGGCGATATCTGTGCTGATTTCTGCCACAGTTTGACTGCTTTCTTCGTTAAATGTAACATAGCTGCTCATATTTTGATTTCCCCTAAATATCTTGACTGAGAAACTTAAATGTTCTCTCAATTCATAGCTAATTAACGATAAGAGTAAATCAAAACGTGAACTGCTATATTGCATTTAACAATTACATTTAGTACACTTAGCAGTGTCTCATCAACTGTTTTTAGCACAAATATTGCCTGTGCGAGTAACATTTGAACTGAGAAGTTTTACGATTATTCAGGTGCTAAATACTGTGTACATTGATTGATTGCCCCTTTATAGCCATGAAAACGATCAATTTGTGTGGAAATCGGTCATTATAATGACTTAAAATTTGCATAGCATAACCAAATTGTCGGGCGGTCTTCGCCGCTGATTTGAAAGCTTTGGAGACGTAAGCTCGGATTAAATGATTCATTATCATTAAGACTGAAAAAGATCTGCGCTTATTCTTGACTTGAAACCAATCTCGTGGGACTCACCGTACAATGTTACTCGCCTACGCTAGCTGCTGCCAACAACTAATAAAGTATTCTTTTGTACTTCACAACCAACATGGCTGACGTGCAAGTCAAGAATACGGATCGAAAGCTTTGCAATAGAAAATATGTTTTACCCCCTTGGAATAAGGCTTATCATTATGATCCTCCTCGAACTATCCTATTCTTTTTCAGCTGGGAACAAAGGGTTGATCCTCACGGTCGAGTTTATTATGTTGATCATAATACGCGGACAACAGCCTGGGAACGACCTCAACCACTGCCTAGCGGGTAATATATTCTTTTTGTCTTAATCTTAATCCTTATCCTAAACCTAACCGGTGACTATATCACTTCAATCAGAATGTGATTAATCTTGATCAATCAGAATGCAGCATAATCAATAGTCAGTCATATCCTACTAATAGAAAAATGTAAACAAAATTGTTGACAATCTTCGAGAACTAAAAGAGAACGGTATTCAAATTTTACTTGATAAAAGTGTCCCAAGTTCCATAAAAGAGCTACAAACTTATCGATGAAAGCATTTGTTAGTACATAGGTAAACAGCTATATAACTGCAAGTCCTGGAAATTTTGCCGCGAAACGGGACAATTTTACAGGATATTCTTTTTTAGTATTCAGCTTATTTGCTGCCAGTGCTTGTATATATAATATACGCAATCGGCTCATATACAACTCGAGTTCGTGCAATAACTGTTAGGGCCTTTTGCTAATGGAAGAAGTTGTCTTGGCTTGCAATAAAAACATTTCGACAAATTTACAAGCGAGGTCTCACCTTGTTATGAAAATAACTGAAAGGTTACATTGCGTTCATATGGGACCGAATGTTTTGCCTGGTACCGATATCCCGCTAGCTTTCTCAATGGCGAGATCTCGGTAACCGAGATCATTTTTGTCTCATATGAACGCAACTTTCCCGCTTAGCGTGAAAACTTTTTGCTTACACTTTATACGAAATCCACGTCCCAGCTATATAGCGGCAAATTTTTTCCTGTAAACGGGATGGTGGCCGGACATTTTGCCGAAAGACACTTTGCTGAACGGACACTTTGCCGAACGGACACTTTGTCGAAAGGACACTTTGTCGAAAGGACTTTCGCCGAACGGAGACTTTGACGAACGGACTTTTCGCCGAGAAGACATTTTGCCGAAAGGACAACTTGCCGAAAATAGGGAAATTTTCCGAGTCCTATCGACAAAGTGTCCGTTTAGCAAAATGTCTTTCGGCAAAATGTCGGATACCAAACGGGATATCATTTCTCCATATGACCAGAACAAAATTATCCGACTTGGCGAAATGTTTTCTCGCTAACCAAGGTAATTTCTGCTCATATTAACAGGTTCTTAAATATCAACTAACTTGCTTGTTTTCTCGGCGTTTCAGTTGGGAGAGACGCACGGATCCACGAGGCAGAACGTATTATGTTGATCATAATACTCGAACTACAACATGGCAAAGACCGACCTTGGAAACTGTAAGAAATTTCGAACTTTTTCAACACCAGAGAGCTCAGTGGCAGAACGAAAGGACGCATTTTCAACAAAGATTTTTACTCCCGGTAATATTCTAATTCAGATTGGTTGCCTTTATTTTGTCGACCACTTCGAAGTTTTGGTGTAAACCTTCGTATAAACTCCTTAGTCTTGATTTGTTAGTAACTCGAAGTTAACCTGTCTTATGTATTGTGATAATATTTTTTTCTGCAGCAAAATATGCCATCGCCTGTTCAAAACGATCCTCTGGGTCCGCTACCAAGTGGTTGGGGTGAGTTAATTGATCATCGTCCAGTGCTTTACGAGAGGCTGTTTAAATGAACTTGGGTTTGTCGGGGCGAGACTTTAATTAGTCGGGGGGGAATTATGAAACGAAATTTGGCATGGAAACGTCTGTACGCATAAGGGTTATCACGAACGTCAAATTCGCGCTTTATTTGACAATTCACGGTTTAGTTATCGGCAATATGACGAAGAAAATAACATGTTATGTAGAAAATATTCATTTCTATACAAGTGTATATTAAAGTGTTTCTACCGGTGACTTTATATGGACACGGGCTAGCTCGGTTTGCCATGTAGAGTTAAATTGTCTTCAACAAGAAATATAAAGAAGGCAGGCGCTTCGTTTTAAACGGGCTAGCTTGGGGTAATAATTCCACGTTCTCATATAAATCTTAATCCTAACCCAAACCCTAATCCTAACCATGGTTTTATTTTTCATATTTTAACTTTGATGAATTGAAGATTTGATTAGATTAGGGCTTGGATTAAAATTTAATTTCGCGTACTGAGAAC